>JAWWEE010000085.1:26929847-27099071 GCA_035221455.1 Xenops minutus
TTATTATTACCTATATTCAGAACATTGTGGTTTAACTTTTACTTGCTTAAGCAAGTAAAAATGGAACATTAACACTTTAAGAAAAAAAAACCTTTACAAGTTTTAGAATTTGATAAGCAATTTCTAGGGTTTTACCCTTACCACCCATTACACAAACATCTTTATAGGCATACATCTAGAAAAAGATACAATATATTTTATCATACAGTATGATGTACGAGATATAACATATGACATCTATTTTACTAGGCAGCAAATATGCAACTACTCTCCCAGAAGCTGTATGTAGCTTCACAGAGAGATTGTTACTAACTACAGCTTGGAAAGACAGTTGGTTCCAGAGCCCTGGAAGAACAAGAAAAATTACATGGAAATGCTGAGAGATTCTATACAGGAAACTAGTTGCTCAAGTGTTGTCTCCTTGTAACACCATCTGGGAGATGGTGTCTGGGAGACAACATGTTCAGATAAGGGCATTTTATTTGTTGTTAGAAAACATCAATAAGAGTGTACAAAACATCTACTATAGTTCAAATCAGGCTTGAAGTCCTCTTGGCCTTGCTGGGTTCAGGTTGTGTGAGGGGAAGGTAAACACCAGTGAACTCAATTGGCTGTGCCCTGAGAGGGTGACAGGGATGGGGATCCCGCTTTCTGAGCCCACCTTCTCATAACCTTCAATAATAACCATGTCCTGTGCTAATAAAACAAAGTTGGAGAGTCATGAACTCTGTTGTAGACTTTTTGCCCTGCTCAGCCACAATTTAGTAAATCTCAACCAATGGCAAATTACAGCAAATACACTGTTATCCTGAATAAGAACAAGAGGATCAAATGTATGGTTTGGATATATGCCCAGATCTCCATAAAACATGCATTAGGGCAGAGGCAACGTACTTAGTCATCTTTTTACGCTTCCAATCTTGACTGATAGATTTGCACATGTAAACACTATGGTTGATTTGAAAACTTTCCAAAACTGTATTTTGAGGGGTTTATAAGTCAGATCATTGGGATAACACTCAGTAACAAAATTCCTTCAATGTATATTTCCTGAAAAATCACTAACCAAGTCCTCTACTTTCTTCACACCTGAAAAATAATTCTTAACATTTGGAAGAATGGGGGAGGTAATGGGACAGAAATACATTATGATGAAGAAATTAAGATGGACTACAAAATTTTAAGGAAAACCAGATTTATTATCAATACTTAGTTAAGAGAGAATAAACTCAGCCCACTTTAAATGGTCCATGCTATGTCACATAGTCCATAATTTGATACATACTTTGTAAATTGCAAATTATACAGAAGAAGAATGAAAGCAAAGGGAAAATCTCTATATAAATTTGGAAGAGGAAACCCAGTGGCTGTAGGGATCTCTGTTCAAAGTGGGGGAGAGAGGACCACTGAGCTATAATAAAACCTTTATGAAACTTTGTTTATATTAACATAACAAATAGGTTTAGCATTATCTATGATGAAAGACTAATATGCAATTGTCCCAGCCTAACTAAAAAGCCTTAGTATATTTGTAAGACCACAATTAAATTGCTGACATTGTCAGAAGGAGATTTATTGTCCTGCTCATTTAACATGATTTGTAGAACTTGGGACAAAAAATGAAATAATGGCATGGTTAGGATGTCTGGAGCAATGATGAAAGCAGAGGCCACTTCTGACCTCTGTGAGGTTTCAGGGAATGGTCTTCCCTGGGGAGGAGCTGTGTGATAAGTACATGATCATAGGAAAAGGCTGTGACTCTTCACTTTTGGGTTGGCCCAGCAAGTGACTCAGTAGTGATGAATCTGTCCATAAAATGGAGGAAATGAAGCCCAGAAACGTATAGGTCATGGTGCTTACTAGCTAAATAGACAATCCCAGTTGTCCAAGGTTGGGGGAGAGTGGGGTCAGCAGAAGAGGGTCAGTATTGTTACCACCAGGTTGTGAACATCAGCTGCTACGGTGGCTGTGTCCTTTTCCAGATCACCTTGACCGTATGCAACATCCTGACATCTTGAGCCATCAACAGGTATGCTCAGGAATGAAAGCAGGATCTTGCAGATCTTGTAGCACCAGGAGAATCCAGGGATTTGGGAGCAGCCATCATAACCATAGTGGCGTGCAGATAATTTTTCCATGACTGCACACTGATAAGGCTGTTGTAGCTGTCAACTGCCATCATCAAAGCTATAGTTATCGTACAGTTCAGTAGTGCTAAATCATACCTGTAACCAGTATTGTCATGTTTGCATTATTCTTACATATTACCGTTGTATAAACCATCACATTGCACATGCTACTAAATATCATTTAGACCTGACATAATCATAGTCGGTTTTTTTCTGGTTAATATCTCTGCAGGCTCATTCTTCACCACCACCAGAGCTTATCTTGCTAACCCCGCAAGACAATTAATTTCTAGGACAAGCTCTGTAAAAATTTCTGCCTGTGCCTCCTCCACCCACCCCTAGAGGCCCCTGTCATATCTCTTATACTGTGTCAGCACACACAGTGACAATTTAACACGCTAGAGTAGGCAGATGGTTTGTAAATAAGGTCTGACTTTCTAAAATGCCCGGGTGGTCTAAAAAGTGAGATAAAAATGAATCACACATTAAAAACAACAACAACAAAAAAAAAGAAACAAAAAGGCTAATAGATGACTACCAGTGATGGGCCTACTGTTTTGTTTCATGGCATGTTAAATTTACCAATTAATTCTAAGTAACTAGAGAAACCTGTTTTTATGGAGAACTTGCAAATACTGGCATGAACACTATACTCAAATGCTCTTCTCTGTTCAGGTGTGTTGTTTAATCTATGAAGAAAACCTCTTGATGCCCAAAAATAATAAAAACTTGTAATAATATAGAAAATTTTCTCTGTGCTGTGTAGAAATTTAACAATCCCAGCAGTCTGACTAAGTGACTCTTAACCCAACTATGTTTGGGGGCTAATACATTGTCCTTAAAGCACATCTCACTGAGTAGCAGGCTGAGACTTATTTATGCCAAGGTACAGTCCTGAGTCTAGCAACAAAGCGGACTTTGATGAGTTTCCTCTTGCCCGAGAGACACTAAACCCCAAGGACATGTGGATGAAAGCATTTCCATTCTAGTACTGACACAGACCAAAGGGAAGGGATGAGGAAAACTAGCTACAGACTGTTTCACAGGGCAATGCCAACATTTGAATGGTTCCAATAATCAAATCTCTGACACTTGGCATTAAATTTTGACTTCATCATGATAATGGAGTACTGAGGTGCTGAAAATATGAGAGGCCACACATTCTCTGCTTTTCATAGGCATTTGGGGATGCTCTCCTCTTCTCTTGAATGATGAAAAGAAGAGAGTGAAACATCCTGACCGTTTTGAGTGCTTGAGAAAAGTTCATTTCATGGCAAACATGGAAAACCCTTGACTTAGCAAGTGGTCCTTTGCAACTCTCCTGGATACAGAAGGTGCCCTATTAACAGTTAGGTAGTCTCTCCATCTCCTCAGAGAACACTGAAGGGCTTAGTTAAATTTCATTTAGAATTTGCTGCATTCTTGGGGCTTTTACTCTTATTGTAAATAGTACAAAAATTAAGACAAAAATAATAATGCACTGGATGCTGCAAATGTAGAAATTCCTGTCTGAAGAAATCACATCCAGAGTTAAGGGAGGCTGAAAATAAACACAAAAGAATCTAAAAAACATAAAACAGAAGAGTGCTCTGCCTATAGATGAACAAAGATAAAAAGAAAAAAAAAAAAGAGGTAAAGATTTAAAGCCTTCTGGTGCTGGATATTATGCTTTTTCTTCCAAGAGAGATTAAAAAAGTGAATCAAAACACAAATATTTTAGCTATAATTACAGTGTCATCTTGTAAATGTATTTGCATGCTCAGAACTCTTTTATTTCTTACCGTGAACCACAGCACCCAAAAGTAAAGGCTCAAGTCCTCACACTTATCCACTCTGTATCTGCTACATAAGGGCATTACAATCAGCAGCTGCAAAACAGAGTAGGCCTTCACATCTGTTACCATCTTTCCAAGGAACATCCCATCCAAGCACTGCCAGGGCACAGCAATTTGATGGCCACGGCCACTTCCTCCCAGTAAACTGTTGATTTCAGGGTGCTTGGCACTGCTAGAATAGCATAAACGGCTAAGGAATACCATAAAGAGAAGCTAAGCTAAAGTCTTTAGAAGCAACAGTAAGGACACTCTTGATCTTTAAAAAGAATATTTTCAAATAGATATGGCTGAGTGTCTACAAATTGGTGATATTGAGCTTCTCTCTTGAATGTTCAAAGTACTAGACAATCTACTCTTCACAAAACATATATCACATAAAGTGCAATACATAATGTCACATTTGGCAATGTCTCGTTTCATTTATATCTGAATTTTTGTGATGTTTATTTTTGCAGCAGTTGAACACAATTTTATATCATATATTAAAAGCATCAGTAGTTGTATTCATCTGCTGGATTAGATTTACTAACTGAAATAAACTTTAAGTCTATATCCTGTTTGTCTTGGTAATATTTGTACTTCCATTTTGGGGCAAACATTAGATCTACTTTGGAGTGAATGAATAGCATGATGACTACAAATAAGTAGAGTGCATAACAGCAGCAGAGCCCAAAATATGCACCTTCACTTGTTTGGGAAGTTTGCTACATAGTTCTCTTAAGAGTACCTGATGGCCACATGTAAGTATACATCAGCATACATGTGTGTCTGTGTCAGTGCATTAAAATAAAAACAATTCTAAGTGGGGGATTATCTTTGTATGCACGGGTCCAAAAATCATGTAACGATCAGCTGATTTACAGTATCATGCATGTCACATCCACAGGCATTTTATTTGTTTAAACCACCCATGTCCCAGTAACCCATTCCTCAGTCACAGTGTAACCTGGGGTATGAACCAGGAATGGAATTGTATTGCTTTTCTTTTCTTGTCATCAAGTGCTGGACCTTCTTGACATTAGCTTAACAGAGAGAAAGGGCTGGAAACACTTCTGGAAGGTGTATATGCTACAGAGGTACAGCTCATGCTGTGGTTTGCTGTCTACTAAAACCTTCGCAGCCACCAGTCCTCTGACTTCTCCAGCCCATGACATACTCCCTCCCTGACTTGTTGCCTGACAGTGTTTACAGACTCTCTTAGGAAAAAGTTCTTCAGGAAGAAGAAAGATGAGTATTAGATTTTTTGTTCTAAAGAACAATTACTATACTTCACCTTCACAAGAAGTTCATGCATGTGCTCAGGTTGTTTCTGCCTCTCTTTGTTTACCTGAATTTCTCATCACCAGTTGGATATTGATATGTGTGACTGTTGAAAAATAGGAAAAGCTCTCAATTTAGTGAGTGTGAACAGGGCATGGCTTTGAGGAGGGACACTGGACATAGGACTGGCCTTTAAAATCCGCATAAATTTGTTCCATAATTACATTCAAAATTAAAAAACTTTTATTTGTTTTGTCTGAGAAAAAGAGCTGAATTCTCCAAAGAGAAGGTGGAGAGAAGAGCAGGAGCCAGAGGCAAACACCACCTCCTGAGCCAAGGAAGTGATGAGCAGCATGGAGCTTAATTCAGACCTTTGAGGCAGTCCCTTCTGTGTTTCTGGTGTCAATAATTTAGCTATACCATATCTTCCAAAGCCACAAATGTCCGTGATATGAGCACAGCTGCTGTATACAGACAAAATGTGAGGCACTAATGGGCTGGAAAATTCCACTTCTCAAGCATGTGTTTATGAGCCAACTGGAAGCATATCTGACTGCAAAGGATTTTTTGAAGAGATCTTTGTACATTTTACCTGGTGCCTTTGAGTGTGTGATTTCAATAGCATGATGATTGCAGATAAAGTGAAGCCAATGACAGGAATTAAGTCTGGGACAGAGATGTGGATCTGTTTAAGAGGGAATACTTGGCAGAACATGAAGGTGTACAGAAGGGGAGAACAAAAGATAAGAAGACTTAAGTCTATATGAAAATTGTTCCTCCTCTTCCAGAAACCCTTGGATGCCATACTGCATGGGCTATTAATTTTTTCTGATGGCTAACTGATGACCCCATATGTGGATGCTGCACAATTCATACCAACACTGAAGCAGAGCCCAAGCACCCTGGATACGCTCCCCCTTTGCTGTAAAACTGTAGCTGTGGAGCATTTGCCTTGTAAGCAGCACAGCTAATAAAGGCCAGTTTTGTGTGGTGCAATGTGCTAAATCCCCTTTGCCTGCTCCTGTCACATCACACACTCTAGCAGGAGCAGGAACCCCTGGTTCTGATGGAAGCCCTGCTACCACCCTGGGGAGAGAACAGTGCACTCTTGAGCATTATATGCACAACTGCAAGTGATGGCTAGTGTCTGTGATCCTGTCTTATAATCAGCCTCCCTCCTCTGCCTATGTGAAACACATCTCTGAACTGCGTTGACTCAGTACACAACTCTGAACTTGCTGCACTGACTCAGATTTGGTCAATGGGTTATTAAAGAAAGGGCAAAGAGAGAAACTTAAGCAGTATGGTTTCAGCTCTGTTCCCTGAGGGAAATCAGGCTATATATACAGAAGCATTGCCTGCATAGCTAAGAGAGGCTGAGGAGAGAAAGAGGTCAGAGAGCTGCATTGTATCTCTGAGGCTACCCATTGCTGTGCCTGCATGGCCTCCTGGGAACAAGGGTATAATTCTCCATCCTCACTACCACTTTGACCATGTCTTGTGTTAAGCAGTTTTGCTTTCTGTAACATTCAGGTTAATTTTCCCTGGTTAAAACATCACTGACCATTTTGTAGTTGTCATCCCTGGATTCCCATATTGTGTAACTTCATAATGAAGAAATGTTATATCTGATTAGGACCACTTGAGCTGATAGTGGTCTGTAGAATTTTTTTTTTTTAACTATTATATGAGATACTCCTATTTAATCCTTAAGATTACACAAAGGCTTCCTGAAACAGACAAGGCAACCACAGACTACTCTGGGCCAGTTTCATTCCCAAAAATAAAATCTTGTCCTGTCTCTCTCACAACTCTTTTGAGGATTTGAGCCATCCCTCTGTCTTGGCAGATATTCCCATGTTCCTTTATTTATGCTTTCTTGACTCATAAATTCTCAATCTGTAATATTGAATTGATGGTCTTATTGTCTGTTTTCTCTTTCTCATGGATATGGCTATTTCATTTCTTCAACTCTCCAAAATCCCACACACTCATCACAAAATTATCATCCCTGACTCTGGCAAGTAGGAGATTATATCAAACTTTTCCATTCCTTTTTTTCTGCTGTGAAAGGTGTCTTTCTGATATTGCAGCTCAGATGAGTTCACTGTTTTTAGAATGGCACTGCTTCCCTCTTCTTTCTTACCAAATACAGTGGACTTCTTGTCACTGTCAAGGCTATTCATGTTTCAGTCTCTATGTTCCTCTTTTTCTATTGATACAGTGATTGATACTGCAGAGTAATTCACAGTGCCAAAGTTTTCTCCATTTCATTTTCAGGTGAACATCTTCAGACTTTCTTTGCCATTGCCTTTCATACCCAAAGGAGATCAGCAAATTACACAAGTGGGATTTACTATCACCTGGCTCACGCTAATAGCACGACAACTGCATCTGTGTAATTGCCTTACTTTAAACTGTGCTTTGTCAAGTCTTTAAAAGGCTGTTATTTCATTCCATGTTTGTACAGAATACAGCACAACTAAGCTCTTGTAGGCTCCCCAACAATACAAATATAACTCAAAACAAAAGGAACTTACATGTTTTGAAATCACTGGTGCCCACAACCACTGGTGCTCCCATGTGTATTGTGGGTAGAACAAAACGAAGCATTTTCACTTCTGGGTATGAATTACTATCTTATGAATTCAAGTTTGCACTGAGACAACACATTACTCACATTATTAACCTTGAAGTCCTAAGGCACTTTTCACAGGCTTAAAACTGAATGTCTTTTTGAAGGGTTTCAGGAATGTGCTTGTAATTTTTAAAATTGTCACTTCAATTTAGAATTGTACTTCGGTTTTCATGAAACCTGTTCACATGGAAAAAAAAATCTAATTTCCTAGATTTAATTCCAACAATAAATAATGTCTTTTTAAATATCACTGGAAAGGTTAAAGGATACTTAGAGTCACTGCAAATTGGACCAAGAGAATATATTATAAGGAAGTAAGTTAATTTTGTCAACAAGATAAAAAAAGGTTTTTTTTTTCCTTCTAGTTGAGTTTTTACATAGATTTGTTTTATAAAAGCTTTTATGTGCACATGTTGTCTTCTTATTTTGAAAAAAAAAAAAAGGAATGAGGACTCCTTGTGATCTAAATTAGGAGGGAACTGTGAATAAAAAGACTGGATCTGTGCTACATGAGTTTGGGCAAGTCATTTTACTTCTCTAGGTGTCAGCCTCTCCCATCAGAAAAAGTCAACACTTCAAAGCACTATGGTCTAGAGAGAATGAGCTGCTGCAAGAACACCTCTTAGTATTACTGTTGATAAGTTTCTGACAAATCAGAACCTCTAAGAAGGCAAAGAAAAATGATGAATGTACCGTTACACCCATAACAAAGCTATTACTTCATGCACAGTCGTGGGAGGAAAGAGATACTGCTAGATAACTGACAAAGGGGGCAAAGAAAATGAGAAAAAACAAGGCATGCGTACATTTTGCATCTGCTGCTGCTGACACGCTACGGAAGGAACTCCAACCAATCTTTCAGACATTTCAAAAACATTGTCAACCTTTCCATCTTCCCCTAACCCAGTGCCCCTCAGTCCTATGTGGTCTCTGTCCTACGTGGTCTCTGTCCTCCTCCATAACTCATCTAAAGTATCTAATCACCATTATTAAAATCATTTGTCAACTATGGTATTAGATCAGTTCAATCAGATGCAAGCAGTGAGGTCAGCATAAAGTATTCACATGATGACAGAAGCAGTTTGCTATGCATAAAGGAGTTGGTTATTATATCATTTTTAAATTTATAGGTTTAGTTCATCTTAAGCCAAATATCTAGTTATTTAACAGCTGTTATGAGTCAGCCAGAGAGAGGATTATTTAAAAAAAATGTGGTTGCAAGAAATGCTTTAATCTTGAGTTACAATAGAAGAACAAGTCTGGTCAGGTCATGTCTAATAAAGGTGGTTCTCCATTAGTACTTAGGAGTTTATCAATGTTCATACAAAACAGGACATGGTTTGATAGCATTAATCCTACTATCTTTGTATTAATGCTAGAAATTTCAGAGATAGTTGGGAGAGATATTTTTCAGGGCATGATACCATGCTTAAACATTTTAAGATAAGATGATTTTACAAATGGGTACTAAAGTGGTTTGTCCTATGCAGATCCTATGTATACTTACCATTCTGTTCATGACTCAAAGTTCTTGGGATTTTCCATTATGGTAATATCTTAGTGACTTCTTGTCAGTGTCTTCATGTCACCTCTCTTGTAAAGGTAATGGAGACATTGAACCATGAAGTCAGTGAGTTTTTGTCTGTGTTTTAATCTCTAGCTAAGAAGTATAAACAGAATGCAAAACTGTAAAACAGTAAGAATGACTATTGGAATATAACCCAGTTTCTTGGTTTTCCAGTCTATTGTCTCTACACTGTGCTTAATTTAGGTTTAGACTGCCTGGAGAACAGACATGGAGGAGAGGCATATCCAGGCACTGCCATACCTTACTCCTAACCTTCAGGTGGTCACTGATGCCACCAAGTCATGTTAGAGCAGCCAGATAAGAGCAGTCCCTGCACAGTACAAAACCACAGGTCTGAAAATGCTGATTTTAAGTACTCTCCAGACTAGAGAAGTAAGACTAATAACGATGGCTGAGCAAAGTTGTGATAGGGAGGTGATCAGTGATTCTGAGCTGTGGGGCAAGGTGTGAAAATCAGCACAACACCAATGCTGCTGCAAGGTTGAGGATCTGTCAGCTTTAAACCCCTGCATGCCATAGCAGTGTTGACTCTGAAAAACTTTTCTGAAAACTGAAAAATCTGCAGAAATCCCTTCACATGGTAAAAGGTTAACTCACATCTACCAACTGGAAGCTAGATAAATAAAACATAGCTAGTCACATTTCTAAGGATGTGCTAAACTCAAACTGTGGCTACCTAAGCAATTCCTGAAAATCTAGAATGTACAAGTGGTCCATCACAAATCAGAAAAAGGAGCTATGAGTAAAAGGCACTAAAAGAAAGAGAAACTTCTGGAAAAGTACAGAAATTGTGTCTCTGTGCCACTTGTTCTCAGCTTTTCCGTTTACCACCTGGGAAACGGGATCATAGGAACAAAGAGTCAGAAAAGCAGTTTGCATTTGGACATGTAAAAAATTTCTGTAATAAAGATCCAACTTTAGTTCAAATGTGAGTCCCATCCATTTTTTTTCCTCCTATCATTATTACCCCAGTGGTGTCATAAAAGATATGTCACATAATATCTGTCAGATTTCTGTAATGATAATAATGCTAGAAATATGAAAAAAACCCA
Source organism: Xenops minutus (assembly GCA_035221455.1). Classification (NCBI taxonomy): domain Eukaryota; kingdom Metazoa; phylum Chordata; class Aves; order Passeriformes; family Furnariidae; genus Xenops; species Xenops minutus. The sequence goes on from JAWWEE010000085.1 coordinate 26,940,350, forward strand.
AAACTATACCACCCAAAATAAATGAAAACAAAACAGACAAGCAGAAAATCAGTGAATTAACCACAGGAAACATATCCTTTAAGGAAGAAATCCAGCACTGTTCTTGAATGAACTAGAAACCCTGTAGGAAACCCCAAAAATGTGTTCTGAAATTAGGATTATGGTTTGGGTTTTTTTGTGAGTTTGGTTTTTTGTTTGTTTGTTTTGTTTGTTTGTTTTAATAAGAATGGATGTTTCTCAGTTTATAATTTTCCTTATTAAAGATTATATGCTACAGTCAGCCTGATTTGCAGCCTTAAATTGTTCTTGAGAAGTTTTGGTATTGGTCCTTATTATGTGGCCATTCCTGTCACGGAAATCAATATACTACCTGGAAATTCAGGACAGTGCTGGAAGCTGATTTAAAATCTAACATTTTCCAAGAACAAATTCTATCTTTGTAAATGAACATATGTTAAATACATTTAGCGTTTTTTAACAATGACATAATTATCTAGGCTTTTGGTGATGGAACTTCTCAATCAGTAGCCACTTCCATTCACATCAGCATCTAATACAAAATAATATTTCATTCTTAACATGGCTGCAGAAATTATCTGCATCGGGAACAAATAAGGAAAACACCTAAATTGAGTCTTCACTAATTTTTAAGATATTAATTTTTCACATAAAAATATGGAGGGAAGAAGGGGAAAGCAAAAAAAAAAAAAAAATAGTTGTGCAAAATTACAGAAATACATCCTCCAAGGATATGTGTTTCTGTCCTCTGAGAAACAGGGGCAGAAATGTGGGTGCACTTTGGTACTTTGCTGTACTTAACCCAAATACCAGCTTACTCCCAAGAGATGCTTGCAAACACACAACTTTAAGCATATCCAATCTCAATATATTACAAATTCAAAGCCTTTCCTGGTTTTAGTCCATTTCTTTTAAAAACTGTACAGAAAATGAAATTATCAACATTTTAACTAAAAAGATTATTTAAAAAATAAAAAGAACATACATCCTCAATTGTCATGGAAATTTCTATGATTTCTTCGAGAAGAGCATACCACCAAGCAATTGAGTGACTGCAACATTGATTTGGATCACACAATTTAATTAGCAAATTACACCTTTGTAGAACTTTTCACAGAATGATAGAGGAAAAGAAAGTAGGTCTTTAATTAGTCATTCTAAATTATCTCTCTATTGGAATTGTTATTTAATGAACACCTCTGATTAAGTTTGTTTTGTTAAATTATGAGATCTGAATCATACTATGAGACCTGTACAGACTTATGAATTTTAAAGGGTAAGGAAGTTAGTCCAATTTGTGTCAGCTTGACATCTAAATTATTCACCTTTTTTGCTAATGTGCTTATGAGTTGCTAGTTTGTTATTTTAATAAAAATTGTACTATTGGATGGCTGCTCTCCTGTTGTCCTTGTCTGTAGCCCGGCATCATGAAATAACAGTTTTAATCACTTAAATGCAATAACAACCCTTAAGACCAAGTGATTTCACAGAAAAGGGTTTGAAATGTTCATCTGTTTTGATCCACAGAGTGTTTGAGAGGTTTTGTTTGTTTTATTTTTTTTTTATTATATCTGTTTTGAACAAAGTTGCAGGTTACAGAAAAACAGAAAAAGTAAAACACTTACGTTGTAAGAACCTTTACTGTTGTGACAATCATAATGAGATAGAGTTGGGGTTTGCCTTTTGTTAGTAGAATAGCTGTGGCAATCTGATCTTCATCTCAGTGCAATTCTAGACACAGTCATATTTCTTTACCTTTCCCATTAAGCATTTAGACACTTTGAAAGTTCTTTAAAGATCAACATTAGACAATTTATGTCCAAGGAATTAGATGAGAAATGTTGCTGCACAGAAAATTACCTGTTGCGTAGGACTGTAAGGCTAAAGGTAAGAGTCATAAAGCCAGCATTCACAATAAATGTGCATTTTGGAGGGTAATTTTCAAAAAAACCCTTGGTTCATTATCATTCTGATAGTTTTTCCTTTGTTCATGCTGAGAAATAGTTTATCAATTGAGGTTCTTCTACAGTAATACAATGTCCAAAATAGATAAGGGTAAAGGAAGGCGTTCGTATTGATGAAGTTATTCAGAGAAATAAATTTTCTTTCTTTAAAAGATTTAAAATTTAGCTTCCATATTATTCTTTTGCTGCAACAGACATTTCTTAAAATTACTAGAATTTACACATTATATCAGTAGAGTTACTAGAATAACTAGGATTTACTAGAATTCCTAGATTTTACAGCATTATCTCTAGAATATGTCCCAGTTAGAGGACAAGGAACCTTTTAATTACCCCCTGCCCAAAAAAAAAAATAAAATCTATAATATTCCAAGTTTGTTTCAATAAGTGCAAGCTTGGAAAAAAACTACAAGCATTAGAAAAAACTAACTGAATATTTCTTCTTTAATTTAAAAATACTTTCTTTACCCAAGTGAAAATGTAACCCTAAATACAAACAAACCAGATGTTTCTCCATTCATAAAAAGGCACTGAACGATTTTGTTCATAAGGTTAATTAATTTTCAGTGTTGTTACTGTCAGCTACTGCCAGAACAATATCCCAAATTTTCTGTCAAATTTGGTCCTGTATGGGTAAATAGATTTGTGCCCTTTTCAATGTCTTTGAGTCACTCATGGAATGTTAAATAGGACCAGCTTTAGGGATAGACAAAGAATTTACTGTGACAAAGAAACAATTTCTTCACTGCAAGTTATCAGAGAAAATTCTTTTCCTGTTGAAATTATTAGCTTAACTCATCTACTATTTTATAGAGAAATTTTAATGGCCAGTAAGGTGAAGTGTCTTCTATTCCCCCTTGAAAATAGGCTGATTCTAGTCTTAATTATAGTCACAAAAGTTTCCTAACATATTGTATATTATATAAACCATTTGGATTTTCTATTTATGATTCATAATGGTTTCATGTTTTTGCCTCTCAGTTTAAAAGAAAAAAAAAAAGGAGCTTCTATCTGGTTTTAGAGAGAATTAATAACAAAATCAATAAGAAGTAATTCAAGTTTAATGTCTATTCTCTTTAAGATTAATCCATAGAAAGATTACTATTTTATAACAAACAGCTGAAACTAAAAATTTCCTCAGAATTCTATTGCCCCACACGAATATTTTACTAGAGTTCACCTTAACCCCAGGTACATAAATGCCATAGTTCACAGCACCAAAGACTCATCACTGGTTTTATCCCTTGCTGAAGTATAAGGAAGAGAAATTGATGTCAGTACTGCAGCACCTCGACACCTCAGTAGCAATCAAACTCCCCAGTTCCAGGCACAGCACCAGTGCCGGAGAGGGGCACCATATCAGTCTCTGCATATCAGGCTCACACAATCCACTACAAGTGGAAGCAGTGAAGAAATCATTTCAATTATCCTTGTTTACATAAAAGAAAACAAAGATCAAGGAAAATAAGGAAACGTAATTGAGGGGTCCTTGGTAGAGAGAGGATATGAACTGGGATTGCCAAAATTTGGCTAGTGTTGGGGTACAACTGTGCAGACCTCTCTATTATTACTAAACAAAAGCAATTACCTTTTCATGACAGTGAACAACTATCATCTCTGTTGGTCTGTAGGGCAGCCTCAGGTCAAACACAAAATGCCACAATGCAACATGCAGGCCAAGTTTTCCTTCCACTAATCAGAAATTTAAATCTTCTGGCTAATGCCTCCCAAACTACTCAGAACAGGGTTATAACGGAGATTTCCCCCAGTTTTCGAAATGGATTTATTACTGTAGCTCTACAACTTGGAGCTAAATGACCTAAAACTGCTGCAGAATACACTAAAGTAATACAACAGAATTTTCCCCTAGTAGGTGTATTCAGCTCATTTAATAAAGATTACCAGTGACTGCACCCCTTTTTTGGCTATGACACAACTCAAGGATAGAGAAATTTAATAGCACATTAGTCATCTGCCCAGAGGTGAAGTATTTCATAATGAACTGAAAAGCCAGAAAATTGTGTCTGTGTGTGTTTTAATATTACTCTGTTCCTACTAATGAAATTTATGCAAAGCACCACAAAAAGTGATGAGTGTACATCCATAACGTGACTGAAGATGTTTCAGGTTGCATTAGGGTGAGGTGTTAAATTATTTATTACATGACAAGTTTGGGTTTTTTCTTTTAATTGCTTTCCTGGTATTTTGAAATTATTCTTGCTATTTAGTATGAAGCTATTAACATAAAGACCAAGAAAAATGTCACGTTTTTGTCCCAGCATTACTGTGTATGCCTTGCCCAATGAAGAAGGCAAAAGCAGGAATATACCAAAACATCTGTAGGCAGCAAACTTTGGGTTTTCTTTGTTTTTTAAAAACATTAGGCAAGCTAGGTGTGTGTTCAAGTGAGGGGGAAGCAGGGAAAGACATGGTGATTCAGAGGACTGGCAGTGGAATAAAGAATATATGTAAAATTAGTTTTGCTTGCAGGCATAAGGATGGGTGATGGCATGGCTGAATTGCTTGCTCACCTTTGGAGCACACGACCCTCAGGTTTGCCCAGTGTACCTCAATGGTGGTGGGTTTGGCTCCAGGTGATGTGGGGGCATCATGACCACTGCGGAGCCTGCCCTTGCCCATGCCCACAGACCACCAAGGTGACTTTGCTGGTGAGCACTGGGAAGCTGATTTTCCCACCATCTTGGAATTAGCATAGCTGTCTACACTTCAGTGCTGTCAATCTGGCACCAAGAAGAAATGAGAACATGCCTTTTACACTGAACTGGGACTGGAAATCAGCTCAGGGTCCAGCAAGCCAAGAGGGGCCAGGAGATCTACAATCCTTCACATGAGAGGATGTCCTCCCATTCTACTTATGCATATGTGATGCTTGCTCCTCAAAATCCTCCAGAAGAACAGGTCTTGAGAGCTTCATGTGCCTGATAAAGCCCTAATTGTTCCTGTGGAAACAGCTGCTCATTTGGGATTTTTACTGGGGGCTTGAAAAATGAGAGATGGCTCCCTTTGGCTGGAATGCCTCCTCCACTGAAGGATTACTCACAGTGCCTGGGTGCCAGCCAGGAGCTGGATGGCAGGATGCTGCCTCACAATTCTAGTGCTCCTCCTGCAAGTACAGATCTGCATCAGCTGGCACATTCCCTGCCATTGCAAATGGCAAGCCTCAAGCTGGGTTGCCAAGCATGCTGAAGACCAAAAACGTCCACCTCTTCACTTAACCTTCGGCTGAAGGCATCTGATGCACAGTCAGGGGCAAGCTCACAGGATGTCTCTAGTAGCTGTCAGTTCCCTGTGGCCAGGGAGAGAGAAAAAAAGGGGGGATGAAAAGAGAGGTTTCCATTTGGGTCTGAAAGCTTTTTAAAACTCCTGGTTAGTGCCTTGGGAAGTAGACAATAAATTGATGCCTTTATAGACAATTTTCTGTATTTCTATTGAATAGCTTTTAGTAGATTTTTACGAGTAGGTATATTGTTGCATGAGAACCTAGTGACTACAGAGCATTTTAAAACCTACAGTGATTATGAGGTTCTCTTTCAACCATTGTTGTGGCAATCTTTATTCCTGTCGGCAATGCATAAATAAGAGGGTGAGACAGCCTGGAACAGCTTCTTGTTTGTCTTAGCACACAACACTTTCTGATAGTATAAATAGTATAATAGTAAAAGCTACAGACCAAAATGAATGTACAAGTGTACTGCAGGCAAATTTGCATATGCTTGGAGCAAAGGTGTGCATAAATGTATTACTGGACTGAGATACAACAGTACAAATTATCTCCCTACTACCAAAATCAAGATTCTTAAACCAGCTCAAGTAATATGTTTGATGTCTTAAAGAGAGTGCTATTGGAATTTATTAAAATTCTTGTATAAAATTTATTTATAAATAGATATAGAATATAAATATATTTATGTATGTGATTAATTTATTAAAATCTGTCATATCACCTCTACAGTACAACTATCAATTTTCTAATTGTCCAGAATACATTGTTTGGTAGAACTAGGCTTAGTAAACACAGAAAACTCTTTTTAGTTGATTATAAATTTCTTTCAAAACCAACTATCTCCATCTTTATTTTCTTTTGAGAAACTAATGACCTTGTAGTTCTGAATGCAAACATTTTACTTTTTTCAGGTTTTGAGATTTACAGAAAACCTCTTTGCAAAATGATAGCCTTGGTCCTGAAAATGTCTCATGCATGAAATTTCAGAGTACTTGAAGTTTTTCTGTCCCTAGTGAAGGCAGAGCATATTCACTCATGAGTGAGAAGACAGAATTCTTTGACAAGTTGAAAATCACCTTTCTGAATGCACGCCTGGGCACATGAATGCTTTAAGTTGCTCTTTCCAGAAACCAGTAGAAAAATCTGTAACAATATAAGAAATTAATTTATTTTCAAGTTAGCGTGATATTTATGGAATTCTAATGCACTTTTTGCTGGTTTAGAACAAGTATATACAGTACATTTTACCAAAGTGAAACGAAGATTCCTTTTCTGATTTTTAACTATAGTTATGTAGAAACAGTCTCAAAGACAAATTTGTGCAGCATCAAAGCACCATGCTACAAAGGACCTGATCCTGTTATGTATGACTAACATCAGAGATATATCTTTCTGACTTCAAACAAAATCAATATTAACCTGTGCTTCTCTAAGTACTCTTACTAGTAAAGCATTGTTTATCAATTATGCACTCCTGCATACATATGCCTCATGTTATTGATTGTTTTTCAAATCTCTCAGTTAATTTGGCTGACAGGATACTAGAAGAAAGCTCAGTGAAAAAGTACACACCTCTAAATATTTTTTTTCTGAAATTAAAGTCTTATTTTCATTACATTGCCTAACACAATAGTGCGGTTCCAGGGTCTTGTATTTTGCATGTCAAAACTCAGCTTTTCTGTCATGTTCCTTCAGATTTATGGTTCTAGAAATTATTCAAATAAACACCCATTCTGTTCTGTGTTTTGTTGGGTGGGTTTGTTGTTTTTTTGTTTGGTTTTGTTGTTGTTGTTGTTTGGTTTGGGTTTTGGGTTTTTTTAAGCAGACATGCAAGTGTGTGGTTCACTGTTTTTTTCAATCTGATTTTTTTCAATTTACTTCATGTCGATTTTGTTCAGTCCCAAAATAGGTCATTATCACAAGGCAGTCAATATTCCTGCTTTTCTTCTTTAAAAATTATTTCAGTGCCTAATAAGCATTGAGAAAGAGGAACTTACCCATTTGTACAGAAATCTTCAAAAGCCAAATGAGGTTACAACCATACAAAATGAAAACAACTTATTAAAGAAAGCATATTTCAAGTTTCCAGAGGATTTTACTGACAAATTAAAACAGGTGGTGACACCATTGTGTGTATAGGTCACAGCATATTCACACAAACAGAGTAGTGAGAAAGTATGAAAAAGGTGCCCAAGAAAGGCCAAAGATTTTTCAGATGCTTCTGTATCTCACCACACAAATAATTTATAAACACGAGGTAAGAAAAAGACTTAGGTTATATAAACCAGGTCTAACACAGTTCCAGACATCACATACCAGGACTTCTTTTATAAAAGATTCTATTGCAACTTGAATTACTTCTGAAATCTCTGTTAATAATGTCTGTTATAAATTAGGTTAAATGTAATGTCAGGTTTTTTAAGTATGCTCTCATGAGTTGTTCTTACTCATCTGAGCAACTCATTTTCAGTGTAAAGGGATGGCAGACTGATGCACTGCAATTGTACCTATTTTGATTATTTTTTTTAATAAAATGGCTGCCTTGCTTATTGTGTACCTACTTGTTAGATGAGAAGCAATATGCCTTAAAATGTTATAAATTAGAGCAGGAATATGAAGTTCAATCACAGTATTGCATAGTCTTATGGATTATTATGGAGATCTGTCAAACCAAAAAATATCCAGATTTTGCTCATCAGACCTACACAGAAACACTCGCTTTCACCAACAAAGGATGTAAAATAATAAATGTTGTACTTCTTGAAATATTGGAAACCAGAAAAATAAGGAATACATAGTGTACAAATGAAAAAGTATGCTAAGTATGTTAGGAAAGAAGAGGATGCATTTATTTTTGCAAAGTCTTTGACCTCCCCTATAGGTGCATTCACCAGTCTGCATAGTTGTGTGTCATGTTGAATAAACTATACAGACAAAGAAAGCAATAGATTAATTTTAAAGAAACCTCCAACAAAATTACCATCTAAACAAAATTCTTCCAGAATCCAGGGTCTTGAATTTGGGATAAGAGTAAAAGTCTGCTTCAAATACATCAAATTTATAAGACCATTATATACATGGAAGAAACAGAAGAGGATCACCGTGGCACTTCAGAGGAAACAACACAACCTATCAATGGGCAAAAAACACATACTCCACCTTACGTCTCTTTCGGACACAAAATGTGAATCTGAATCAGGAAAGTGTCTGGGAGCAGAGCCAGACTTCCAAAGACCTGCAGAAGCAATTTAATTTTGGATATCACTCCTCCAAACCCAACAGCCCACAGTGGCTCTGAAACATGCAGAGCAGTGGCTTTACACACACAGCTGTAGTCAACATGTACAATCTGGGAACACATTTCTGTACCAGACACTGGTGAGGAGGGTCTGACAGAGTCACAGCCTGTCCCTGAAAACCACTCTGTTCATCCTGCATTTCCCTTGCTCTTCCAGATTCCTTCTATCTCTTTGAAGCTTTTTATGTCGTCTTTTCCTTTGCAAAGTGCCTCTAAGCGCTGTGTAAGACCTGAGTAGCAACTGGAAAGAAAATAAGTGAATGGAGTCTTTCAAACATTCCTACCTGGGAGGACTCCAAAATGACAAAAAGTGGTTTTGCAGCCCACAAAGACTCACTTCAAGGAAAAGACACATCTCTTTTCAGGTTTTTGGCTTTAAAGGCTAGCATTTGCTTTTGCTATTTTGTGTATGCTTATATATAAATATAAAGGTTTGCATGTATGTATTGCTGTGTTTGGTACATACACGGAAGCACAGAAACCTATGGGCTTCCTCTCTTTCATTTCCTTATTCACACGAATTCTGGTACGATAGATTACATAGAAGCCTCTTACAACAAATCTGATTTTAATGCTTTTATTTAAATTGGTATTTAGAAAGAAATACCATATACATGTTCTAAGAAATTGCTGCCAGGACCTCTGGCCTAAAATTATTTCCATTGCCTCTAAAAGTGTCTAAATACACAGAAGCACAGACTGCAGTGACAAATACACTGAAATCAAGTTAATTCATTTGAAATCTTTATCCATGTGAAACAGGCTCTCAGCAGTACTTCAGCATTGAATTAGCATGCTAGTTTTTTAGTTTGTAAATGGTCATTGAACATGCACAATGAATGTGTAAGATCTCTCGTATTAGGGAAATTTTCAAGCCTGGCTCTGCTACATTTATTCTTGAGGTGCTGTGTTCAGGTATGTAATGTTAAGTAGGCAGTTCTGGGGTTCAAACTGTGGCTGTGCAATTTCAGCTTTTCAGTGTCTCCCTCACATATCTGAATTTTGCATGAAGTCGACATGTAATTTAAACACATGTATACATATATGTGTATGCATATGTGCTCATACTTATCTAAAGGAAAGGAAGCATTCTCATCATTGTGATTCCTTGCTCAAGAGCAAATTTGACCTAGAAGCAATGGTCAGCATACCCCTCTAACTTATTTTCAAAACCTAGTATCTGTTTTGATTTTTGATGACTTACATGAATCTGACATAATCACATATTTTTACTGTTCTGCTGTCAAACGTAATCAACAAGAAAAGTGAAAACCCTGTGAATTACTGTGATACTTCACAGGGGCAGGACTTAGTTTTCAGCACTGGATACCTTTGTCAGATCACATCCTCCCAATTTTGTTCACAATGTAGATAGGATGTGCAATGATGCCTGGTTTTAAACTTGTTTTTTCAGACCAATTCCTGGTCTTTTGAAAACAGCAGGAATTTTGCCTTGAACAATGCAACATGCTTCAAATTTCCTCAGATATGAAAATTAACATTTAATGTGCAGCTATTTTTGCATCACACTGAGCACTTTCTAGAATAAAACAGAATGTTTCAAGTTATACCAAAAATAGTATTTTATTGCTCTTCAACTGACTTATTTGCCTGCAAATATGTAGGGGAAAGCTTTAATATTGCACTACATAGCTCACCAAAACTCAAATAAATGTTCTGTTTTCATTCCAAAACTAAGTCATGAATAGAACAACTGTGCACCTTTTGTCTAGTATGGCACATTGCATAAGCTCCATAAATGCAAATAATGCAGCTGCATACAGCATTTACACATATTAATATTTACAGTTGGAATTTGTCATATTTTTGTCATTTATCTTATTATAGTTTATCTGAATTATGAGTGCAGCTTCAGATTGGTAACAGTGGAAAAGGAAGAAGAGTATAGACAACAAGAACCAGTAGTTAATTTATAACAAAACCAGAAAAACTAAACTGTAATTTTATTGCAACAGTTGGCTTTTGTTGGCTTTATAGTATATTTTGCTGTTAACACTTGAATTATTCCTACTCTTTCAGAAATATCAAGTTCTGCAGGTTAAAATTCTCTATCCAAACAAAATGTCTCTTGCAGGCAACAGAATAAAATTCTCCACCAGGACACCAACTACACGGGTAAGCTTGTAGCATGGGTAAGCTTGTAGTAAAAGGAATTGCATGAGTAAAAGACCATGAGCAAATAATTTCAAAGATCAGGACCTAGAGATACATTCCAAATATAAGAGATGAAAGGCAGGTTCTTTCTTGCTTGTTACACCACAAAGCAGATTGTACTACAAACTGCCGCGTAAGATTTAAGAAATGCAGAAGCCAGAACAGAGCTGACATTATTTTAAAAAAGTGGATTGCAGTAGAAGTCATGTTTAATTAGTTTATAAACACTGTATTTCACTCATGCTATTTAATTTATTCATTGTTATATATAAACATGTATGAAATTTAGGGGTTCAGTTTTGGAAAAAGGAAAATACCAGAATTTTGCCCCCTATTACATATACATTTAATATCTAAGTAACCTGTTCTTTTCTTGTCCTTAATACGTTAGGTCTGACAATAGGTATTTAATGACTATAGTCCTGCAAACCAAGGTACTAAGTGATCAATCATACCAAACTTTGAAACAGCAAATAAATAAATAGTAGATCTCTCATGTTAGTACACAGTATAAATTTTATTTAACTTGGCAATTGAAAGGTGGATCAAAGGATCAACCAGAATGTGTAATATCCTAGTTGTGTAGTGAAGTCTGCCCACATTATTTTCTCAATAATCTGTTTAATTTTCCAGGAAGAAATTTCTCTAAATCCAGGACTTTAAAAATCACAATTAATGGTACATCAGCCACACAGCTTGGCAGCTCTCAAGTCATCCTGATTGTTAAGGTAATATAGCTAGTTTTATAAGAGAATTTTGGAGACTCACAGCCGTTATCCTACGCATTTTTGTAAGTTTGTGAGTAGTCCAGTGGAAGCAAATACAATAACTCCCATGCAAAATGTGTGGCTGGATCTGAGGCCAAGAATTACACATATAAGAAAAGAAAGAGAGGAAATTCCACAATAATGACTGGAGCACTGTCAGAAGGGTAGAGATGCCAAGGCAGCAGCAGCTTCCTGAACCACAGACCCGAGCTGCACCATTTATAGTTACTGTGTTTGGTTTCAAGTCCATTACACATAGGGTCAAACACTGAAGAAAAACACCTCTAAGATGACAGTGCCAGATTTGCACCATCACAGCAAGCCAAGGTTTGCGACCCCAAAAACTGAAGCATTACTTGTATGTTCAAAAGACCTCAAAATGAGCAAATGTATCTCTCTGCAAAAAATTTCAGTGCCAGAAGCCATACAATTGACTCAAAGCAAAAAGCATTTCAAGTGAGTCACACATTCAGGCAAGCCCAGACAAGACACTGTTAAGTATCAGTTGGCCATCATAATGGTTATCTCTCTTTAGGAACTTCAGTGTCAACAGTACCCCTGGCAAACACTATCTCCCATGCTGGGCCCAGACCTGTTCTCTTTCCCGTGGTAAAATTCCCACAGGTAGAAGTGGAAATTTTACCTTTAAGATCTACTCAGCACTGTCATTCAAGTGAAAGTCAAAGCTGAGTCTCCTGTAGAGAACAAATAGTTACACACATATTGACATTTTTATGCACTGTGTCCTAGCTAGAAAGACTCTAATGGAGTGTCTGGGGAACATGGGATGAAAGAAGAGGAAAAAATGTGATGTCCCTCTACTGATGCGCTTTATGTACCAGTTTATCAATCCTTCTTCCGAACCACTCCTCTACATCTATGGCCAATTTACTCAATAGAAGTTTTGCCCCTTGCTCAACATTGGGTTTCTGACATCCTTAAATGCCAAGTGGGTAATTCACAAAAGGCATCAGGAGAAATGTACTGCTCAGTTCTTAGAGCTGGAGGTGACAGATCTATCACCAGCAGAGAGGGTTGACATACAGATTGAGGCGGTGCTCCTGTAGCTAAGAAACAGCAATTCATATTTATGGGAATATATCAGATGGCCACCCCTTTCAAGTCATTAGCTAAAACTCTATCCAATTCTTTAATGTGTCAGGGTCTTCCACTAAATTCAGCCATAGGCTCCCTTAAAATGGAAGTCCGCTGATGATGAGGTGGTTTCAGGAGCACTAACAGAAAAACTTAACTGATAACCCAAGTGTGGAAAATACCTAAAGTGAACTGAATCTGAGGAGGAGGAATTTATCTGTTTACATGTTTTTCTGTAGTTCCCATTGGATTTCTAATGACATATTCAATCCAGAAAACTAGGTAGCCTTCACCTGCAGGATTGTCATACTCCTTCAACTAGAACTCAGATGTTTCTCTTGCTTTTTTAAACTGCTAGCTTGGAGGCAGTAGTCCTCACAGAAGGCAAGTCTATCTCGTGGGACAACACTCTGCACATCTCCTATAAACTGTGTAGCATGAGTTATAAAACTTACTCATGAAAACTTCAGAGATCATCAGGTGGAATACAAAAGCAAAATCTTGGAAGCAATCATTAAAAGTCTTGCAGCTTGAGATCTCTCTCTGTTATTTTATTGGTCCAACTGAATTTATTGTCAACAGAAGACATTGCTTTGCACTCCTCCTAAGAATTACCATAGATTTGGTTTGGTGCCAAACCCTTGCCATTTTCCATCCCACAGGTAGTTGAAGCAGATGTAACAATTTACAAAATGTTGCCTTGCCTCTTCGAAATTATGCACATAATTGGATTGTTTTCCATGAAGCTCTTTGTGACATTCATTGCAGAAACTGCTGTCCAAATTCAACAGAAGGAACTCAGACTGTGGCCCAGTGTAATCAGTGCATAACCTATATTTTAATATTTACTAACGTATAATTTCAGTTATAAATAAAATTAAAATGCATGTTGATATTTTTAATTAACAAATAAGCAACAACTAATACAAAATATGTTCCATGTCATGAAAGTACAGTTTTATGATGAAACAGCAATTGCACCACAGATGTAAATAAAGCCAAGGCCCATCACAGTGGGTCATCAAACTGTCAGAAAGACTCTCTTGCTATGATCTTGTAGTGCTGATATTTCATCTTGGGCTTCAGTGATCAGCCAACATGCTGGATTTTACAGAGTTACTTCAATGAGAAAGATGAGATAATAATATGAATAATTTTCAGGTTTATTTAACAAAAAATATAGATAAATACAAAGGTTTTTTCCTGGTGTCTAACAGAATGGGAGCAACAGCATTACATTTCAGTTAACAGTGTGCTCAGAGGACTCTACATTTGAGAAGACTGTAGCGATTCCCTTCTCCCTGTGTTATCACAGTTATATCCCTGAAACAACACAACTTAGCCCTGCTGTAACTTTTCAGTCACCACTATTCAAGGTTACATTTAATGACTCCTTCCACTCAGCCTGGCAGAAAGGATGTGAAACATAGCTACTGAGCCAAATCAAGTCTCCAGCTGTCTCTAGTTCACCATCTGATAGCTGGCAGGCATTGATATTCTCCAGAGTAACAATTCCACATCCCTACAACTGCCTTTTCTTCCACTGAGTCTGGCAGAACATCACTAGTCTAACACTAGAGGTGCAGACATTCAAAGCAGGTTGAGGCAGCTACGTTTTATAGACAGGGATGAAAAGAAAAACAATCAGGAGGTATGATATAATTACAGGGTAATAAAACTATAAACATTGTTAATACATTAATTTAATATCTGGCTTTCTCAGCTGGGTGTACAAATCCACAGATCTCCAATTGTTTTCATTTTGGGTTGGAAAAAGTAATTTTTATGACTGATGCCATTCCATAGACACATACATTTTTCAACAACAGCAGAAAATAAAATATATCAGAAATATTACTGGGGGAGACTCCTCTTCCCACAGAGTAAGCAAAAAAAAACCCAAAAAAAACCAAAAAAACCCACACCCACATAAATAAAAACTCCCATTGTGTTATAAAGATTTAATTTATCTGGGTGTGAAAAACACTCAACTGGAGCAAAAATGTGTATATAAAAAGTAGAGAGGGCAAAATGCTACAGCTATCATAAGAAATGATCCTGACATCCAACTTTTTGATTCCTTTCTGAACATTTGTCCTGAAATTCTGAAACCCTTGGAAAACATACTGTTTCAGATAAGGCTTGTAAAAGCACACCTTCACAGTTTTCCTGTGACCTTGTCAGTCTCAAAGTAGTCTCCATAGACAACAGATGAAAGATCATTCTAGCCTTAATTTTGAGAGGGGCGAGGAAGTCAGCTAATAGCAGTGTGAGCAGTGAGCAGACATGATGTTTACAGGAAGAGACAGTGTGACATAGAAGATCTGTAACACATGTCAGGAAGAGCTGGGTGTGAGGGAACAGAGCTGAAGGGAAAGAAGAGGATGAGGGCAAGAATGTGTTCCAGTGAAGGACTGTTGAGGACAAGAAGACTGCAGGAGTCAAGGATAGTTATGTAACTTGGAGAGGCATCAGATGATCGTTCACTAAATTCAGAGCGGGACCAAACTTTACAGCCAATAGAAAACTTGTAGAGGTTTGGCAGTTGCTGGTTTGAATAAAGGGAGCAACATAAGCCTCCGAGAATACCAGACATTTTTATATCCAGAAAGACACTGTGAAACTTGTTTTGATTTGCTTAATTTAAGCTACCTCTGCAAAGAAGAAGCTCTAAGACTCCTTGGGAGCTGGACACACTATTGTTCTTCATTTACTTTTTTTTGTACTTGAAAAGTACAAGGAGAAAATGCTATGAAATTAATTTTAAAAAGTAATAGTGTTTAAATGGCTGATCTTGAGTGTTGAGGAGAGAGCTTATGTGTCTTTTTTCTTGTTACAACAGATGCAAAGCTGCCACAAAGCACTCCACCCCTTACTTAAAGGGAGAGTTTCTGGATATGAAAATCACCAGATCAAAAGCCATTTATGCCGCCTACAGAAGACCAAGATGTTCCAACTATGCTCTATATCACTTATCAACAATAATTTGCCTGTAATTAGCTCAAATCTGCTGAAGTCTGAAAAGTCTGTTGCAGCTTAAAAAAAAGGTGAAAAAAAGCGCACAGACCAAAAGCCCAAACCCCAACCAACAAATCTCCTGCAAAGTGATATTAAAAAAGCCATTGATACATACACAGTACTGTAGAGAATTCTTTATTAACCTGTTATGAATGATCTTGAATCTCTAATAGGTAGAACAGAAACCTCTGAATGACAGCACGTAATGTAAACACAAGATCTGAAGCTAGCCAGTAGAACAGCAAGGTTTAGGATTACCCTGTGAGAATTAGGGAGGTAATCCTATTTTCTCCTGTGGGTTGGAATGAGTGTGTACTACTGTGGATTTCACTGTATCCTCCAGAGTTTGCATGCAGGTTTCTCCGTAATTGTGTGTACAAGCCGAGAAGATGCACCATATTTTTCAGATGAACAAGTGCCCCTTTGCAGATTATCACTTTGAAAGCTCATTATTTAAGAATAAATAATCAGTGTCTGATCAGAGGACACATCACACAACCCTTCAATGAAGGCAGCAATCTTCTCAAAAGCTCTTTAACCCCAGTTTTCCTTTGGAGATGACACAGTGCTTTCTTACTTTTTTAACAAAACATAATGCCAGCTTTGAGCAGTATTTGAAAGAAATACTATAAACTGGAAAAAAGAGGAAACACTTCTTACATGTTTGCTATAGAATTTTATCTTTTCAGCACTTTCAAGAATTACAATGAAAAAGATCACAGGGCTTCTTCCTAAAATGAATTATCTGAAAAATATTGTCACAGTTACTATTAAGAATCACAATACTTTTTTACCATACCATCTTAAAAGAAAAAACACACTATTTTTTAAAAAAATTGCATGGAGAACTCAAGTCAATAACATATTTTTATAAAAATTTCTATATATATATATATATATATAAATACATACACATAGAAACATAAATTTATATAGGTATAAAATATAAACCCCATCTTACCTACAGTGAAAAATCCTTCAGTCATATAAGAATGAAGTGAGATGAAGCCCTTATTCATAATGAGAATCAGATCACAAGCGGAAAGAAAGTGAAATCGGAAAGCTAGTTCCTACTTGAAAAACCACAACTGTGAGGAAGGCTCTAAGTTTGTCTATGAATCAGCCAAACATAGGAACTCTGAGGGTAATTAACTGCCTGAAAATAAATGCAGCTGGAATCTCTTTGTAGAATTAGAGGTAAGAAAAAATAGAAGCCATGTAAATAACAAAGCTCAGAAGCTTTTCATAGGTAACTTCTGTAAATTATTGAATAATTCCATGATGAAAATCAGAGATTATTGAACACACAGCAAAGAAAGTGAACATTTTAACAGCAGTCAGTACTTTTTGATCTACACAAGGAAAAAGGATTTCAGAACTACTGAAATTGTAGAGTCACATTTTTTTAAAAAAGTGCTCCAATTTAAAATGTTTATATGCTTTTTTAGCACAGACATAAGCCCAGTGGGAGTGCAGGTTTCCTGCAGTACAGAGTTAAGACGGATATTTCCTCACAAACTGACAAGAAGTAGGAAATACCACTCAAAGCTGAGACATTTATAATTTGCACATTTATAATAAAAATAAAAGTCCAGGCAGATCTGGTAACCTTGCTCTTCAAGTTTCCTGTAAATCCAGTCTAAATGATGATGACTTTGACACTTACATGCAAAAGAATAGGAAATATGGTCTGAATAAGACATTTACTTGCCCCATTTTGTATATGGTAATACTAAATTTATGAATTATAGCTTTATCTTCCATAGAGTACTTAAAATTGCCTCAATTAACTAAAATTATGAAAAATACTTAGAGATCTTTAGGTATTTTAACATATTTCTAATACATATTACAGATAGAAGTTAGAAATCCTCATAGAAAGAAATAGTCTTCTTACTGCAAGTCATTTAATTCCTTCAAACTACATAGAAGAGCAAGAGCTGCACCATCTAAAGGATGCATTTTCCTCTAAAACCAAAAACTTGCAAAGCTGGGCTGTTTTATTTGCCCACTCCAGTCCACAATGTGAATATTCTAATGCTAGTCTCAAGCTGGGAGGACATTTGCATCCTCAGATACCAGATTTCTGGCTGTGAAGTGGTTATTCTTTGACTTTCAAACATTCAATAGTGTTTTAAGACATCAAAGCCAACCGATATTTAAAGTCACCATATTAATATTTTTGTTTTAGTCAAGTCCCTTTAAGAAATGTTACAAAAGTACAAAAAAGTATTATAAGGTACTGAATTGTAAATGGTGCTTTAACAATTGTATAAAAAGAAAATTAAAATCAATTCTGACCTCCTGAGAATGTGAATGCTATGTTCTGCGGTTTGCTCTTGCTGCTAATAGATTTTAAGGAAAGGCAGTGCCACCTGTCCCTACCACAGAAAGATATTATTACAGCAGACATCAATCATACAGAGACACAGCATAAACCAAGTTGCCAGAGTTTCCAAAAAACCCTAAGACAGATGACTCTAAGAAGGAAGTATTCAAAAAGTCCTGTACAGAGGATAAAATGACACATGAAGAAAATCAGACTTTTCCAAGAGGAGATCATGAACCTTTGTCCAAGTTGTAATATAATGACATGTGTTTCTCATCTCCTACACATTTGACTCTCCCAGTCATTTCATCCCCCAGGGATGCATGTGTGGATGTAAAGCCCTGTGTGCACAGCATTACACAAAGACATTCCCTGGGCTGCAAATGAATGATAAAGGACATTGGTAGAAGAAGCTCTGCCAGAAGACATTCTGGTATGGAAGCCCTGGGGACTGGAAGTCTCTCTGAAGTACACTGAGCACAGAGTAGTCATGTGATGGCACAATGGGTTGCTACAGCATAGACAGAGGGGTTCCTGCACCACCATCAGGACTGAGGTTGGAGTCCTGCATGTCCTATGATACAAGGAGTGTTAAGTTTCATGGCATAGCAGCTCCACAAGAGGAAGACAGGAGTGAGTGTTACAGAACTCTGCAGTTGGAAAAATCATTTCAACTGAAATAGGCCAAAAGCTAATGCCAAGGCTTTATTGCACCAAAATAGTGTGGAAATTTAGCCCAAGAAAGCAAACTAAATGGAAACAAGCTAAAATCAAGTTCTTGGGCAATTTTCCCTTGTGTAGCATAGCTGGAGATTGGTCCTTCTTCAAGTGCAGCTGATACCAGGCAGCAGGGCATTGTGGATTTTTGCTTCTGTGAGCACATGACAGTCACAACTCCTCTCCTGGCCTCTTTATGAACAGTACCACCTCCTGAATGTGAGCATACCTTAAAGTAGAATCCAGTTCACTTTTTATTCATGAAAAAGGGAGTTCCTTCTAGTTCTAATTTAGGTCTTTCTTAGATCAAGCAGATGCTTGCCCACCCCTACTTCAGTCTACAACTAAGCTCAAGGTCTATTGATGTCTCTGACATTCCAATCAGTAGCCTGGACTATAGCTTGATTATAGGGCCACTAGAATTTTCTGTTAAAATATGAAGTAAAACCTTTCATTCACTGCCTCTGATTGCAGGACTTCAGTCTGAACAAGCAGAGACCCAGACTCAACTGGATGTAAACCGAAAAATTTATTGTATAGTATATTCACCCCAGATAGACCCATCAGCTGGAGTGAGCAATCCTTAAGGAATGGGAGTAGAGAAAAAACTTCCGTGCTACACATGATTAAAAATATGCCAGTCCATCAGAACAGGGCTGTCAATCATAGACCTTTCCATTCAAAAGTACAGAGTAGAAGTGCTGGTTACTGGGAAATATCTTCCTGTTTTTCAGCCCCTTAGCAGCACACAACTTGAGAAAAGCCTCCCATGACCCCTACTGCACACTCCAAGCAGCCCATCTGTTCCTCAGGTACCCCTCATGTATCACCACTATCACGGTGCTTTGCTGACTGTCACTGGTTCCTTATCTGTAAGGAGGTTTGCTCCAACCATACCCTATTTCAATTATAGCTAGATTGTGTTTTTATTCCTCTTCCAAAGGATTGTGTGTATGTGGATTTTGAAAGGTCCTGGGCTCCTCTTTCTTTTGAACAGACTTCACTGGTGTACACTAGTGCTCAGAGGTGCTTCTGTAACTGATAGTGAAGCCAAAGCCAGTGCACAATGATGGGACTCTGCAAATGCCCATGGCAGAAGGGCTGGGTTTAAAAATAACTCCTCGCACATCTTCTCCCTGCTCTATTTTTTATATCTTCTAAGGGCTGGGATTCCATTCTACAATGTCTGCATAGACCTTGTGAAATCAACTAAGCCTTCCACATGTTTCTACAAAAGTGAGTAACACATATTTTTCTGCTGGATTTTTTAGAGCTAACTTACCAATTTGTACTGCCTCCTAGTTTACATGCAATCATATCTGTTTATATAGATGCAAATATAACTGGTGGCAGAAAGTCTGTATGTGGATCATAAATTTTCTGATTTATGAATTTTCTCTCTTATGGTCCCTTCAGTCCTTAGCATCATGATGATTTCCTTCTCTCCCTTTAAAAATTTTTATTAATGAGGAGGCAAAAATGCTGTCAGTCTAGTGGCAGAGAAAACCAGACATTGATTCCATTCAGCCTCTGCTTTTAATTTCCTTTAAAAATGTCCAATCTTTGATGTCTCCTGTTACCTATGCTAGGTTTTTTTGTGTTTGTTTGGGGGTTGTGGTGTTTGTTTTGTTGTTTGTGGTTTGTTTTTTTTTTTCTCATAAGGGCCACCAATTACTAAATGATGGCAGAGAGTCAAGTCCAAATATGCTTTGTATTAATTTTTAGTCCTCTCATCTGATTAAGAAGCATTCTGGGAAGAAAGTAAGGAGGAAATTTTGCACATGCTGGAATTTTCAGAAGCACATTTATTGTTTGAAACTGCTTTTGGAGATTTCTTAATTAATTGAAGAGAGAACTGACACAAAAACACAGATGGGACAGATTCTACTCCAAAAGATGCATGGCTTAACCCAAAGAACACAATGGCACATACCCATCATTCTGGAGATGCCTCCATGTACCTGAAGCTACATCTCTTAAAAAGAGACAAACCTAAGTACACAGAGGTGATATCAGATGTTTCATAGGGTCATGGCCTCAGGGATTCCTTATGTCATTAGGAGCCCCTAGCCTATTCTTTCTGAGTTGTAAGTATGAAAACCTGCCTTGTTTCTCTCCCCAGCTGTGAAGAAGCAGCAAAAATCTGGCTGGACATGATGATTACATATGTCTCCTCAAGGCCACTCTCATGGCCAGATGAGCTACCTATACAGACAACAAACCTGCCAGTACAGTCCCAAATCTAGGCAAGAATTGCTTTCCTTGAGTCTGTCTGGTATGTGACAGGTGGGCTTGTACTGTCTAAAAGTCATCAGGTTCACTGAGACAGGTTGTTCACAAGCTGATCTCAAAACTGCTATGTGGAGAGGAAGACATGAAAAAATTGCTTTTTCCCAGCCCTTTCTCAGTCACCTGAGAGTAATATAACACTAAAAACTCATCTTTGGCAGCTGAATCTCTCTTATAGTAAACATTCTGGGTACTCCTTTTTCTCAGACAGGACAGTCATACAACACTATGAGTAAAATGCCTAGCAAGCCAGAAATGGGCCTCTGATGTGCCTTAAATCACTCTATCAACTTCCATCAGCAAACAACATTCAGTAGATGACAGGGTTTTCTGTAAGATTACTTCTGTTATCCTAGGCTTTTTCTTTCATGTTTTCACACACTCACATAACTTCTTCATTGTAATATGAGACTGTTCTTTTCCTACGACATCCCACTACAACTCCACTGCTAGTCAAATGCTGCCAAGAGACAGAAACAGACTTGATGTGACCCACTTTCCAATAGCAGAAAGTTAACAAACTCACTACCCTTCCACCACTGATACCCAACTGATAGGTCTGCTATTGACTGTCAACATGTAACATATTAACTGTTCTACTGCAATTGTTGGTGCTCTTTGACAGTCTCAGAACAGAGATATTACATAAAAAGAAGTAACACCGTCTCAGCTGTGATAACCAGGAATAGGTAAACAAGTTTGTCCAAGATCGGAAAGTGACCATGAATACCGGTTTGAAATCTAAATCTAAAGAGCTGAATGTGCTTCAAGCCTTACCCTTCTGTCCCAGGCCATCTACCCATTGCTGACAAGTCACAGACCCAGTAATTGCAAGATTTTCTGATGACTCATATCCATGAACATTCCTGGCATGTAATATCTAACAAGTAAATCCTCAAATTATTTTAGTCATGGTGTCACCAAGGAGAGAGCTGAGAGTCCTGCAGAAGAATATGTAAGAGACAAGAACATCACATGCGTAGCAGCATGTGGACATTGGAAAGTACATGATACTTTATTCAATTCTTCTCACAGGACATTGGAAAATCTATGACTTTTCTTGATTTTGGTAGATAGAACTGTGAGGAAAAGCAGTGTAGTGAGAAGCCATAATCCTGTTGGAGATCGGATAGGAAAACCAGCATCTTCACAAAAGAAAGAGAGGTCCATAGAAATGGCCCAGGTATAATAAGTAGCAGACTTATAAGGTATTATGGAACAGGATGATAGGCTGGTATCTCCAGGGTAAAGGTGTCACAACATGGATGCAATAGCTAGATGCCTATTGATTACACAAAGGGGAATTTTGAGTTCCAGGTTATTAATGGACGGCCTCAAAAACATACACCTTACACTCACTTGTGAAGCAGATTGATCAGGAAAGTATCAAGCTGGGAATTTTTCAGGATGCTGCTATTTCATTAGAAAATGACAGTATATTGAAAGCAAATATTTGCCAGGAAAATTATATCTGTTCACATAATTTTCACCCAAATTTCCGGATCATTTCATTTAAGAGTTTGAAACTAAAAATATCTTTTAACTTGGAGAAAAGTCTACACTGTAAATAAAACTAAACTGAACTTACTTAAACTTAGTTTCTCTGTATTTAAAAATCTTTCATGTGTAAGTGGTGAAATGTGTATGAAGAGTTTCAGTGGATCAAAACATCCCTAGTAATAGAAACCATCATTAGTTTTCAATGTTTATTTGTAAAATAAATTTATATGTTTAGTTTTAGGGAAGTATTAAGTGCTATTTTGCTCATTTCCAAGCTGTGCTCTTGATACTGTGGTTAGAAAATACTATGGGTGAGGTAGGTCTGTCTGTTAGAGAACAAAGACACAAATATAACTTCTGTATCACTGCAATTTGAAGTTCAAAGATCTTCTAAAAGACAGGCCAGGCCTAAGTCTTTTTAATTTTATCACTATGTGTCCACCCCAACTCACAACCAATATGTTGCTTAGACACTTGCCAGAAAAACAGAAATAAAAATTAAAAAAAATTCTAAATCAGATAAAGTGAAACTTGAAATGGCCTAATGCAAGCAATTGGGGTTTGGTAAATAAGTAAAAATATGGAGTACAGGGGGTTTTTATGGAGGTGGAGGGAGATGGAGAAGAAAAAGCCCAACTGCAAGAAGTATTACATGAGTTGTCATGCAATTAAAATTTGTTCGTTAAGTTTGAGTCTGTTCCACATGTTTTGCACCGGTTTCAGTAGTATTATGCAGTTTAAAATCTACTTCAGCTACCTGTTAAATGATGACTTTGGCATAAGGAAATTCCCAAGAGTCAATTATTAAACATTCCTTCCAGAGTGTTTTTTGTAATGGGCAGGGCCAGTGAAAGGGAATGTGGTTTGAGACACCCACAGGATCCAATTACTCTCATTTCTGGGGTGGTCCCTTGGAGTCATAGACAGTGAATGTTAAATTCACTACCCCATGGCTACCTTAATTTATACTGGCAACTGTTATCAGGTAACACCAAAATATTGCACATAAATATTATGAACCAGAGACTAACCACAGGAAAAAAGCAAGTTTCACTTCGTGCCTGCAGGTAAGGCTGTTCATGAATGCAAAACTAATAGACTGATTCTTTTAAAACAAGTCTCTTTAGATTTCAGGATGATACACAAAAGGGTCTGAGTTTTCACTGAATCCACTTAACTCATGCTGAATTAAGTAAGCCAACACTTGAACAAGGAATGTAAAAGGAGGAGACAACACAAAAAGGATGACGTTGATTCAACAGAATATTTTTTAAAGATAAAGTGAATCTATCCAAAGAGCTTTTTTTCTGTAAAAAATTTGCAACATGAATGAGTAATAAAAGAAAAGGAAACCAGGAGGGCAGTTCTGGCTTGCCACCTCGAGGGCTTTCTTGCAAACCCAGATTTGCATCCTATCAAAAGCCTTGAAAGATATATCAGAAGCTGTACAATAGTATACAGTATTGTGAAAGTACCACAAAAACCTAAAGTTCATAGGACATCTCAGAAAGATTTCCAGTAAGCCAAAATGCTCCCTGAAGCCCAAATTTTTCATAGAGAAAGATGGTCACTGCCCTCCTGCACCCCACCCACAGTACAAAAAATCCTAAAACCCAACACTCCACTGTCAGCTAGTACCAAACCATGCCTTTCAGAAGAGAACAAAGCAGCTTACTCCTAGTATTGAAAATTTTACCCAAATACTAACAAAGAAAGATTCTTCGAAGGAGGAGGAAAAGGGGGAAAGAAAAGAACAATAAAGGGAAAAAAACAGGAAGAAAAAAGTTCTGTAATGAAGGCTGTATTCCAGTTTGAAGCTTTTGCTGGTAGTATAACATACACGAGCCTGCAACTTAACAGTCATGATTGACGTACATTAATTTTGTCCATTTCTCACCAGACATTCTGTTTAATTAATAATTAATAACTAAATTAATAAATAATTTTATAATATTAGTCATGGCATAAACTATTTGACATATATTGGTAACCACTCTGAAACTGTGTTTCCTCAGCTGCTTAATTTACCCTGAATATCTGCACCAGTTAGCTTAGAAAAAGAAAACACACCAAAAAATTTCACATAATGGAAGGAAAAATATGTGTTCATGAGCATATATGGTATTTTTATGTATATATTCACACATGCACAGACACATACCCAAAAATACTTCACTGAAGTGTAGTGAGTTTTGAAGAAATCTTGGCACTACTGAAAGATTCATATAAATGAACCTGAAATATGATTGTCAAATAATGCACACCAAGGCAAAGAACAACATATACAGTACTAAATACTTTGAGCTTACTGAATTGCTTGCTTGGACTTGCAGGAGAAACCTGAAAACTGAGATATAGTCAGTATGAAACAGTGTTTAAGAGTATGTGTTTTGTCTCCTATTCATGCATATTTCATAATTTATGTTAATTATGACTTTTAATCATCAGTAATCTTCAAAGAGGTATAGAAAAATATCTGAAAGAGAGGTTGGATACAAGGAATAGATTGAGTACAGTCACAAATCAAGGGGTGGAGTAAGGAAGCAATCTTGGCTCCATAGGACAAACACTCAACAGCATGAGGGGGCTAAAATGTCGCAATGAGTCAGAGACAAGTCAGATTTTCTCCTAAGGGAAAGGGAGGGGAAGATCAAGGACTCTGGTGCAGGGAGGCAATTTGAAAGTAAGAGTTTGGCATAGAGAAGAAAGATTTAGGTGATCTGTGGGTGGCAGGGCAGGGATGCAAAGCCACTGTTGAAATGATTGAAAATTCAGATTTTGAGGTCTGCAAGTATAAGTCATCCTCTTGAAACTTGCATCCCTCACTGTTGACTGTTGTGTTTTAGATTACACCTGCCTCAAGGTTTCAGTTAGGAGTCCAAAAACAACTTGAAAAAAAAATGAGTTTCCAGAAAATCAACATGTGAAACATATGCAGGAAAAAAATTCTCTTGGGCTTCTTTGGCACAATGTGTCCCAGGCTTGACCACTACTGCCTTAAAAGAAAGGAAGAGAAAAATGCCATCACATGTCGTTACACAAAGCCCTGATGTTTTATAACCTTATACTCGCCTTAAGTAATGTAACAACTGTCCTTGCCCAGCTTCCAACAAACAAATGAGAACAAATTGAAGACATAGTGATGACCTTGTAATTGAAAGGAAAAACTGTTTATATCCACCTATAGCTTGATTAAAGAGCATAGCAGTACTGTACCCTATTAAAGGACAGATTGCAACTGAAACTAAGTCAAAAGACAAGAGGCTAAAAAGTAAGCTCTTTGTCTGAACATGTCTTCTGAAATTATCGTGGTGTGTGACAACTACAGCATGGTACTGCTGCATCAGCTGCTGAAGTTGCACTGAAAGAGAAGGAGGACAGAGAAAGGAATCAGATCCCCTTCATCTCCTTTGCTGTTAGAAATGCTGCTTTTAGCCTGAACCTGTGGGAGTTCTTGTTAGGTATCACCTCCTGCTTCTCCTGCTAAATGTATGTATACTAAGACAGATAGATGTGAAACAGAAAGAGTAGATAAGTTCCCTTTTTACATTTTAGAATGACAGTCTGCGATAACTCCATCTCACTTTATGGAACCTAATTCGGAGCTGAATTTTATTGAACATTTGAGTTGAATAATCTTCATCTGTTAAAATGTGGTCTATTATGGTTTTCAATTTAATTGACAATTGTATTCAAGCTCTATTAGATGACTCATTTGATAAATAAGAGCACCAGATAGGTCACTTGAAGATTAGTTCTTCCTGACTTTCAAAGCTCTTGTCATTTTCCGTCAATATCAAAAAACTTATTCATCTTCCCATATCCAGAAAATCTGAGGTTCAGAGTGAGAGACACAAGAAACTATCACTGCTGTTATACATCTTACTTATCATAAACAAAACCAAACTCCTGCAAGTTCCTAAGAAAAGGAGGCCTCCGGGTGTTCCATGGGAGAGTCAAAGCATCCATGAGACTTCCCCATGAAGAACACTGAACAACCATCCTGTCCTTGCTTTTAACTGGCACCACCCCTTAGCTTGTTCCTGAGGGTTCTAAAATCAATTACTGATGATTTGGAGCAGTTATAGCAACCTCTGAAATCAAGTTCTTTGAACTGATACATTCCAAAGTGAAGAAAATAATATAGCTGTGCAACAATCTGAATTATCATATGAATACAATGCATTTAAAGGTAACCACTTTCTGTTAAACACAACCCGAGGGGGGGGAGGGGGGGGAGGGGATAGGAAGAAAAAAGGAAGAATCTCCACTTTTCTTCCTGTAGAGCAGGCGCAGGAAAAAAAATTTGCCCATTAACAGCCCTTAAAGCTCCTTCATACTTTCACTTACCTCATGAAAATTTATTTATCCTGTTATGACTAAAATAAAATAGCTAAAGAGAACTAGGAAATTAAATTCAAATGCATGGATCCATAGCTTTCCTCAAGCAGATCAGGTAACATTTGAGAACAGGGTTGTCTATTGTGATCAGGAATGCTATGAATATGTTTACATGGCAAGAACATGCACCAAAATAGCATCAAAAATTTTTCTCCCTGGTCATAAAAATTGGCTTTGTACAAAAGAAAAATTAATTCTGGTATGGCCCAGTGAATAATACCACTTCAAAACATTTGAATTTAAGAAATCTTTTAATTGTGCATTGATTTTTGAGCTGAAGTGTTTTCTTGGCAAAAATATTCAAGAAACCCAAATATTAAACTCTAGTGCTGCAATACTATGAGTAAAATACAAGACTGAGCAGGGTCCAGCATTTCATTTATGGAATTTACACTTCCACATACACCTTCAACAAGTGGGGTAACATAAGTAGGCCTGCCCTGCACAAGGGTGAACTTCAAAGAAAATGTTGAATTCTGTAGTCCATACAAATACTGTTACCTCAAGGTCTGACTCTCCCTGCTTTTGCATTTTACACAATGGCAGTTTACCATGTAAGTCAGCAAGAAGAAATAACATCATGGCAAGACAGTGCCCATTCTGCTTGCAGGTTGTTTGTATGAAAAAACCCCATGATTTTGCCTACATTTTAGTAAAGTACGCAAATGTTCTGCAAACCAAATGAGCAAATTCTCAGTAAGAGTAATAGTCTGCATGTCACAAGGGGTTTGCTCTAGGTGTTGCACTGATTAGTTTCTATTTTTTAAGTCTTGGCATAGCATGGGATGAATACCAACTTCTCTCAAGTGAGGGATATCCGCTTTTACAAGAAGAGAACGGTAATAAGATAATATTATTGTTGTCAAATTATTGTTATTAGGCATGAATATATAGCACTAAATGACAAAATCACAAGTAAACCCAATCTTACATGTATATGTTTGGAAAGCATACTGCATAACACACCATTATTAATGTAACAACATTAGTTTCAGTGAGATTCATCACATGCTTTAGGTGAAGGAGGTGCATCTGTGGGTTTTCTGTGGTGATCTAGTAATTTTTCACTCCAGAGAGTAATTCTTAGACATGGTCCTCTGTGTTGGTGAAGGCTTTGACATTAATGAGGTCATCATTTCTTACACATGTTCAAGACTTAGAGCACAAATATAAAAACATATAACACCTTTCACCTTAAAAATGTATTTGTACCTCACAATTTTTGCCTGTTCACAGTTTGTATCAGCATCTGCTTTTTATATGTATTTCACACACATTTCAGTAGTAATTTCTCCCTTTTTATCTGTTAAAAATTGTGGGGGTTTTTACATTCTTTTTTTTTTTTTGAGGCAGCAAAAAAACCCCCAAACAACAACAACAACAAAACCAACATATCAACATTCTCTTTTTCTGTGATCCTTAAACTATGATAACCAGTTAAAGCTTTGTATAAAACTGATAAATTTTATAATGCCTAAGACAAGTGAAAATCTGTTTTGTGTTTTAAAGCAGAATCCAATTTAAAATCACATATTCTCTCAGAGCATTTACAATTCCAATATTGCCACAAATGCATAAAAGACAATTAAGTCAATAATCTAGAAACTGTAGATACAAATTTAGACTGGATATCTATGTAGCTAAAAATTCAAGCTCTGAGAAGCAGAAAGTAAAAAATTAACTAAAAGCAGTACCATTATTTTTAATAATTAGATTGAAATATTTCTAACAAAAGGAAGGAGATCCAAACCCAGGAACAGAAAGACTCACTAAAGAGGATTAATTAAAAAAAAAAAAAAAGAGAAATCTCTCAGATAGTTCTGAGGCTAGTACAGAGTACCTCTGTATTCAGTGATCACATAATGGTTTGGGTTGGAAGGGACCTTCAAATCATCTAGTTCAAACCCCTTTGCCATGGGCAGGGACATTTGCCACTGGACCAGTATGCTCAAAGCCCCATCCAGCCTGGCCTTGAACACTTTCAGAAGCTAAGCTCTGTGCAAAGGACAAATAATTTGTTTAATTTGGCATTTTTGGATGGCAGATTATGGCTGAAAGCCATATTGTCTGAGTGACAATAAAATTATTTTATAAGAAAATCAGACAGTTATGGAAAAATTAGTAAGACTCCCCCCAAACAAAGTTTATTTTGACAAAATTAAACAAAAAAAAAAAAAAAAAGGGAAAAGGGAGTTTAATCTCTGTGTTGAAACTATTAGCAGAAACAAAACAAACAGAAAGTTATTATAATGACATAATTTTTTAAACATTTTCCTCTGGAAAATACCAATATCGGGAATTCTTAAGAATAAGAGAATTCTATACACATCCTAAGAAATAATGTTTTATTTCTACATTAATTGAAAAAGGGAAAATGTGTAAGGAGTAAGACAAAATATAGACTGTCATCTAGAAAAGAGTACTGCCTACTTCAGAAGGTTCATGCTCGTGTGTGGCTCATTTAAGATAATAGTAGTACAGCTATTTTTCATACACATCATTATCGACATTAGTAGGCCAAGAGCTGAAAGAACAAAAAAATTATCTCAAATTAGGCCCTGACCAAGCAAAACACTTAAAAGTGTGTATAACCCTAGGGGCAATAGCAGTGCAATTCACCACAGCAGCAATATGCAGCAACATGCCACAGGGCTTTGCTGGACACATTTCAGTCACACAATGAACAATTACTATGACGTTTATTTCTTTATGTAATCTTCCTATGCAAGCATGTTTTGTCAAGAAAAAAGTAAATTTACAAATAGAAACCAGGTCAATCCCTTTTAAAAAAGTTAGCAAGAACCCTTTTTAAGTCCCAAAACAGCGTCTTTTTGGGGGAAAAATATACTACTTCTTTTTTGCTTTCTCGCAACCAAGCAGTAAATTTACACGTTGTTCTGAAAATCCTACTCATTTTTGGGATAGTCAGCCCTTAGTAAGGTCCTCCTGCTGCACTGCCAATGCTGCTGGCAGCAGGACCTACTTCAGAGACAAACCTGCCTGGAAGTTCTGAAGTCACAGATTGCTCCTGCAATCCTAGTGAGTGCATAGTATGGCTCTTCATTTGACCGGGAGGATCTGAGGACACCTCGGACAGGGCTAGCTACCAGATACTTCTAGAGTTGGTGCCCTCTTGAGTCAAGGGTCAACCAACGATCTAGCATGGACACCCTTCAATGCTCACAGGCTTTCCTCACCTGCCTCTTCCTAGGAGGCTATGACAAGTAATCAAACTATAGTCATGAATCTTTGTTTTCAAAAAAATCTCTATGTGAAGCATGTTATTTTATTTGGTCTTAAGAAAGAAGTGTAAGGAAAACACAAATGTACACTGTCTGGTTAAAGAGGTATTTTAGCACACACACATATTAGTTTTGGCACTAAGCATAGTGCATAAACTTACAATTTAAATATTAGTTTAATTTATACTATTTTTTTCTTTTGCGTGTCACTTTCAACAGCAAAAGTATATCTCTCATAAAGTTCTCACCATTTTAATGTTGATATATATTTTGGTTTCATTTTCCAACAATGAACAGAAGTTTTAAACTATTTCACCTGGAAGAAAACTTGCATTAATAATGTAGCCATAAATTAAAACCTACATGCCTATTTCATAGACATTCCTTTTCTCTGCCCTCCCCTCCCAATAAAGTACCTCAGTTCTGATAGATATAGTTACATGAGAAATTCTGGTTATTACAACAATGCCAAAGATATCCATTAAATAAGTAGTTTATGATTAAAAGCATAACTACAACTCAAATGAAGACAATCAATAAGAAAAAGCAACAACTGTCCAGAACTTTGGCATTATACATCTGTTTGGTAGCATATCTTTCAAAGGTTTGAGCTTCAATAAATGATTTATACTGCATTTAAACCAAAATAAGTCATAAGACACAGAACAAACCATAAGCATAATGAAGTTTAATGCTTTACTGTCTTTACCTTGCAAAATTTAATTTACTGATGCAGTCTCCCATAACACATTACTGGAAAAGCTGGAGCCTGTGGCTTGGACAGGTGCACTCTGTGCTGGGTTAGGAACTGGCTGGAGGGCCAGGCCCAGAGAGTGGTGGTGAATGGGGCTGTATCCAGTTGTCAGATGAGGTTTAACAAGACCAAGTGCCGGGTTCTGCACTTTGGCCACAACAACCCCCTGCAGCACGACAGACTGGGGACAGAGTGGGTGGACAGCAGCCAGGCAAAAAGGCACTTGAGGTTCTGATTGACAGGAGGCTGAACATGAGCCAGTGTGTGCCCAGGTGGCCAAGAAGGCCAATGGCATCCTGGCCTGTATCAGGAATAGTGTGGCCAGCAGGACTAGGGAAGTGATCCTTCCCCTGTACTGAGCACTGGTGAGGCCACACCTTGAGTTTTGTGTCCAGTTCTGGACCCCTCAATTTAGGAAGGACATTGAGGTGCTGGAGCAGGTCCAGAAAAGGACAAGGCTGGTGAAGGGACTGGAGCACAAGTCCTATGAGGAGTGGCTAAGGGAGCTGGGGTTGTTCAGCCTGGAGAAGAGGAGGCTCAGGGGAAACCTTATTGCTCTGTACAACTCCCTGAAAGGAGGTTTTAGCCAGGTGGGGGTTGGTCTCTTCTCCCAGGCAACCAGCCACAGGAAAAGAGGGCACAGGCTTAAGCTCTGCCAGAGGAGGTTTAAGATTAGACATTAGAAAGAAATTCTTTACAGATACAGTGATCAGACATTGGAATGGGCTGCCCCGGAAGATGGTGGATTTAAGGTATTTAAAGTCCCTGGAGGTATTTAAGAGGCAACAGGATGTGGCACTTAGTGCCATGGTCTAGTTGACAAGGTGGTGTTGGGTCAAAGGTTGGACTCAATGATCTCAGAGATCTTTTCCAACCTTTTTCCAACAGTTGATCCTGTATTCTGCAAGTTTTTTTAACTCTTCACTGGTACAGGTATTTCACATCAACCAATGAAATTTCTTCCAGGAGGATGACCCTGTATAATCACAGACTTCAGAACTTGCTTACGTGTTAGGATTTACAAAACTGCATACACTTCACCACATACACACTATCCTGTATACAGCCTGTATCAAGCTTCTGCTGTTCACTACTGTTTTGTAGCTAACATGATCTGTTAGTTGCTACAATCTCCAAACTTGCATTTTAAGGATATGTAGAATTTCTCTTTTGCAGAGAAGTACAGAAGAAAAAAGGAGAGGTAAGTATAACAGGTATCTTGATCTCTATCATAATGGCCCAGTGCCAAAATCTAACAGATCATACATTAGGACAAAAAGGAGTTAATTACTGTGTGTAAACCTAGTTCTTTTTATGACTCATTTGTTCTCAATGAGGTCTTCCTTATGTCAACTGTTTAAACAGTACAGTCATTGCATTTTTTAAAATTAATACAAATTCCATAGCTCTATTGCCATCAGAAGTGACAACACCCATCCAATGTTAAAACTTGAATATTTTTGAATATAAAACTTGAATAGTTGTCAAAAGACACAGTTATATTACATTTGCTGCTTGATTCTGCAGTCTCTACACATGAGTGTTTTGTCTGATTAATGACTTCGACACAGATGCCTTTGAGTCAAAACTGTTGCAGTGCAAGGGCTTTCTCCAGGATGACAGAGCACGGGGATTCTCAAGCATGGTCTGCACAACTTTTACAAGAGCTTGGGAATGTACTTTATAAATCTTCACCACCCCAAGTCACACAACAGAAACATTTGGCTGCCTACTCCCTCGTATGATGTCCTATTGCCTATTTGGCTCTACCTGAGTATAGTTTTGAAACCTCTGCCCTAGGCTTGGTCCCACAATACAAGTAAGACATTTTGAGTAATGCAAACCCTTCATACAAAAGCTGCACAGAGAATCAAGTCAACACATGAAGGGCAGAAAGGAACAATTGTGGTCTCACTATGTCTAGTGGCAACCACCCAAATTTCCCCCCTCCCATAAACAAACCCAGGGACAACAGTACCTACAGAAAACCCATACAGTCTGTGGTGGTTGGGCTCTTAAAAACAAACAAACAAACAAAACCTACAACAACAAAAACCCCAACAGATCTGCAGTTTTACAGCAGGAAGAGTTCCTGACTTCATTTTGCAATGTCACTATCTGCTGTGGGTCTCTTGGAGGAGATATCATACAGGTATAATTTATCAGAGACTTTCTGGCACTTCTGATAGAGGAGATGTGCCATTCATTGCCTTTTTTTTTTTTTTTTTTCTAGTTTTGTGTTCATACCACTTGCAGTGAAAACATTTAATGGAAAAGAGTTTGGAGATATGGTGGGGGAATCATGAAAGTAACTGGAAATACTCAGTTACTCACAACTATATATTTATTTACCTATTTATTAATCTTTTTTAGCTATTTATTATTTGTTTAACTATTTATTAATTATTTATTTGTTTGCTATTTATTTATTTAAGCTGGATAGTTTGAATACCTTTACATATCCCGTTACTTTACTCCGGTCCTTAAGTAATTTTTAAGTGCTTCAAAGACAGTAATTTACATAATTTCCATGTTGTTTTTTGTCAAGCATTGATGAATGACCACAAGGAAGAGAGCAGAGACCATGAATTTATAACATCTCATATTTGTAAGACTTTATGCTATTACTGTACAACTGTAAGATTTGTAAGATTTTCTAGTACTTTTGACATTCTAGACAGCAGTTACAGTGCATCTACAAACGTGATTTATTTTATGTATAAGTAACTGTATGTGGAGACTAGAAATCACTAAAATAAAATAGAAATAATTAAAATACTTTTCTGGAGAAGGTCACAATACTATAACTGTCCCAGAAATTAAAGAGACTAAAATATTAATACACAACAAGCCATTGAAACAGAACAAGAAGGAAACAAACAAAGAAACAAAAGGTAATGGAGCTATTTTACAGCTTAGAAAACATGCTTCGCCACTAAGGAATCCCTCTGCGATGCAGTACATGTCACTCACCAAGAATACATTGCAGACTGAGCAGCCAAGTTTGTGCTCTGTATTTTACAAGGCTATTCACAACCCAGTTCATTTCACTCAGTGGCACAGAGCACACTCCCCACAGGTTACTGAGGGTGGTAGTCTGATGAAAAGTTTTAACTAGATTTTTCACCCAGAAACCGTACTGTGAAATGTCACTCTAATATGCCGTACCAATGCAGCTTTTTAAGAAATGTTTCTGGACAAAAATTTACAAACATACCCTTTTATTTTTGTTTAAAAATATCTCAGACAGCATTCATGAGCATGGATTATGATCTCTTGATCCTTCATTATGCAAGAAAAAGCATCCCTCTCATTTTCCAAGCAGGAATGCTGAATGCAGAGGGAGATAAAAAGCATTGCACCAATTTACGGAGCAGAACACCGAGAAAACCATAAGGAAGTTGTATATTGGAATTGTGCAAAGGCTGAACCGGTCTGATTCCTCTGAAAAACTACTCTTGAAGCAGTGGACCAAGTAAAGCACAGGGGGCAGAGGCCTCAGAAATACCACATTCCCACAGTTTTCATAACAGGCATTCAAGAACAGGAGAAATAAAAATCTATTTATGTCTTTCAGGGCTAGAACTCCATTCTTAAAAGAGTCAGTCTTGAGATACAAACTCAAGGAAGACGGTGTTCCTGATTTCTTCTGTTCAAGTAACCATTGGATTTTTCTGTGGCCACTGCACATTTTGGTAGGGAACTTCTAAAAACCTTTATGCTTTGAAAGGACATGAACTACAGCTGAAGTTGTTAGATGATTCCCACCACATGAGCAGCCATGGTGACGTCAAGTACTGAGGATCACTTACTGATGAGCAGTCATTACTGAGGATGTATTATATCTCTGCTGGTCCTGATCACCCAGATCTCACACACGTTATTGAAAATAATCTTTCAGGACCACACTTTTGCTAGGACTGGAACATTTCTGCAGAAACAACATTGTTCCACATGGTCTATTTGTTGGTGGGGCCAAAGAGAATATGATCCAAATGTAAAATCAGTGCTACCATACCTGTAAATAATAAATAACAGTAAATAAATTCCTTTCAAAATGAGGGAAAATAATATTTGTAGAATGAGATAAAGCATAAATATCCAAATAAAACATGCAAGCTGTTTCAAAAGTACTAACATTTCATCAAAAAATAGAAATGCAATCAGCTCACTAATATATAGTGAATGGGGACAGACAGCCTCTTTCAGGGGACAATTCAGATACCTTTAAAACGACATACAAATATTCTTCACACAACCATCCTTAAATAAAAACTCATCTGCAAGTCATGGCCATGTAATGACTGTCTGAGAGTAGAAACAAAGAAGTTTATAAAGACATCAAAAACAAAAGGCTAGAAGATTTTCCATGGGAAGAGGCAGACCTCAGTTGGGTGTCAGTCCTCATATGGTATATTTCCACCTGGTTACTGAAAGACATCATCCCTCACTGAATATCTACTTTCCTAATTTCAATCCTACATTAACTCTAAGTGTCTTCAATCCAGGCAGGGCTGTTTTAAGCCTTATCTCTAACTGCTTCTTTCAGGCATA
The DNA here is from genome assembly GCA_035221455.1 of Xenops minutus. Lineage (NCBI taxonomy): Eukaryota > Metazoa > Chordata > Aves > Passeriformes > Furnariidae > Xenops > Xenops minutus. The sequence continues at coordinate 26,975,715 of JAWWEE010000085.1, forward strand.
GCAGTGGCACAACTGGCACATACTTGTGAGGCAACACCTTTGCTGAGGGCAATACGTCCTGAGCACAGCTCACCTGCACCCACAGGGGGACTTCTGACTAAGGGATGATTAATACCTGTGAAAAGAGATAGGCTTCCACTTGCATGTAACGTAGGTTTAAAGTAAACAGTTAGAGGTAGTGACTATATCAGAGTAACCACCTGTACTAATGCATGTTAACTAGCATATTTCACAATCCTGAATCAGGGGAAATAACACTTTGCCCAGGAACTAAATGACATGCAGGAAATTAATTTTGATGCATTACTTTGAAGGGAGAAGACAAATGTTCAGTATGCAAAGTGAGTCCATGCCTTTCTGGCCTTACACCGCTTCCTTTGGCAGCATTCTTGCTCCTTTTGTATAGCTTTATAAGGAGTAGCTCAGATTCAGACTGATTCCAATGCGGTTTTCCCAAGAAATTCAGTGTGTTTCTATTTGTTGCACACCTCAGTTGGTTTCCAGGTCTCTCATTCCAGATACAGTTTGAATCCTAAATAAGAAAAATTGCCAAGATTGTCAAAAACAGAGTCAGACAGATAATACCACAGCAAAACGGTAAGTAATTTGGATGACTCTTTCATGATAGGGTCATCCTTTTGGCTGGCTCAGAGGACACTAGTGTGCCAGAGATGCCAGACCTACTGAGGATGCAAAGCCTAATTCCTCATCTAGTTCCCCATAATTGGATATACCACTTAAAATTCTGTGCTTTTTTCAGTAAAATATATGGTGTTTCAGATTTTGCTTGACCATTTTCCCATCTACTCTGAAGCAGCTAAAATGCCATAATTTCCCCATACATTGCTAGGCTTGAAAATATTTGCTTCTGAGGTGACTACATTTTCCATCTGGCAACAAGAACAAAACCATGCTTCTGTCTCTACTTGAAAGATCATATGTACATTTTTCTTTGTAAAGATGTAAATGATAAGGTGCAAGTAATAAGGCAGCAGAAATATTTTCAGACAGAAGTCTCATTTTGTCCCAGTTTTACATTTTTGTACACAGCTATATTTAATAATACACTTGTATTAATTTATAAAATCAGTTCAGAAGAATGAATAATTCAGCATCATTTTAGATAGGAAAAGCTGAGGCTGTCAGGGCAGCTTAAAAGATAAGGTTTTGAGTATACAGTGAAAGAAATGTTCAAAATGAAAGGGTTTGGAACAAAGTCTTGTTCAGTCCTTGTATTGTATTTCCCTGTTTTCCTTCTCCTTTCCCCCAGACTGAGGTTCAACCTCATTCCAGCTGTATCATTCAACTCCTTTCCTCCATTCATTCCTGGTCTGGTGATGATCCTGTCACATACACCACTACATTATCTATAGGACTTGGGAACACTTTGTTCAAAGCCACACTCAATAACCAGTTTTTAGACAGACTCTTCAATGTACCTCTCCATTAAGGGATTCTTGGTAGCACAAACAAGTTGAATACTGTACTGTTGAAGACACTGCTTGCACTCTTCTCCCAGGCAAAGGCTAAAACAGTAGAAAATTTTCTTCATGAAAATTAGTTCCTATTGTGTTGGTTTTAGGAAGACAGATTAGATTCTGGGATCACCTTGTTCATATTACTCTGAGTCTGGAATACATAAATAGCATGTAATCATATGAAGCATACCAGCAGATCTCAGGGTTTTCAAAGTGCTGAAGATAAGAAAAATATTTTCTTAAACAGAAAATATTCTTCAGCTTTAGAGAGAATAGGTCTACTTCACTGAGTTACTACAACACATAAAAAATTACCTGCTGAGAGAAACTAAATTTCAAAAATTGCTTGTTCTCCTTGCCCACATATTATTTTCCATATATTACCTTTAAAAGCTATAGCTTTTGCTAGTTTATTTCCAGAAATATTCCATTTATATCTTACAAGATGAAAAAGTTTATAAAGGAGGAAATTGTATGAAACCTTCACAGGACGTAAAGAGCTTTTGCAACCACTGTAGTAAGTGTGTAAACTGTTCAAATACTGTGGAAGTGGACTCACTATAAGAAAAGTGATAAACTATGTATCTTGTAAGCTGAAGCTTCTCTCTGAGAAAAACACATACTACCCTTTCATTTAAGACTGTGGTTTCCTAAAGAAATAAATTTGCCTTTAGAGCTTCTCTTACCACATAAAAAAATTATGTAGTCACATGTGGCAAAGTGCTAACCTAGTATAAGGTCATTTTGCTGGTTCAAATTAGTTCAGAAAACTTTGAAGCTCTAATTTTGTATGGAAGGCTGCAGTCAAGATCAAGTATGGTCAATTTGAACAATTCTAATTTTATATTATATCAAGTATCATTAATGATGCATAAAGCTGATGTGTTCACTCTACTGAATAGCAGTTGTGCAGAAATGTAGTTATATGCCCTAGATTGTTTGAATCAACTCTAACGCTGGAAGTAAGACTACATACAAAGACCTTGGATCAGAGAGAAAGGCTCATGAGTTCTTTCAAAGTCATACACCTTATTCTTGTTTGATTGTGTTTCAACTGGACCTAATGGCACATTGACATGAAAACACCTCTGCTTCCTGGGACAGTAGATTCAGAATTTGTCATTCTTAAGATTTCATTTAGGTGTAGGTGTACCTGGCAAACTCAGGATATGAGTCAATATTTTCTTCCTATGGAGTAATTACATGAAAGAGTGGAAAAAAGAAAGAATAACAGAAAACAGTGGAAATATATTCCCTTAAGGTTGGGTTTTCCCTTGGTCCATAAACACTCAGACTAATCTCTCTCATCACTTAATTAGAAGAATCACAAAAAGAATTACTGAGAAGAATCACAGTACATCAATCACCAGTGAGAGGTCTATATGTTGACTAATAATTACGTGTCTCCAAAAGCTGTGGCTCAAAAGCTCTCCTTGTGGATGGCTGGACTCATTCTGCCCAATTTCAAACCTATCTGAACAATTTTATCTGTGTTTCATATTTGTCTGGTTGGCCAAAATGCCAACTGAAAGTGAAATAAAGATGAAGAATAAGTGTATTTCACATTTTAGAAACTACCAACATTAATAATGGCATCAGATTGAAGGATGCTCCAATGACAGTCTCTAAAAGGTAAGGGCAACATTTCAGTGATTTTTTTGTTGTTGCTGTGGATTTTTTATTTTTTGTTTTCCAAATGGAGCATTCTATGCAATTCTAAAATATTGATATTGGGATAATATGTATTTGCATGTGGGCATTACTACTGTCTTTATGTGAGAGTGTCTGGTGATAGAAAGACTCTGGGCAGTGCTATTAAACATTCAGAGATTACAGCCATGTTAGGAGAAACTGGTTTTTACTCGAGCAAAGTTTTATATACAACACAGTATCTCTTTCAAATCTCCTACATCATTGGAAAACACACATCCTTTGAATGAATTTCTAATGATCTATTCATTTATCCACACTTCTAAGCCTTTTGTGGTGAGTTTTTCTAAAACACAATAGTACAGACCAGTCCATTCTCACTTTATGCTCATTTAACATCCCAGGTTACTGGCCAGTGGGTCCTTATGAACTCTGAACATGACAACTAAACAACAGAGACTTACAAAAATAAGAAGATTAATGGGAAGATTGATATTGCTTGAGCAGACAGCAAATACTCTTGTTCCTGGATATTTTTCAAAGGACAATAGCAACTTTCTTGCTTTCCCCTTTCCTGCCAACTATAGAATGTGAAATCTGTCCCCTTTATTGCTTAAATCATGCTTACATCCAGAGGACAGAATGCCATCTGGGAAACATCAGATTTGTAAGCACTTTCAGGTTGATTAGATATTCACACTCCCTTCTCTTAGTTTAAAATGCACATTAGAAATATTTCCTTTTTCCTATTTGATATTAGTTTCTGTGATACAGACCAATTATAGTTACCTTGTAATCTTACTCCTAGCACAAGGCTTCCCAGACTTACACAGCTTTCTTCAGGGATATTCCGTGATTTGGAATTTGTGATTCTTGTTACAAATTATGATAGGTGCTTTTAAGGCATCATTTACCACTGTTAGCCACCACTGATAATCCCACTGAACTCAACAATATTAATGACTGACTTGTGTAAACAAATGACTGTGTGTGGTGATGTGTATTTCATGCATGTACTTCATGCTTGTTCAACTTGAGCTCCATTTGCCTTCATGTCACAGGTGGTGACTTTGTATATGTACCACTTGGGTCTTTTACCATTTTACTGCCAGCTTTGGAAATTACTCTGGCATTTATTTTTGAAATAACACCAGTTTGTACATTTAAACTCACTCTGTAGTCTTGGAATCTTTTTTCTAAAAAAAAATTACCTGCTTTACGTTTACATGCATGGACATTGTTCCATATTGGCTGCAGTATTCACACGTATGAAGTTAATACTTGCAGAAGTCCTTCCATGGGCAAAATCTTTGTGAAAAAAGGGGAAAACCCCCTTGGTTTTAAATGAAACTTTAAAATAAGCCAACATCTACAGGCCAGGAAAAGCTAACTGCAAGATCTGAAGAATGAAAAAATTACCACTCCCCACCCCCCACCAAAAAAAGGCACTCTTTTTTCCTCCCTTGAGCAGCACATCAGTACAAACATTTTCAATCCAGAGGCTGATTCCTTTTCTGGAGGAAAAAGGATATGAAAAGAAAAACTGCACAACTGTTAATATGTTGCTTTTTTCTTAATTTTTACCTTTAGGTTTGGAACAAACTCTTTAGTGGTTAGAAAGGAAAAAAATTTGCAGTATGTCACATATCTTGAAAAGCAACTAAAACTCTAAATAGATGAAAGAATTTTTTTCTACAAAAATAATACAAAAGAAGGCAAATATTTTAAAAGTTGCACAGCTATTTTAAAACTTCAGTAAGCAAAATAGCAAAATTTCTTTCTGTGGTAATGCAGTACTTTTACTTGAGCTAAGCTACACCTTGATTTATCAGTTTAGCAAACAGTATTTTTCAAAATACTCTGGGTGATTTTAATTGAAATACTCTTATTTTAATTAAAATATTCTTACTCATCATCTTAGATATAAGTAACCTAATTACATTAAGCGATACTACTGTAGACCTCTTCTTTACCTTTGAATTTCAGGAGACTACCACATTCCTCTACTAAGACTGTGCCATTGCTTTTTTGGTATCTGTACAATAGATCTAGGAATATTTAATACAAACTTCTGTAGGCTTTTAGTAATGGATGGACAAATGTGCCTCCTGATCTCATCTGTCAGGCTTTACTGGTGAAATGTCAAACAGGTTGGGCCACTTTTTATGGTCCAAATAGCAGCAATCAGGAAACCAGTAGAGATAAATAAAAGACATATTTAGTAACTCTACATGGCCTATAGTCACCTCTAGTCTTAAGGGGACTTTATTCTTATGACAGTCATGTACATAACAACAGCACAGCAATGCAGTAAGTGTTAATTCAGTTGAATGTCTTTAAAGAAACCTGTGGATGCCTTGCTTGGACTTCACTAAATTTAGTCTTACAGAATGGGCAGGCATTAGAAGTAGGTGATAGCCCAGTTAATTGATTACAATAATTTTATAAAATATGTAGAAATCACATCAGGTATCTGCAATGGAAAGCCATAATCAGTAGCTGTTCAAAGCAGGTTTAAAACTGGAACTGAAAAATACATTTTAACTACAGCATACAGATTTTTAAATAGATAAATAGACCAATCCAGCCTGTATCTACCAGCAGAAGGCTTTTCAGAATATATTTTATTTAGCAGTCCATGTGCTCAACCCTAGGGTTACTCACTGTGGTAATTACTGTTCCAGCCTGTGTGTCAATCATTCTGCTGCTGAAGCTGGAAGGAAACTCCCCTTGTCTCCTACAGCCCCACCAAGAACGTGGTACTTTCCAAATTTCTGCCAAAGGCAGAATTTTAAAATATTAATAGCAGGAAAAATCTACCTTGAGTGCACCACCGCCTCTAAAGTGTTTTTCTCCTGCTGCAGGGGGAAAGGAGAAGTATCTGTATCAACATTACTGCCTATCTAGCACGAAGAGGCATGTGAAAGGGAAATTAATAAAACACAAAAGAAAGAAAAGCAGGAGGAGCTGACATTTGCCTTGCAGCAATAGAGTTAAAACTAGATGAGACTTCATCAGAAGAATCTTCACAAAGTGCACTGGTAAATGCAGAAAGCCAGCTACACCAGAAGCCTTGCCTCCTCCACTGCTAAAGCTAGAAAATGGTAAATTACTTGCAGGAAACAGCTTAACCCAGAGCTTTCTGCTAAGACTAAGAAGAAACGAAGCTGAGACTTACATAGCAGTACAAACAGCTAAAAATTTAAAAAATATTCAAGTTAGTATAACATTTGTGTAACGGACAACACAAACTGCAATTTAATCACAGATTTTAAGTTGGCTCCATCAAGCAAATTCAATTGTAGCCTGTGATCAGCTTTAGGAGGAACCAGAAGAGAAGGGCACCTCAGCACCTGTTTAGGATGGGAAGACTCCTAGTTAGCGATGTTTTCACTGATGCATTTTAGCTGAAGTTCATCACTCACTTACCAGTCTCAGCAGCTCCATACCTGTACGAATCCTTTTAATCAGACTGCCAACATAAGAAATAATCTTTTTTTTAAAATATTTGGCCACTCAAGTGACTTTCAGAAAAACAGTTATATGCCCAAAAGTATTAGTTTTGTTCTATTAGCTTTTTAGAATGAAGCAACACTGTATTTTGGGAAGGCAGAGAAATTATAAAATCTAGTACCCTAAATCATATGCCTTTGTCTCTTCAATGTGCTTTCAATCACGGACTCATAAAAACAAGCCATTAGAATGCCCCTTCTGTACAGAAAAAAAGCACTTTTGATGGCACAAAAATCCTTGGAAATACTCAGACAGGATTCCCATATGATAGATGACTTTCCATGCTTTTGTTCCCAATGGACAAGGCCCATTTAGGAGGCTGATTTTGAAAAAGAAAAAACCCTGAACTTTTTCCTCAGATAAAAAGTAAGCATTTCTCAGAGGAAGCCTCTCTTCAGAAGACTGGACAGCCCAAATACCTGGTCTAGGCTTTCCAAGGAAAAAAAGGCAATTACATCTCCATGCTTATGGCAGAAAACTCTCCAAATACTGATTAATCATTAGTTAATATCTGGTAGCAAGTATTTTTCTTTAAGAGGACTGTAAAAGCACTGACAACCCATTACTACCTATAATGTTTATGCTGAATTTTTAAGTGCCAAAAAGACTAGGGAAAAGGTCTTTCTACACAAGACCTCTCAGGTATAATCACTAAGACCTCTATAAATCTAATTCTGCTTTACACATTTTGCCTAGAAGTTAAAGGAATTAATCAAATTTAGTATGATTTTCAGGACAATCTATGTGATTGAGACACAGTACCCTTAATGAAAAAGACCACACTGAATGCTTTCATTATTTCCAGTGCAAAAGTGTGTCTGGACTGCTTTGAAAATCTCTGTCCAGCATAATCTGAAAATCACTACTGAACCATTTACTGAACCATTTCATAAGATGCTGCTTAAAGGAATTTACTGATGAAAATTATAATAGAGAGTAAAAGCTAAACCAAACAGCAAAGACAGTCATTATCAATTCATTAATATTCATTTATTATGTAGGGCTTTTATCACTTCTACAGAACATACCATTGATATGGCACTGACTGTGTATAACTCAAAACATTCACTGACATGCGTGGTAAATTCTAATCACAAGTTAAAGAATTGTGTAGCACAGGAATCACTAATCTCTGTTCACGATGGCATAAAATTGTCTTGTTTGCCATCCCTGGATTTATTAAACAGAGACAAAACCATGCCTAAGAGATACTGCATGTACAGATGGGTTTATGTAAGGTATTTCTTTTGTTTTAAATTCATTCTGCTTGACCTTGTAAAACATTAAGCACCTCCTGTTGGCCCTATGCCCTCTTTTATCCTGCAAAAATTTTTAAGGATTGAAGGTGTTCAACATCCAGCCAAAAAGTAGCTCTGTTATCTTTCAACGTGGGACACAGTTTCATGGATTGTGCAACGAAAGCCTTTCCCAGGTATACATAATATGTTGTTAATACCAAGAGACAGTGGTGAGAACTGCATCTCTGTAGAGCATACTTTTCACTTTGACTGGTGGTTAAAATGTATACATTTCCACAAATGCCAGACCATAAGAAAAATATTTGGAAATAACAGATTAACTTTACTAAACTGTGTTCCCTGTCTCAATTTTGAAATCTATTGGATTTCAATTAAATGTGACAGCAAATTCATGCATTTATTCTATTCTTAGAATGTAACCCAATTTTGTATGAAGTCCTGGGCCATTGTTTGAAACAGGTTCCGAAAGCAAGTTGGCTGATGTTTATGCATCAGACCTTCATCAAGCATGTACCTTCATAAATGGACTCCATATTAAATGTGGTTTTTCATTTCTTCCATACTGCAGTTGAGAATCCAAAACACAGAGTACAGACAAAAGGATGTCCCAAAAAGGATTTTTTAGAATAACTCGATCAGTTGAAACATCTCAGATTTCATTAGGACTATTGGTTAAGAGAGTGGATACACTTCACCTAAGTACCATTGATGCCAGGGCAATTCTCCTGTGACAAGTGTTCTGCTCTCCTTAAGCCTCTACAGTGTTTTATAACCTAAATTCAAAGAATACAAGGTGCATATGTGGCACACTAATAATTATTTCTACCACCAAACTTGGGAGTGGTTACGATCCTATAGATGTAATCTCTCCATTCAGTGATACAATTCTATAAATGTTTGTTTTGGCACTCACCTGTGGAAGCCACAGTGGTATTGAAAAACTGAATTACTTGCTCCCACAATGGGTGTGGACATCATGAAATCAGCAGAGGCCTGTTAAAAGAGATTGCAAAACACTATTTGCTGTCTTTTAGAGTCACGTTGAAGACCATGAGAAAGTGATAGAAGTTTTGCTGGTAGATTGCATTATGATTTAAATTCTGGTTTACAGGTGTTACCACTACAGAAGAAGTAGCTGCTTTCAAAAAGTTATAAAGGTAGCATTTACAGGAGTGCTCAGCTAGTTTGTAGTTATTCTACATAAAATCACACTGCAGTCTGTCAGAGGAAACAAGCTAACCAATCAACCCAATAGTATATTTAGTCCTTGAGATTAGATACTAATTCAGATCTCAGAAGCTATATTATTCCATTTATCACTGTTACCTCCAACTGATTCCATCTCTCAGAGGAATTGCCAAAAGTGCTGTGTCCCACAGAGATAGCTTTATGCCTGACTGGTTCTGAAATTTGTTCATTCAGTGCCACGGTGAGAATCTTTGCAATTCTTTTAATGCACATTTTCAGCACCTGCACATTTTCCAAAGGAGTTCAAGAACAGTTTTGTTCTTTGTGTTCCATATCTCTTAAAATATTTGCATACCAGTGGCAGTGGTAGAATGAAACTCATCAGACTGCAAACCCTGAGTAAATATTCATGCAGTGGCCTGCACCACACTAAGTGCTGCAACAGTGACTTTGCCACCAGAATCTGCTTCAGTAGTTTAACTCAGCTGTGTCTGTAGAAGCTGCAGTGGCCACAGTGTAAACACACCCACCAGTCCTTCTAAAAAGTCCACTTTCACTGAACTAATTGACACAATCAGAAGCAAACCAAATTGCACACTGATGCATAAGACAACTGCGTTTCTTAAAAGCTAGGCAGCTCTCTTAAGTATGCTGGTTCCAGCTGCCCTCTGCATGTATATGCACACAAAGTTCAGGCCCTCCCTTTCTCTTCTAGAGTTTTAAAAGCAGAAACTAGATTCATTAAGGCGATATTTTTGAAACTGCTACTGACAGTTTTTCAAGCATTTGCTTCCTTTAACACTTTGCAGAATAATCTAAACAGATCTAAACAGCATCCCCGTTGCCTCATAAATGCACTCCCCCTTTCCCAGCAAAGTTATAGCATTGAAATAAAAAACCTTCCTTCACGTATAATGGTGGAAGCTCCCCACTATAACAAAGGAAAAATCAACACTTATTCTGGTAGTTCTTATTACCTTATTCTTAAGTTTTCTTATAGCCTCTATTCCCAAAAATACGTAGGCGTATGGCTAGCTACATGTATGTAGTCCAATGAAATTAAATGTATGTTTAGACAACACAATTTTGAAATACAGTATTCATAAAAAGGACTGTAGAAGAGCATGAATAGACATGGCAGCACTAGTTGTGTTCATGAGCATCTAGATACAAAATATTACTAAGGCATCAAAATTTTAAAAACAATGCAGTTTATATTAACTAATTCCTTTCATGTCCACCTCTCTCAATAGTGATTTATTAAAGCCTACTATGAGATCTCATGCCACCCTACAATCCAAAATTCATTCTGTGCCAGATGACTGTCCCTTACACTGCAAAGTTATGGAGAGACTGTGGGCAGATACTCTGTGCCTTTTTGCATTCACATTTTTTATTTAAAGTCTCATATTAGAATTTAAATATATAACTGAACTGCTGTAGTTTTACCACTGTATTTGGTAAAATCCTAACTCTCTGAAGAGACAGAGTAAATGCATAGAAAATGTATCAGAACTAGCAAAGGTCTGCTGCTCCAGAGGCCAGAGATTTTAGGACAAGGGTCATAAGCATATGTATAGGGAAAGCAAAGAAGAGGGAAATAAACTGGTTCCTGTTTCATGAAAATAAGTGAAAAAATATGAATTTGCTTTCTAATTTCTTGCCTTCTTAAGCCCCATACTTGTAATACCATAGTCCTATTTAAATTACTGAAGATTAGAAACTGAAAGCAAGAAGCTTAAATAACCCTTCTGATTCAGTGCCCTGGTAGGGCCTTCAGAAAGTACCTCATTGTTTAGATGGCAGACAGAGTTCTCCAACTTTCCAAACAGCTACAGGGTCTCATTCAGTGTCTGTTGTGCTACACGTACCAAATTTTAATAAATATGCTCTCTGGAAGTCTATGAATAAACATGAGCAGCTAAGAAAGCTGATCCAGCATCACCAATACTGAAATCTGTGGTGTTACTTCAGAAGTAAATATGGTTGTAAGGCTGATTCTGGAAGCTGAGACTACCACATCTGCCCAACAAACTGCTAAGTGAGTTTGCTTAGACGCTGCAAGAAATCTCAGGTTTGCCTGCACACCCTTTGGGCTGTTCCCCCCTGTGGTCTTCTCCCCTTTCATTACAAACAGAACACTTCAGTACTTGGAGACACTGTTATGACACCGTGCTCAAAGCAGGGCCAGCTGAGATCAGTAAGAATGAACAAATTTGAGGAACTCCCCAGAACCCTTATTAAAACTTGGAACCCTCCAATGCCAGCCATCCAAAGTAAACCTCAGCCTATGACACCTAAAACCTCATTTGAGTCAGCAGCACTCCCAAGTTTTTATTCAGCTCTAATTCACTACCCTTATTAAAAATTCATGAGATAAGGTAGAGATAAATCACTTGAAAGTTCCCAGTTATGAGAACTTTGAAGGGGACAAGGAAAGACAGATAAATTCTGCAATCAGTATAAAATCTGACAAATCCTGTAAATTTTACTTTTTTTTTTTTTAATACTGGTTGGCTACAACAATAATATAACAGGTCAAAATCACTCTCAATGAGATGAGACAGTCTGAGCTCTCAAACAACACCAACACACTGGAGAAAAAGTAAAGGATTAATTCTAAAGCAGTGTAAATGAAGTAAAGTGATCTGACAAAACAGTACCTTCATATTTTTAAGTGTCAGCATTTTATTCCTTGGAGTGTTGATAGTTTTGCCTCCATGATCTTTTGCAATGTTGCTAAATCAACAACAAAAATTATGTACATATATATATGTATACTTCATACATACTATACCATATGTATTCATACATATTACATAGTTTACAGACATATGGAGGTATTGTTGAGATCAATCCTGTTCATTCATGGACACCAAATTTTGACACTGACAAAAAAAGGCTGTGCTCAGATGTCAAAGTAAAGGGTATTCAGACTGTTTTTCTCTTATTTATTCTTAAAGACAAGACTGGCAATAGTTTGAAGGGAATATAATTTTCTCAGTCAAACAAGTTCATTATCATTTTCATATTTCTTTATGCAATATTCAGAATACACAAGATAATAAGTTGTTTCAAAATAAAAAAAAAATATTATTTCTGTTTTAGAAAAACTATCCACGAAAAATCTAGTACAAACACATAGAAAATTTTCTCCATTTAATTTCCGTCTGATAGAGTCTGCCGGATAACTGACATCTAGGAACTGAACAGTTCATTATTGATAGGGGGTTTGAGACATCCCAGGGCTTCTGTGTTTTCTTAATCTATGGCCAAGATAAGATGCCTCAGTCATTTGGAAATTAATCATTCCTATCAACACCAATAAAAAAAATCTTGGAGGAAAAGAGGGGAGTTTAACAATCATTTAAATGATTAATTGACTCATAAATGGTCATGAATTGTTTCCAGAAAGCCTAATCCACATTCCATTAAATTCAAATGATGCTTTTGTACTGGCTTCACATGACAACAATAGTGTACAGTAAAATAACCTTTCCTATTCTTCTCCCCAGCATCTACAGGTATTGTGTCTAAAAAATGTTTTCTGACTGTTGTTAACTGATTTGCCTCTTACAGAATGTTTTTCTTCTAAAAGTGTGTTTTATCTACACCTCAGAGGCATCTGATTAGAAACTTCATATATTTCAACATGTTTTATCCAATGCAGTACCTGTATTAGACAGTATAATTTAGACTGTTTTTGAAAGCAGACTTATAAACAGAATGTGTAAGTGTATGACAAAGTTATAAGATAAATAACAAATTTAGCACATTCTAACTGCATACAAAATGAGGATTTTGATTATTGTAGTAAGGGGTATTTAAATGTCCCTCTCTGTACAAATTTATTTTTTATAGAAAGTAAAGAGTAATTTCTAAATGCATTTTCATCCAATGCTTGCAGCTTACACAGTGTTCCCATATAACAATAAAATACTTCAGCTTCGCTACAAATAGCTAGTACCTGACTAGACAGAGAAAACACTGATCCAAATAGGAGAGCTACGTTGATGTCTTAAAGCAAGGGTTCCAAGGCAACAGATCTAAGCATATAAACAATTAGGTAGAAATATACAAGCACTCACATTGAAAGTTTAGGAATGAAAAAATTACCACTCCAGTCCACTATAGATAGATAGGAAGGAAAATTAACTTATGTTTAATTAGCTTTCATGTTCTTAGTTTAAATCACACATCCTTTTGGTCTCAGACTGAAGAAGGACATCTCTAGAAGCATACAGCAGTTACTCAAACACAACAGAAAGGCAACAAAAATTTCCCTCCAGTCTTGCCGAGTATCTCACCTGGTTCTGCACAACCCACAAAGCACACAGGCTAATGCAACCCGGTGTGTGACTTTTCATAGATGCCCCCTCTCATTGCTGCTTTGAGGAGAGAGCTGAGAGGGAAGTGACAAACACTGATAGCTGCACAAATGCTGGCATTCCCAGAAGGAAGCAACTCTGCCTTCATGGATAACCAGATCCAACAGCTATGTTATCATTGTGTTTCCCTCTTTCTCCAATATGTGGATCACATATAAGACAAGCTTCATCATCCCAGCAGATCAGTTGCAACTGTGGTGTAAAGCCTGGCCCTCTTCATTCTTTTCTGACCTTGCTGCTTCCTGTAACACCATCTGCATAAAGCCCCAAAGGAGAGCCAGCCACAACACCCAGAGAAAGATGATCAGCTTTTAGTCTGTCAGACACTTGCTGTGTAGGTATGGAGGTAAAAGGGAGACCAATAAGGCACAGTTCCTATGCTCAGACCTTTAAAAGCAGCCAAAGCCTAACATAAGCAAATATGTTAAATTTGCTCTGTAACTGATTTGGTTGAAGAAACAGGTAAGTCTTGCATGATATCCTTCTACAAAGTCTTTTCCTGATTAAAAATGAACAGGCGTTTCCAAATCCATGATGCTGACAAATTGATAAAGCCCATGCAGTTAAACCAAATCACTTGGATAAAAGTCTAGCAATTTTTTTCTGAAATCAGAGAAATTTCTGCATTACAGTTTTTCTAACACCTTTAGGGGTCTTCTGTATGTAACCCACACAACAGTGTTCCTCTAGTGAGGAATACTGTTTCTAAACCTCAGTTTCAGTTCCATACAAAAAAATACCAATAATCACTGACCAATCAGTCTTATTCAGTTGTTACTTTTATTCTATTGCTCATATTCAGTGCTCATCAAGTGCAGATACAAGTTCACAGCAGCTGTGAAAGTTATACTCTGACTCACCCCACCACAAAACTTCTGTCCCTTAAGAGAGAATAACTCTTGGGATCTGTTTTAACACAAAAAATAGAAGAGGTGCTTTTATGACACAATATGTCCTCACACAAATTACCTGCGTTTTCTTATCCTAAGCTTCCTCATTGGTAAAACGAAGCCATAGTACCCACCTCTTTAATGTCACTTTGTGGGCAAAAAGTACTTAAGGCTATTACAGGTGGAGGAGAAACACTGTTCCTTCTGATTTCTACCTTCACACTCTGGGCACTGGAGTTTACAGCAACTTAATTTTCAAAAATTGGAGAAAACTCATACCAGAATTTCACAGAGACCTGGATAATGAAAAGTTATGTAGGAGCTGTTTGATTATCAGTCTGGTACTTCACTTCTATAACTGTTTATGTCAAGTCCATATGAACAGATATTTACAAACATATGCACATATTTTTTTCATGTTATCGTTAATGTATCTTTCTTTCATGATACAATGTGCTGTAACTTATGTATCTATTCTACAAGCCAAGCACCAAGATTTTATCAAACTGTGGTCTGAAAAAAAGAGAAAGCACAGAGATGGAGCTCTGCTGAGTAAGCTTGTGGAATGGGTAACCAACAAGTTCCTCACTGCAGTCTGTGAGGAAGCTAATACATATTCTAGTCTTGCTTAGCGACCTTTTAGAAGTCAGCCTCAAACACACTGTTGCAACATTTATCTGCAGTTTCTCATAATGTTTCTGCAAAGATACAATGAAATACACATTTACAAGGGTTTTAATCTCTTAATTAAAAAGTAGCAGTAGTTGTGAAGTCAAAGCTCCCACTTTCAACTTCTCTGAAGTCCTTCACTTTCTACTGTAAGGCAGGGTAAACCAAATGAATGCTAAATGCTATAACACTTAGAAGAGGCAGACCACCTAGCAGAGGGCATTAATCAATAGGCATGTTACCTGAGTAATGTCTTGAAATGACACAGTTGCCCTCTGAACACTGAAGCAGTGAGGGGGGCGTTGGAAAGGGACAGTCAAGTGACCAGCCTGTCTGCTGGCCTTGTGTCCTGCTCCACCAGGTTACTAGCACCACCATTTCTCCCTCAAAGCCCAGTTGGAACATGCTTGTTTTTTGAGCTCACAGAGGTTGAAAGTGCCTGCCCACTATGCTATGCTATGCTGTGCTAGACAGGAAACTCTAGGATAGTGCATGTCCATCTTTGGCCATCTCTACAGGGGCAGAGCTGTCAGCTGTTCCATCCAGTGGTCTGTTCACACTAGGGGAAGCAGTGATACCTGTTCAGGACAGTTTAGGAACCCAGGGGGTTCCAGAGAGGGGAACCAGAGGGACCAGAGAGGTCTCTATGAGCCTTAGTCTGGTCTGGAATTCTGTCCTTTTCTTCAAGCAAGAGCTCATTCAAATCAAACACAGCATTCACTGGTGCTTCTGCAAAGACCCTAAATTCTAGAATCCATAGTTTGCTAAGTTTGGAAAGCTCTTTTGATTATTTTACTTTCTACATGGAGGAAATACTTTCATTTTAGCAACTTCTGTTTTTTTATCCATGTGGCTTTCTAGGTCTTGTTATATTTTAAAGTACTGGAAATATCCTCTATTTCAGGTATCCAGTAAAAAAGAAAGGAAAAGCTTCACTACCTTTCTTCTGCCATGCAAAATTTGGTAGTCAGACTGTTAATGGTGCTCTTGACAAGAGTAACTGCCTTATACACATTTAAAGAGGTGGGGAAAGCAGAAGCAAAGTTCTCAGTGTGTAATAAATTGAATGTGAAGCTGTTCATCAGGCAAGAGGCACTTCAGTGTTATTGGAAAGCAACTTTTAAGAAATCACCTGCTACTCTGCAGGCTGGCAGGAGGTTCAATTCAAATTTTCATTGTTAACATTGTTACTGTAAGAATTAACCCTCTGAAACATTGTACATTGAGGGGCAGGTGCTGTGTGCTATTCATGCCTTTGTCTTACAGGTGAATTACCTGATTTCATCAAGAAAGTCTCTTTTACCTAGAAAGGAAAGACAGAGTATCAAGGAGTCATAGGTAAACAAATATTTTATCAAAACAGCCCATACAGGGTTGAGCAGCACTTTCATGCTCTCTGCCTGAATCTTCTAGATTTTCTGATAAAAGTTATGAGTTTGCAAGTCACTCACTTTCTCTTGAACTCACTTCTTTTTGGCATGTCAGCAGCCTCTGTGGTCTGTCTGAAGGTCATGGAGAAGGGAGGCCGGTTGGGGCAAAGGAATAGGGTGGGTGAGCTGGCAAACAGGATACCTCATGCTGCTTCTTATCACTCAAAAACACCTACTATTGCCTGAAATTGGACTAGCATTTCCACAGAACTCAGGGTTTCTGGTATAGATTTGAGACTCTCTATTAATATTCTGTCTATACCAGACTTTTTATCACTTACTACTCTTCCAAATAAACAAAAAGAAAAAGTGAGATATAAGAAAAACGTTAATTTCCATAAAACAAGAATTCTAAATATGCAATTCTGTACACTTTTTTGCTAACTCAAGGCTCTCAAAAATCTTAAACCAGTTTTTCCTTTCTATCTCCAAATCAAGCGGTAAGGGTTAAAAAGCACATACAATATTAAAGAAACCTTGTATTTTCATTCTAATGAAAAGTTCTTAATAACTTCTAGTTTCCAGATATTTCTGCTGTTAAAGTCCTTTAACATAGCAGCACAGTTGACTAGAAAAGTGGTAGAACTTTCAGACCAAAAGAAGAAAGATGCTCTCAAAAATATGAATTAAAACTAAACCAATAGGAATTTTTTATTCTCTGGTAAAACTAATCATATGTTCCAGACAAACAGATAATTTTGATGAAAAATATAATTTAATCACATACTGAATTTTATATCACATTTTAAGGGGAAATGAGTCCTGGCAGCAGGGGATAAAACTGGGAGATATGGTAGTGTCAAGGAGCTGCAAAACTACTTATAAGCTTTCTGTACAGTTCTGGGCTGCTTTCTTTCTTTCCAGGGAGACATAAAGTAAAGTCAAAATTCATTTTGTGTAATAAGTTGATAAAATGACTGCTTACAAATTACCAGAAAAGCAATCAGAGAAATTTTTTCCACCTCCTCTATGTTTGCCTTGCTCATGGCATAATAATTAGAACTTACGAATTCTGAGCAAGGTCCTTACCTCCACTGACATTGTAAACTTGATGGAAAGAGCTGTGTAAAACTCCCAGTTTTGCCTAAGAAGACAATGTCATTGGCTTCCCCTGCACCATCTCAGGTCTTGATGGACAGGAGATGGCCTCCTGCAGAGAATTCAGGCAACCAAAGTCTACAGTGCCATCCCCTTCACTGTCCTCACAACCCAGAAGATTCGAATTTCAGCAGGGAACTTTTCTGTCTTTAAATGAGGTCAGCACAGAGGGAATGCAACGTTCTGAGCTGAGCTGTCCCCTTCTCCAGGACTGCTCTTTGTTTCTCAGTAGTGAAGACAGTATCTTCTTTCTGTAGTTCCCTGCCCAGGCACACCCCTGACCCATTACATTACAGCAGCCAGCTCACTGAGCCCTGTTTCTTACCTGCACAGCACAGATAGTCGGTGACATTTCAAGAAACTTTGTTTCAGTAGTTGTGTCCTTGAGTAAAAACAGTTGCATGGGTGTGAAAAAGTTGCACTAATATGCACCCACCAATCCTAGAGACTGGAATTTAGGTTTTAGAGCTTTAGCTTTCAACAGAAACAGGGAGAAGGGACTATGTGGAGTATTTTAAGACCCAAAATGTATACCAAGATAAAGGCTTCTGTCAGTGAATTTGTAGATGTTTCTGAAAATAAAGTGGTCTAGACAATTAAATCTTTAAACATTAGGCAGACATACATGACATTCAGTTTATTGGCATTTCTTGAAGTAAAATTCAGTTTTTCAGCATAAAAATTCAGTTATTCTTCTAGTATATTCAAACTCAGAAAGAAAAAAAAAGGCACTTCTGGTCAAGAGAAATATCAGAATAACTTAAAAGAATCTAGTTGATGCCTGCAAAATGCTTCGTAATCCCTAACGTCATCGTATCCTCTGAAGCAACAAGCAGGTATGACTCCAGCTTTACTACAGGGTAAGGATTAGGTTTGACTGGACCAGACATCAGTATCACAGAATGCATGGACAGTAAAAAATGAAAAATTAATGCACACACTACTTTAAAACTCATGGAATCTCCAGTCACTTCCTGATATGTTTCAATTTAGTAATCATAAACAAAACTTTGGGAAAGTATAAGATCAACTTGATACATGACATCTTTCAGCCTGGTGTGGTTGTTGTTGTTTTTCTCTTCTAGTAATCCTACTAATATCTAAAAGGTATGACTACAATTTAATCATTAAAATAATTACAATGTCACTCCTGATGGAGGCCTGAATCCTCAATAAACTCCCTGTACTCAGTCATTTTTGCAGGAACTAACTGTTCCTAAGGGTAGAAGACTGATTGAAATCAATAAGTGCCAGTAAGTAATATCATAAAAGTGCTTGGTAGTCAGCAGAGAGTTGGCATGATGATCTGGTTTGGTGGTCCTTTTCTTCATTCCAAAAGATTTTGCCAAAGAACCTTACAGTTGCAGCCTACACAAACAGCCAGGATATGTATGGACTACTTTTCAAATGCTATTTTTAAAGCAAGGAATTTCTGTGTTTCTCACAAAGTTATGATATTAATCACGATTGGAAACAGAGGAAGGCTGCTCAACTCATGTGACTATTGTCCATGCTACAAAAAACACCTGAGGAACAGCTCCCATAGTCAGAAATTAACTGAGTTGTAATGCACTGACAGAGACAAAAAGGCATTTTACATGGGCTGGGCAGTCTATACAAGCCTTGCTGGTTGTACTGAGGGACTACTTTTGTAGCATGTATTGCTTTCATCAAGCAGAAGATGATTAAAACCGACATAACATTACAACTGGTAAAATATCTACAGCCAGTGGTTTTGCTAGGTAAAAAGCAGGAAAGTAATGCCTATCTCAAGTCAGCAAAATTTGGTCTGGAAGGCCTATTATAGAGCACATTAAGGAAAAGCAGTCCACTAGTGCATAACTGAAAATGTTCCTAAGGAGGTACCTGAAGATTTTATCTCACTAGATGCTCTGTCAGTTTTGCGGGTTTACAATTGCCTTCTTTTAATTTCAAAAGAATGTTTCAAATTGCTGTGAGAACACTGTATAAAAGAATATGGTGCTATGCAATTAACTGAGTACAGAAGGAAATACTGAAAATTACTCTATGCAAAGATTTTTGATAAGAGTACAAACAGGAACTGGAATAAAGAAAAATGTATTTGTCTAATCATGGCTTTATAAAAGCATGTATTGGCAATTAATGTAGTTAAATTTAGAAATTAGCAAGATTTTTAATTAGTAGCTTCCTTCACTACGATGTATGCCTGTGTGCTTTTTGGAACAAAAGCTCAGAGTTGGCTATCTTATATGGAAATGTTACTTTAAAGGTCATGCTTTAAATGTGTTTTTAGTTTTTCTGTATTGCAGCTTTTAGCCGAAACTTTCCAACTCAGATTGTAAGTAAAACACCACAAGAGAGAAATCCTGAGAGCTCACTTTCCATGAGTAATAGTATACAAAACCCACTTATCTCCCTGCTCTGCTACACCAAGGTTCTCTACCTTTTTTATCAAGTAGCCCAACGGATTACTTAAAAATTTGTATCAAACCTTCACTTTATTTTTAATCTTGCATTTTGTTGCTTCTTTTCAGACATGACAAGGACGTAGGTCCAAAAATTTGCCTGTGTTTCCCACCTGCACTATCAGGTCAGATAAGCAACATTTTTTCTGCACATACAAACCCAAGACACTTGAGTTAAAAAAAAAAGAAAATATATTTAAGATGTGTTTGTCCTACTCCTCTAAGAACTGTTGCAAGTGTCAGTGGTGTTGACATTCTGTGAAGGCTGGAGTATCTTGCTGGTTGCTCTAAAATAAACAAAAAGTGGCAAAAGCTGATGAACATTCAACATTGGAAGGCTGGTGATTGAAACGTATGGGTTTGAAATGGTGCATATAGTAGACGGTATACATATCCTTGTGCGTCTGCACGTGTATACCGCCTGTGCGAACAGTGTGTAAGCCCGCACCGGGGACCTGCTCTACCCTGTTGTCGGCTGCTGTCGCGACAGGGCGCAACCCCGGCGGGGGTGGGGGGTGGTGGTTCTGTCCGGAGCGATGCTCCGTGCTGGCGGGGCGAGGGGCGGCTCAGCGGCCGGGGCTGCGGGGGACGCGCTCCGGCGGCCGGCCCGCTGCCGGGGGGACACCGGCCCTCGGAGATGGCCCTCCCCGCGCACCCCGTGCTAGCCCCGGGTCCCGGTGCGCCGCGCACGGCGGGCGACACCTGGGGCGGCGCAGCCCGGGAACAACCACACCGGCGAGCACACCGACGGCGGGGCCGGCCCCGCGGGCGGGCAGGGCCGGGGCGAGGCGGCGGGAGCGCGGCGGGGGCTGGAGCGGAGGAGCGGAGAGGCCGAGGCGGCCGCCGTCGGGGCTGGCCCCCGGCCAGGCTTGGCGCCCGCCCGGCCCGGCCCGGCCCGGCGAGGCGAGGCGTGTCCCCCGCGGGCGCGGGTAGCGCTGGGGGCGGCGGCGGCTCCTGCGCTGCTCCGGCAGGTGTGTGGCTGCGGGCACGGCACGGCCCCAGCTCCGCGGCTCTGCCCTCCGCACCCTCCCCAGGTCTCCCGGCCCCATCTCCCCGGCTCTGCCCTCCGCAGCTCCCCCGGCTCCCCGCTCCGCCGCTGCCGGCACGGACGGGGCCGCCCTGGGGGTGGCGGGAGGCGGCGGAGCTGGTGCGGGGCGCGCTGCCGTCGGGCAGCGCTGCCGGGGCGCGGCAGAGTTTGCAGGAATCCTGGCAGCGAGCGCGCTGTCCCCGCAGGAGCAGCGGCGCCCGGCCCCAGCGCCCCTCGACAGAGCCGCGTCCGCGGGCGACGGGCGCGGAGGCTCCGTGTGCCGCGGGGCCGCACCGGACCCGGACCCGGGGGAGGAGAAGGTAGGTGGGAGCGACGCGGGGCTCGGCAGGGGCTCCGGCCGCGGGGGTGGCTCACAGGACGGGAAGGCGCTTCAAACAGGAGTCGCGCTAACGTGAAACAGGGTATCGTGTTAGCCGGAATGTGCTTAAGGAGTGAAGGATAAGGAGTAAAGAACAAGTTTCTCTCGGGGAAAGGGACAGATCCGGCCGTGCTGAGACGTGGTTTAAAGTAAATTCTTTCATAGGGCAACTACTGCGTTTTACAGCTAGCCACCGGTAAGACGTACTGTCTGATCACATACTTAGTTACATCCAGTTCTCTGCAGATCTCTGAAATACCTGCTCCAATAGATTCTGTCAAACATACTGCTTTCTACTTCCACGAGTTACTCCTCTGTAATATTTAACTGGATCCTTTCATTCCTATGACTGGAGTTGAGCCATAGTACAAAAAATTTCTGAGGACAAAAACTTATACACAATCCAAAATTTTAAAATTTTTACTTTTTTGTCTATGAGCTACTTTAGTACTTTATTTTCCTTTTTCTGCAAACCAATAATTATTATTCTGTGCAAGTGAGTGTGAGACAACTCGCTCATTTCTGATACAGACTGCTGCTGTCACCTTCATCAGGTGGCTTCTCTAATTCGGGAAAAAAAGAGGTGACTTGCAGCCCATGGTTTGCTGAAATCTCTGATTTTCATTTTTTATGTTTAGAAGGAACCCCTGGGCATGGTGACATTACACTGCAAGTCTTATCTTCCCTTTGACAATGTATGAGTTTAAGTCCACTTAACTTAGTTTTTCAGAAAATTTCTTAAAATAAACAGTAGCATTAAGACAGAATTATTTCCCCTGCATGTGTATCCAGGAACATACAGTTTTGCAGGGGGGTTTGTTAACAAATTATTTCAAGATACAATTTTTACTATGGTTGATACAATACCTCCTCAATTAATTTATAGAAAGAAAATATTTCTTTAACTTTTTACACCGAGAAGAATCTGAACCCACGTGCAGTAGGATTAGGTACAAGCAGGAGAAAATTGTTGTCCATCTGTAACACCTGACTAGCCAAAGTCTATTGAACAGTCATAATCTTTATTTAATTATTCAGTATTTGACACCTGGACTCTAAAACAAGTGTCACAGTTGTGTGCAGCCGTGGATTTTTTTTAATGCTGCCTGCATCTGGTTTGGGGAGAAGAAAAGTTATAGGTAATTATAACTAGCCCATTATATGACTGAATTCTCAATTTAAATAAAATGTTGCTTCATAGGGAATGAGTGTTAAACCTTTAAAATGAAGTGTGGATTTTTGCTATTGAGTGAAACAATGTAAGTTTTCAAGGGCGCAAACTAGTCCTCATAGGCAAGAGAATAACAGTATGTAGAAACAGAGAAATCTCTTACATATCTTTGTAGCTATAAAGGCTGGTTACAAGTGCATTAGCACTATGATTGACCTCAAATTTTGGACTTTATTCAAGTAGTGGTGGCAGGAGATTTGTGCCTTTTTTAGATCTTGAAAAGCAAACAAACTGCTTTAAATATTTGCAGAACACTCTGCAGTTACTGAAGAGTTTCTATCCTGGGAATAGAATCAGGATTTTTGCTTTGAGGTGATGTGTGTAAGCATTTTTGGGTGCTTGGCTACACAGCAAAGAACGAGCCAGTGTTGTCCTGAACTACAGGAGGAAGCCTGTTCCCTGCTTAGTTTTGAGTGGTCCCTTGTCTTGAAGTGTGTCTTTCTGTGTGTTAGACCAAAATTATTCCAAGAAATGAAGCAAGCTGTCCTCTTTTTGGAGACTTCTTAGGACTCTATAATCTCATATATGGGAATGACATTTGTTTTAGTACATGTAATTTTTTATTTTTTTTTTTAATTTCTTTGTGCAAGAGTATTTAATGAAGGAGTTGTAAACAGAACAGGAAAACACAGGGCAGAAAAACATGAAAGAAATTATGGGTAAAAAAGAAATCCTTGTGTAAATTCTACTTTTTGCCTTATTTAGTGGTTCTTTTTATTTCCATTTATCTCACTCCATGTGGCTATTGTTATATCTCCTGAGGAAAGGGCTAGTTAAGCAGAACTATTTCTCCTTAAAAATCTATTGGGAGGACAGTCAAGTTCAAAAGCCAGACGAACAAGGGACAGCATTCCCCTCCATGATATAAAATGTATAAAATGTAACATGTCTGGAGGGTAGAATTGTTGCAGGATGGACAGAATTAAGGAACCTAAGCAAATTTTTATTCTCGGCAGCTCAAAATCCACAATAAATGTACAGTTCAATAAAGAATAATAGTGTACGTTTAGTTGTTTTTTGAGGGGGTTGGGGAAAGAGGCAAAGGAGTATGCATTTGCAACATAGGTGAATTTAATGTTGGACTCAGCTCAGAGTGTCTCTGGCCATCTCTTCTGCATCTTGGTCTTCCCTCACTTGTTAGTGATGTTGCACAATTGGCAGATGAACAGTTGCTGTGGGAACTTTCCATCAGAGGAAAGGTTAGTGGTAGGAGGAATATCTTTATGGGAAGGAGCTATGACGAGTTTGAGAACAGAGCAGATGAAATAGTTCTTAAATTTGATATTTGTTTTTAAGAGAGACGTGATGCTAAAGGATAGCATAGTGCCATCCTACTGTACACTTCCTTCTCTGAATTTTGTCTTTTACTGCCTGTTTTTAATGTTAGTAGATGTGTTGGTACAAATTTTAAAGTAATGTAAGCCATTGTCTTTTAAAGTAAATTATATCCCTCTTTGTCATGGGGAAAAAGAAAGAAAAAAAAAAGAATAAAAAAAATTATAACTTGTAAAGGTCAGAAGCCTTGTTAAGAAACAACAAGGTTTGTGTCACAAGCATTTTCTTCCTGCCCTGAATCCATGGACATGGATCCTAAGGATATATATGTGTTGGCGAAATTTACATTTCTACAAACTGACTTTTTTTTTTCTCTTTTTAGAGTCCCACCTTCATTCAGTGAAATAATTATTTTCTACTTTTTTTTTCCTCTTTATTTATCTCTCACCTCATTTATTTAATCAGGTTGTTTAATTTTAACCATTGGGCACCAAAGACCCTTTTTTAAATTTCTTCCTAAATGTACCTTTAGTGCAAATGTTGTGTGTGATTTCTGTGTGTCTCTTAACTAATTAATTAAACGTCACAAAACCTACAAGAGTTGTGTAGATGGTAGGGTAAATACGGTCAGATGCCTGCTGGTTCTGGATATCCTAGCTGGGTTTGATATCCTTGCATTGATTATTCCTGCAGCATAGCAGAGAGCTTCTCATCACATCTGCTGTTCTGTCTTTGTGTATTTCATCCTGACTATTCAGAAAACAAAAAGCTAACAATTAGCAGGCATTTGTGGAAACTTTGAAAGAAGTCAAGTCCCTGCTTTGCATAGGAAATGTAGACTTGAGATGGAACACAATTGACTGTGAGGTCTGTCAGTGTCGGTACAGCAAGATAACTCTTTTCCTTTCTCCCACCCCAATGCTTAATTCACATATATCCTGTAACTTCTGCAACAAGTAGAACTTCCATTTATTACATTTGGCCATTTCCCAGATCAATGTCTTTCAAATGGACAGAACAAAGTAGAAAACTATATGAGTATATGAACATATAGCTAGTAAATATTGTTAATACAAATGGAAATTTATTTGAGAATTTTTTTAAGAAAGTCAAATAAAAATCTAAGCTTGTATTTGGTAGTAAATAATTATCTGTTGAGATTTGATGTGGTAGAGTACTATGCACTCACCAGTCATTTCCACAGAGCTGGTTATCAAAATGAGCCCTGACATTCAGAGGAATTGAGCCAATACTTCATGTAGCAAAATATAAGAAGCAGCTGTTCTTACAAATATTATTCACAAATTTTCAAGGTAAATGGGAGATGATAATTATAGAGGGTAATATATTTAAGATTTTTAAAATTGAGTAAATGAGCAGTGTACTGTTACTCCCTGGATGCGTTTTAAACCTTCTTTGCACAAGCCAAAAAATATATGTTAGCACTTAAAATTAGTAAAAGAAAAAGAAATCATACCTATTAGACTAGAAGCTAATTTCAGTATTTGTATTTATTTAAATAGGCACAGCATTGCTAGCTACTAGTAAGATGCCTTTTTTTCCTTGAATGCATGACTGTAACACAAAAAGTATGTTTAAAAATCTGGTTAGGGAACTCTTCGGACCACAAAATCTGCTATTAATTAACTAGTATGACTTAAGAGGAAAAAAAAGATGTTTCTTCCTGTGACTGTGTACATCTATATAACCCACTTCAGCACACGATAAAATTAATGAGAAAATTTCAATCCATTGCAGGTTTTAAAAAATATAAACTATATGCCTTAAATTACTTTTTTGTAGGTTTCATTCTTTTATCTGAGAATTTAAAAATTCAGATAATGACAACTCCCTGAATTAAAAAACAAAAAACAACCAAAAAACCCAAACCAAAACAAAACCAAATATGACAACAACAACAAAAAAAACCCAAATGAACAAAGACTAAATCAGTAAGTTTTCTGTAGATTTTTTTCAAATAGACTGAAAAAGAGAAGGTAACTCCATTAAGCAATAAAACACCATTGGTTTCGTTTCAAATCCACTTAGATTTAACGTTTCCTGGCAGTAGCTATGCAAACATTCTCTAGTGGGTGACTATTTTAAGTGAGTCGTTCTGTTACTGTGTGCAACAAATAAAGCAATTAATTTTTCTGGCTAAATTAGTCACGCTCAGATATTCAGAGAAATTGAGCTTAATTTGGAGTTTATTGAGCATAAAAATCTTCTCATGCTTATGAACAGGACAGGAAAAAAAATTACTTTTCCTCCATTGTTGTGTTGGTCTTGACATCAGTTACCTCTCAGAGACAAGTTCAGCAGACCTTGTCCTCAACAATTGTCCAAGGAATCCTCCAGCAGAAAGGATTGTTCCCTCTTCTGATGTGATGCCTGTTGCATCATAGATAGGATGAAGTATGTATCCACCAGCCACACTGTTTGTGGAGCCCAGAAACATATTTTCAGTGTTTCCTGGGTTTAACTAGTTGTACAAAGTGGTTCTTTAACCTGTTCTGCATGAAGAGAGGTAATTCCCATGTGCTATCCAAATAATTTTTATTGGCTAATCATGGTGAACCTTTCCTTTTTCCTATGATTCTGCTTCAGAATTGCCAATCTATGTATTACCTTTTAAAATTCTACATTACAGAAACAGAAAATACAAGTAAATGCACAGTTCCCACAACAATTTCCATGTCCCCAGCATATCACCACTGATTCACCTAAACTTGAAATAACAAGTTGCATCTTTACCAGCAGCGTGGGTCATGGGATGGATGGGGATAAAGACAGTACTGTAGCAGACATTAGACAACGTTCTGTGCAGAAAACTGAAAATGTCTGAGCCCAAATTCAAAAACAAAACTTCCTTGGTTTGGCCTGGAGCGGGATTAAACCATACTTAAAAGTCAGAAATCCATGTCAAGCCCAGTTAATTTGCAAATTTCTTTCCAATAAAGGTGTTCTGGACACGATAGGGCACTTAATCAGTGTTTCTTAGACCTACATAGGAACATGCTGCTCACAGTGGGCCCTTTTAAGAACATTTTAAATTGCTTGAACACATTTGCAAGACACCTGCCCCTGTAAGAAATTACCCAGGAATAGTAATTAACACCTTTCTTTAAAGTGCAGAGAATTTCAGATAGATAGGGTCGGGAACAGTAAAATGAAACTGCAGAGAACACAGAATAATTGATTTCATAAGTAGATTAATTTTAAAAATGGTTGTGGCAAAATCATGAAGGAATAATGATATGTTTTCAAATCTTCAACTCCTTATAAGACATATAGATGTCTACACCACCTTTGTATTCATTTGTAGCTGGGTATAGTTCTTGAAGTCCCAGTCTGTAAAAAAGAAAATTATTTTTGTGACAACAGTAATTTGGTGAGTTTCACTAATATTATGGCTAATATGAACCAGTCATAATGCAAACATAAGGATGAATATTTTATACCTCCCTGAGGACTACACTGCAATAACTTCCCATCAAATTTCTGGGCTTTTGTATGTTGAGGAATCAGTGTCTGGTTCCTACACCAAGTGGAAAAAATGGGTGGAATTATTTGAGCAGCAGACTGCCTGAGAGCTGCAGAGCAATTTATACCTCATGTTGTTGTACCTAATTTATTTTGCTAGATTTAGTGGTTCATCTGTTAAACTCAGGAGGAGGAGAAACTCAGTAACTATTTGCCTGCAAGTCTTTTTATCTGCCTTACTATGCAATCCAAGTGAAACACAGGGGGTAGGAGTAACAAAAGGCTTAGAAATGCTAAAGAAACCACTGTGTTCTGCTTATTGTCTATATGCATCTTTTGTTAGTTATCATGACCTCATCATCAGTGATGAGAGAGTGTGTTTGTTACCTGTTTGTTACATGTTTTTTACATGGTTGTTCAGACTAAACTGAACCCTTAGTTGAGTGTGTCATGGTGCAGTTAAAAATAATTTTACAGACCAAAGCCATTGTTATTACCGTATCCCATTGCCATCCACCATATGCATCCTACATCACCACATACAAAGTGGGGATTTCTCTTAAGGACAGTAATAGTAACAAAGTTATTTGGATGAACAGGACAATGTTGGTAAAACTCCTGTGTTGCTACAGTGCATTTGCATGTTTTGGTTGTGCCTTGAGAACTGCTTCATCTTAATCTGTTTGAACAAATAAAGGAAGTAGCTGAGGCTGTTTCTTTGCCAACAGAGAACATACAAGTATTAGGTGGCTTACATTTTCACAAAACAGCATTTACCCTTGTTGTTCCACCTAAGAGTGTTGTCTGTCATTTATATCCAGCTTTTGAAAGGAAAGATGATTATCTTATCAGACAATGGATTGAGAGGATATCCATTACATCTCCTTCACTGTGGAAGTCTGTCCTATCCGTATACAAGATACTCCTGGAAAAAAAAAAAAATTCACACCCACTGTTTTCACTATTAAAATACTGTTAAAATTAGTCTTCCAGTGAAAAAACTAAATTTACTATGATCCTGTAGAATGCTGTGCGCAGAATTTGCCATTATCACCGACCTCTATACGAGCAATTTTTTAAAATATATGTTTTATTGCATCTGGCTACACATTAGCAAACTGACTTGGAGAAAGAGAAATATTCAGAAGATCTCAATTACTTTGTGGGAGGGTTTTGTTTCTTTTTTTTTCTTGGGAACCTATTAGTTTCCATGACATAGTAATACCTAACAGAGTGTGTTAAAAGGACAGAATTTACGCAGGAGAGTGGAATACTGTTAATCTCGTTCTGGTTTCATTCACATTCTGACTTCCAAACATGAATATGAGACTGTCCATACTTCCACCAAGTCAGTGGCAAAATCCCATTTACCCAGAAGACTGAATTGTCAACTGTTAATGAATTTTGATTTTTGAAGCTTTTACTGCCAATAAGGATGAGAGACATTCATATTACACCAGTTTGGGATTATAATATATGGTTGAGAAATCTCACGATCCTGTAATCCAAACTTCTTCCTACTGTATAAATCTTTTAAAGACAGATAAGAGGTTTAACATAATTGTGACAATCACCTTTACCAGGGTTACTGACGGCAGTCATCACCATGTTTGATCTTTAGAAATTACTTATTTATTTTTTTTGAAGAATATCTTTATGCCTATATTCTCGTGCTTATTCATGTGACTTGCTTTGCTAGTATTCCGTATAAGTTTGTATTCAATTTTGGATAACAGGTGCGATGATCTTCTAGCTAATCAAAATTAAATATACAAAAGCGTGGTATCACTTTTAACTTTTAAAACGTTGACATGATTAGTGGACTTTTTACATAGATTGAAGAGTTATTTGGGGAAATACATCCATCACCTGAAGTGAAGTTTAAAACTCAGGGCTTTAGTCCAAGTATTTTTTTAATGCAGGGGCTGACATTAAAATCACAGGGATTTTTCCAAATAAGGACTGGAGGAGTATTAGTGTATCTGTAGCATTGGATATTTTGATGAGTTGTATGTGTTGCTATCTGCTTCTATCTGATAACACCGGAATTGTTCTTGTTTCCATCTCACTCATAAGCAATGATGTTTGAAGTTTTTATTCGTGTTGCAGACTTCACCATCGGAACATGCAAAGTGTATTGCTTAATTCAAATATTGATAAAATGTGTATTTTATTTATATCTGTATAAATATGAATGTAAGCAAATTAAACTAAACTGAAGTTGATGCTGTCTTTAAACAAATTCACAGGTCAGTATTTTTTGAAAGTTATTGGAATCAGACACTGCATAAGGGTCACAACTTTTCATTATCAGGTGAGTAAGGGATGTTAACTGGTTAAGGTTCAGTGATGTGTAGTTAAATGCTCAGACAAACCCATCCAACTCACACCTCTTAGTTCCTTAGTGCTGCGACCACCTTAAAGATTGCTGATTCTCCCAAAGACTTGAAATTTATGGGTGAAGATGAAGATCAGCCATATCTTAGCCAACTTCAACATGGAGATGTAAAGATCCACAAAAATTTGTACAACCAGATTTTTAAGATTATTTTTAGATGCCAGAAAAAAAAAAAAAAAGAAAACAAACAAAAAAACACAAACAAAAGAAAACCAAACCCAAAGCAAACAAAAACAAAAAAAAAACAAACCACCACCAACAAAAACAACAACACAAACAAACAAAACAAAGCAAAAAACAAAAAAGCAGCGCATGTAGATCTGATAGGTCAATCTGATAGATCAATTCAAACCCCACAGAAATTAACTGGAATCTTTTCAACAGACTTTGTAATGTGGTGCATTTTTTGAGTTCATGCAAGGAAAAATGATGTGGATCAGGCTATGGCATAATCTCATAGGTTTTGGGAGCAAGGGAAAGAAAACAAGAATTTTTTAATTTAGCCAGAAGAATATGCTTGGAAAGCTTAGTGTGGAAAAGTCCTTCAACGACAGGAAGAGGACAGTTCTATGCAGTGAAATCCAGTTTGAATAAGTAATGTTTTATAAGTATTTCTGGGTGAATAATACGTAGAATTCTCCAATGACCAAGTAATTTGGTGTGAGGGAGGAATATATGTGGATCTTTTTAAAACAAATATGACAAGGTTTTCTTCAATGAGCACTTCAATCAGCTGTATGTTTTTCTGTTTCCAGCTGCTGCTTCTTTATTGTTGACGTATTCCCAGCTGATTGCAGAATCTGCTAGAAGGTAGTTGCCTGCTGATTACTTTCATCTTCTTCCTGGTGCAGAATATTTCAGGTCTTCAGAAATCTACCAAGCACTCTTTGGGAACCTAGTCCGTAGGAGAGTTGATGTGTTTGGCCTAAGTCTCCCTACAATTTGGAGTACCTCCTGCTTATTCATCAGTCCTGTCGGGTTAAGAGTTACTCCTCAGCAGTGTTGTGTCTGCATGTTGGGTTGGTCTCCTTGAAGTATTTCTTTCCTTCAAAAATGTGCTTTTTCTGCATTTGATGGGAAAAAATACTTTAGCCAGTGTAATAAATGGAAATTAATTAAAATGCAATTAAGTCAATTTATGACAGACTCTTATCTTTAGAAATTTCAGGCTATTATTCTGAGGAAATTAGGCATAGTCTCTCTATAATTAGTGAGAAAATATATTGAAATGGATAATGCGTGTCAGAGGCTGCCAAAATACTTGTTTTAAAAACAAAGATCCTTGAGGGAATGTCCCAAACTCCCAGTTTTATGAAGCTTCAGAATTTGTTTGCAGATCTTTACATTACCAGGTCTGCATAATTACAGGGATTAAACTGTGCCCGTAAGGCTGTCTGTTTTCCCTGGTGCTTTCCCTCTCACACACACTGCTAATGCCAGTGCAGCTACTGGTTCTGACAGTGGGAGTCCTATAATAGAAGAAGCTTCAGGCAGCTGCCAGCACTTTAGATATTGGTTGTCTAAACCTGCTCAGAGCAGGTCCATACACAATAATCAGGTGATGCTAGGGATTGGAAGACAACATTGCATTCTCTGCTGCAAGGTTCATCTCAGTGAATCAGTATCAACAATGGTTATGTCTCCCTTCCTTTCTCCCCTCTTGAAAGCTTAACCTCCATTGTCCATATGAAGTTTTGCATTTATTTCAAGAACCTTTTAAACCTACAGCTTTGTTTCAGTAAGGTGCTGATTCTTCGTCTGATTCAAACACTTTTCATAGAATCACAGAGTCATTGAATGGTTTGTGTTGGAAGGGACTTTAAAATCATCTAGTTCCAAACCCCCTGCCACAGGCAGGGACACCTTCCACCAGACCAGATTGCTCAGATATCCATCTAGCCTGACCTTGAACACTGCCAGCAATGGGACATCTACAATTTCTCTTGGCAACCTGTTCCAGTGCCTCATCACTTTCACAGTAAAGAAACTTGTCATGATATCTAATCTAAATCTGCCCTCTTTCAATTTGAAGATATTACCTGTGTTCTGTTGCTACATGCCCTTGTAAAAAGTCTCTCTCCAGCTCTCTTGTAGCCCATTTAGGTAGTAAGGTTAGGCTCTGTAAGGTCTCCCAGCACAGCAGTCTCTCCAAGCTGAACAAACCCAATCCTCTCAGCCTGGAGAGGTGCACCTGCCCTTTGATAATTTTTGTGGTCCTCTGCAGGACTCTCTCTAGCAGGTCCATATCCTTCTTACATTGAGGGTCCCAGAACTGAAAGTAGTAATCCTGGTTGGGCCAGAGTGAAGTAGAGTGGTGGAATGACCTCCCTTGCCTTGCTGGCCATGCTGCTTTCAATGCAGCCCAGGATGCAGTTGGCTTTCTGGGTTGCAAGCACACATTGCTGGGTCATGTCAATCTTCGTGTCCACTAATAACCCCAAGTGCTTTTCTCCAGGGTTGCTCTCAATCCATTCCTTGCCCAGCTTGTATTTTTGCTTGGGATTGCCCCAACCCAGGTGCAGAACCTTGAACTTGGCCTTCTTGAACTTCGTGAATTTTGCAGAGGCTCACTCACGCTTGTCAAGGTCCCTCTGGACGGCATCCCTCCCCTCCAGCATCTTAACTGCACCACACAGTCTGTTGTCATTGGCAAACTTGCTGGGGGGTGCACTCAATCCCACTGTCTGTGTTGCCAACAAACTTGTTCAACAGTGCTGGTCCCAGTACTGAACCCTGAGGAACATCAGTTGTCACTGGTCTTCTCTTGCTTATCAAGCCATCAACAACAACTCTTTCAGTGTGACCATCCAACCAATTCCTTTTTCACTGAGTGGCCTGTCTGTAAAATCCATGGCTCTCCAGTTTAAAGATAAGGATGCCCTGTGAGACAGTGTCAAATGCTTTTCAAAAGTCCAGGCAGTTGATGCCTGTTGCCTTTCTCTTGTCCACCACTGTGGTAAGCCCATTGGTGGAAGGTCACCACATTTGTCAGGCACAATTTGTCCTTCGTTAATCCATCTTGGTTGTCACCAATCACATTTTCCATGTGCCTTTGCATAGTTTCTGGGAGAATCTTGCTAGACAGAGAGGTGAGACCGACTGGCCTGTAGTTCACATGGTCTTCCTTTTTTCCCTTTTTAAAAGTGGGGGTCATATTTCCCTGTTTTAAGTCAGTGGGATACAAATTTTCCTTAGTCTTCCTTTCATCACCAATACACCTATGAAAGCTTTTCTTGTTGCCCTTGAACATCCCTGGCAAGATTTAATTCTATCAGGGATTTAGCTTTCATAGAATTATACAATATGGCCACTTGGACAATCTCTCTGTACTCCTCACAGTCTGTCTGTCCTTGCTGCCACCCTCTGTAGGCTTCCTTTTTGTGTTTGTATTTGTCCAGGTGCTCTGTGTTCATCCATGATGCCTTCCTGGTGATTTTGTCTGACTTCTTTGTTGGGATGCATCACTCCTGAACTTGGAGAAGGTGATCCTTGAATATTAACCAGTGTTCTTGGGCCCCTCTTTCCTCCAGGGCTTTATCCCATGGTAGTCTATCAACCAGATCATTTGAGAGGCAAAAATCTTCTCTCATAAAGCACTCATAAAGTGAGCTTTCTGTGAACCCTCCTTGCTGGCCTAGGGATCTTGAACTCTGAATTTTATGATCATTGCACCAAGGCTGCCCTGGTACTTCTTAGTCCCCACCAGGCCCTCTTTATTGATGAGAACAAAGTCCAGCATAGCACCACTCCTCATTGACTTCTCTGTCACTTGGAGAAGAAAGTTATCAATGCATTTCAGAACCTGCTGGGCTGCTTATTCCCTGTTATTTTGTCCCTCCAACAGGTATCAGAGGTTGAAGTCCCCTATAGGGACCTGGGCTTGTGAACACGAGAATGCTCCTATCTCTCTATATAGGGAATCATGCACTCAGTCTTCCTATTTGGGTGGCCTATAGCAGACCCCCACTGTAATTGTCACCTGTCCCTACCTTCCCTTTAATGTAGATCCATAAGCTCTCCGTTGGCTCCTCATTCATCACTCAACAGAGCTCCATCCACCTCAGCTGGTCATTGACAGAGAGGACAACACCCTCTCCATCTTCTCTGCCTCTTCCTCCTAAAGAGCCTGTACCATTCCATTTCAACACTCCACTCATAGAGGCCATCTCACCACGTCTCAGTGATGCTAATAAGATGATAGCCCAGTAGATTTGAGCCCTTCTCTTAACTCCTCTTTTTTTATTCCTGTTGCGTGTTTGCACGGAAGCATTTCAGTTGGGCCCACAATGAAAACAACTTACTGGCTGGAGTGTCAGGAATTCCTTTTTGAATGTTCTCCTGCTGACCTGCAATTCCTCTCCAAGCTCTGGGCATCTCTCACTGACACTGACATCAAACTGATAGGAGTAGGATGGACTGAGGTTCCCCTCCCCTGGCACCTTGAGTTTAAAGCCCTCTTCACCAGCTTGGCCAGCCTATGGTTGAAGATGCTCTTCCCCTTTCCTGACAGAGGGACCCCATAAGCCCTCAACAGACCCAGTTTCTCCACCTGGTGAGGCCCATGGTCCAAGTAGCCAAACCCCTGACTGTAGCACCAGTTCCATTAACAATTTTTTGATTTGCCAGATCCAACTGTCCCTTTCACACACCTTCTCTTTGACCAGGAGGATTGATGAAAAAACTACCTGCCCTTAAGAGTGTCTTACTGTCATCCCCAGGGCTCTGTAATCCTTGATACTCCTCAGAGTGCTCCTGGCTGTATCGCTGTTGTCGTATCATGTGAAACAGCAGCAGTAGATAATAGTGGACTGTTTGAGGCTCTCAGTGACATTCCTGATACAACTCTCCAGTAAGAAGCACCTGTCTAGAGAGTGTGTCAGGTCAGCAAGTGCGTAGCTCCACACATCTCAAAGGAGAGTCACCTACTGCTGTCACCTGTTGCCTTTTCTCAGTTGTGCTGGTTGTGATACAGGGAGCAGATGGAGCTGCCTTACTCAGCACTGGCACCTCTCCTGGTATGACAGGTCTTTCTTCTTGAGTCTGCAGAGTGTTGAAGTGATTCTGCAAGGGCATCTCAGGTATCAGGGAATTCTTTCTGCAGGTCCTTGCTGTTGCAAGTTTCCGTTCTTCTGCATTATCACCCCCCTTCCTTCTGTGTGCATTATGTCTTCTGTTGCTGTCTGTCTGCTCTGCTCCCCTATTGCAGCATGTTTGAAAACTCTGAAGAGCAGTCTGAGTGGGAGATGCTTTAATGTATCAAATGAAGTAAGCCTGTAGACTGCTAGCTTTCCCCTTTCATACTCTTACCTGGCCATACTGAAAAGAAGCTGTGTACTGCTACTGAGCTTTTTAACAGGGAGAACAGATGAAATTGACAACTCATTAAGAAAAATGCACTATCACACCTTTGGCTTTATCAGTTATAATTAAATTTTCTACCTAATCAGAAAATGGTTGTGTCAACAGTTGGTTTGCTTTGTGCATTTGGTATCATTTGATGTATTGCCAGATACTTAAGCTGTTGGTCTTATTACCTTGTAGGGTCTGTGGAAAAATCTGCAAAATATACAAGAAGCTATTAATTATATTAGATTATTTACAGCTTCCCTTATTACAGCTTCCTTTCACAGTAAGCTTTGTCTAAAATGAGCTGTGGCATCAATGGTACTTTATCAGGAGATTGTCAGAATCTTGCACTGCAAGCTACTCATGTTAGCTTTGCAAGTTCTACACATTTCTACTTTCAGTTTTAGCAATGGATTTGTCAAATGGGATGTTAACTTCCAGTGGCAGTCCATTACTGCTGCAAAGCATAGTCTTGCTCATGGTTTGTTTTTGGGTTATCACAGCAAGCCAAATCCAGACTCTTTGGGTTAGTGGCACAGCTAGGATATAAAGCTTTGAAATAATACCTCCCTTGGCCTAAGTCCAGACTAAGCTGCAGTTCATACACTGCCCTCCAAAAAAACAGGCTTTGTTAGGACAGAAGTGATTGTATGAGACATCAGTTTGGCAGGTCAGAGAACATCGATGTTAACACACCCCGATCTTGTCTGCTGACACTGCTGTTTAATTTAATTCTTGTTTATTATATGCCATGTCAGAGTATAAAAACACTCTACTGATGTGAGTACATTTACATCCAAACATTCTGCAGAATCAGATCCCAAACATAAGCAGTTTTCAACTCAGAAAAAAGTATTGGAAAAGTTGTTATCTTAAGCACATGCAGAGATACTGAAAAAGTTTTAACATAACCAGACTCCCTTGTAAGAGATCTGTAAGACAATGGTAAAGAAAAGTTGTATATGAACATACCAGCTTCATACATATTTATGAACTAAATTCTAAAGGCAGAAACAAAGGCTTAGCAAACACAAAATAGGCAAGT
Source organism: Xenops minutus (assembly GCA_035221455.1). Taxonomy (NCBI): domain Eukaryota; kingdom Metazoa; phylum Chordata; class Aves; order Passeriformes; family Furnariidae; genus Xenops; species Xenops minutus. The sequence goes on from JAWWEE010000085.1 coordinate 27,011,909, forward strand.
AAACATGAGAATTTTTTATGTGCATCCACATTTTTTTATGAAATAAGTATTCAAAATTTACAATTTACTTTTCATTTTGAAGAATAAAACTGTTTCCCATCCTGAGATACCTAAATGGAAAAATCTGATGTAATTCACTGACAGTATTCCCAAACGGCAGTTTTAAGAGCTTTTCCTTAGACTGGATTTAAAATTAATTCCAAAGAGACTCTTTAAAATGTAGTGTCATTCACGTGTCTTCAGCTCTGCACTGTTTTCTTAGAGTAATTGGTGGAAAAGCAGACTTTCAGTTGTGTGAGATGATTGTGTCTCAATTGTGTGAGAGAGCTTGCATGTTAATTGCAATGGTAGTTAAAAATGCAAGTGTTCACAGGGACAACAAAAGGTGTTCTCTTATCATATTTTGCAATATGATAAAGTGCTTGGTTCCATAATGTTTTCTATTCTATTTATGCAGTATGGAAAAGTGCACCTTCCTCTCTTTACTCCTTTTTTTTTTTTTTTTTTTTTGGAAGGTTCTACATTGTACATTGTTAAGTGACTTGATCATTGATAACACTGTAACACCTGATGGAGACTGCATTGTGCAACAAAGACACCTCTGAAAGCTTTTACCCAAACCCAGCTTTTTCACAGATTACTGACAAAATTTTATTCTACCAGCATGTCTGGTGACCATGAATGCCCTTGTCTTATGTTAAAGAAGTTGTAAAAAATGTAAACAAACAACTTTTCCTTTGCTTTTCTCCTCATCCCCAAAAATCTGGGGAAAAAAAACCCCAAAAGCAAAACGCCCAAAACAACCAAAACCCACAATGTTAATATAATATTAAGGTATCAGCTTTGAATACGGAGTTTCAAAATGAAAATTAAAGATACAATTGAAAATTTCCACAGCTGACAACATCATCTGTTCAGTAATGCATATATTTGGTGTTGTGAATGACTGACCTAGTGCTCTAGATAGTTACCAAATGTCTTTAAACTTATTAGACTCTTATGTTTCACTCTTGCCATGGCTACTTTACAGCACCAAATGCATGATAAGAGAAATATGTTAAAATATCTCCCCTTCTTTTGTTTAAAATAAATTAAAAGAAAATACAAACCAACCACCAAACAGAAGTGTGGCATTGTGGGCAAAGTAAATTGCATGAGTCTGTCTCTAGTTTTGTAATGACTACCACTTTCATCCTGAAAATATGTCTCCTTGGCAAATCTACTGCCAAAAAAACCCCAAATAACCCTTCTGCAAATATTTGTTCAAATGGAAATAGATTACCGGAAGGTGGCAGTGTGATTTCTAAGTATGAATATAGCTGCTGATGTATTTTTATAACAGCAAATGTTTGTGTTTTAAATCTCCTCCTTTGGCGTCACCTTTTTGTTTATGTGAATATAGGACAAAGAGACTGACCACAGAAGATGAGTTTAAAATGAAGTCACTTGAGGATGCGATTCTGCTCTGCTGTGTAAGATACATTTCTAGATCGACTGCCCTCTCTATTGGATTTTATTCGTGCTTTGGTAAGGAAAGTCTTGAATACATTATTGCTTTATGAGAAATTGTTGAGCAAACACTCTCTCTGCTCTGCAGCTGTTCTAGGCATAGAACTAAAAACTTGGCTTCTGTCTGGGATATTTTTAGATCTCATAGCCTAAAGGATGAAAACCAACAGATATTAACATTGCTGTACACTGTTTTGTGAGATTGATATTCAGATGTTTTACATAACCATGTGAAGCTTCTATCTAAATTTTGGCTTTCTGTTTTAGATCAAAAATATCACAATAAAAGGTTAAAAAGTTCCCACAGATCCTTTTCCAGGAAGTTCCTTTATGCAGAGCTGGAGGGGAGGCAAGATGTTGGCATAGCTGTTGACCTAAAAACCTGCTATGCCAACATATTGTCATCTTTCCTGTCTGTTTGCAGCAGAGGGAAGTTATACATTGTAACAGGCATTTAGAACAGCTTTAGTCTTTATGGATAACTTGAAATGTCATTTCTCTGGCCCTGCTTTTGAGTCAGTGTGGTATGTGTTTATTAGTTACATAACAACCAAAAGAGGAGCAGTATTTGACTGGATGGGGTTTTTTGTTATTCAAATGACAAACAGGTTACTTCGCTCTGAAAAAATTAATGTAGACATGCAGTAAGAAAGGGGCTTGAGGAGGCCATGAGTGGACAGGACAAGAATTAAATGGTTTGCTGTCTGACCTGTACAGCTTTGTACAGATGCTAAGAGTTGTCACTTAGCCGCCTGTGTATGAGTATTTCTGTGGACGTAACTTTCCTCCTTTTGATACTATTCTCCTACTCTATATACTTTTAATAGTTGTAATTTCCATTAAGAGCCATCTAGGAAGGGGTTTTGAGCAATGAGAATACAGTGGTAGTCAGAAAATGAATGAGCATCCACTGAAGAAGTTTTGTAGCTGCATTTCACCAATCTGTTTCCAATACTTAAGTAAGAACAGTGAAACAGTAAAATGTGATCTTGAAGAAGGTCTCTTAATTGCTATACAGGGAACATCTTGAAAAATAAAAATTGCATCTAGCAACTTTGTCATTCATGTACTTATTCTACATAAGATGTTACTTCACAAAATTAGTGTTTTACTTAGAGAACCTAGAATTAGAGGCTTGATCAGGAATAGTAGTGCTACTTTAAAAAAACACAATAATGAAGCAGAACTTGAGTCCACATCATGTCCATTTGCAGTAGTCCTTTTACACTCACAATGTTTTCTGTCACTCAAGTATTGAGTTTGACCCATTTATGAAAGAACAATAAAATAGTCTATTATGCTTAGGCTATATGAGTGCCCAACCTAACTTTGGATTAGTATCTGCACCCACCATAACAAAACTATTATAATTAAATATTCCTATTACTTTCAGATATCTAATATTCAGTTTTATTCAACTTCTACACTTAAACTATCTATCTGCAGTGAAACATCATGCAAATGATATATAAACTTCTCATTTTAGTATTCTAATGCTCTCATGATGACAGAGTAGTGCACCAAATATAGTTGTAGAAAATTCCATAATTTTAGCAAACATAGAGAATTCTCCTCTCTTCATTTATGCTAAAATTAATCTGATATATAAATAACAAGGTCTGAGGGGCAAAAAATGCTGTGGTACTTTTGTTCTTAAGGCAGGATGCAGACACAACTTAAAATTTGAATTCTCTTCTGTCCTGGGCCTATCAATGGATCCACAGAGTAGCTGTTGTCTTTCTTGTGGCAAGATGACTTATTGCTCTCAAATAACAAATAGCATCCCATTGTTTGAGCATCTAGCCTATGGTATTGGACCTTTATCAGTGCTACTGTTCTAATAAATAAATATTACTTTGTTCTCTGAAAAGAAAATAATGGTGAAAAGTTATTTAGTCTGTTAGAATGAATTAAAGAGGAATAGGGAAAGGCATTTGATAGCGGAAAACAATGATAATAATCTGGTCTTTGTTGAGACAGTTTAATTGTTTGACATAATAGCAAGTTTAAATAAGTTACTTAGAGTTATAATACTGTGTGACTTAGTATGCTGTCTGCCTTGGCTTTACTTGCTTACTGTGAGTAGTTGAATTTGCTGAAGTCTTAGCCTTTACCTGTGAGCTTTCACCTAGAGATGTTTTTGGCTGGAATAGAGTTAATTCTCTTATTAGTTTTCTTAATGGCTTGTACAGTGCTGTGTTTTGAATTTAATGTGAGAATAATGTTGATTACCCACCAATGTTTTGGTCATTGCCAAATAGTCCTTGCTCTAAATCAAGGACTTCTTAGTTTCCTGTGCTCTTCCAACTGAACTGATGCACCAGAAGCATAAACCAGAAGAAGAGGAGGCTACAGTCATCAGCAGAAGCTACATCTTGACAAGATAAGAACAGTTAATGGCCTGCGTGTGTTGTCATGGAGAAAGAATCCAATAAGGTTTTGGAAGGCCCCAAACCAAAAACTGCCATGGCACCAAGAGGCGTGTGCAGGGTGCATGAGGAGCAGATGCATAGACCCTCAGGGCATAAGAGCCCAGGAGGATTCTTTGTTTGGGATCCCTCTCTAGAGTCAACCAGCTCTAGCTATTCCTATTGCTGTACCATTCAATAATAAAGTTATTTTTTCCTGCAGTTGGATACCTGAGACTGCTGCAAGAAACCTAGGGTGAAGAAATTTAGTGACAGTGAACTCTTTAAGTAACTGCTGTTATTTCAAACCAGTGTTCTCTCTAGTATCTCGCAATCAGAGAGGACAAAATGCTTGTTTCTAGAAAGTAAAAACTCTTCTTTCTCAAACCATAAAAGAGAATGCAGACCTCTGTATTACTGTATTATTGACTTTAAGCACAGTGTGTTGGCTGAAGGTTAGTGAAATCTGCTAGAGTACCATTACTCTTTGTTTTCAAGGGAACAAATTTAAACCATGTGGTACACAATATTTTGGTCCTAAGCAAATTACACCATTAGTGTATAAAGATATCTGAATGCTAGTTGTGGAACTGGTTCTTCATTTCTCTTTCATTTCCTCAGGATCATCTTAACTCTGAAAATAACAGAATGGGTTCTAGTTTGACCTTACTGGTGCAGGTTTTATTTGTTTATCCAATATCACAGTCTGCATGTTGTCTTGCTTTTAACAGAAATTCTTTCAAGTTCAGGTAAAATATGCCCATTTGAAGATTGCATTATCCTAAATGTAAAGGAGCTTATTCAACAGATAGTGTATATTTTCAACTTAATAAAATTTCACTCTTGTTGTCTTCAATAGATTCAGTAGAATTTAGGCTTGGAATTTTATCACTAAAACCAAAAATTTTGATCTTTTCAGTAGGTTTGCTAATGTTTAAAAGTTTCAGCTTTTTAAATTTAAAATATAAATTTGTTTTTTCAGCATTCACCAAAACTAAATGCTTCTCTGTTTAGACAACTTTTTCTGTGCTTTCCATGAAATCTATGGCTTAGAAGAGTAGCATACTAACCCAGCACTGTGCCATTGACTCCTGTCTTAAGCCAGAGTAGGACTATGTTTCTGGCAATTGCAGATTTGTATGGAATGTACTTCCTTGATGATGAGTTTCTAGGCAACAACTTTTAGGTTTGGTTCCTAATAAGCAGTGAATATAGAATCAAATACAGGTACTCAGTTTTTTAGTAACCGTTTAAATAACAGATCCTGGGTCTGGCAAAATAAAAGATTATTCTTAAAGCGTAGTTTGCATGTCCTGAGACAGTTTTGCTCAGAATTCTTAGGTGTGACAGATACTCACGATATTTTTCTTTACCCTCCTTTCCTCTAAACTTGAAAGACTTTCAAAAACTATTTTAATTTTTTTTTATGTATGTTCACTAATGTGACATGGTAATGGTATCTGTATTTTTGTCTCAATTTACATGCAGATAGAAGTCTGTAAAACTCATAGCACCATTTAAGAAGTTACTTTTTCCCCTTACTTTGTGTTTATTAAGAGGGAAGAAGTTATTTTACACTTGAATACTGATGTCTCATGTAGATGTCTCATGGCAGCTCTTTCATTTTGAGCTTTGTTTATGATTATGTTGCTGAATTACATAGTCTATATTATGACAGAGCAGTGACCCTCAGTATAGTCTTGCAGTTATGTGCAGGCAGCCTTTTTTCATACCAAAACTGCTGCAAAACTTTAAGTCTATGGTGTGTCACCTCATGAACCAACTAAATTAGAGTAGGTCTCAAAAAAATCCAGGCAAACTCAAACCCGTGAAAAATTGCAACTCCAAATTTGAAAGGAAAAAGATAACATAATTCCACTGGAGAATCCTCAAGTATTCAGTAACAGGCTGAAGAAAGAGAGGCAAGCTTTTTCTTTTCAAATTTGGAGTAGCATTAAAAAAACCCTAAACAACAAATAATCACTCCATGAATCAAATACTTTTTGTCTGTCCCTCCTTCCAAACATATGTCACTGTCTTACGCAAACAAGTCACTTCTATCACATAACTTTAAGATGTTAAAAAAAGTTTTTCCAAATAAAACAATGCAGGTATGAAGTACTTGGATCTAAACCGGCATGCAGTTTTCTTAGACTCTTGTCTTAGTTTAGAGGAAAACTAAGATGTCTGTGTTGACCAGGAGAAAGGAAAAGGCCTTCTTCCTCAAAGCCAAAATAACCTGCCCACTCTTATAAACTTAAAAAAAACTTTAATTAGGAAAATGTATAGACAAGGATAACAGTTCTTAACTACAATATAACTATCTCTAGAAAAAAATAGCCGAACAAAACAGTTTGTAATCAACCCTTTTGAATGCGATGACAGTTTCTGCTCCACTTGGGTGCAGTTGTATTTATGGACAGCGGGTGACGATGTCACGCCTCGGCTGGCTGCGGGGCTGGCTTTCCCAGGAACTGGGCCAAGGCGCCGGTGGCAATGATGGAAAACGTGGCAGTCCCGATCTGGGTCCCGTGGGATCGCTGAGGCAGAGGGGCGATGTGGAAACTTTTCCGTGGTGCGTCCTTTGTTTGCCCCCCTTTGTCGGGCCGGGGGCGCAAAGGGGGCAGCAGCAGCTTCTCTGCCGGTGTTGGCCACATCAGGAAAAAAAGGGTCCTTCGCCAATTCAAGGGACAGGGTGCTCAGCGTTAGGGGCTGGAAGCGGGGGAAGAGGATCCAAGCCGAAGAGGGGCTCTCCCCGAGATGCTTCCACCGCCAGCAGCAGCCAGAAAAAACCAAACTGCTCACCATCCAGCACACTGCAAGAAGGAAGAAAAAAACCTCTCTCCCTTCCCTCTCAACTCCCACCCCTTCCCTCACCCATTAGGCTGGAATGTGAGTGCTCAGCCATCCCTTTTGTTGACTAACAGTAGGAGGTTGGGCGTTAGCTTCAAACTCTGTGTTGGTAGGAAAAGGAATTCCACAGCAGATTCTGAAACTGTAACAGCATTTCAACAGCAGGTCATGAAGTTTTGGTGTGGTGTTGACTGAATTGACTAAAGCCTTGACCAATCAACTAGATGAAATGTAGTAGCACTCATTACAAAGGATGGAATGTCACAAGATTGTTTTGATGGAAATCTGACATTATAGAATATTATAAATTCACAGAGATTATCAAAAGAGGCAACTTTCTAGTATTTATTTTATTGTGCTCAGCATTTCCTTTAGTCTGCTGCTTTAAACTGGATTCCATTCAAACAAAAATGGATTGGAAACCAAAACTCACATCTTCTGAAGCATTCAGAATTTTCTGAGGTTTGCTGGACTGAAACAAGAAGCTGATTTTTTAAAATATTCTGAAAAACTTTGACTTAGCATTTCTGAAAAATTACATTTCAGCTGCACTGAAACTTTTTGTTTCAGCTCCAGTTTTACATAATGCAGTGTTTTAGTAAAAAACATGTAGAGCCTAAAGAGCCTAAACAAACTACACAGAAATAAGTATATTCTGTGAAGAGAGATGAAATATGGCAAAATCTTATTCTTTCTTTAGGAAACAACTGAGCTGTTGAAAAAGTATGTCTACTGTACTGTAGATACGTAAACTGTCTGCTGCATCATAAACATAATAAGTGCACTTCGAGTACAATATAACTGATTTACTTGTGTTTAAATATATGTATATAAAATTTAAGCTAAAGGTGATCTGATACGTTTGGAAGAATGATAAATGGTGCAAAAAAAAAAACAGCTGAGCAAGAACAAGGAAAATTATGCATATCTTTCTTGCCAAATACAAGACTGGGCAGAATTATAAGGAAGGGGAAGGCAAGGGCCTGAGGTGAGATTCTGGCCTTGCTGGTGTCAGCATAAACTATTGTTTCAGCTTCGTTTAGGATGAAGATACCGCTGTGGATTAAGTTTGCTGTTAGCAAGGTCTGGTTTAGTATGTCTTTTATTAACTTCAGTCCTTAAAAATGCTCAGGTACTGTGCTTCGCTTATCCTCCTAACAGATATTCCTTGTTGCTAGCACTTACTTACTTTGCTTCTGCCAGCAGTAGAGGGAACTTGAAGGCCTCTTTGCATTGCCAAAAGAGAAGAGAATTTGTCCAGGAGGGAGATGGAGAATGCAAATTTAAGTACTCCATCAGGCAGCCCTTTGGTGACCTTCATTAGTCATCAAGATTCAGCAGTAGTTGGCCAGCTTGGCTCCTGTGACCATGGAAATGTGACCATGTGAATGTTAACATATATCCAAAACAGGCCAATACCATGAATTGGAGGGAGGGTTGCTCAGGGGTGGAAAGTTGTGTGTAGGGAAAGGTAATTGAAAACCAGCAAGACAAAGTATCTTCAGAAATAGGTGGAACAGGAAGCAAAGAGACTATTTCCAGTGATCCAATTCTCTCATCTGGATCCGGCACTTAGAATCTCTATCTGATTTCATGTGACTACCTGTTCTGTACAGTATGGCTTTTACTCTGCCCTGATACCTGATAATTGCTAACACAACTGAGACACACAGTCAAGGCAAGAAAAGGCACAGAACAAAGGTTTTTGTTGTTTCATACTTTGGTGATCATGGCACAAGTGAATTGTGTTGACTTGTCTGAAGAGTAGATGTCAGAATTTTTCTGGAAGACAAAGGCCTATCCTCATCCAGATCAACTGCACAACATCTTTTCCAGAGAGAAATTATAACTGTTCTCTCACAGCACACAGGGTCCTACCGCATAAGTCAAAAGAAGTAGTCCATAAATGAAACACTGTATTGAAAGCTGTTTGTCAGCAGCATTGTTTGCTTCTAATATTTTAACTTTTTTCAGTAAATTACAAAGGCTTTACTGGCCCACCTTTACTGAGTGAAATGGGAAGCACAAAGCATAAAAAGGTGAGGTTACATCTCAATTGAAAAATTTTGAATTTTCAAAAATTTTGAAATTTAAATCTAGGTTGACTACTGGTAACAGTTTCTTACAATATTCTATTTCATGACCAGGTAATTTCTTAGATTTTTTAACAAGAGCATACTCATGCTAGTACTTGATGCATAATCAGTTTTCTATTAGCTCCATTGACAAATGGTCCTAGCATTAGCTATTTTGGATGTACTTAGAACAGTTTTATTCATGGCTTCTGCCAGTATTGTAGAGCATTTCTGATCTTCAATAATTCAGTAGTAAATTGCATCATTTTTGCTATATGTTTTTTACACTATTAAATGATCATTAAGTTTAGTTGCCTATATAAGTTGTGGGAGCTCACTTTTTATATTCCCTGATGCATTTTTGTTCTTTTAGAACTGAAAAGTTTTTCAATGCTGAAATACATTCCTAACTGTAGAGTAAAAAAAAAGGGACATAATTCAGTAGAAAATGGAATTAAACTGTCTACTTACTGCCATTCAAGGAGGAAAAGGAAGGCTTCCATGGGAAAGACAGGACAAGGTTAATAATGGTACTAAAGAAAGCAGTTCTGCTTTCTGGAGAACAAGAAGAGACTGGATGAAAGTTGGCAGGTACAGAAGTAAACCTATTGTAAATCTCTATCCTCTTTTTCCATCACCTGATGAAACTTGCTTATGTTTTCTGCTGACCTGTATGCATGCGTGCATATAGAAAGATTTATTGGTTGATTCATAAGTAGATAAGTATGCACATGTGTGCAGAGTAGTAATTCTAAAATATATTGTTAAGAATCTACTTAGAGTATTTTAAAATTAACACAGCACCAAGTAATTTTTTTTTTAACTTTCCCACCTCAAAATCAGTCTTTTCTGATGCACAATAAACACAAAAAAGCACAAACACAAGTAGAAGTCTTTCATTTTCTTAGCACAAAAAAACCCAACAAAAAAACAACAAAAAACCCCCTACAATTTCTGTAAATAAAATCTTGTTTCTTATGCCCATGTTTTACAGTCAAAAAACTGGTAAATAAATCCATGTAATTCATAAGAAATTATCATTAAAAGCATAAGAAATGTCTCATGACTATTTTCAAATACCTATTGTTCTTCTTCAAGTGTGTATCTAAATTAATTTTAATTAAGGTGGTCTTTATTCAGATAATGTGCTAGATTTACTGAAGTGACCATGAGTTGGATGGTTGTTACTCTGGACTCTTGGACTACTCATTTATGTAGATACCCATTTCCAAGGGTAATATACAGAATATGGCAAATTGATGTGATCATTCCTCTACCAAATGCTGAACCGTTTTCCAACAATATACCAGCAAACACTACACACTCCTCTGCTTCCATCTTATGTAGAATTTGTAAAATAGGGTGTAAGAATTACATGTCAGGAATTAAGAAAAATCTGTGTATATATTTAACAGTACTTGGGTGAGCATATTCTCATAATGGAGTCATAAAGCAAGTCAGAAGTGAGTAAAGTCCATCCAGAATTAGGGTGGCATGAAAGGTCTCCAGTGCAGTGTCCCTTCTGAGCCCAGGAGTGACTTTGCAGAAACCTCATCTGGCAGAGCTATAAAGTTGCTTTATCCAAATGTCCAGACCTGCTGTTATGGTGTTACAAGATTGCATTCTTTGTTATTATTACTTTCTTTGATTTTAGACAGGGTAAAGGACAGATGAATAAGGATGCAAACAATAAATACCTGTACCTTCAGTACTGTTAAGGAAGCTTATATGAGTAACTGTGATGTCATGCATACTACTTGCCTTGATCGTGTCTCTTCACTTCATGGTATATTGCTCTTCAGGATAGCATATTTCCTTCTATCTTTTCAATTTCAAAACAGGACAGTTACTTCCTAAGGTAAAGTCTCCACACAGTAACCAGCAACCTCTTGTGTTCACAGCATGCAGAGGCCAAACCCAGCGCTAAATAACTCCGTGTAACTCCAGAGCTTCATTCTGGAGTATCTCCCACAACCCCAAATCTGACGTAACAGCAGGGACCTGAAATCTCACACATGTTCCTCCAACAGCTGCTGGCTACTGCTCAGACAGGAAAGCAGTAATTAAAACAATGATATGTACCTCACAAGTTAATTTTCTCAAACATCACCAGAAATACTTAATCTGAACCACTTTTGCTTCAGCATTTCTTTGGAGCTACCATCACCTTCCCAAGAAGCATGGATGTTCCTCAAAATACAGTTTTTGCCATATCTTTGGCAGAAGCCAGGAAGTCTTCAATGGATCTTCAGATATCCAGTGTTTTACTCTGTTAAGGATTTATAAGATAAAAATAGCACAATAAGTAGTGCAATAGCAATGAAATTACATAAATAAATTGAAATCAGAACAAATACGGTTTGGCTAGGGTACCGTACTGCTATCTAAATAAAAGAACAATTGGTGCAGCTACCAGTGGATCAGTTCTCCAGCCCCTAAACTGTCCCTGAAGTTTTAGTTTCGTTTTTTTGTTTGGTTGTTTTTTCTGTTCGGATTACTTCATACAGAAAATCAGAATTGCATGTAGTTTATAAACAGTTCTCAGTGGAAACTACTCAACAGCTATGGAGTTGAATTCATGAGGAAATGGCATGAAGTTGTGTTAGGGGAGATTTACGTTTGACATTAGAAAAAAGCTCTTCACCTAGAGGGTCGTTAGGCATTGAAACAGGCTCCTCAGGGAAGTGATCACAGCACCAAGCCTGTCTTGAGTTCAAGAAGAGTTTGGACAATGCCCTCAGGGGCATTGTATATTCTTGGGTGTTTTCTGTGCAGGGCCAGGAGTTCGACTTGATGATCCTTTTGGATCCCTTCCAGCTTAGGGTATTCCATGGCTCTGTGAAACAGACAGAACTGCATATATTTGCAGATTTTCAAAATCATCCTACAGAATTCTGTAGCATACAATGCTCTTACTGCACAGAAGTGATTCTCCAAGAATCTTCCAGTATGATCATCATTTCCTGTTTAATTACATGGTTTTCTCTATGAACAAAGAAGTCAGTCCAAGTATTTTGCACATGAATATAACTGTATTCTATCAGGCTTGTGTCTTACTTGCATAGAATTTTGTCTTTAATAACTTTTCCATATAAGAATACTAGTAAAACTAGGTAAATTCAAATCCAATTTAAATTCACAAAGTACCAGATTTAAAAAGATGCATGAGTTTGTAGTCAGTGAATTGAGTACATATAAAATATGTTCTGAAGAACATGGGAAGAAACAATAGTGCTGAATGCACTCAGAAAGATGTATTTAAAGAAAAAAGTACTTCTGGCCACAACAGGCAATTCATCTCCAGGAAAAAGATATAGTGAAATTTCTAGATCTTTCACTATATTATGATTACCATCAAAAGTTATTAAGATGTCTCAAAAAACACAGCTTTGTCTCCTGAACCACAGTGTTCCTTATGTACATAATGAGGGTGAAATGTTACCAAAAATGGTTAGATCAGCTCGAGTTAGCACATGAAATATTTCAAATTCCTGTCATCTCTCCTGTGTCAGGAATACAGCAATGTGTGGATAAGAATGGGTTTCAGCGCTTGCAGCCTTGGCTGGGCACAGTGCACCCATCCTAGGTGGTGTGCCTTTACATCCACTGCCATCCAGTGGTTCATTATAGAGTGCTGCCTGTACCACTAGTGTTTATAATATACTGTCAGGAAAAAGAATAGTCCCTCCTTTTTTTGTGTCATGCCTACTGATACAAATAAATCAGTTAATTCCTCTTTGATTCTGCACTTGAAGAAGATACAGATTCTCCATCATGTGCCTATTAGTCTTCAGGTGACTTTAACATTACAATTTAAATAAAATAAAAAATTCTGTGTTTAAATGCAGGAAAATATCGTCCCCTGATGCATTTTGTAAATATGACTACTAATTCCATTGATAAAAATGAGAGATGAGGTTTTAATAAAACTGTCTTGTACAGTATCCTCCACGGATATGTCACACAAAAAGTGATTGTCTGTCATTTACCTTTATGCTTTTCATTAGGTTTTTAATTTTAGTTGCATTTTTTAATGCATAAACCAATTGTCATATTAGTCTCATTTCTGTGATCTCTGGCAAGGATGTGCACATTAGTCTGAAGTATATGTGTTTTATGGATAAATGCAAGCAGACAACAACTGCCAATGTTGTCTCTCAAATACACAACCAGAATTCAGTTATGCTTTAAAAAACTCTGCAGATTAAAGAACCCTTTATTTTGGCCTGGAAGACACTGAAGCAGTCTTTTAATGCTTAGCTACTGCATTTCTCAATTGACTCAGTGGTTTGGCTTCTTCAATCCCTTATAGATGTTACCAAAAGTTACAAAAAGAAAAAAGTGGAAGACCTCTAAACAAGACTTTAAGACTTTTAAAATCTTGTTCCAAATATTCATAAACTCACTGACTATTCAAGGTTTAAAAAAAAAAAAATTAAAAAAAAAGAAAAAAAAAGCTGAACAAACACATAATTACTTTACAAATATTTTTAGGAAAAGTTAAATTTCTAGCTTATGTGACACAGAAGAGTGTACCTGAAAATTGTACCCCAACAACTCTAAATACTCTGGAAGTTTAGCCAGAGGAAATGTACTTTGATGAGATCGGTGCAAACAGACATGCTGGAGTTCCAGCTTCAGAAGGGAGAACGTCAGCACATCTAATGTGACCTCCAAGGCTGAGTAAATCTGTGGTGAAGAATGGTAGGGTATGATTTCTTTTTGTAGAATCGTAGAATTGATCCTTTGGGTTGGAAGGGACCTTTAGAGTCATCTAGTCCAACACGCCCCTCCGCAATGAGCAGGGACATTTTCAACTAGATCAGTTTGCTCTGAGACCTGTCCAACCTGACCTCAAATGTTTCCAGGGATGGGGCACCTACTACATCTCCAGGACACCTGTGCCCCTCTTTCACCATCTTCATCATAAAATTTCCTTATGTCCAATCTAAATCTACTATCTTTCCATTTAAAATCATTATGCTTTGCCTTATTACCACAGGCCCTGCCAAAAAGTCTGTCCCCATTTTTCTTGTATGTCCACTTTAAGTATTGAAAAACTAATGAGATTTCCCTGGAGCCTTCTCTTCTCCAGTCTGAACAACCCTGACTCTCTCTGTCTTTCCTCATAGGCCAGGTATTCCAGCCCTCTCAACATTTCTGTAGCCCTCCATTGGGCCTACTCCAACAGGTCCATGTCTTTCTCGTGCTGGGGATTTCAGAGCTGGATGCAGTGTTCCAGATGGGGTCTCATCAGGGCCGAGCAGAGGGGCAGAACCACCTCCCCCACCCTGCTGCCTACACTGCTTTTGGTGCAGCCCAGGATACAGCAGCTTTTTGGGCTGTGAGTGCTCATTGTCCAACCTCTGATCCACCAGCACCCCCAAGACCTTCTCAGCAGGGCTGCTCTCAATCCCATCATCCCCCAGCCTGTATTGATACTGGGGTGTAGTGAAGCACTTGGTCTTGTTAAACCTCTTGAGATTGTCATGGGCCCACTTCTCGAGCTTCTCCAGGTCCTTCTGGATGTCATCCCATTCTTCAGGTGTGTCAACTGCACCACTCATCTTGGTGTCCTCTGCAAATTTACTGGATGTGCACTCAATGCCACTGTCTGTGTCATTGATGAAGATATTAAACAGTATTGGTCCCAGTACAGACTGCTGAGGGACACCAGTTGGCAAGGATGTCCATCTGGACATTGAGATGTTGACCACTACCCACTGAGTGTGACCATCTGGTTGATTGCTTGTCCACAAAACAGTTCACCCATTAAGTCCATTAGTGAGAAGGATGGGATGAGATGATGTGTCAAAGGACTTACAGAAGTCCACATAGATTATAGCTCTTTCCTTGTCACTCCATCAAGGAAGGCCACTACATTACTCAAGCAGGAGTTGCCCTTGGTGAAACCATGCTGGCTGTCTTGAATCATTCCCCTGTTCTCCAGGTGCCTTAGCACACCACCTGGAAGGATCTGTCTTCTCAGGCATAGAGGTGAGGCCCCACTACCATCCATGCTCTGTATCACACCTTGAAATGTAATTTGTGGTTCATACATCCACCAGCTGGTTCTTTGGGTTGGGGTGATCTTTTTTAGGAATCCTGTAGGATCCAGTGAGACAACCACAGGAGACCAGAAGAAGGGAGGTACTTTTGGGACAAAGCCTGGATGATGTGTGGTCCTGTTGCTCCCAGAAGTGCCTGCAGGTGAGAAGACAATACACTCTAGGCAAAACCGGTAGGGTCTCCAATTTGCCATCAGGCCAATTACCACATACAAAACTCAATTTGCCATTTACTACAGAGGAATTAAAAAGGCAGCACTTGAGTGCTTAAGCAGTATTTATGCTTAAGCATAAATCCAATCTCATTACAGCTGCTACTGCAGACTGACTATGTGGAAGGGCTCCAGACAGGTCCCACATTCCTTCCACACAATCTTGCCAAAATCATGGGTACAGCTGCCAGCTACAAGAGGAAGGGCACAAATAAGCCTCTCCTCCAACTCTCTCTCCAGAGCTAAAAGGCTATTTCCCAGGCTAAAGACATTGTGAGAAGCAGTGAGATTTCCTGACCATGCATGGCCTTATCTTTTGGCTTCTCAGCAAAAGGCAACCCCCAGCAGCCAGGGTGAAGAAGGGTCCCCAGGCCCCTGCTTGCCATGGCACAGGGAAAACTTGTAGCTTACTCAAAAGCAAATAGGAAAGAGAGGTCCATGATTGCAGACTTGTGCTTAGTGTTATATCCAAACATTATTGTAGAAAGGGCTCTCTGCTCCCCAAAGGAATGTGAGCTGAAAGCCAACGTGGACCACAGCACAGGCAGTGCCTTCACCAGTGGGACAGAGCTGGGTGCTTATAATAGGGTCCCAGAGAAGGCAAGTGAGGAACCAGATCCAGAATCCATCAGGGGAGTGCAGTCAGGGGAGATAGGGCTGACAAGCTACAACAGCTGGATGAGGAGTCCTATGCAGGAAATGAGATGCGTGTAACATAGGTCCCATCTGCCTCCAGAAGACAGAGATGGTGACTAAAAGCCCATGCCTGATCTGAAAAGGGGCTCACACAGGTGGGGTGAGGGACTGGAGGGGAAGAATGAAGGCACCAGAAAAGGCTGCTTGGATCCCTGAGTCCCTTTTTGTTCAGCCTTCCTTCCCAGCAAGGGGTATTTTCACACCTCTTGGAGATCTAGTATCTTGGAGATCTGAGGGTTGCAAGGGGTAACAGATCCTCTAGACAGGCAAAGTATAGCTGCATACTCCAGGTTGCTCTATTGCAAAAATAAAATCAATCCAATCCCAAAAATGCCATTCATGGCAGTTAAGCTAACATACTCATTTAGACAAGAGACAGCGTGTTGCTGAGAATGTAATTCTGTTACAACACTGCCACCTCTTGTTCTTCTGTTTGTTTTATTTTTACCCAACTCAAGTCTGTAGCAGATCCACCACCAGCACAAAGGCATCTCCACTACTTCTGTTAAACTGAAACCCTACAGGGAATAGCAAATGACTGGATGCAACACCATGTACTTCCATATGAGTTACAAAAAGGTAGAAGGCTTGAAAACATCCACAGACACATTCTGTCAATGTTGACTGGTGTGTAACTGTTTTCTCTGCTACATCAATAAGGTACTGAAAGAAAGGGAAGAAGAAACAAACAAAAACCCAGAACCTAAGCAGCAGCAAAACCCACTCCACAGAAAATATCATGAGATTTGCCCAGGGACTGTGAAATATGCTGTGTCCATGCAATATTATCTGTAAACTCTGACTTCTGGTGTGAACCTCTTGTCTTCTCAGGGCTTGCCCCATCTGCTACCCCAGAGGCTGCCACCTAGAGGCTTACATTTTCCAGATGCTGTTTAACAAAGAGCAGGGCATGCCTCCACCAGGGACACGAAGTCTGAGAATTGTGTGGAGGTTTCTGGAGAAGATTTGGCCTCAGAAAACAAATGTAAATTTATCATCTTTGTCTTTTCAGTTTTGACTAGGTGATCCCTGGGAAGAGGTTGGGCATGCTCTAGAAGAAGAAGGATCACACTGTGCTGGCAGGTAGACCTGGGGAAGGTCCACAGACAGCAAGGAGAAGAGACAAACTGGATAAACTGCCTGCACCTCTTTGTCCTGCTGCTTGTTACTCAAACAGCTCTTTGGTGTCTCACTAGTGACAGATATGGGTTTTCTGCATGGGTTCCTTGATTTCTAGCACTATATTTCATCTTTATTTCTTTCAGGCATCTTCAGAAAGCAGTTATTACATCCCCTTCAGTTAGACTTTTTTTGCTATGCTTTTTCATGACGTCTCTTTATGTTTCACTCTTGATGTGTTGAGTGGTTGAGGAGGGGTGTAATGTTTTAGGCAAATCTATGTGGCTGGGAGCTGCCAGAGCCTGGTGAGATAGCCCAGGCCCACAACAGTGATCTCCTGGGTTGTGGGGACAGCAGAAAGTGATGGTCAAACCACCACACCGAAAGAAACGACCTGCCAGGCAGTGTGTCAGGAGCAGTTTTCACATCTCTTTACAGCTGGAAGATCCAGTCTAAAATTTTGATCTTGAAATGGAGTTGCCAGCAGGCAAGCAGATTTACTGTTGTTGGGTCCTGATGGGCTGAGGCTTGAGGTAGCTGGGGTTTTTTACTTCATACTCAACAAACACAGCATTTCTGAACCACAGAATTAAGTCCAAACTTTCTTGCAGACCTCTCAGGTGCCTAAACCCAAGATGAACCCTCAAAAGCTGTGCTTCTTGTTTGGGGTACTTGACTGTGTTTAGAGCCCACCTTGGAAGTGTTAGTAAGGTGAAAACAAAAGATCTTTTAAATGAAAAAATGGTGTTATCTCAGGTAATTGAATTTAGGAGTGAAAAGTATGCAAATGGCAATGCTATCCTGACTGTTGCAGCACAAGTTTCCCCCCTTCACTATTTATTATTTATTTTACTCTGTAAAATAGAAATAATTGTAATGTGTGTCATTGTGCTGGTTTAAAGTTAAACCAACCAGTGCAAGAAATTAACCAGACTCAAGACCGATTTTAAGCCAGAGTTACAATTTACTAAAAAGATCACAATAAATACAATGATACAGAGAAAAAATTGGGTTTAACCCACAAAACCCGGATATATAATCCAGCACCCTGGGGCATGAACAGAATGGTGCTCATTAGCCCCTGTGCTGAGCGCCACGTGGTCCCCCTGAGTGCAAAGTAAAAGGAAGAGAAACCTTTTGGTGAGGGTGATGGTCACAGTCTTGCTGAGAGTGGCAGTCACAGTCCTGTTGAGGTTCTGGTCCTCCTCTGGATGGGAGGAGTGGTACAAGAAATCCCCAAACCCCAAGATTATATATACTCAGGCTCAGGTGGAAATGCCCAGTACCTCCCCCCCAGGGTGAGGAGTGTCACAATGAGTGATTTACTCTATGAGTCATGGGATAATCTTTGATGGCCCATTAGCAGACATGACCCCTCAGGCTGGGTGTGAAGGTGCTGATGACTCCCCAGAGGGGAGTTATCACATTTGAGTCATTGGTGTGAAGACAGAGACACTCCTTTGTCTCCCAGAGTTTTTTAGCACCCAGCTTGTAGCCTGAGGTGTCAGGTGTGCCCTGGACAGCTGCTGCAAACCATCCATTATTAACAGTTCATGAGAAATGATACTGTGAGTGTAGAATACACAGTTTTTGTTACGCCCACATAGTGATAAACTGGTCCTGGCCGCTGTAACTAGGACAGTCATGTGTAAAATCAGTGTGCTTAGAGTCCTCAGGTTAATGTAGACAATACTGCAGAGAGTATTATCATAATAGCAGAATCATGCAGGTAAATCATAAATGCCAGTTTCCTTCAGTTAGGTTTTAGATTTATAATTTTGATTATTATGTAAATCACCTAATTTTGAGCACTATGATCAGGCAAAACATGAACTGACACTTGCCTCCAGGCCGGCGAATGCACTATCACACCTCTCCCCCACAGGCCAGCACTCACCCACAATCACAAAAATTTCAGTCACAGCTGGTTGCCATCTCTGCCTGGAAAATCCCACTGCTCTATCCCTGCTCACTTCATATCCCTTATTTTTGTACGGTGCTCTCTGAACAATAATTCCCACCATTTGCACGTGGCTCTTGCACTAGTTTAACACTTCCCTCCTGACTTCCCCCCACATACACAGCCCCCTAGGTTAGTACTACCTTGGCCATGAATGGCATCCCCCAGTCTTGTGGCCCCACCTGCTACAACAGCCTTCACAATGGATTTTTTTCAGCTGCCCCTTATTTTACCTGTCTCTGGGCTAAGAAAAGCTCATCCCTGTCCTGAAAAATAAAAACTAATGATAACAACAACAAAACCCAGAATCCACAACAACAACATTTATTTAAAGGTAACAGTCATGGGTCTCTTTTTCAGTTAGTTTTTCTTCTCCTGTTTCAGCCAGAATTTCTTGCATGCTCTTACTCTCCAGGAGTAAAGCAAATGCCTTCCAGAAATCCCTTCTTTTTTCTCACAAGACTTTGAGTTTCTCATCTAAATTTGTGCTCTCTTCAGCACCAAATATGAGACCTGTTTGTGTGTCTTTCCCCTGTGCCTGCCTTGGCTCATGCGGCCCCTCATCTCCATGCTGATTGAAATAAGAGCTGGTTCTGACAAAGACACACAGAGATGAATTGTGACAAAGGACAGTCAAGAAGTTCCTGCAGTGATCCATTTTGTATGGAATCAAACATAAAGCAACAAAGATGATTTAGTTCACGATGGCTGGCTCCCCTACATTGCCCCCCCAGCCTTGGGATGACCCCTGTCCTCTCTCAAAGGAAATTGTGAGGTCCAAAGCCTCCATTCCTCTGAGCGGCCGTGGGGAGGGAGCAACCATCAGCTGAACAGCACCAGAAAACATGAACCTCAGCTTTCAGTCGTGTCCCGACCTCGCTGATGGCCTGGCTAAAGCACACAGTAGCAGCTGGGGTAGTTTTGAAGAAACCTTTAGTCTTTCCCTCCGAGCCCTAGGGATCCCCGTGAGTGAATTAAAATTTCCAGAACACCATCATCAGAACACTGACTTTATTAATAGAGACAAACAAAGGACTGAAACACGTTAGGAGTTTGCTGAAACACACAGTGTACCTGTGGAGGACACACATATCTATATACATCAGTTCATTGTAGAAATGTGAGCGATTTGGTCTAAATGACTAGGATATCCCCAGGTAGTTTGCAACGGATCCAGACAGCTTTCTCTCCGTGGTGGCTCCGCTAAAGCAACTGATTTCCCCCCAGCCCCATCCCAGCCAGGCTAGTGTCGGACCCCTGAACACCACTAGTATCTCACGTAGGACTTTCTACAGCACAGGGTGAGCACAACCGGATTTGGCCTGAGGCCAGTGGTGCGGGCAAACCCTGCTGCGGGCCATTTGCTCTGGGGTGTGCCGAGCTGGGACCTCTCAACAAGAAAGAGGGGGTCAAGGTCCAGGGACACACCCGCTTCCCTCCCCCCCATCTCACCCCCAACCACCCAGGGGAATTCCCCGGCCCCGACTCCTCCAGCCGGCAGTGGGTGGATATTCCCCGCCCGAGGAAGGAGCCGGACGCCCGGGGGCACGGCGCGGGGCCAGCCCCTCTTCCCGGCACGGCTCTTCCCAGCTCGGCTCTGCCCCGGCACTGCAGCTCCCGGGACCGGCACCTCTACTCGCCAAGGCGCGGCCCGGGATTCTCCTGGACGGACAAAAACAAGCGGAGGAGGAGGGGAAGGAGGAGAAGGGGTGGGGCGGGGGAGAGAAAGACAGCTCCACGGATGTCGGGTGTCACGGACGGCGTTACACGGGCGGCGCGGGGGCTTCTCGCTGCGATTCTCGGGCGGAGGAGCTGCGGGAAGTCTCCGCAGTCACCCCGGGCCGGCACGTCGGGGCGGCCAGACGTCGGTGTCCGCGCTCCCGGCGGCTCTTCCCGGGGCGTCGCTGCTTACAGGCACTTGAGGAGGAAGGAATTGCACGAAGTCCCCCGGGGGCAGTCGCAGAGCTTCCCGATGCGGGCCCCCTTCCTCACGGCGCACTGCTCCCCGGCGTCACACTGTAGGTAGCGCCCGTCGGTGAGGAGGGGAGCCCCGTTCCGTCCCGCTCGCCCTCTTCCCTGTCCCTTTCCTCTCCCGTCCCGTCCCTTCCCTGTTCCGTCCCAGTCGCGTCCCTTCCCGGTCCATTCGCTCCCCGTCCCTCCGGGACGCTCACCATGGGCACTTGACCGAACTTCTTCTCGTAGTGTGGTCCCCGCTTACTCTTCAGCTTCTCCAGCACCTCCTGCAGCGCCTCGATCTGCCGAGAGACCCCCCGCCCCGGTCAGACCGCGCCAGGCCGGACGGCGCCCCCCGCCCCAACCCCGTCCCCGTCCCCATCCCCGTCCCTGTCCCCGTCCCGCCGCACCAGCTCCTTCTCCCGGGAGGCGCCGCCGCCGCCGCCGGGCGCCCCGATGTCTCTGGCGGCGCTCTGCCCGCGGGCGCTCAGCAGCAGCGCGGCCGCCACCGCGCACAGCGCCAGCGCCCGGCAGCTCTCCATGGTGCTGCCAATGCTCCCGCCGCCGCCGGCTTTATAGCGCCGCGCCGCTCCGCTCCGCACCGCCCCGCACCGCCCCGCACAGCACCGCCCCGCCTCAGCGCCCCCCGCCCCGCACTGCTCTGCACCGCACCACACCGGCACACCCCGCATTCCGAGCGCCCGAAGGGGTGCCCCAGAAAGCCGGCCGCTCCGGCAGAGGTTGTCCCTCGCCCTCGGGCCAAACAGACGATCCCTCTCTGAGAGAGAATGAGAGCATGGCAGGCTGCCCTCCGGCCCCCTGCCCGCACCCCCAGTGCCTTGGCCACAGCGGTGGGGGCCGGGTCGCCCCCGTGTTGTGTGAACAGAGTGGGAAGCTCTTTCCTCGCCCCCGGGAGTTGGGGTGAAGGAGGGAGGATGTGGCCACTGGACGCACGAAGGTGCGAGTGGAGGTTGCACTATCAAGAGGGCTAGTCTGAGAAGTCAACACAGGGATCTGAGAGGAGGGAGAATTAGTAACTAGTGGGCCAAGGAAAAGCACGATGTGATGGAAAGAAGAGCCAGGATGGGAGGATTAGCCTGAGGAAGTCAGGGAGGACTGGAAGACAGAAATGATGAGCAATGAGCTAGTGAGGATGGGAATGCTCCAATGAGGACAGGTGGGAAACAACAGGGTGGGGAGGCTCAGAGCCACAGGACAATGTAAGAAGTAGCATTGAAACACTCAGGATTAAAGTAAGTGGTAATACTTCAAGCAGAACTGTGAATGATGCTTGAGTTCAAAAATCATATTACAGAGCAGGTGCTCAGGGAGCATCATACACTTTCTTTGTGAAAAGAGGCAACCTCTGTAATGGGAAAGAAAAAGTGCAGTCACCAAAAGGAGACCCATCACCAGTGAGCACATCTCATTCAGACCTTCCCACTGATGTCTGCCTCTGCAACCCCTGTGGCCTTCATATTCACTGTCATGAAAACTGTCACCAAAAACATCCCTGGCAGGCAGCAGGAACTGGGCTGGATCTCCTTAGGTGAAGGGAGGATCATCTAGAGAAGGAGGCATTTGGAAAACCTCCTTAACAAAACTCCTCACTGGTCATTTTGAGGGAGCTAGGAAGTGGATCTAGGAACAGCTTGAAAAATGAGTACACAGTAAAAAAAAAATTAGGTTGTTTAAAGGAAAATTAAAAGTGGCCTAGGGACGTACTTTTCCAAATAGGCAGGCAGTATTTTAACAGAACAAGAGAAATTTAATAAGTAATTTCCAAAAACACCATTTTGTTTGAGGCAATAAAAAGGCTCTGATCACTCTATCACGTTGTTTGCCTCCAGAGCTGCGTGTTCACCTCTTGCTGTTACCTCCTCCCACACACTCCTATTGATCATCACAAACAGCAAAGGTCTCATTTGTAATTGCTGGTCAGAGATCCTCTGCCTGTTTGCATGAATCCTTCAGTTTCATTTTGTCATCAGGAAGGCTAAGATTTCAGACGTCACTCTGGTGGTGAACCACTCATAGCAAAACCCAGGCTTTGCTCCCAGGCTGGAACAAAAACATAACCATGTGCAGTGCTGAAAATTATGGGTTTGCCAAAAAAAAAGTTTCTTAGAACAGAAAAATAACCCAGACTATGAAAAATGCAACACTTAATATGGAGAGGCAGATATATGGCCTATTCAACTTTGATAGCAGTGCCTGTGAAGCCTGACCAAAAATTCAAGCCATATTTTATAATATGAGGATTACTCATGCAGTACACACCACAGAGACGCTCAAAAAGCATGACTGTTTTCTTTCAAACTTGCATTTCCAGTAAAAAAGATGAGTTTAGTTACCTCAGTAAAATTATTGTTGAACATGGAAGCAGTTACAAATTCCTGTTTCCAAAAGTCATTGCATCTGTCTGGCTACAAACACTGACAGAACTGTACATTTCTGCCTGTTACTGGCTGTATCACACTGCCTGCAAACATCCCTGTCCTTCGTTCCCCATTCAGCCATTCTTACGGACTTGTCCCTAGCACTAGGGCATAAAAAACTAGTAGGATAAACATCTGCAGGATAGCTGAATACTAAGTAAGAGTGCCAGAAGCTACCATGTCAAGGAACAGAAAAGGGTCAAGGTATAAAAGTGCAAGATCACTGTTCACAGTTACAAGAAGGCAGGTAGTTTTTGACTGCATCAGTAAACAGTCACATGGAATGGACTGGCAATGGAATTAGTGGAGTCTGTGTCATTACAGAGCTCAGATCCAGATAATCTACATGAAATGCTGTCTGACCTCAGAGACGGGGCCAGCTCTGTTGTAGCTATATACTAATTCAAGCTTCTCACAGCTAACTTTCTCCAAGCAATTATTCCTGCAAACAAGGTACAAACAACACAATCAATGTGCATTAGCATCTGCATATCTAATGGATAATTTTTTAAGTCATACCTGGTATTTGCTTTTCATAATCAAACTCTTCCATCGTGATAACTAATTAAGTGTACTTCTAAGAGCAGGACAATAATGCAGGTTTAATGCTGTTGCTACTGAGCATTTCTGTGGCTATTATGTGTTCTAGTTTTCACCTGACATAGATATAAGAGTTGGATGGATTTTAGGATTATTAGACCACAGAGATTAGCATGAAGCATTTGAACAAGTGCTCTGATGAATTAGAGACATGAAAATGGACATCTGGCTTTAGGTGGATGCTTTAAGGCTTTGCTGAAAAGCAGCAGGCTTTTATAAGTGCCTTGTTAAATTGCCTTAATTTATAAACCACAGTTTTAAAAAAATAATATAATACAATATACCATCATTGGTTTTCTGAACCAAGACATTTCTTTGGCTGAAACCTTGAACAGCAAGGAAAATCTAAGATAAATCAGAGTTCTGCCACATTTGAAGCAATAAGAGTCCAGAGGCATACTTGAAAGATAACATCTATTTCAGCAGGAGCTAGTAATTCATCTTGATGAGTAATAGATTGGAAAACAGCCATTAAAATAAAAGATGGGTTCTCAGAAGAACAGTACATACACAAATGCCCACACAAATACTGAGGCTACAAACTCCCCATTAAACATTCCAAAATGGGTGAAATAGTAGTGGGAACAGATACCCAGTGGCTTCTCCGTTTCTGCAGGCAGAGCTACCACAGAGGCTGTGGCACTACCCACATCTCATTTCAGCTCTGGAAGCAGGCTCACAAGCCTTGCAATGATTGTATTCCAGAGGCTCTACCTTGATGTTTGTTAACTGCCACCAATTTTGATTGTAGCTCCCACTGGTACTCAGCACCTTCCTAGTTGGAATGGAAATAAAAGGGGAATGGCAATGGGTATGTTTTGATGATCCATCCTGAATTCACCATCTCAGCCCAGGTAATTTGAGAAAGTAACCCTTGGTTACAGCAACAGTCTCTAGGGACATGATGAGCCGCTTAGCCCACCTCATTCACAGCTTCCCATTTCCTTCTACAGAGGTGTTTGAAAACCTCAAGGTCACAGTATTGACTTTTAAACTTCTTATAGTCAAATGTTAACCTCTCTTAAACAGACCATTGTTTAGCTTTCACAGAGATCTGGAACTAAGTAACCTCTTGGCCTTCCCTCTTCTCTGAGGCAGAAGGGAGTCACACAGCTTAGAAGAGCTATGCCCAGGGCAAGACCAGACAGGAGTGGAAAGATCCCCTGGAAGTCCGGAGCACTGAGTCTGATGTCCCCCACAGCTTGTGCACTTGACATGGCACAGCTGTACTTCCCTTGCTCTTTAACTTCTGCCTGAAAAACCAGTGTCACCCCTGGGAAGCACCATTGAGAAGGGAAGTATCCCTGGAAAGAGATTAGTGGTTGAGCTGCTTCAGTGCTACAGTAAATAGGTGACACGTACCAGAAATGCGTAGAACAAGTCTTGAAATGTCACCCACAGCTTTTACATTGCCTCTGCCATCAGGAATATTATGTCTTTGCGGTGACAGTTACCTTTTATTTAGGTTTATTTAAAATTCACTAAACATCTGAAAGAGATTCGACTGGTTTGCAATGGGAACCAATGGAAAGTGAGAATGACTGTTGTAATGGCATCCATGTTAAACCTAAAAGGTAGCTGCCAGTGCAAAAGCATGAGATTCCTGGTAGCAGGGGCAATGTAAGACATGAGATTATTTTGAGTGAACATGAATAGATTTACCTACACCATCAAACGTGATAGAAGCATGGGGTCTAATTCCTCACTACTGCTGAATCTTCAGGAAACAAGGTTTTCCAGCAAACCTCTGGGTGGCAATAAGCCATCTCTGCAATCAGTGCCATCACACAGAAGTGCATTCAGTGTCTGCATATGAAACACAGCACATTAACCTGCAAAAGCTTTTCCAAAATACTTATGCAGTGGAGGAGTTGACAATCACGAGTGATTCCCTGAATTGCTGTTCTGCAGTGAAAAGTCCTGCTCTGTAACCACTGCTGACAAGAACATGCTGATAGGATGCTAAACCTATGCTGATTAATTTAATTTGCTTAACGTATTTCCAAAGCTCAGTATTATTAAGGCAGAACATCCTTATTTATTCAGAGACATGTTTTGACTTGGCTTGCACACATATTCAGAGGAAGAAATTTTGACAACCATAACTGTGTTTTTACACATAGCAAGAGATAGGAGTTACCATTCTCAGAAGCATGAATCCTTCCAAACATACCTACTTCTATTATCTGTATTCCAGGATTATCTGTTACTGTCTTCAACTCAGCATTATTTAATTACTGCCTCATTGAAAGAATATATTCATAGCAAAAATATTATTCAGAAGAGACTAATTTTCTTATTAGAAACAGGCAGGACTCCTTATGGCTTTGGGAGTGCCAGACAGGGGAAAGTGGCCCCCATAATATAGAATAGAAAGACAGAAAGTGCTTAAATTGATTATTCAACTGCAGTAGGAGAAAATACAGTGTTTCTTCTTATTGGAAACCATGAACAGCAGTCATTTCTGGGTCTGAAACTTCTTCTCTCCCTGGCTATATTTTATAAACATGTATTTAAAAGCAGGGTATTTTAAAAGGCTTTTCAGAAGTCCACTAACTGTGCAATTCCACTATACTTTTAGGATAAAGAAATCCTGGGTCCATGCCAAATATGCTCACAAATCCATGTAGGGAGACATGAACAAGAATCAGTGGCACAAAGGTACAGCTCTGTGCCCAGTTGCCAGTATTTTAAACTAATACTCTCTGCTAAATATTTATTTAACATACTAAGAATATGCATGCCAGCATGATGGTGAGACTACATGTGTGCAGACCTCCAGAAGTAATCTTTCAAGCGGTGCAGAACATACCAGGTTTTGGACACATTTCATCTCATTAAAATGAGATGAAAAACTGATCTCGTTAGTGCGATATAGAGGTGTGTCAAGAGTTGACACAATTCAACACATGCAAGGCTGTCTGTAATCTACACTGAAGGTCCCCATTACAAATAATTATTTTATTTTCTCTTTTACATCTGCCTGAGACACAACTGAGAAGGCTGGTAGGTAGCAGACCTTCCAAATCCTCCCTGAGTTCAAGAGGCACTTCTCTGCCACATAAGCCTAGGAAGATTACAGCTAGCATTTTAAACAGGATGATCACTCCTAGTAGCAATCTTTCCCCTCCCCACAGGCCAGCACTGGGCAGGACCTCCATTCATGTACATTAACTCTTCCTGGATTGGATTCTTAGCTAAGAATATTTCTGCCAATGGTTATCCCAGCACCTACAGAGCAAATCTAGGTAAAATCACCTTCATAGTACCAGCTAGCATAGTATTTGTCTCCTTATTTTAGGCACACTATTTGCCAAGCATTTAGTTTCTACAAGGTGCAATGTTTCTAAAGAAACAAACTAAGTTACAGGCACTGATTCTTGAAAATCATTACACTGCAACAAACTAAAATAAGTAAGTCAAAATAACCAAAGTACTTCAGCATCTAAATACCTCATAAGTCAGTGGATTTCAAGATTCTGTTCTGAGTAAAGAATTGATCGTTGTGGGGAGAATGCTGTGTGTTTGTGAAACTAAAATTGCCAGAAGGACCACACAGCAAGATGTTTAAACACCTCTGCAGCAAATCTCCATCCTCAGAAGTCCACTCAGCAACCTCCTGCTTCCACAGATACCAGCATATGCTCCCCAGCACTTCCAGAAAACACTGTGCATCCATCAGGTTCTCATTGTTTTGACTTCAGGGAACCATGAATCTGTAATTTCATGCTGTGTTGAACTCCCTAGCTGCCCTTACAGCACTGTTTATTAGCAAATGTGGACTTCTCTGTTGCCAGATTGCAAAAGTATTTTGCATTTTTAGTAGATATACAAAAAAGAATTAAAATAAAGGAGCCGATAAGCACCAAATATGTAGCATATTTTACAGATTTATTTATATAAGAGATAGTATCAATGCTTTCTTGACAAATATGAAATACAATGCTGGAACCTGCAATTTATTCATGCAATGCAGTTACACAAGCACTATGACTAATCTCAAATCATTATCAAAACACTGAAGCACCGTGTGATAATTCCTCAGCAAAAAGAACTACAAAATTTTCAGTAAAAATAACATTACACAAATCTTTATTTTTTCATCACCTCAACATTGTAGTTAGTTTGCTGTCCAGCCCCCAAATAAAATATACAGAGGTAATTCTGATGATCATTTAAGATTACATCCTGAAAACTCCAAATTCTGTCTTCTTTGTAGGTGAGTTTAATGCTGCGCTGAGACTGAGTCCCAAAACAAGTCTTGTGTCAGCTGGATCAATAATTCCGTCATCCCATAATCTAGAAAAAACAAAAAACATAACAAAATGACAAAAAACCCAATAATAATTGAAAGACATTAACATGCAGCTGGGAGATTTTCAAGCCAGTGAAACTGGAAATAGTTATATTATAGAGGAATAAAGAGCTAAATTATACTTAAACCTATGCAGGTTTAAATCTATCAATTCACCTTGATTACCAACACAATAGACAGGTGTGTACTATTCATGGCATTTATCTGCTAGAACAAAGTATATATTTTAGATAAATGAAGAACGTCGTGAATATACATTTCAAATGAGATTTTCATACTTAGTCATCATCTTCAAGACTTTCTAACTGAAGTTCCACCTGAAAATTTCCTATTGTTTGGAGATTAATTGAAAATATCTATTAGACAGGAAATAATGTATTTTGCACTATTCTTTCCACACTGAATGTGTCAACTTCACTCCTAAAACAAAGAGCACTGTAAACTGTACATAAGTACATGACAATAAGCTCAAGGCAGCTGTGTTTTCCATCTCTGCTTTACTTCGCCATTTACTATGAAAACAGTAAGTCAGATAAAAGCATTAAGAGACTGACAATGTATGCTTTTTGCTTTACAAAAAGTACATGTACCTGTCATATGATGCACAAAATAGCATTGCAATAAAAGACGCTTCTAACAACACCAAGCACAAGGGTTCAGATTCAGCTTAGAAAGCTGTTCTCCAACTAGCAGAGAGAGAAGAAAAAGGATACCCAGCTCAGAAAAAATGCCCCACTATAAATGTATCTTATCACGGTGCACCTTCCCATGTAGAGGAGACTGATAAACTAAATGGGGCGCAAGAGTAGAACTAAAGTACAGAAGAAGAAAGAGGTTTGGAGGAGGGAAGACTTTGGTATTAATTGGGCAAAATTATGCTTTTTCTCTCTTGGGACTAAACCCAAAATTTTGATAGGAGTTTATTATTGCAGTAGCTGTGGTACTTACTGACGTGGCTGCCAGTTCCCAAGCAGCAGATAAAGGAGTCTGGAAAAATCATAGAATCACAGAACGGGTTGGGTTGGAAGGGACCTTAAGGAGTTCTCATCTCCCCACCATGGGCAGGGATCAGGTTGTTCAGAGCCCCATCCCACCTGGCCTTGAACACTGCCTGGGATGGGGCATCCACAGCTTCTCTGGGCAACCTGCTCTACTGCCTCACTGTCCTGACAGTAAAGAATTTCCTCAAATGCTAAAAACCCCCAAAAACTAAAAAAAAAAACCAAAAAACAAAAAAAAGAACTTCTTTCAAGGAAAAAAAAAAAAGTAATTGCTATAAACCCCAATTACAAATGTAAGAAAACTGCAGCTCCATCTAATTTCTTCTCATTTTAGGATTCTCAGTCAGTACCTCCTTTCTAGGGGGCTACTAAGCCATGCCTTACAATATTCTAAGAGCCGCACTTGTATCTGCATGGAAGTGGTAGCAACAGCAAAATCTGATGCAGATGACACACAAGACTTGTCTGTATCATACTCTGGATAATGTGCATGGTCTAAGCTCTTGCTGTCTGGTTTCTGAGAATAACCCCTTTCCTATCTGTAGTTTTAGATTTTAATGGACAACCATAAATATTTGCATGGAAGTCAAGCTGCTCTCATACGGTCACCCCTGGCTTCTGCTTCTCTTTGTTTAAAGAAAACTGCGTTCTCTACTGGCTTGTAACATTAATAATTAAACTATCTATTAAAACCCCATTGATGGAACATGAGTCACAACGACACTCATGAAATATCTGTAACTGAGACAGCGTGAGTAAAAGAAATGAAGTTGCCAAAAGTAGAATGCTCACATAATTTGTTAAGATGCAAACCACTGAAATCTTTTTAGAAACCTGCAAGCAGATTAATATAACTCATTAAAGAGGGTGCTGCCTAATGACCACCATTAATTAAGACTGCTCATTGTGCTCATTGTGAAAGGTTGTAATCCAATAATTGGTTAAAGTCTGATTAAAAAATACAATGATAGGGAACAGTATTGACTGTACATGTAACAAGTTATCATTTATACAAAAAATTTAAAATATGGATATTTTAGGGCATTTTCTTTCTCTCTCCTCATTGCTGCTAAAAGCTTGATTCAAAGCTCAGTGAAATGAAGGATCACACCAATCTTAATGGACATTAAGGGTGAGGCAGACATTAAGCAAGAAGACAACATGAGGGACCCTCCAAACTGCTGCATGCAAGCAGCAATACAGACAAGAGTCTTTGTGCCCACCTGTTGTTTTTTTCTCTCAGGAATCCAAAGCTGTTTGTTGGAGTTTTCTTGCTAGTCTTTTCAGTGGAGGGATATTATAAAACCAAGGCTATCCAGATTCAGTTTCAATACAGCACCTTGACATTTGGTTGACAGTTTCTTACTATGCTTGGAACCAGACAGGAAGCATTCTTCAGAGCAAAGGTTACCTCTCCCTGACTTACAGAGAATGCTTGCTAACAAGCAGTTGCTAGTGTTGGCTGGTAAACGGGTGGTCTACAAGGTGCAAGATGGTTGCATCCCTCCCTTAAGTATATTACTTGCTGCAAAGACTGTAGTCTTACTTTATCTCTTTGTTTCTGCTTGTGCAGCCTACTCCACAATAATGAAAACTCTAGAGTTATTGATCTGAGATGTTGCTTAGGACTCAAAAAATATTGGCAAAAAAGCATGAAATCAGGGCAGGAAATGAGAATATCTGTGAAATACCCAATTATCTCTACAATGAAGCAGAGAGCAATTAAGAGCTCCTAGACAATGCAGACAGTACCTACATGAATTAAACAGTGAGAGAAATCACCCTGGACTATTTTGACCCGAGCCATTCACACACTGTTGTTAAAAGCACTCCTCTGTGAAAAGAGGCATTTCACTTTCACTGCTTATAGCCGGATAAGCTTCAGCAGGATTTCAGCTCTGACACTTGACTTCATGCTTCAACTGGGCTTATTATCTTGAGAGCAGCATCACATGAACCCAACCACCTGCAGTCCAGACCCATGCTAGTTCTCAGCCAATTCACATCTGTGCAGGTCACATTTCCCTTTCAAGCTACAGACACAGCAAGAAGTACATAACTACCCTGCTTTTTCAAATGAATGGCAGGTCACTTAGCATTAAGAGCACAAATTTGGGCTATTTACTAAGATGATATCTAGATTTGCAACCTAACTTCACAAAATGGCCGGATATTCTGGAAATGTCAACTGGTAAAAGTTGTTCAGCAGAAAGCACGAAGCTGGTATTAAACACTCATATTTCATGTCGAAAAATCACTGGACATTATTAAAAATTTAAAATATAATATTTTTTAATGCTAGTCTTAATTTTATATGTAAAACTACTTTCTTGCAGATTAGTAACTTACTGTTGTAAATACAACTGTGTGTTGGTTTCTGGGAGAGGACAGGTTTTTATATTCTTAATACACTTAATATATTGAATTAATCCAGTTATTTTCAATCATGAGTACAAGAAGTCTGACTGTGTTTTCAGTGAACATACAAAAAAAAGCAAATGTAAAAAAAAGCAAATGTAAAAAGAAACCCCAACCTATTCACCTTTTCCTCTGGTGTGGGGATTAATTTGAAATAGACAGTTTGACTAATTTTTTTAAAATGTTATTATATGAATGGAAAATTCTTCTTAAAATCCAGTTATAAAAAAGGATGATACATGTTTTCGTTTTCCATTCTTGTCTCAGAACACAAGATTTTGTCACACAGGTATTAGGCTTAATCTTTAATGGTTAATAAAAGAGACCGCAAAAGCTTTTAACAGCTGACACCACTTCTCAATCTGGGGAAAACCCCATTACATTTAAATAAATTAAAAATATTTAAAAAAAAAAATCACAACCAATGTGCCACCACGAAATCCACATTAATAATAAATGATTCTACAAAAGTACCCTCACTGATTATTATAACACCCTAAATAAACTGCAACTTATTAGTAGTGGGAGTATTAAACATGCATAAAACCTCAAGGAAGGGAGAGTATTTATGACTCTCTACAACACACAGAGCTCTGACAGAAGCAGATATCAAACAATGATGAGACCAAAACCCTTTCTAAATCCATAACCCACATGTTATACAAATGCACCATTGAAATCTGCCTAGATGATAAACCTTGGGCTACCTATCCTACTGAGAATATTTATTCCATCCAAGCACCAGTCAGGGCAAAATAGCAAGAGCAACCATTTGGAGATAGTATATTCCACTATCCCAAGAGAAAACAGTAAAACTTAACATTAATTTCATATCTTCCTTCAGATCATGAAGAAGGAGCTCCTCCCAGGTCACCTGACCCTGCTTTCACTGGGTGTACATTGCCTTATTACTCCTCAGTTTGAGAAGTAGATCCTTGCTCAGCCATGTGTGTTTGCAGCCTGTCCTGCTTGGGTTCTTATGCATCAGGATGGAGAGCTCTTGAACTCTAGGAAAAGTGGCCTTAAAGAGTTGCCAGGTCTCATCAGCTCCTCTGTTCTTAAGGACAATTTCCCAGGAGATCTCATCCACTAGTTCTTTAAACACCTGGAAGTTTACTTTTCCAAAGTTCAGGGTCCTGACTGCTCTTTGCCAGGCCTCCATTCCTTGAGATCCTGAACTGAACCAAGGCATGGTCACTACAGCTCAGTCTGTTGCCAACCTCAACCTCTTTAATGAGCTCCCACGCACTGGTGAGCACCAGGTCTAGTAACACCTCACCTCTGGTTGGCTTGTCTAATACCTGGACCAGGAAGTTGTCCTCTATGTAATCCAGGAGTGTCTTGGATTGTTTACAGCCAGCAACATTGCTTACCGAGCTGACATCTGGGTCATTGAAATATGCTACCCTCTACCATCATTAGCAGCTGAGAGACTGTAGAAAATTAGCTTCTGGATACCACACGGAAAAAAATATGCAGGTACTTTAGCACAGACAGGATGAAGCTAACAGGATGAATAACAATCACAGGCCAAGAAAGCCCCAAGCTACTTTCCAGAGGTACCACTCCAGGATGCCATCTTGCTTCATTAGCCTAACTAGTTTCTGGAAATTTACTAATATTCCATTAGCCCAAGCACAAAATGCTGCAAAGGACTCCTCAGCAAACACGAGTATGCTGCATCCATCAGCTAATGCCCTACACAAGCTGCTGTCATCCAACACATGATACACCTACAGTGATGACCTGAGATTTGCAAATGGCTCCAGGTCTGCCTCGAGCTGCTTGCTCCCTTTCCACCAGCTTCTTCTACTTGCAGATTCCCACTAAGATGAATTCTTCCTATCACACATGCAGCCACTCATTACACTGTTCAACAGCCTTTAGAAAGGTGACCAGATACTATAGTAGGAAGAACAATAAAAAACTTATCCAGAATAAAACCAGAGAAACTCCACGCTACCATGTCTTTACTTACAGAACCAGTAGAGTAATTCCTGCAAGGGCATGCTGCTTTTGGAAAAGTGTGAGTTAAGACATGCAAAACATTGATTTGAAACTTGTTGTGTCGTACTCCTGCACATCAAACACAATCTTCGTTTCTGATTGCTCTCTCATGCTGTTCTTCAATACTGA
Organism: Xenops minutus; assembly: GCA_035221455.1. NCBI lineage: Eukaryota > Metazoa > Chordata > Aves > Passeriformes > Furnariidae > Xenops > Xenops minutus. The sequence continues at coordinate 27,045,670 of JAWWEE010000085.1, forward strand.
TATTTAGATCTTAAGTCCTGTGATCACAACTAAGTTTTGGAATACCCATTTATATGTTACCTTGCACTGGAATAATAAGGGTTTCCTTCCTCCTCGAACCTCCTAATGATTGGCTCCTTCAAAGCTGCTTCATCTGCCTCGGATAACTAAAAAAACATGCAAATAAACAAAAAGAGGTGAAATATTCTTTATTATTTTCTTCTACAATGACAGCAAAGCTTTATATGCAGCATCAACCTGAAGAAACTGCCTAAATTACCTCCTCGAAGTTTTTCACCCTTTTTGCATACAATTATCAATTTAGAAAAATCAATTTGAAAAAAATTAAAATACCACTTTTCAAAACAGTGGGTTAAAAAAGGAGAATAAAAATATACTTAACTCAGTTAAGAGTAATTGGGGATTAACATCCAAAAAAATTATGGAAGCTACTGTACTAACAAAAACCTGTTTTGAGTTGCCTTTGGCAAGATTTTTTAATAAAATAAGTCTGTGCTATTCTAGCACTGGGTTTCTCTGTGACCCAGAGTGGTCAGCACTTAATTCAGAAAATTTTCAAGTTTCCAACATATTTACTGAGATTAACTAAATATTTTTCTTGAAATTCTTTCTGGGCATCAGGGATTTGGGAAATTAAGACAGACAGTGATAAGGCTGAATATATTCTAACCACAGAAAGCAGAAGTAAAGTGTAGACAAGGAAACCGTTGAGACATGTTCGTACTGCTTCACTATTTTGATTAGCTACTCAGGATAAATAAAACAACTTTAAGACATCACAATAAAAATCACTTCTTACAAGGCACTAGTATAAACATAAACCTCAGAATTAAAAAAACTCTGCAGAAAAGAGTGTACAGAGGAACTAGAGAACATTACTAAATAAAAACCACTAATTTTCAACTAAAATGTTGAAATTAGTAAAAAACTTTTCCAAGACTCAAAAGACTTCTGTTGTTACAAGTTTTGTAATTCTCAGTCACTGAATCATTAGAAGATTAACTTTCTATAAAACAGACATCTTCAAAATAGTTGAAAAGACACTTTATTCTGACAGATTCCTCTTCATACTCTCAAATCAGGGAGGATCCTGGCTGCTCACCTTGGGCAGAATTAGTACCTTGGTGCACAAAGTACAAAAATATGATCATGTGTGAAATAGTCCTCTTTTTAAGCAAAGACCAGAAATGTCATGAATGATCTTCACATTTTGAAGATGTAAACAGTCACGTTTCATAAATGCTACATGTTTGTCAATGCATTAGGTGGCACTGGGAAAACAGTGTTCATCAGTGTCTCACTCTCTAACACCCTTTCCTAGCTCATGAAGTGAGAACTCTAGTGAAAGAGTAAATCATATTATCTTTACTGCAAATGAAAGAAGAAAGATGTACCTGTTTTCCCTCCCTTGCTTTTTGGTCCTTAGCTATTGTAGCTAGAACAGTTGCAGCTTGTTCCCCTCCCATCACTGATATGCGTGCATTTGGCCACATATATAAGAATCTTGGACTGAAAAAATACATATTAAACATCAAGGTAAGACATTGCCTTACTTCCTAGTAAAAAACTAATTCTCACTCAGCTAAGAATTCATTTTTATACATAACAGTATTACAATATGTTGGTTTTTAAAAAAAACAGATGTTAACATACTTCAAAGTTTGCAGCATTATGTTTGAAAAAGCAAAAACTCTGTTTTCTGTACTAAAGCACTTTAAAAATGTCTCTGTCTTGAGTTTCTTCAGTTCACACACCCAACCCCCAGGAATTTTTTCTTGAACATTCTGAACAACTCCAATAGCATCCGGAACCTTCAAAAATTAAATTAGAAGATTATGTGAGTCATGTTCAAAGAGTCAAAAAAAAAATCTATAGGGATTCTGCAAACTTTACTTATAAAACCAGGCTCATTGAAGTGAATAAGGACTAAGGATTTTTTGCACAAGCTGATATTCTTCCTATGAATTCAGAGTAATGGACCAGCCTATGCTGCTCAATGATTGTTTAGGACTGTACAGTTTTTCCTCTAATATCTGAAGTGGAAGAAAAGGACATTAACGCATTTATATATTAGAAGGTCTCTTCTGTCACCTAATTCAAGGTGAATCATGAGCCCATGAGCCTCTACAAGTTTATCAGGCTGTTATTTACTTGTGAGCATATTCACTGAGAACTGTTGTTTCCAAATAGCACAACTTTTGCAAGAGTTCGGATTGTTTTTCAGAATGGTACTTCAAAGTTATATTCTGTTAACTTACTCCTATCTGCTGTCATAATTTGAAACAAAACTTACCTATATGCCCTGCCACACATCCCATAGTTTCCAGCTCCATAAGAACCACCGATAATCACGGTTATTTTAGGTACACTGGCACAAGCTACAGCAGTTACCATCTTGGCACCATCTTTTGCTATCCCTCCAGCCTCATACTCTCTGCCAACCATGAAACCTAAAGAATTACAACATGAAGAAAAGGCTTACCAGCATTACATTACTATACTGTGGTATCTGTCACACTATCGCTGCATAGCACACACAGAGAAACATGAAGGGCAAACCACAAGGCAAGGCCTTCACCAGCTGCTGACAGGCTGATTTCCAAACAGGCTGGAGATGTAGGTACTACAAAGCACACAAAAGGCTATCTAAAACATAGCCTCCACAGCTAACAGCAAAGCCTCCAACATGGTGAAACGTCAAAACAATGATCTTATTCACCTGTGATATTCTGCAAAAATACAATGGGAATATTTCTCTGGCAACACAGCTGGATAAAATGTGTACCCTGTGGAAAGGAACATACAAAATGGGTAAGTCATTAAAAGCTGTACAACTCAAGCTATCACTACCAGCTCTCTAAAGTCTGTGGCAAGTCCTTCCACTGAAATCCATGGGAGTGTTTGCATCATTAAGTGCTATACTATTTCTCCTTCATCCAAAGTCAACTGCAAACACGCACTCACTCTAGCAGAAGTAAGAAAACTCCAGAGATGTGTGAGTCCATGGGTAAAGTAGAAAAATTTCCTTAAAAAGCATTACTACTGATACTGAAAATCTCAACTGTTTTGACTCAGTCAACATGTACAGACAGCTTCATGGTGTTGCATCTGACATAGAGTTTTTTGCGACTTTTGTAAGAGTTTTGTGTCACATAAATTAGGACAGCCAGTCAGGAAAGAATATCTCCCCATTTTCTGAACTAAACAGAAGTATTTCCTGAAACTAGGAAAGGACCACATACATTATTTGCTCTTTGCTCTGCCAATTGCTGTAAAACTCTCTCTTTTCCCTGAGGGTGGATGCCCTCTCCCCATTTTCTAGGAAGAGACCAATTTCCTAGCAAAGTTACAAATAGTAGATTTCAAGCTTCTACTTCAACTAGAAAGAATCTAAATCAGTAAAGTTTCTTTAAAGGTTATTTATACACTACTGGTAAACAAAACCAAACAAAAAAAGGTTATGTAGCACAGTAACTGAGAAAACATCCAACCTCTTCACTAGATGAATCCAGTAAAAGTTACAAAAAGGGGAGAAAAATAATAAAGCATAATCTTTAGCTAGCTTTTTCAAATAAGCCCAAGAATAGCATAGTGATGATCATGGGACAAATATGTAATAACTCATTACGAAACTGCAAAAGAAAATAAAAAGGAATATTGTTAGATTATGATGCTTATAGAAGAAACATCATGGACTAAGGTTTCTCTAGAATTAAAAAAACTGAAACCTGACTATCTCCTTTTACAGCAATGATATGGAAGTAAAAGTCAACAGACAAAGATTCCTTACATTTTTTCACAGATAGGAAAAATGGTTGTAGTATTGAATTGTTAGAAAAATACCGGAAGTATTAGAAATACTGTAAGACTTAGTTTCTACTTGGAAATAACTGTGTTAAAACAAACGTTAGGTGAAAACAATGTTATTTACTGATTCCAGTTGAAAGTATTCCTTCAGTACATGAAATTCAGTTTCTTGCGTTATTTTATTACAGCAATAAATCAAGTAAAATTACTTCCTTTCTCCACATCTCTTATCAATGCTTTCTTTTTCCTATAGATTTGCAGTAACGATTTCCTCACCATTAGTTTGAGAAGCCTTCTAGAACAAAATCACCATATGTAACTACTATCACAAAAAATTCAACTGACAGTCATTTCCTGAGAAAATAAAGAACTAAAGCAAACAACACAGACCGAGGTAAATAACCACTCCGACATATTGTCATCAATGTCCCAAGTCCAATCTGTAAAGCACTGTTAACTGTAGCACCATCACAGTACTCCTCCACAGATGCCCTTTCAGTCACAAAACAGGTTTTTTAGCTCACAGATTTTATGAGACTGCACAGGTTTTCACTCATGATTCCAGGAGATCCCATAGCAAAGTATGAAAATTAAAACTCTGGCAAAGCAATGAACTCAGTCCTGGAATCCAGATTTGAATTTTTCCAGTTATTAGAAAAATATTTATGTGATCTAAGTAGTACGTGCAGTACAGAGGTTAGGAATACTCATGGGGTATTTGATGCAATCACCATGGACTTGACTTGTAATAGTTGCAAGTTGCAGGATACACTATTTCAACTTTGCTGTATTCACATGAATTCAAATACTGTTCTTTTATTGAACGATTTTATTCACATCAGAAAAATCTACAAAACAATGTTTTTAAAATATGGTCAATTGTTTTTATAATTTATGGACCTGTTTCACATTTACACAAAAAATGTGGAGTCATTTCCTTTTCATTACTTAAAAAACTTTCTGATCAAAAAGAACAAGTTGTCCACCAGAAGTTTTGTTTCTCAATGGCAAAGAAGTTAATTATCTATTTACCTTTTTTGCTGATTCTGAGAAAAGAACTCCATTGTTTCCAATAATTCCTACTGGATAACCAAAAATTCTTGCAAATCCTAAAAGAGAAAGGTTGACTTGTGAATTTCCACATGTATTTATTTTACTATGACAAGGCAACACTCACCACTGGTAACAGAAAATGCTACTCTTCTGAATACAAATGTTATTAAAAATATCAGTGGGTAAGCCAAACAGAATGATTCCAACTGTAAAACCAATGGGAACATATATAACATAATTATATTTCTAAATACCTGTAATTAAAGTATCCCCATACAAGGCTTTGAATTCATCAAATCTACTTCCGTCTACAATTCTAGCAATTACCTTGAGAAAAAATAGAAAAATGAAGTTAAATTCCTAATGCTTCATGATTTTTAATTTGTTTAGAAAGATCATGTCAACATATAATTTAAAGTACAATCTTTCCATTTTTAGAACATCAAGTAGTGCACCATATAAACAGTCTGGGTGGCAGGCTAAGCCCATTTACTTTTTTAAGTGTGACTTATCTACACATATGTAAAAAATGGAATTTCAAGATTAAGAATATTCTAACCAAATAGTTAAATTATACTGGAACAAAGCTTTTCTGATTAGTTGAATTTCAAAGAAAAATTGCTACCTCTGGTTATAGTCCACATTAATCAATAGACTCTCATTTATAAAGAAAAAAACATACAAAGCCATGAGTCACTTTGTTAGATATGATTATTTTCAGCTTTGCTTGAATTTGCAACATACAAAAATAATGAAGATGTAATCTGAGGTTTCTCTGAGATGCAAAGGGGCCATTTTTTATAAATACAGATTCACTGCTAGCAAGACATTTACCAGAAGGTATTTATTTCAACTTTGTAAGAACACAAGTCCAAATTACTACAATACTTTTGAGAGTGTAATGTGAGCCTCAATGCAAATGCTCATCTCTTTTTCCCTTAATGAAAAGCACATCCTAATAATTTTTGTCAAATACTTTAAGGTAGGTATGTACTAAGACTCTTCCTAAAATACATGCCTAGTTGGTAGTTAAAAAATGCGGAATCTGCACAAAATACAAGAAAGGATGAAGGCACCAAGGCAGATAATTACGCTGGACCTGCAGTAGAGTACAATAGACTCTGTATCTGGTTGGGAGAACACTCAATTTTTTGGTGTGCTTTTACTCCATAAATCTTTAATTACTTAAATTTTCACAGGATTAATAGAAAAAGAAAGCCATCATATCACTCAGGAAGCCTACAGAATGCTTTGCCAATGTAAAGTTACCATTTCTGTCAGCTTTTTCAGAATGTTATCAGTCTCTCATCCCTGTGTGTCCTTCTTAAAAATATAATCAAAAATATTTTCAACAGGTCATTGCCATCGCAATGGATCTGGTAGACAGAAATATAAAAAAATATGCACCCATATCAGATATTACCAACTAAGATAACATAAAGAATGATTTCCTGCAGGAAAATTGGGTGCATGCATGTATGGACATGTGGATCTTGCATTAATACTCATACCTCTTTGACATCAAAATTTCTTTTTAGCTGGTCGCCAACTATTCCATAGATTTCATCAGCTGGAAATAAAGGCTCTTCTGATGGTTCTATAGTCACCTATAGCAATTTAACAAAGCAGTGTACACAAGAAAAGAACTATCAGTCCATATTATGACTTCAAAGTCAAACAACAATTAATTTGCCAACTTCTTTGAGCAAAAACTTCTCTTCATCAGCCACAAAAAAATTACTTCACTGGCTTGTCCTCATTTTGCACAAAGATCAAGTTTCTTAGACTGAAGGTTGATAACTCTTTTCTTAGGAGTTAACTTACTGTTATCCTGTTTCTACTCCTGCATATACCTCCACATGTACTTCACTTCCTCCATGTTATAAAAAATTTAGCATCTCTCCCCATTTTCTTACTTTCTCCCGCATCCTGTAAATCAGGAGTTATTCTGAAAAACTGGTGAAGACTTTTGTCACACAACTGAATAAAACATCTTGCCTTCCTTCAGCTGTCTATTCACTGTCTCACATCTCCTACCAAAATAAAATAGGGCAGTTGCCCACCATCTGCTATCCATTCCATTTTCTACAAGGAATTTTAAAATCAGTACAACAGAATGACACGATTTAGGTCTATCCCCTCAGTTTTATACTTCTCATTAATAACCATAGAAAATGTCTATTCTAAAAGATGCTTTAGCAGGTATCTAATTTTAAGTGCATGGAAATGATCATGTGGATTTAAAGTTTGACTGAACATCCTGCAAGACCAGATTAATTTAAAAGTACAGTTCTGTGATTCTGAAGCACTCTTGTAGTTGCTTCACTCTTGCACTTGATCCAAGTGAGTTTATTGGGAATAATACAGCAGGAATGTAATTGCAGAACTGACACATTAGAGAAATCTTTAACGACAAGAACTGTGACTTCTATTTTCAAATGATCTGAAGTCATAGAAAAAAAAATGTGTTATATAAATCAGGCTAAGAAAAGCATCCCTAATTTCAACAATACAGTGTTTTCAGATTCTATACACTTACATCGACTTTCTTCTGGAGATTTAAACTTCTTACAACTTTCCTTGCTAGATGAAGTGCATGATTGTCATCCAAAGCATAATGGTCTGTTACACCAGATTTTCTGTATACAAATAACAACAGCAACAAGAATACTTAGAAAAAATTAATAAATTTGGCAATGGAAACTTGAAGTTTTAAAGCTCCTAAGACCTTAACATATTTATTTTTATATTTAAAATATAGATGCTGCGATACAGCTCTTTGTGTTTTGCCATGAAATTACTTTAAAAATAAAACCCATACTTGACCTGACCTTTTCTTTGAAATTGTAACTCTGGAAATTAAAAGATCCAAATGACACAATAAAATACAATAAGCATTGATCAAATGAAACAGAAATCCATCTGAAATTATAAAGAAAAAACATGGTCAGAAAAATGGCATGAACTGTCCCTCAAAAGAATTCTTTATCCACTTCAGTGAACTGAAGGAAAAAATAAGCAGTTCTTGTACAGCAATACCTCAATTACTGTGCTGTAATACCTAATTTTGTTTACTATTCATTTTAGAGCTTGGAAAGTGTGTAGAATTTTTTGTTTTGCTAACAAGCATGCTCTTACAAAAAACACAAGCTATTTTGATGTTGCCTGTAGCAAGTTCTAACAGACAGTAAGAAAGATATAATATGCAAAATGTATTGTCTTTCTCAACATGTATTACTCTATTAATGCTTAGTATTAAATAGTAAAGTCCTCCATATTATGCATGATGCTGCAGTATACTAGACTTGTAAGTATTTTTAAGTAGTAAATGAAGGAAACAACATCCTAACTAAAGTAACACAAGGTAACTGTGCTATTCTAACAGTAAAAGGAACTATTTGCACCAGATAAGCACACAGACAATCTTAATTTTCAAAATCTAAATATAGCCAAAAAGATCTAGGAATAAAAGAAAAATAAAATAAAAGATGAAGTCTAAAATATGGAAGAAATTAACTCTGGGAAAATAATTCTTTAAACCTGCAGTGAAGATCTGCCCCTCCAAGATCCTCTGCTGATACCTCTTCACCTGTTGCTGCTTTAACCTACCATAAGAAAAGGAAAATGAGCTTCAGAGTTGACACTTGTCTTCCATTAATATTTACACTGGCCTATTTACAGCAATAAAAGAGATCTTTGCAAAATGCTTCTTCATTAATGGTATTTCCCCAGTTACTCTCCCCCAGAGCCTTCAAAATGTGACAACACAGAATCTTGCCAAAATGACTCAATTTCTTTGACTTTGTATCCTTATTCTGGCATTAACATGTACCAGTTTTTTACAAAGATTCTCCACTTATTGTTGTATTTACTGCTGTGTCCATTATTAGTGTGAAAATACCTACACACCCTTTAGATTCATAAATGTACATTTTCACAAAAACTTTCTTGGCACTTAGCGAAAAATTTCACATGCGGTACTTCTCTGCACTGTTTCAAGCAAACAATACCTCAGCTGAAACTTAGCATTCTTCACTTTTGCTCTCTCTCCACAAACTCTTCTGTGAATTTTACCTTGCTTATTTAATTATTAGCCATAGGACAACCATTAACCAGTTTTTATTTTCTTAACCTTCCAGTAAACACACAATAATTTAGTAACAATCATTTTCTTTAAAAGAGCGTATCAATGGCATATAACTGCTCAGATCAAGAATGATGTCTCCATAACTACCTGCAATGCATGATCTAAATCCTAGATCTGTGAAATCTTAAACCTGGAAAGGTCTAAGACCTGAAAGAGTGAGTGATCCCCTTCTTAAAACAAAGCAGTATCATGTAGTGCATGATTAAAAAAAACAAAACTAAAAGACTTCTTGATGCATTCCCACTCCATAGTAACTGCTTTGAAAAGAATTCCTTGAGTGCTGGTGAAACTGTTATTCATCATTCACATAGAGTAGAGAGCCAGAGTACAAGACGAAGGAAGGGAAAACTATCATCCCTTCCAAAACAGATTTCAGTTTTCAAGTTTCATGGCTAAAAATGATGCACAGTAAGTATATAAATATATAGACATATAAATATGTATTCTCAAACACACACAATTCCAAACTGTCAGGTTGCAAAATTAAGTATAGATATCCCTTCGGTAGTGGAATTTTTGCTTTGAAATTTGAACTACCCATGCAATACAAAGATTCGCATTCTGATAATAAATAATTAAAAGTTTCTGTCAGAGACATAATTAACTTGAATCTTCATTAAACAATGAGAAGAAGAACACACTTTTTTTTTTTCCCCTTTTCCAAAGAGGTGAAGTTTTCCTTTTCCAAACCACAGAATTGGCACTGTGGACTCTGTCAGCAATGCTGTGAGACTGCTAAATTTAACTCCCCCGCTCAAAGCAGGGTCAGCCAGAGGAGGTTGTTAATGACCACATAATGACCACAAGGTTTGAATATTCCAAGGACTCCACAACCTCTCTGGACAGCTTTGTTTGGCATGACCACCCTTGCAATAAAAAAGTGTTCTCTTACAACTAAACAGAACTTCCTATTTTTCAATCTGTGCCCTGCAGCCTCAACCCATCACTGGGTACTAATGACAAGTTTGGCTCTACTATCTTTATGCCCCACCACAAGGCATTCACGCACAAGGATGGATTAACCCTGAGACATCTTTTCACCAGACTGAAAAGTTCCAGCTCTCTCAGACTCTCCTCATTTCACAGATGTTCCAGTCCCTTCTTACAGACCTTCACTAACTCAATCAAGCATGTCCCCGTCTCTCTTGGTCTGGAAAGCCGAGAGCTGGACCCAGCAGTCCAAATGTGTCTTATGAAGGCTGAGTAGATGGGAAGGATTATTTGCTTCAACACCTTCCCAAGTATGGCAGTGCAACAGAGCATTCTACAAACTGTGGGTTTAGTAACAGTTAAAATTATTTAAAGGTTGAAGTTACCTTAAAGTTCATTAAATTCTAACAGACTGCAACTAAGAGCCTTGGCAAGTGGGCATTTTCAAAGAAATCCTGTTCAAGCTAGTTCAGCTAGAAATTATTAGAAGCAATGAACACAAACTTCTGATATAACGTGCATTTCCCATAAGAGATGAGACTGACATGTAGAAAAGTCCCCACTGCATATATACACATTAATTTCACAAACTTTTCCTTCTTTTTAACAGACTTCATTTCACCTCTGAGCACATAAAGTAGAAAATTTTCCCTCAGGAATGAAGAATCACAAGTTTCTGAAAACAGATGAAGCAGCCTGTGCTATCAAGCAGTACTGCCAAAGATGAGGATATAGATACCTTCAGCTTGGGGAAGTGCAGAAGACTGTGACACTTCTATCTGTTTACGAAGATATTACTCCCTACCCTTCTAAAAAGAAGGCCAAGAAAACTTTCATTTTAGATGGTGGACTAATTATACCTGCAATTCATGTCCTTTCATCATACTAAGATAAAATTCTCAAGACTAATTATGACTAACTTCAGGAATTTTCTTTCACTTCCTCAGAATGTTTTGGTTTAGGTAGGTAAGCAATAAAATCCATCCAATTTTCTTCATACAGGAACGACATTTTGGGGAACAGAGTTTACACAATAATGATAACAATATCTGCTACAGCATGGAATTGCAATTTCTATGGGAGTCTGAAGTAATTTTGATGCTTAGAAAAGGCAAGTAAAATATTTTCAGTGAGAATATGAAAAGTTCTACAAGACAGAAAAGCTGACAGGTAGTGATATTGAAGTTTGATCTATACGCACAAAGATAAGGATCATTACATCTGCAGGTTGCTAAGGAACAAATGAAATTGGAGGATAGTTGTGAAATCTTCCTCTGAAAATGGTGAAAAGTTTTTGACGTGTCTAACTTCTCAACATCTTTTCAGTCTAGACTTGCCTAGTCAAGTCTTTCCTTGGAGGCCTGACTCAGGTCACCCTTTTTTAGCTGCCTATATTGGCAAAAGTCTCATGTGCTACATCTCGGTGATAAACATGTATTACCTATATTCCCTTGTGAAGTTAGATGAGTGACAACCAGACAAGAGCCTGGTTCCCCTTTTTCAGCTTCCCAGCCAGCTTCCTGGGTATTATGGGTATTAGCTGCCCTATGCACCTGCATAATGCTTGAGCTTGGAAGAAACTGGCTTTGAGTAAGTTCTCCAGGACACATTACTCAGTGCACCCATGGAGCCTCCCATGATCTGAAGAACATTTCCAGTTCTAAAGCAGTTCCAAGCAGGAGTATACTCCAGGTATACAGAACTCCCCAGAAGTCTTGTCAAAGGACATACCACACACTTTCTGAGGTCCTTAACATTCCCTAACAGAGCTTCTGCAACAAATTACTCTGTACCTGAGCAAGCCCCAGAGGCAGTGCTGCCCCTCTATATGCCACTGTCTCTAAGCTTATGAACTGTCCTGAACCTAGAAAAAGTTTGTACTTAGATAGCTCAGGTGGTCCTCCAACCAGGTAGTTATTCTTAACACAATACCCAAACTATTAACTCTGAAGGTTCATTTCTTTCATCATACTTATTTTCTTATCTCAATAAAAAGATGTACGAATCATACAGTGTTACTCACTCAACTGGTATTATTCTCAACAGTATCTTCATTCATGTTTATGCCATTTATCACCAAGAAACTCCAAATACATAAATTACGGTGATAACTTCACAAAAAATTACTTAATTTTGAGGAGGATTTGTCTTTGTTTACCTATAAACAAAAAGCTGAAAAAGACTAATGCAAGATAAAAAGGAACAGAAACCTACTGAAGACATTTGAAACAATTACCACGAAAGAAATTCCAACAACCAAATTCTAATGAGCAGTAAATAAATTAGCATTACATAGTTGTTATTAATCACTTCATCTGCTATTGCTGATTACTTTGTTCTTCTTGTCAAGTTGGAAGGCCTCCATCGAAATAATAAATTACTTCAAAGTGAGTGCTTTGTTTTATTACAATAGACAATGAAGTATCCTTGTACTTACAGGTGTATGGCCCACACCCTTACTTTCCATATGCCAGTAACATTCTGAATTTATTTAAGACACTCTGGAACAGTAAATAGTATTTCCCAGTCATAGGAAAGAATCTGTGCACTTATGGAAAGACACTTGGTTTTTTTCAACTGCAAAGTATTTAAAAGCCTATACACTAAACTTTGGAGGAAAAAAGAAAAAAGGACAAAATTCCAAATCCATTTCTATTACCAAGATGATGCAGTGGGGGAAAAAATTCACTCTAACGTAAAGAAGTAGAATGCAGTGCAAAAACATGCTGTGGAAATGAGAGCAGTGCTATACAAGTAAACACTAAATGACTTTACACGTTAAGTTCTTCATGCTTTCAATGAAGTTAACACAATCACACCTTAGGAACTGGTCAACAAATACATCTGCCAGTGGTTGTCTTCCCCCAGTTTAATGGGAGATGCTAGATTTTCCCAGCATCTTAAGTGCTGAAGGAAGTGACTCCAATAGACTTCATCTCCTTATAGGAATCAGTGCAGCAGTATCTTCATTAACAATGCTGTTACAAAGTGATTTCTCCACTGTTTGTACAATAGGACAAATACTTGACTATTCCAACATAGAGAGTTTATCCAGTCACAATTCACTGACACAAGAAGAGTTGTGATGGGTGATGCTCCACCTGCTACTTCTAGCATTAATATTGATTACTGGAAATTCATTTCTGCTCATAAAGCTTGTGTTAAGTCAAATAATCCTTGTCCGCACAGATTATTACTTGGACCAGTATAAAACTGAGCCTACACTCAAAAATACAGCTGTTTCTAAGATAATAAATCCTATTCAAGCACTCCTTTTTGTTGGAGTCAACTACTGTGATTTTAAAGCTGTCTTATACAGAAGTATTTTGCACTCAGGAATTCCACTCTGAATTCCACAATAAAGCAAGTTTTAATTCACAGAAGTTCTTCAAGTCAGTTTCCTTAGAAACAATTTCCTTACTGAGAAAGTAAGAAGACTACTACAAACTCCATTCTAAGTGCATCTCCTTTGTCTGTAAAATGACATAAAATATAGCTGATCAGTCCTGCTTCCGAAATTCTCTGGTCTTGACTTTGAGATATAAACACAGATTTGTGATTTCTTTTAATTTCATATCAAACATAGAGACTACAAAACTGAATATAGAAACCATTTTTAGCATTGAAAATGTGCATGACAATCTAATAGCAGTACTATAAAAACAGTCTGATCTACATATATACATCTAACAGACAGAAGAGATTTAATTTAGGACATAAAAATTCAGATAAACGTAAAAATGCGAACTAATTCACAGAATATCTGGAAATACCTCACCAAGAAATGTCTCAGTTGTTTAAGTTCTACAATTACTGCAGCATGATTTTTGGGGGCGGGGCTGTGTCACTACTTATGTATCCTTACCAGTGGTGGCCCTCCCAGGAATATTGTTCCCTGTTTGCCAACAATAATACTTTCATCAGCCATTGCAGGTACGTATGCTCCTCCTGCTGTACAGGATCCCATTACTACTGCTATCTAGTGGGAAAACAAAAAACATAAGTTAATGAATTGTTCAATGATTAAAAATAGCAAATATTTTGTAAAAGTTTTGTACTGATTTTAATAAAGGTCACTGGACAGCTCTGCAAGAACACTCTTTCCTAACAGAGCAAACTGGTTTATGTTTTAGCTTTTTTATTTAAAAAAGGGGAATCTGTCTAGTGTTCAACAGTCTTTTAAACTATGATCTTCAGTGCACTCTGCTAGAAAATTCATATATGAAGTACCACAAGCTCTGTACATGATATATTTGAAGAGACACACATTCTACCATGAAATTTGTTGTTACTGATGAATGGTAAAATGTTGAAACCTAGAGGCTGCTCCTGGTATTTATGCTTAAGTCAGAGCTTCAGTTGTTGCTGATTGGCATAGTTTCACCAATGCTATTATCCTTTGGAGAAAATTACTCACATCTACTAGTATGTAACTTCAGTTCTTCAATGGATCAACTGATTAACTCTGCCCCTTCAAGGCATGATGAGTGTTTTGTTACAGACTTCAACACAAATAACCTCTAGTTTGCCTAATTTTCAGATGATTTTCAGTCCTACCCAATGGACATCTTCTACCTTATTACTTTAAAAAACCTGACTTGACTCCAGATATGATGAATACTGTATATGTATATTATTATGAAAGCAAAGTTTCTCACTTAACTTCTCTTTCAGGAGAGCACTTACAAGTAAGACCCTTTCTTCTTCTACTTGTAGAGTAGAAGGAAAGGAATACTCATATGAAAAGGGCACATGGTAAGAAACTCTTCCTTTCACTACCACACACATACACACAAAAAACCCCTAAAAAAACCCAGAAAAAAATGTTATTTTATTTTAATTTTGTTTCAAGATATTTCTAAAGTGACATCAAGGAATGTTTTCTGTTAAATAATAATTTAATGCTTTTTCTTAAAAGAAAACTGCACACAGAAAAATGAAACTTCCAAATCACATCCCGCAAGTCTAAAGTAGGAGTAAACAAACTATGTTGACCAGCTATCTCAAATCAACCAGCTTTTTCAGCAAACAGTTTTCAGTATCTTAAACTATATTCAGAGTCCCAGGATTAAGCTGCAGTATCTCTGTCGTGCATTTAAAAAATAACTCCTGGCAAATACAAAAATAACACAGGCTTCTAAAAATGAGAGAAAGTTAGGGAAAAAAGTTTATCTGATGTTTTTGCCCAGGATCTGTGTGGTTTTTCCCTACTCTTAATTTTACCAAGGTTATGTTGAAAAATGTGCCTGCATTTAAACTTTAACTCAGGTGTTATTTCTTTCCAACATAAAAATTGGTATATGTATACTCTGGAAAAAATAAAACCTACCTGTTAAATAGCATAACTTCAAATTCTCAAATAATGTCTTACTTCCTGACTTTATTCTTCCACTTATGCCACACAAAATTATTGATAGGTACAATAAAAATGAACAGTCTTCAGTGCATGTACAGTATTTCATACCCCCTGATCAGTTCCACATTCTATCCATGCAGCATAGGAGTGTAAGAGCTCAGGAAGCAGCTAATGAGAAGCTAATCACAGCTTTCTGATTCACAGCCATACAGACAACAACACAATTCAAGCTGTAGTAGGTGTATCAGAAATTAGTCACAGGCAAAAGTAGAGGGGGAAATTAAAAGCACCATCAGCAACTGCAAATTAAAAAAGGGAAAAAAGCAAGCACTTTAAGGCCAAAATTGAGAAGCGCTAATGAACTGACGAAACAGACTTTCATGCAGGTCACAGCACAGAACAGCAGGCAGAAAACTAACAACATCCAGACCTCCACGTCAGAAAAATTAACCAGAGTGAAAATCTGAGAGAGCATAACTTCCTAACCCCACATTCTAATGAAACATCCTGTCAGACAGGGTACATGGTTCTAGCTACCACAATCAGTTAGCACAGGATCAATAACAGATTTACAAATGTTATTAGTGCCTTTTTGAAATGAAACAAAGAATAGACACATCTCCCAAACAAAATTCACCCTTCTTACATCCTTTAAATAAAGGAAGTATTTCAGTAAACATTTTTCCCAGCTTTCCATAAACATTTACAGAAAGATAAACTTTCATCAGTGTCATACCTAGAAAATTTAACTTTCATCAGTGTCATAACATAGAAAAATGTGTTTTATTAAAAGGCAAATCTTCCCTACACTTAGTTTTTATTGTACAGGAGTACAATTACTCCTAATACAACACTATATGGTAACTGAAAGAAAAAAAAAATTCAACTTTTTATGGAACTTTACAAATATATTAAATATGTTTCAAGCTATTCTTGAAAATACCCACAAGACTTCAGGGTCAGGCATTTATACAAAGATCCTGTCTAACATCAGTAATTTCAGCCTTGGAAACTGGGTATACATATTTGTAGCAATGAGCATACAATATCAGAAGTGGAATAAAGCCTGCAAGAGATTGGTCTCTGAGGAAGATGGAAAAAGTGAAGTCATAATGTTTTGAGAACAGGACTTTACTGTGTTGTAAAATGGAGATAGCCCTGTCTGTGTCACTGTATTGTCCCCAGATAACACTGGGAACACCTTCATTAAAATGCAAGAAAGTGCCCGGGCAGGTTCTGTGAGAAACCCCTTTCAATCCTGTTGTTAACCGTTTCCCTACTTGTTGTAAACCCTCAATTTTCATTGGTGGGACATCACTTTCCCTGTGACCATATAAAAACCCAGACCCTAGGAATAAACCTTCTTTCTGCTTCCTGTTCTGCTGGCTGGCTGGTGGTTTCTTCCTAGGACTCTCTAGGGACCACGTGGCCAGAGGGGGGATGGGAAGGGGGAGCAAATCCACATCAGCTGTCGCACATATTCGTCTTTGACAGAACATCTAAAAATCATTACTCTCACAGCAGATCAGGTCTCTGGCAAAAATAAGGATTTGCAAAATTTCTCCAAAACTTTTCCAGCAAAACATCACCTTCTCCTTGACACCTTGTGATGATCTCCCTCGTTACTTGCTGTTCCACAAAAACACTAGGGCCAATTTTATTCACACCTATAAATGTAAAATACAACCTAGACCTATCAGTAACTCTGCAGGATGACCAGCTTACGAAGTGTCTTTTTTCCTGAATATTTTTTCTCTAACTAAATACTGCTTTTTTTCCGGAGACCCACCTAACCACTACAATTGCTCCACTTCTACTGTTGGAAAGAACTGCAGATGGTACATTGTGTCATATCTCCTAAAGAGATTTAGTGTGTTGTTAGAATCTTCAGCCTTGGATTTCTCTGGAGGCAATATATTTCAGGATTCTTTGGGAGCGGAAAAGATGGTTGAAGGTTTGAAGTCTGACTTGCTGCCAAAATGTGCCAAAAAGTTTTCAAGGTAACAAATTCAGTTTCCCTAAAAATAGTGCAAAGCCAGTGTCTGTCATGTAAGGAGTCAGATGGAATATTGTACCCTTGACTGGAGCATCAGCTTCACTTTGAAAGGACGTACTGGCTTCTACTACCTCCTTCTCATGTGAAGAAGCTCCTGTCTAATGGCCAGTGCAGTCAGCTGTGCAAGTGATTGGAATCATGTCCCCTTGGCCCCCAGGGCAGAATTCAGTGGGTTTTATTCCTTGTGTAAAAAACCATTGGATAGTGGGGGTTATGGTGGGGTTTGTGTCATAGCCTTGACATGGGTTCTGCGTGTGTGACAGACCATCTGCAGATAATATGAGGTGAAGAAGTAACTGCTATGATATGTAACTCAAGAGAATCTCAAAGTACATTGCAGGCACACACAAATCAAGCTTTGGAAGGATAATGACTGACTTTTTGAGGCTTCCAAAGTGTGGTTGAGAATTTCTTCTTCTTGAAAATAAACATTGTCATCACAAGTTCCACCTGCTTCTCACTCAGAATAGATTGCATAAGAGACAGAGGTTGAATAATTTTTAATGTTCTGCATTCTTTAGCTCTCATTGTAATCAGCCACAGATTAATCTGTCAGAATTGTACATATCACTGTTAGGCCTACAAGAGAACCTGGATTTATGATCATAACTTCTTTTTGCTCTGAGCAGTCATTGGTGTCCATAAAGAATGCAGGCTTCAACCTATGCATTTATTTATTAATTTATTGTTTTGTTGGAAGGTTGTATGTACTTTCCCCTGGTAAACAGAAAGAGTTCTGCAGGATCAAGGAAAAAGAAGACTAGTTCTGAAAACTGTTATTCAGAACTGGAAGATCTGGTAAGCTCCTCACAGTTTGCCTTTTTCAACTTGTGTTAAGGACTATTGCTGCAGTCTTGCAGTCTGTCTCCTACATGTCAAAAAAAAAAGATACAAGATCTGGAAAACAAGATGAAGTAGGACCACGAAAGGTAAGGAACACTTTTTGTAGGAAGAACAGTTATGTAAGCTTGGATTTTTTGGTCTGCAAAAGGGAGTATGAGGCAGGTATATGAGAGTGCTACAAAACCATACAAAGAGGCTGGAAGTTGACTGACTAGACAGCTACTCTGTAGGAACTACTTGGTTCTTTGCTTTTGTTTAGTTTTTGTTTATTTGGAGGAGGTTAACTTCAAAGACCATGGATTCCTCCACCCTTCCTGGGAGTTTCCAGCATGTCCCTGGACAACTCCTTTACAGTTTTTATCTGTTACCTGCCTTCCTCAGCTCCATTGGTACCTTACACTCCGTCCTCTACTTTCACTGCAGCCATGGCTGCCCATCAGCAATTACATCCTAAAATATTTTACACTCTTCATGAGTAATAGATTCAGAAGCAAGCACACCGTCTGCATCAAAAAATTGATCCCTACATATTCCTGAAAGAACCATGACACAAAATCACTTCTAAATACAGGAACTGTGACTAACAGTCATTCTACGCATCATTAATGCCTTAGAAAATAACCTCACTGTTAGGGCAGTTTTATCATAAAGCACATCAGTGTATAAAATGGATATATAAATACACACATACTCCTGTTAGTAGAAAGTATGTCTCATTTACTAGTCACCATCAAAGGTGTCCTCACCTTCACAATGCTGATGCAGGATAATCAACTGTTCCCAGAGATTTCCTAGTGCTTCCTCAAATGGCCCTACATACCATACTGTCAAGTCCATTTCTCTCCTACTCCAACACAGAAGCAGGTAGGTCAAGTCATTAGCACTAACACAAAGAAAGAAAACAGCTTCTTCAAAACTATAATGACTTTCTGTGGACAGTTATTGTGCTTACCAGGATGGGTCATCAGGTTGGCACAGCACAGTGCTCTCAAAAACAAACCATGGCTACAAGCTTTGGAAATAGACAATGGCAGCAAGCATAAAAACATTTATAGTACATTCAATTCTTAGGTAAAAGCAAATTACCTGTGGAATTCCTTGTGAGGACATGACTGCCTGGTTATAGAAAATACGGCCAAAATGATCTCGGTCTGGAAATACTTCTGCTTGCCGAGGTAAATTGGCTCCTCCTGAATCCACTACAGGGAATGAAAGCATATTAATGTCTTTGAAGGGTGTTATATACTTAAGTTGCTGGGACAGTATCTGCATGTTACTTAAAATATACAGCACAATTACTATCACTAACACCATATATATTGCCATGAATCTTGGTATATTATGAAATTCTTCTTGGGGGTAGAGCAGGAGGAAAAGAAGAAAAATAGTAAACACTCCTTTACAAAATCACATCCATCCCAATCATTTTCACACAAAATAAACTGAGATGTGCCTAAAGATGCAGTCGTTCTTCGCTATACAAACTTTTAAACTCACCTTACTGCAAAAGTTTTAAACTCAGAAGACTTTGAATGCACAATTTTAACTGAATTATCAATTGCAATTCTGCCACAAGTTCCAGAAAAAAAAGCAAGACAAACCACCAATGAGTTCAAAAGGTGCAGCATGTGTATTTTCATACCTTGATTATACTTCATTCTGAAGACCTTAAGTTATCTTTAGGAAGATCCATTTATTGTATGTTCTTGCCCTATGAGGTGCCCTTCAGCTTACAGGTTTCCAACAGCAGCTGCCTCTCCACTCCCAATTAATGAAAATACATCCTCTCATGAGATGTATCCAAACAAGGATACATGCAAAGTTTCTTCCAGTTCTTTCAACAACCAAGATAAAATTTAGCCCTCCCCTTTCCTCCAAGTCTCTTTCTACAGCAATCCCACAAAATCTACAGCCACACTATCCCTGTATCCATCCCACCAAAAGTTTCAAGTTCACACTTCTCCTAATCCTTTTACTGGTATTATTTGCATGGTTGGCCTGCCAGCAGGGCAAGAAACTACAAACAGTTACGAAGGCCAGGACCTACATTTATCTTGATTTTTTAACTAATACAAGCATCCAGACTGGCAAACCTCTTAATGCCCCTCTGCAGATATGTAAACTGCTAAGCTAAGCCAAACAGACAAGGAAAAGCCCACTTTATTTTTTTAAATTAAGACACTTGAGGGGTCTTTCTCTGCTGATGTGGAAGTACACAAAATCCACAGGAACACACACTCTCTTACTTCTGTCTGTCAAATTTGAAGGAAATTGGCCAGTAGGTTCAAAAACTGTTAGATTGGGAATTGAAGCTGAAAGAACAACATTGGCAGAAACCTCTTGGATTTATATAAAACCAGGCTAAGAAAATACTACTGGTAGTACAAATATATTTAGTACTCTGATCTTAATCTTTAATAAAAAATATACTTACATAAAAACTTACAGGAAGGTTTAGCTATATACTCATGTAAGAGACTAAACTCAAAAAGAAAAATAATATACAATTAAATTTCTGCTTCAGTAAAATTAATCACAAGTTCTAAAGATCTCTTGATCCAAACTATTAATGAGGCTATTTTTATTTCTTTGGCATGTTCTCTCATACAGCTACATGCTTCACCAGAACATACTTTTTAACTGCAATTTGAATTGATTGGATGAGACTATAGGAAAGATTGTTCCTTCATGACAGAAGGGAAAGGAAGAAGAAAGAAGTGATACAGTGTTAACAGCTACATCTGTATCTTATGAACCCAGTCCCACAGCAGTGCAGAAGATAGTGCTGAGAATGGATAAAGTTAAGACGTGCCACCAATCTGTAGACGTAACACAGTATTGATGAAAGTGTATTTGAATATTTGTGTCTAAAATACGTTCCTGGTTAGTCAAATCTGGGGACACACGAGCTGCCCTTAACACAGGACATCTGCTATTTCTGCAATAGGACTTACCCAAATAAAGGCAAGGGAGGTGATTTTGCATTGCAATTTCTTGAGCACGTAAATGTTTCTTAACAGTGATGGGATAATAGGTACCACCTTTGACAGTTGCATCATTAGCAACAATCAAGCATTCCACCCTAAAAATAAAACAAGTTTATGAGACAGAAAAATATTTCTAATGAGTAAATACGTATGTTGGTTAAGAAACTGCAACATGCCAAGGACTGTTGAAGCCCTGATGCTCTAAGAGAGCTCTTTTTGCTTGCATTCTGCCAACTGCACGCTGTAACAGCAGCCTCCTGTTCCATTATGCTGTATAGCACTGTAATTAATTTCAAGAATAGTCTTGGACATACTTTGAGTATGTGAAATGAATTTTTAGACTAAAATATCCCCTTTTTTAAAAAAATTGCTTTACAAATGCACTAATCTTCTTCCTTCACTGGACACCAGAAACTTTATGGGTGTTCTAGTATGGAATACGCTAACTGAACAAAAAAAACAAAACACAACAAAACCCCAAAAACCCAACCCAACACACATACAAAAAAAACCCCAAACAACAAAACACCAACCAAAAACTTTCACTTCTTTTTAACTAAGACTAACAAAATTGAGATACCAACTTTCTTGATTTTTTGGGTGTCAGAAACGAAACACTAAAAATGCTAACAGATTAATACTGGAAACTGAATAAAATTAGACTTTCCTTTTCATATAATCAATAATGAAGATGACTGGAATTTCTCACCCAGATACTCGACCAATGCCTGTGATAATGCCTCCTGCAGGTACCTCTTCATTACCATACAACTGGTAGCCAGCAAACTGGGAAAACTCCAAGAATGGAGAACTGAATAATGACAAATAAAATGAAATTTTAAAAACTAATTGGCTGTATTTGTCATTGGATCTCACTTAAAAGGCTAAATTTTAAAAATGAAGGGATTTTTTGTTGTTTTTTTTTAAATACATGAGTATTTCAAAGAACATTTCTGCAAAATTTCAATGCTGTTATTTGCCAGTGTTTATGGAAAGTAAAGAGAAAAGAAGCATGTTATAGTATCTACCTGCAAAAGAGAACCTGAAGTGTTTTAAAAAAGAGAATCTGAAGTGTTTTAAAAAAAAAGGAAGCACCTACCCAGGATCAATAAGCTTGTCAATTCTCTCTCGGGGTAACAGCTTTCCTCTTGACGTGTGAAGCTTACGAGCTTTTTCTCCACCTCCTGTGATACAACAGTAAATTGTCACATTTTCTATGGACACAGATAGATAAATCTCCACTTATATTAAAACTTAGAAAGGAAGCGCTGACAAATTCCCAGTTTTTCGAATATGGACCTTAATAATGAATTTAATAACTAATGGTTTCCACTTCAAACAGATTTAAGGTATTGATAAAAATGTTTGCTTTTCAGAATGTTCTCTATTTCCCCTCTCATTTTTCATAGTTAGTCTCGAGGTAAAGATTTTAATAAACATAATTGCCTGAAACATTCCCCCACTGCTTGGTAACAAAGAAAATACAAACACACAGAGAAAAGAACAGCAGTAGAACTTCAGAAAATACTACTCCCTAGACCTGATTCAGAATAGCTATGCTGAATCCAATCTTGAATGACCCAAGACAATGTGGATTAATTTCCTTAGATCACACCAAAACTGTAAGCAGAGTTCAGACACTCAGCATTTCATATCAAGTTTAAATTTGCTTCATTTCAACCCTTCACTCGAGGCCATCCTAAATCATATCTTTTGCTCTCTAGAGCCTTGTGTCATTTGATACCCAAGATGTGTTAACACACCTCAGCCTCTCTGTAACAACAGCTTCTACAAACATTGTCTCTCTGTGTAGACAGATCACTGATCCACCTCATCACTCTAAAATTGTCTCCCTGTCCAAAATAAAGAAAGGGCTATTTTGCTAACTTTTCTCCTGAGACTCCAGGATTTCTTTGTCAGCTAGGTATCACTGAAACAGAGCTTTTAAGCCTACCTTTCAAATTCTTTCTCCCACTCCATCTCCTTCCTTGATCACTAGACACACCATTTCCTACCCATTAGGAGTGCCAAAAGTCTACGATTTATTTCTGATTCAGCCTTTTCATTAGGTCTGTATATCCAGCTTAAGTCTAAATCTTGTAAATTCTTTCTGTACAAGTTTCCTATCATACAACATCTCATATCCACCCACAGAGCTACTACTCTTACCCATGTTTTTAACATCCCACATCATAACTACATTTTCTATGACCTCCATCTTGCCTTTCTCATTTACACTGAGCAAAAGTGCAAAAATAATTTACATCCCATGACTTTTGTCATCTCTGTGCACACACACTAATCATAAATGCTTGCTGCCCAGGTCCCTTAGCCAATTCATTGAACATTCCTCTTCCAACATCAAGACACTCTACCCTGCACTAGCCTCCATTCTCTATACTGGCAAGCAGTGTCCTTGACAAGGAAACAAACTTGAAGGCATTTAATTTGAAATATCTTCTTTAATTTCTACTTTACAACAATGTCTATACCACCATGACTGCTGATATGCTATGATCAGTCACAGATACTAAACATATCTCTTACTTCTTGTGCTTCCCATCAGAAAACCATCTGTTGTAATTTATCACAGCCTGTAAACTCTTTGGGACAGGGACCATCTTCCTGTTGCACAGCTGGGGATTACTCAGTAGAATGGGATATGGATTCACAAAAGCCCTACCCACTGAAGTAACAGCTAACAAATGAAGCATTTACTATAAAGACCTCAAGCAAGAACTTATCCTCTGACAGACAGCTTTTGCAATGAATGTAAAGATGTTGCACATATCCTTCAAAAGTATTCAGGGCAAGTACCTAATTCTTCTCATACACTTAAATGATAGGCAAAGCAATTTCAATTAATGTCACTCAAAAACATGTATTAACACCCTGGTAGAGCTCGCTCAGATGGAGGAAAGATGAGGACTAAATTCTTGTCCTGTCAATGCGTAACACGCAAGAACAGGCAAACATGCAGCAGTGAAGAAGGCCATAATCATTAGTTCATGAGCCACATAGTGAATTTCTGAACAATCTCTACACCCACAAAAGACAGAAGTATTCCATGGGCTTCAGCATCTCCTCAAGAAATCCTGGACCTTTGTTACACAGTAAGCAAGAAAAAGCACAAAGCACAAAACATTAACTGAGCTCCATTCCAGAACCGTAAAAGAAACTGCATTATGTAAGAAACAGTATATGAAAAGACAAACCATTATGATGATAGTTGCAAGAAGGGGAGAATTAAAGCTATATGCTCAACTTCTGGCAGCACAGTTAAGCACTTCAGAAACATTTTCTTTTACTGTCTCCATTAATTACAGTCAACTGCAATTCATTCAGTTTTACAAGTCAAAAAGAAGAAACACATATTTCAATCTTTTAAACAACTACAGACTTGCTTCTCTTTGCCAGCACAACTACAGCTAGGAAATCTGAAAAGAACCACCAACAAAAGAAGGGTAAAGGTGAGTCCCCATCCTTTACTGGATGCATGGAGAAACATAGTGACAAAGGATGACTAAAATGACTATATTTACTGCCTTTTTTGCCTTAGCTGTTAACAGACCAGTTGTTCTCTGGATACCCAGTCCACTGAGATGAAGGCCTGGACAGGGAGCAAACTAAAGACCCCATAATCCAAGTGGAACTTATTAGAGACTTGCTATACCACTCAGACACACACAAGTGTATGGGGGCAGATGGGATCCACCCAAGGGTACTGACAGAGCTGGCAGAAGAGCTCGCAGAGGTGCTTTCCATCATTTATCACCAGTCCTGGCTAACCAGGGAGGTCCCAGCTGTCTGGAGGCTGGCCAATGTGACCATCCATCTATAAGAAGGTCCAGAAGGATTCAGGGAATTACAGGCCTGTCAGCCTGACCTTGGTACTGCGGAATGCCATGGAGTAGAACATCTTGAATATCATTATGCAGAACATACATGAAAACCAGGGGATCAGGCCAAGTCAGCATGCATGTAGGAAAGGCAGCTCCTGCCTGACCAACCTGATCTCCTGTGACAGGCTGACCCACTTACTGGATGAGGGAAAGGCTTCAAACATGGTCTGTGTGGGCTTCAGCAAAGCCCTTGACACTGTTTCCCATGTTCTCCTGGAGAAACTGTCTGCTCGTGGCTTGGATGGCGCACCATTCACTGCATAAAAATCCAGCTGGACAGCCAGGCCCCAAGGGTGGGGTGAAAGGAGTTAAATCCAGCTCAAGACTGGTCACAACTGGGGTTCCCCAGGACTCAGTTTCAGGACAAAAGGATCAAGGGCACTCTCAGTAAGACCATGGATAACGCCAAGCTGGAAGGGAACGTTGATCTACTCTGGGGTATGAAGGCTCAATCCAGAGGGATCTGGACAGGCAAGAGGGATGGGTCAAGACCAATGTGTGAGGTTCAACAAGGCCAAGTGTCAGGTCCTGCCCTTGGGTCACAATAACCCTACAGGCTGGGGAAGAGTGGCTGGAAAGGTGCCCAGCTGAACATGGGCCAGCAGGGTGCCCAGGTGGCCAAGAAGGCAAACGGCATCCTGGCCTGTACCAGCAACAGTGTGCCCAGCAGGACCAGGGCAGGGAATTGTCCCTTTTATGTGGCACTGGTGAGGCTGCACCTCCAACCCTGCGCTTAGTTCTGGGCCCCTCACAACAAGAGCAAGCTATAAACCAGGAATTTTGTTGCATCTGCATGAAATGATTAAGGAACAACACTTTTAGGAGGAAAATAACAAAGAACAAAACTGCTTTTTGTACCAAATTAAACAAATTTATTCTTTTATTTAAAAATGTAGACTGTCATACTTACCTAATCTGATTTTTTCTGCATGTTCTTGTAGTTCAGTTACCAGTGCTTTCATTCGTTCATAGTTTTCCTGAAAGAGAATTTAATTAATTAATTAATTTAATTAAACAGAATTTTAAGCTTAGCTAACAGTGACTGTACAATTTTTAATAAACAAACACAGAAAGTACAAGTCTAATTTCTCTTCCAAATATAATTTTACCTTACCAAATACTGTCTATAGTTTTCAAAGTCATAATATATCTACCTATGTATTGGCTTCTCTCAAGCATTTAATAAACATGCTTCACAAAAATTCTGAGTGCATTAGACTAGTTCTGAATTATTACAGGGATGAAGTGTTGGTTTTATTGGATTTTGTTAATTCTTCGTACAGGCTGGTTTGCTTTCAAATCTAATTATGTAAAAATGTGGATTCAAATTAAGCGCTCTTATGTCTCTGGTAGCAAAGGATGCATGACCTAGACCAAATGGAATTTGGTAAACACTATTTAGATTCTTGTTGTTTAGGCTGAACATAAAGGTAAAATAAAGCTTTTTTTAAAAAAAAACAAAAACAAAAGGTCTGGTCTTCTTGCCATTACACCTCTGGAAAAACAAAGACTCATAGTTCTGAATATGAGTGATCCAGTACTGAGGTCACCACTTCAATCAGACTTATCCAAAACTCTGTGTGCTCATTACAGCAGGGTGGGTTTTTTCCCCCAGTTTCTTAGGATTTGAAAGTATTAGTCAAGCTTAATTTGTTGGGTTTCTTTCCAGACATATTAAGAACTATATTACCTTTGTGAAAAGTGTAACTGCAATAAAAAAACATGCTGCATAAAAAGATTATATTGCTTTGTCTAAATCTCATTTAGATGTTTGAGTCTACTCTGACAGAAGAAACACCTGATGACTCTTTAGATTCATATCTACTTCAACACTCAGACTTAAGGTTTCCCCCAGAAGCCGCAAATGTTGCAGTCCAGGTTGTTCAACACAGCCTTAGGCACTGAAAGGCACAAAGATATGAAGCAGAGAGAAAATAAAAACATATACAGAGGCACCTCACATTTGGACCATTTAAGTTGCATAGTGACTTTAAAAAGAATGCATTTCTCCTCCTTTGTAATTGCTACAAATAGATTAAAAATACTCTATTGAAAGCTAAAAAACAAATACAGTGAAAAAAGGTCTAAGCAATTTTATCAGCTCGTACACACAATTTATAAACAAGGTCAGCATTCAGAGGTCATTCAGCAAGATCACGGTAACTGAAACACTGAAGTCCAACTCTCGTGCCTCTGCTGGTTTCCCCAAGCACAAATGCAGTGCTATCTGTGATATGGCTCACAGCCCCCACCTGCATGAATTCTGTACCACCTAATTGCCAGCCAACACCTAACACGGGCAAGACACCTGCCTCAGTTACAAGAAAATCTCTCTGATGTGAAGTGCCCCTCTGCAGCCTCAGCTACAGAGGACGCAGGAGGTCACCAGGCTCCTGCATCTCTTCCCTCCCTACATTCCTCCTAAGGCTGTATCAGCATGTCCCTCAGATTATTCCCCTTCCAATCTATTTCTTTTGATATCTTAACCAACCCTTTCCCTGTCCAGCCACTGCACAGCTTCAACATCCACCTCTAGAACTGTTTATCTTGCTGCTAACCCATGAAATCACACTGCAATGGCCTTCAAGCAGTTTAAACACGGGCAGAGTATCCCAAAAACTCCAGAACAAAACAAGCCACACCTTATTACCTTGATGGTGCTGCTCCTATGAGAGACTGTGGACAGTAACTGTGGCCACACAACCACATGAAGCACTGAAGAAAACAAAACCTGCCCTTTCCATAAGACTGTTTACATGTTAACTTTTTTTTCTCCTCTGTGAAAAATCCGTAAGTCAGTCATTGTAATTCTGTGCTTTTAAAAATCTGCAGTTGTCACAATGCCAGATATTATTCTGTTCAGCTTGTCTAGCTGGGTCATTTTGCAACATAAAATATTTTCTCTGTTTTCTCTAAATACACTCACCTTTTGCACACAGTACTAAGCTTAAAAACTCATCTTTAACATAGGAAAAAATAAAAAAGCAGCTAAAAAGGCAGAGGATATTAAAAGAGGAACAGCAATCACAATCATAGGCTTCTTTCTAGATTCTGAATTAACAACTAATTGCCGCTATTCTGGCTACTCTATATGAAAAATTGTGAACTTTTTAGATAATCTATAAAAAAATACTATACACCAACATTTGTATTGCTTAAATTCACCTAACTTCAACTGCGATCTTCATGCCTTTAACCAGAACACAACATTATACTTTACCAGAAAGATGTTTTGAAATAATTTTGAATACGCACAGAAAAGACTCCCCTCAGAACCAAATGTGCTAGTTTTACTATGTATTTGTGGGCTCTTTACTGTCAGTAATTAATGACAAAAAGGCCAGTGAAGGGGCACAAAGCTCCTTCTGGAAAATGGCTCTTGCACCAGGAAGGGCTATAAAACTCTACTGTTAATATGAGGGTTTCCAGAAATTTTAAAGCAAAATCAAGAGGCAAAACCTAGACTAATCCTACAGTTACTGCACAAAGTAGTTTAATTACAGCTACATCAGCAAAGTGGTTGTAAGGGCTAATCCCATCTTTAAATAGACTTTCCTTCGTTTTCCAGAATTTAGACTCACTCACTTTTAAATTACCTTTTTTAACCTGTCTGGTTTGAAACACAGTTTACATTATGAGGCCAGCCTGTCTAGGTGAATTCACAGCCAGAAAAGCAAACACTGACTATGGAAGGCAAGACCTTCATCAGGTATGTTGTGTTTGCACTGTATTACTTTTATTTCTGACGGCTAAATGCCTCCCAGCAGGGACCTCAGCACTTTGTGTTTGCAAAGCGCTACTTGCACTTACATAGTTCCATAAACTTTTTCTACCAAATACGAACAGTACTACTGTTTTACCAAGCCTTGCTTTTCTTTTGAGGCTGAAAGGTACACAGACACAAATACAAATCTAGCAACAGCTCAGATGAGTTAACACCTTTATTAAAATACTTCTTTTTTGTATGCAAAATATGAACGTACACACACACACACACACGCTGTGTATGTGTGTATGTATGTATATGTGTGTGTGTGTCTGTGTGTATGTGTGTGTGTATGTGTACACGCAGAAATTTCACAGAAGTTTCAGTCACCTAGCTTCTGTCCTAAATTTAGTTTCTGCAACACAAAGCACAGAATCAAAACACGGAACCAAAGGAGCTATTTCAATATGAGTACATGTTGTGGCTTCACCTGCTGTTTGATCTTTTACTTGGAAGAAGTATGAAAGCAAATGCATGTCCTCCTATCAGTTTGGATCCACACCTAAAGCTATGCTTTACTCAGCCTAAGTGTAAACACGATTTTTATCTGGAACATGATGATATTAATAATGTTCCACTAGAAATAAATCAATTTTTACCAGATACAAGTAGGGTTCTCTATTTGTAAAGACAACTGGAATCACACCTAACACTCCTACTGAAAAAATTGTTTCGGAGGCATGTCCATGACTGTGCCGCTGTTCCACCTGTTTTCAACTCGGGAATCAATTTGCAAACACAGGGAAACATCAGACTTGACAACCACCGGGCTCCACGCTCAACCGCCTCCACCTGGGTATGGAGCACGGCTTACACCGCAGCAACCCTGGCCTTGTGATTTCAAAGCGCAACGCTGTGACACCACCCGAGAGGGGGCAGGCACTCGCACCAGCCCCGGCTCTCTGTCCCGGGCAGCCGACGGGAAGGAGCGGGGCTCGGCCGCTGGGAGCGCGGGCCGCGGCCTGGCGCGCCCGCACGCGCCTCCCGCGCCCCGCACGCGCCTCCCGCGCCCCGCACGCCAGTCCCGCGCCCCGCACGCGCGCCCTCCCGCGCCCCGCACGCCAGTCCCGCGCCCCGCACGCCATTCCCGCGCCCCGCACGCCATTCCCGCGCCCCGGCCCGGGCCGCCGTACCTGGTAGAGCGCGGAGCTCGCGTCAGGCCGCGACCCCACGGGCGCCACCGCCTCGCCGTGGTAGCCCCGGGCGAGCAGCGGGCGCAGCAGCCCCAGCCAGCGGGCCGCGAGCCGCGGGGCGCCCACCAGCATGGCCGGGCCGGGCCGGGCCAGGCCGAGTCGAGGGGAGCCGGGCAGAGCCGAGCCGAGCCGAGCCGAGCCGGCCGTCCCAGGCCGTCCCAGGCCGCCGCCGCCACTCCCCCCGGCGCGGCCAATGGGCACGGCGGGGCCGGGCACAGCCCCGCGCCCCGGGGAGGGGGAACGCCCAGGAGCGGCCTGTGCGGGAACTTCAGCCGCGACCGCACACCTCTGCAGCACTTAGCCCTCCTGGGAAATGTTCTTATACGGCAATACGGAGAGAACTTTTTAACATCCAAACCTCTTTGGTCGAGTTGCTTCCTTGTTTGGGAGCTTTGCTGCTCTCCACCATTCCGGACTATGTTTAAAATCAAGGCCGTCGTAGAGAGAGAGAACAGCTGGGAGTCTGATACCAAGTAAATTACGTTCTAATCTAAAAGAAAACCACAGGACGACAACGTCCCTGTTACTACATCCAGCCTGTTACTGCCAGGCCAGCAGGTCTTCATGGAGCCCACACTTAGAGAATCACAGAATATGCTGAGTTGGAAAGGACCCACGAGGATCATAAAGCCCAAGTCCTGGCCCTGCAGAGGACATCCCCAAGAGACACACCATGTGCCTGGGAATGTTGCCTAAATGCTTCTTGAACTCTGTCAGGGTTGGTGCTGTAACCACTTCCCTGGGGACCCTGTTCTAGTGCCCAACCACCCTCTGGGCAAAGAACCTTTCTCTAATATCAAACCTAAACCTCCCCTGATACAACTCCAGGCTGTTCCTTCAGGTCCTGCCACTGGTGACCATAGACAAGGGATCAGTGTCTGCCCCTCCTCTTCCCCTCACAAGGAAGTTTATCTGCAATGAGGTCTCCCCTCAGCCTCCTCTTCTCCAGGCTGAACAGACCAAGTTACCTCAGCCACTCCTCATACAGCTTCCCTCAAGGCCCTTCACCATCTTCACTGGCCTCCTTTGGACACTCTCTAACAGCTTAATATCTTTCTCATATTGCAGGGCCCAAAACTGCCCACAATATCCAAGGTGAGGCTGCCCCAGTGCAGAGCAGAGCAGGACAGTCCCCTCCCTCGACTGGCTCGTGATGCTTTGCCTGATTCCCCCCAGGACAGGGTTGGCCCTCCTGGCTGCCAGGGCACTGCTGACTATTCAACTTGGCATCAACCAGGACCAACCCCAGGTCCCTCTCCATGGCACTGCTTTCCAGCATCTCATTCCCCAGCCTGTACATACAATGGGGTTGCCCCATCCCAGGTGCAGAATCCAGCCCCTCCCTTGTTGAATTTCACATGGTTGGAGATTGCCCAGCCCTCTAATTTGTCCCAGTCTCTCTGCAGGGCCTCCCTGTCTCTACCTTACTATATCTAAGAGTACTGATATTGATAGGATATAATGATATTCAAAGAAACGGAAACACAGACTAGAAACAGAAACAGAATAGAAAATAATTTATTCACATAATTTACATGGAGAATAGGACTATTTTCTTTGAAACAGAAAGGTTATATGCGATGATACAAGGTGTCAGACAACTCTAAGGAAAACAGTCTTATGCCACATCTTTGTAAAAATGTTACTCAGAAGCACTGAGATTTCACCATTTTCTTACATCCTTCATCATTTATAAACTTTCATACACAAAACAGAACACAAAATCGTCCTATTTCCATTAAAATTAAAATTGTTCTGTAAAAAAAGATCCGACAAAGTGCATGGAATTTACTGCAAGAGAAAGCACAGCCCCAATTAATAATGCATATAAGGCACCATAAATCTTAATAATGAAATAGTTGATTTTTTTCCCCCACCTTGTAATACGAATGCAAGAGCTAAAATGTATGCAACTAAATGTAGAATGGTTATCCCCTCAGTACTCACTCAGAAGGTACTCACGGCAACTGTTTCACAGACACTCCTCACAAATCTATTTTTAGGCTCTATGAGTGCAAGTGATACAAACATGCCACATGTATCAGGAAGTAAACACTTGCATACTTAAAATAATATCTACAAGATATACAATACATACTTTTATGTATACATTGATCTATTTTATAATGTTTACAGTAAGACTATTTAGATAAACATTTCAAGTTAAATGGATTAGGCAAAGTACAAGATACCATCTGAACAGAAACTGTTGTTGGTATTTCTGGAGGGATTTTTTGGGGAGTGAGGTGGGTTGATCATATGCTTTCAAATAAGTTACTTCACACTGGGACCATTAGTCCCTTTTCTGTCACCTCTAGGAATACTGCAGCCAGTGACATTTCATTGACAGAGGCCTGCTAACATCTTTTAGCAGTAACAGTAGCTTTTGTATTTTTCCTCACTGACGAAATTTTAAAGGCTCCTTCAGAAGCCTTGCCAATAAATCCTGAAAAGACAAACATTCTTGAATTTCAATGAACTACATACTTATATTATTTACCTGCCAGTAAATGATTACCCAGTCCAAAGCTGGTGATAGGTTTCAATTTACAGTTAACAATACCATTTAAATATCAGTTTCACCTTCATAATAAATCCTTTGTTTTGCAAAAGTACTTGCTACTTTTATGTAACAGGAGAAAAATTTAGTCTACTCAATTCTACACACTCATTCTTGTGCAAGCAGGAGTTTCAGAGTAAATACCGAATCTTTCAGTGACCACCTGACTTTGACACTGAATACACCTCATTACCTCATCAAAACAATCTTGATGAGCTAAGTAAGAAACTAAAATCTAAAGCTACACCAGAATTTTATAGCAAGTTACAGTACAAGCAGACATGCCACATGGAAAAACCCTTCAAATTGAACTGCTTCAAAGCAACAAATCCTCAAAAAAATAACCTTGTATAGTCATGGTTTAAATCCAATGTCTTTGTGCTATTTTGCACAAGGGAAGCTGAGGAGGTCCACAAAATACAAACACCTATATGTAAAACCAAGAAAAAGAAATGGTATCTAGTGCTTTGTTTTCCAATGTAGAAGAAAATTAGCTTTTATGCTAGGGAACATCAATCTCTTCCTTCCAATGATGAAAATTGCGAAGAGTAACCTTGTGTTAGCATTTTTTAGTAAACTCTGTTTTCTTGTTTCCAATACATTTTTAAGGAACCGATACCATCAGGCTTTTCAAGTCGAGATCTTGTAATCTCTGTAATTAAAAAGTCCTAAAAAAATAAGTAATTTGGAGATTCTAATAAAAATACACGCAAGTGCTTAACATACCTATGTATTTACTACATTACTTCCAGTATTTGCGTTCTGATCTTCAGAGATTACACTACACCTCCTAACATAACATACTTCACAAAAAGAAGTATAGAACTTGTATAGCCAGTACCAAAAGCTTTAGCATTAAAATGCAAAGGGATATTTGTTACAAGATTAAACATTATTTCATTGCACTTCTATGGAAGATAGTCATACCAGCAACTAAACAAGGGAAACTACAGGCCAGCAGTTGCTGGTCTGGTCCAAAAACATCACTGTAGTGGTTTAGATTATATCAACATTTTGAAAGTATCCAGGTTGCTTCAGAAGGAATCCATTTCATCTCTGTGGTATTAATTAACAAGAGTAGAACTGGCTGATAGTTAAGTGTCACATAAAAAATGTCAGAACAAAAAATACTCCTTTCTTTTGGAGTATATTCTGTAATCCTAGATTTTTATAAAACCCATTTGCTATTCTGAATCATCCACTTCCATAAAGATGTCACTGAAAAAATACTCAGAGATTCTAGTTGGTTCTTCTTCCTTCTCTTGATCTTCAGCACAAAGAGGTGCCTTCTCAGAGGAGTTGTTACTTGGAACCTAATAAAATAAGAGAGGATTGCTCTTAAGAGTCTTAATCTGTGTATTGTGTATGTATAAATACATTTACACATATATGTCTTTGAGCTTCCTATTTATGTAGGAAGTTTTGACAAAAAAATTCAGATTTTACTGAAAATGGGAAGCAAGTAGTTGTACATCCCGAGAAGAAGACAACTTAGCTCCCTTACAAGTTTCTTAGATATGCACATGTCAGAATTTGTTCACTGGAGGAAATATCTCTCTCAAAACATGAGTGCTACATGCCCAACTACCCACTCCTGAAACAACCAATTTGCTGTTCTTCACATCTCAAAAATGCATGCGTCTTCAAAAGTAAACACATACCATAACTGCAGCGTGAGCAGCTACATGCTCACATTCCACAGATGAGGATGGAGAGGGAGGGCAACAAGATTCCTTATCGTCCTTAGTAGATGGAGTGGGTTTCTTCAGACTTCGTTTTGGAGTCCCAATTCGAGGCTTTTGGACCTTCCCTCTATTTCCTTTGGTATCTTCTGCAGATTCAGAACTACTTTTTTTGCAAATTAAAGATAAAAATCCCAATGGTTTTCGTCCACCCCTGTTCAAAACAAATACAGTTAGGATGTCATAGGATTGCTCCAAATAAAGATGTAAATAGTATTGCAGGAGTCCAAGTCATTACACAGGAAACAAACACACACCTACAGGTTATATGAAAATTTTAAGAAAAACCCCAAAAAGTCATTTTGAGAACATCTTTTGTATTCCTCAATATTCTGGCACAGGAGTTTTTTGAAGAGTTACAGAGACTCTTGACAATCTTCAACCCTGAGAACAGGAACCTACTATTTGCTATTAATCCACAGCACATAACAAGCTACCAGATCTTCAGAAAGCAATTCCAATAGGGATTGAGACACACTCCTGTCAAACTGAAAAAAGCATCCTTCATGTAATCAGTGGAAAAAGAAACCTGATTCCAAAGGATGGAGCCACAACAGACTATCTGCTGCAGGGTTTCAGCCTATTTATAGCATGAACACCAACACCAGTGAAGTTACAGAAGTTATGGTACTGAGGAATGTACACAGAGCATTAACCTTTCATGTTGTTAAGACTTTACAAATTAGAAAGTACATTTTAGGGCAAGAATCTGTGTTAATGCATCATTATCCAATTGCTTGGATGCCCCAAGTATAAACAGCCATTACTGGTACTCACACAAGCATAATAACAAAGTAAATGACAGGATCAGAAAATGCCAGCAGAGCACCACAATCAAAACCAGTGAGCATAGGAACAACAGAGCAGAGACTCAAACACTTAAACATACAGTATAGAAAGGTATATTTGAAAAATCAAGTCCACAGATAGGTAAGAGGAATATCCTCTAAGCTGCCAAGACTGAAACTCCTTTGGGGAAATGACACAGCTTATATTAGTCCTAAAAATCCAATGTGCTCAGTACTATTAACAGTAACAAATCTTACTGGCAGCACAAACACCAAAACAAGTGGATGGGCATATCTCTCACGACATAAGACTTATCTAAGGAAAACAAAAATTATCCTAAGTTCCTACCAGAGCCAGTGGACGTCTGACTGACAAGAGGCATCTGTCAGTGTCTAAACAGACACACAATGTGTCAGTAGTGTCCCCTGATTGATATGCTCATTTAATGAGTAAAATAATTCAAATTTCAAAGCAGACAATTTGATCCTTTCTAATTTGCAGGAGAGTATGGATACTGTAACTCTTAGCCATGTACGTCAAAAAAACCTCAACATGGAAGCAAGGGGTTTTTTTTACAGAACAGACTAATAAAATACTATTGCCTAAATACCTGAGTAGTGGAGTTTTTGAAGATGATGCTGGGCTTCCAGTATATTCTAACTGTCCAGGCTCATACACATTCTCCTGCTTTCCTTGTCCACTTATTTCTGCTTTTCTGTTGGAGGTTAATCTAGACACCACCTCCTCTTCCTGTTTGGATGCTGAATTTTCAACTGATGCTTTCCCTAAGTTCTCCAAAGTCTCAAGCTGGTTTGTCTCAGGCAGTTGTGACATAGACCCAGACATCAACACAGAGGTAAGTCCTTTTTCCTTTGCTGAAGACTCTATTTTTTGAAAAGGTTTCCCTGAAAAAGAGAGTTAAAGACTTTAGTGACTTAACTTCAGTAATAACACAAGAGCCCAAAAGATGCATGTGATATTAAGATGCCGTGAACCATTACATGAGAAAGGCTGAACTTTTCTTCACATTATTATGTAGGGGGTTTTTTTTATGTCATCACTAAGAATTAAAAGTTCATGGTCTACTTTTGAAGCCCGTAAGATCTTAGATATCTTATGGGGAAAAGCTGCTTGAAGTACAGTTTTAGATTTTACAGCATGCTCCTCCCCTCTCATCTTTTACAGCACACCACAGAACCTGGTCAAGTCATCTAGCTGTTTACTTCTACAGTTTCCCTTTAAAGTCTTTTTCAGGACAAAAACAGTTCTCCAAGCTCCCCACAGGCTCAGATCACTGAAGATTGCATTGTCAGCAATTCTGCTTTTCCTCTCATTCTTCAGAGGCAGATTAAGCTTTCAAACCATTAATTTTTTTAAAAAATAGAAATGTAGAATAAAATAAATTATTTTGGCATAGTGTGGCTAAAATGCCAGTTAACACATTTGATTATTAGTGCCCTCCAGCACTCAACCTGCTCAAGAGAAGCTAACGCGTTTAGTCAAAAAAACCCTCACAAATTTCACAAATAGACTATGTTTTTAGAACCATTATTAAATTAACAGTCAGCTGTGTAATCCAAGACATCTAGTTTATAGCAGAAAACATGGAATGGTACCAGGGAAATTTGTTTCTACTTTTATGCTTGACAACTTCAGACAGGACTATTTAGCAGGACTACCAGTGTTAAACTGTGATGTGTTAAGCATTTACATTCATTATACTTTGGTTTATGAGTTTAAGTTTACCTACCAGAAGCTAACATTGGTGCATCTGTGGATTTCATTGAATAACCCTGTATTTAAAAGAGAAAAAAAAAAATTGCTCTCAATACAGAAGAGACAATAAAAATTGATAAACTCATATTACATACATACAATTCTATGAACAGGACTGAAACAGAAGACAGTACAGCATCATTCATTACTTAACTCATTTCCTGAGCAGGTTTGTAAAGGTGTTCTTATGACAAATACTTGACAAGGAGATCAAGATGAGCGATCAAAAGAAGAAAGAGGACTGTAATCCAGTCCTTCTTAGAAAAGCTCTCTGAATTATGTGGGAGAATTACTACCCATTCCTTCACCAAAGTACACTAGACAGTCTTAGCCTACTCAAAAAAATCAATGGTAGTCACTGCCACAAGCTTGGCCATATTCTAAAAAACATAGGAGAAAGCTGGAAACATGTTGGCCAGTTTTCACTGGCAGCTTAGTCTTTTAAACTAGTACCTGCTGTGTTAAAAATTGATAGAAATATATCTAGCAGTTTCTTCATGTAATAGATACAATGCAGAATCACATCGTTCAGTGAACCTAAGCAGTCTGTTAATGATCCAATATACTTTCAGAGTTTCCCCTCCTGAAATGTCATTGTCAGAAAGACTATGCTGAATGAACTGAGTAGGACATATTATCAGTCTGCCTACTAGGAAGTCGAAATAGAAAAACCTGAGAACTTACAGATTCTCAAAAAACCCTGATAATGAAATAAAATGAACACCCCAAAACTGTTGTAGAGTTCAAAATTAAACACAATCCATGGGTGTTGATTTTCCTTTGAAGTTGTATAGGCAGTACATATTTAAGCTAGTGACATGATTAAACAATGAACATAATAAAATGCTCTGTGTTACACATCTACACTATGCAGGAAGATACATCACATTTTGATCTCACCTTATAAGTGGTTTCCAAGCTATCTTCCACTGCAACAGTAGACAGAGTTTTCTTGACAGCAGGAAAATCATTCTCTTCAAGCTCAGCAGCTGACCGTTTTTGAGTTGTCTTCAACTTTGGAACAGGGTCTGCTAATGCACTCTCTAGTTGTTTGGTTTCCATACTGTTTAAAGGTGCAGCAACTTCACAGGCTGCAGTTGTCATGGATCCAATGCTGTTTATATATAAAGTCATTATTGTGACTGCACAAGAAGCCAAAATTTCTGTATAGAAATTACACACAGGTCTATGGTGATACTTGTTCTTGCTTAATGTTGATATTAACTTCAACTGTACTATTTACTACCAAGAAACATTTTGTTGAGCTATCTGGAGTTTTTCTAATCATAACTGAATCTAGTTACTTAGCTGTTCTATTTGAACTCCACTTATTTTTTCATAAAATCATAAAAATATGGCAACTGCTTCAATCAGAAATTTCAGTTAGAAAATGCTAAAGTACAGTATTATTTACAACCACAGTTGAACCCCCATACCCTGTATGATCTCAAAAGACAGTAAGACATATATAGAAGCAGCAGAGAATAGGATAAGATGGTAAAGCAGTAAGGGAACAATGAGACAGAACATGTACTTCAACTCTGCCTGTGAGCAATTCTGTTTATTATCAGTAACTCCATGGGAGTCAGAATTCTTACGCTGTGTAGCCAAAATTCCCTCCAAGGACTTTCCTTTGACATTAGCATCCAGTATCACAGAGCAAGATCATCCACAATTATGTGGAATTGCATCACATCTCTATTATCTGAGGACTTAGATTAGTACAATAATACGATTTTTTTTTTTTACAACTTGGCAACACTTCCATTTTTCAGAATGTCTTTTTCCTTTGATGTTGGGGTTTTTTCCTCCCAAACTGATCAGGAGATTTATTTCAACTGTAATGCTGAAATAACAACTTTGTTACATTGCATTGAGAAGTAGTCCTTGTAAAACAAAATCAAATCCTCTGTATCACAGTACACAGGTGTATTACAGGTTATTCTGTAACTAGTTTGTGTTTTTGTCTCTTCTGCCTTTAGAATATTGCACAAACTCAACAGAATGATAGCAGAATTTATACCTAGTGTTTTTATCACAATCTCCAGAAGATTATCTACATGAAAAATTTGAAAGAGCAATTAATAAACAGCTACCTTATAGAACTGTTAAAGTACTGTAAAAATGTAGACATGATTAGAGTTTTTAATTTCAATTGCTTTTCATTATAAGTATCCATGGCAGAAGAGGCTCAGGCTGGAAAAATTATGTCTACTAAAAAGGAAGACTTGCTCTAAAAGACAAATCAGAGTCAAGACTGGTACCAAAATCCGAGCTAACTAAAACATTAACTTAAATCACTGATGAAATCTTCCTCAAATCTGGTTAGACCCCGTTTTCACTTTCTTGATTCTCTGCCTATCTGTCAAAATTATTTCTTCTTGCATTTTTTGAGAAGTTTGAACCTGTACTGCACATTCAAGGAACAATCATGGTACACAAAAAGTGTTTCACTTCCATCAAAAATAATGCATTTACCTCTCCACTTCAGTCACACTTGTTTCACTTGCATTTATTGGGCTGATAAGTATTGGGGCTGGTAGTAATGGTTCTGAAGTTTGTTCCAGCAAAACAGATGCATCAAACTCTTCTGAGTCAACTGGGATTTCCACCAATGTTAAAATGATTGTCTGTTCCTCCTCTGGACATCTATGATCATTGTTCACTACTGTAATTTTTCAGACAAATAAATAACAAAAAACTATTATTCAAATTTGAAATGATGCTGTTGTCTTAATGCCCTCCCTACATGGAGTAATGAAATTTCAGGCAATCATTTCTTCATGGAAAAAGGCACTGGGCATATTCTTGAGACAATCTGCTTCCTTTCTCCTTAGATTAGATATGCATCATCATCCCCTGGAGCCTATTCATTGCAGTGGAGTCCTGATTACCATTCAGAATGAAGAATATTAAAAATGCCTATTAGGGAGAAAGATTTTAAAATGGGTGTTCTAGCATTAAAGAGCAATTTGCAGTTTAATTAAACTTGTGTCATGGTGGTCAAATGGCCCTCTGTTTTTAATTGCAACTGTCAGGTATTAAGAATTACTTCTTTAAATGGCAGGTGTCTTCTGTTTTGAAGGTAAACACAAGGATTTTTCCCCTCACTGTGGACTGGCAGAAGAGGGCCTGGAAGTATAATCTTGAATTTAATAAATGAAAAACAGAAATAATTTAATCAACAGATAGATGTTAACACTGCCAACTGCCATCCATTAGAATTTAAGGATAGAGTATTTGTAAAGTTTTCAAAAGATGGAAAACAACAGTGGTACTCCATTACTTAAGACAGCTTTCATTGATGATATAAAGCTGTTATTCCAGCCTCAATTTGCTTTCGTTCTTAATCTAATTAAGCATGATTTAAGATGCTTCACCCCAAGATCCTTGCAATAATAGAACATAACAACAGATGTCTAGGAAGAAGTATTAACCCTATCTTTTGCACAAGCTCATGAGTTACAGCTTTGAAGTGCAGTTTCCATGTAATGTAAGTATTCTGTGCTGCTGTCACAGTGACTATGCCGTACGTTAGACAAGGAGTGGTTTGAAACCAACTGTATTTCAGTTTGTTTCAGGGAAAAGCAGACATCACCTTTATAGCTTCCATCACATCTAATCAGCTACACATTAACCTGTTGAGTCAGTACAGCTAAAGAAGGAAGTTTGATTGCCTTCTTCCTTTTACTTCTCCTCTTCTTCTTTCTCTCCTGCTACACACTTGTGCAGTACAACTCTCCTACTCACACAACTCTGACAACAGCATTCATTTGGTAACTTCAGGAACTATAGCTCACTAAGCCAGTGGAGAACTACATAGTTTCTCTCTGTCATGTTCAGTTTTTGATGGGTGAGTCACAGATTCAAAAAGGGCTCCAACTCCTATACCTAGCACAAGGTAAACAGCAGGAGCTCACAGCAGGAAGCAACAGCAAGAAGTTTCACTTCCACTGATATTTAAACTTAATGAAGGGCTGGACATTCAAAAGTTCTGAAGTCTAACTTATAAATAATGCAATTATAAGAGACTAGGGCAGAGAACATCCCTGTGCTGAGGGTCATTCTTTTTGTTAATGAAGTAGACTGATTAATCATGTCAATGAAAATATTTTTTAATTCATCTTTGCATAACTGCAAGATACACAAGCATGGACTTTTGCTAACTTTGAATATTGGCATATTATACCTGCAGTTTCTTCTGTGCTGCTCACGCATGGTTGTTGAGTATCCAGAGTACAAGCTTCGTTCTAGAAACAACACAGTTGAAAGAAAACAACTTAATAAATCTGGAAAATAAGTCTAGGAAACAGGAAAGAAACAAAGCACGTCAAATGTTGAAGAGCCAAAAAATCTAATCACATCATTGTAATTGCATTTGTCAGCTTTCACTTCTAGCTGTTGTAGGTTGAAGGATATTAGCCTGACAAAGACAAAAAACACTGGGGAAATACAAAATTTATATGCAGCTCATTGTCTGTATTGATGGTTTGTCAAAATAAATTTATATTTCCTACAGTACAATTCTATCAGAGATGACTCACACAATAAATTGTTCAGTGGCAGTAAGGAAGCAGATTCCTCCAAGCCTTAAAAACCACTGAGTGCCAAAGAAAAACATGAAGCTCTGCAGCTCATCTATCCCTTCCCTTTTATGGCTTGTCCCTTTGCTAAAACCAGGAATAATCTACTGCAAGTTACCTTTTCTCACACTCTCAGCCAGCCCTCTAAGAGCCAAATCTTTATTGTACCTTGTTCTAATATGATATCAGCCTTGACATATCAACAGGTTGCACTGGGGAAACAAGATTCTATCCATCAGTTGCTTCACCATAACTGCATGTCCACTGATCTCAGAAAACACTAGAAAACCTCAGGGAACTGAAAATGCATCCTTCTCTCAAGAAGAAACTATGTAATTCTCATTTATACTAGAACAGGGATACACAAACCACTGCAAAGAAATGGACATGAAAGACATATCATTTGCCCATAATATATGTAATAATAATATACATGATAAATGTATAGGTAAAAGTATGTAAAATATGTTTTTGTAATATGATAATATACATGTAAAGCTCTTAATTGGGTTTTTGAATGAGAATCAGCAAAACAAAGGATGCAGTTTGTTCTAAACAAAGCAAACAAAAGTGACAATGAATATGCTGCATCCAAGCAGTAACATTTTAATATAATTTTAATTTAAACAAATATAACAGTAAGAGGTCACACTGAATGGATACAGGAGTCCTAAGTAACTTCTTCCATCAAAACTCCTTCAAAATTGCTCAAAATTTTGCTAATGTATATCACTTATTGCTGAAATGCTCTGAAAGGAGCTGGCATACACTAAGATGATCTGAAAGACTGTTTGGTTATGCCTCTGAAAAAACACAAGTTTCATTCACCAGCTCAGGTACCAGGTCGTTAAAAAAGGTGAGTACATTTGCACTGAAAACCTCTTTCTTTACAGAATTTCAAAAACTAGATACTTCTAGACTCTAGTTAGGTTCTTTACCTGAGTAAAGTTGACTGTGCATGTATCAGGCTCAAGAGGACAAGGATTTTGCTCAGGAAGTTCATCCCCAGAACTTTGATTTGAACAGTCCTCTAGTCCAAGGTGTGATTGCTCAGATTTTGATGATACAATTACAGGTCTTAAATCTTCTGAATTTTCACAAGCACTTCTCATCTGATTTTCTGCTCTGTAATGTATACATCTAGTTAAATTGAAGCCAAATGAAGATATGCTATGCATGTGCTAAATGCTGTGCTATAATTTATTTAGTATTAAGTATATGCAGTTAAAGAGAAACAAGGCAGCTGTTTAAAAACTACACTGTTCTACTCAACAGAATACATAATCCTTAAACAAGTCTACATGAAGTTTCAGGAAAAAGACTCTGTAACTCCACAAATAGAAACTTTTCTACTATAAGCACAACCAAGCAGGAAGTCTTACCAACTCATTAACATTTCCAAACTGATCAACTCCTTAAAATTTCCTTTCAGATGCAGTTTTATAGAAGACAATTAAGCAGCAAGGTAATTACTAAGTTCTGGAATAGCAAACATAAGCTAATGTTTTACCTCCAAAAGCTATAGCACAACACATAGGGAGAAAAACCTTAAAAACTGAAGTCTAAACCGTACGCTACCTGCATAAAGATACCCAGTGTCTCTAACCATACTGTTTCCATCACAGCCACACTACACCTGAACTTCAATGGCATATTTTAAGAGACTATAGGAAAAAGTCAGTAGTAGCTGATGAGTCTTCCTACCTTTCAGTTTTGTCTGCTTGCTTGCCAAGTTCCATACTTCCAGCTGCAAAACCACAAAGAACTGAAGAATCATCTGCAGCTGGTCTGATCTGTTCTAGTTCCACCTTCTGCATTTCTGCAATACCCCTCACTGTTGTAGGATCTAAGATTTAGAATAAAAATTAAAATAATGGGTTTTTTGTCTGGATAGGGATATACATATTCAAATTACTTTTTACATATAAGCTTACATATATTAGAATTATGCATATGTATATATATAAACATACTACAAAATTATTAACAATTTTGCTGCATGTGTGTACATGTATACTTATGTCTTATATAAATAAGGCACATATACAGATCTCATCTTGCCTTTGGTATGTTGTGCATATTGACAGTGCTATGAAGATAATTAAGTTTGAAGACCACCTTTTTTGTAACTGCTTTGAGAATATCACAACAGTTCTTTCTAGCTCATCTTCTACTTTTAATAGAAGGGAAAGACAGTAATAATAGAAAAAAGTACACTATATTGTACTGTTATTTCTTTAATTGGTAGTTCAGTAATTTAAGTGCTTTCCAGATAATTTAAGACCTTCAGAGAAAAAACACTATTCAAATTGCATTTAATTTTGAAAGGCATACTTAAACTATACCACAAATAAATACCCTACATTACAGTGATCATGTATCATCTGTGAACATGAAAAGAAAGTGAAGACTTTCAGCTTAATTTCATCCAATGAATAGATACGAATCCATCTGAATAAACCATTTTCAGAGCCCTAGGATAAGAGAAACGTTTACCACTTTGAATTTGCTCTAGTTGTTCCTCAAGTACATTTGTGCTAAGTAGCTTCTGTATTATATTTTTGGACCTCAATACTCCAAAGGTTGGCTCAGGCTTCAGGAGTCTGTCTCCTGTCAGACTCATATTATTCACCACAGGCAAAGAGCTATCACTGCAAGTAAATGAAAAAATGCCATCAGTATAGTTCCTGATCTTTGACAATTAGTGCAAAGAAGCTATAAGAGATGTGGAGGAGATCAGACAATGATGAGCTAAAACACAGGTTGCAGTTGGCAGAGGAGACAGAAAGCTATTTGGCAGAACAAAAAATAAAAATTGTCTGAGAATTGAAACAGGCAGGTGTACTGCAAACTAGGATGCTCCCTATCTAAAGAAAAAAACACAAATATTTAAATAACAGAAGATCAGAAATCTAACACTGATTACATGGTAATAAGTTCTGGTTTAATAATATAATCAAACTGGGCATAAAATACCTTGGATTTTTTAGATTCACAGTAACAACTAATCTCATTGTTTGTTCAAGCAATCAACAAATTGAATAGTCTTTTAAATAATGCAGACTTTTTCTGAAAAAGTGTCCCATTAAGGTGTTTCATCATTCACAAATGCAAAATTATAAAAGCTAAATCACTAAAAATGCAATGACAGAAGATCAACTGGTTCCTTGACATCCCTTTGCTCTAAATCTTTGATCTACACCCCACAGCAGAAGTGACAATTAAGTAATTTGCCTTGGTCTGATTAGATGCAAAGAACTTTGGGAAAATGAGCTTGGTAATTAACAGTGACCCAATACAATTTAGTTTGAATATTCTTTTTTCCCCCACCAGGGTAAACTTAATTTCAGGAGCGAAAAACAAGTTCGACATCCCTAAAATTACATATAAACATTTTATGAAAATCACAAGAAAGAGGTTTTTGCAGATTACATACCAACTTACATCAACTGGG
Organism: Xenops minutus; assembly: GCA_035221455.1. Classification (NCBI taxonomy): domain Eukaryota; kingdom Metazoa; phylum Chordata; class Aves; order Passeriformes; family Furnariidae; genus Xenops; species Xenops minutus. The sequence continues at coordinate 27,090,614 of JAWWEE010000085.1, forward strand.
AAATCTTTACTGAAGCAAGGATGCTTGCAATTCAATAAAAGGCAAGAAAGGACCTAGCAAAAGTAAGCAGTGTCAGAGGATCTCTCTCATTAAAGAAAAGGAAGTAGTAATTTAACCTGGTATCAGTAGCAGCTTTCTCCAAATGTTCTTCTATGACTATTCTTGTGCCAGTGCTTTGATTCTCTATGTTGATGTTGCCTCCATCCTCAAAAGGCAGCAATTCCTTGGTAGAAGTGTCTGAAAAAAAGTAAATACTGACTAGAAGTTCTATTTGTTTTGGAGTAGGCATGTGTTAGAAGGCTATAAGCCATGTCCAACTCATCTTGAGCAGCTAATGTGTGTTCATTCCAGTTATAACAATAAACAGAATAGAAAAACATGATTTAAAACAATCAGGTTTGGCATTTATATAAAGCTGTATAACTTCAAACTTCATTGAAAAAAAATTGTATTCTTCAAGGATGCAAATTCAAATCCCAGATAAATGCAGCCCTAAGAGCACAGTTTTGATAGTAAGAACAAAAAAAAACTAACATTCAACCAGTGAAAGTAGATAATAAATTCTAAATAAAATCCATAAAAAACTATAATAAACCTAGGTAATTTCAGGTGTATCTAGTCAGGGGGCAAAGGCTGTACTTCGTACTAAAGGTCTGAAAAGATCACCGAAAGTTACAGTCTTTTAAGCCTGATCCCTTTCTTTTGTCCAGTTTACGTGACCAGATCAAGTCAAACGCGTCCCTCCTAAAATAGGTCTCAGAAACAACTTTCTGGCAGAGTGATGCAGATGGCAGCATCCAGTAGGGTGCCTGACTTTCTCCAGCCAACCTACATTGGCTAGACTTCTTACGCCTTACAATGCAACAGGACTGAAAGTGTAAAAGACTCTTGACCTCTTGCTATGCAGCAGCATGTGGAAGAGCTTTGCAGCCACTGCTCCACCCCACCTCAGGTACACCCAGAAAGCATGAGCTAGGCTTTATCCCATAAATCAGATCATACCTTCAGTGCTTGTTTTTAACTGGAAATTTGGATCACCCATTGCAAGTAAAGTCATAGCAGCTTCAGTGCTTCCATCATTAATTCCTGTGAAGTTATTCACACACATGTCAATCAGAAATCCACTAACCCATAATCAAAAAGCATTTGACACTACCACCAATATAATGAAGTAGGTATTTTTTAATTTGACCTCATTTGTGGCTTAGATTCTCAGCCATTCTCACCAGCCATTCTCATGCATAAAACTCAAACTATTATAAAAACACTGAGCAGCAACATGGTTGCTTTTAATGATGTACTGGATAGAGGTGGCAAGGGGTTGGCGGCAGGAGGGATGCCCTAGACACAGCCAGTCACAGCTTATGCAAGACACAGCTGAGCCTGTCAGTCAAGACAGTGGCACCTTTGGAAAACATATTTTAAGAAAGGGGGAAACATAGATATTGGCAGCAAGTTAACAGAAAATAGATGAGCAAGATCATTTCATACCTACCTTTGTCCACATCTGGATTTTCATGTACAGTTGCTTCCTTAAAAACAAAAGAAAAACAATATCAAAGTCCTATATAAAATGACTCCACAATTTTAATTTAATTCTCTGCCCACAGGTTACCCTGACTCTAAAGGCTAACAATACTTACTTAGCTTTCCCATGGCTGTGCCCTTCGTATCTGTGTGGGACTCATAGAAGCCTAATAAGCTACACTGTTACATACAGACATGGCAACAAGACACTGTTGAAATAGCTTTGTATGTATTAAGAAACAAACAAAAGACATTCTTAGAACTGTTGAGGTGCTTACTTTTTCCTCTGTCTGTACTACCAGTTGGACAGATGCATGAGAAAGACTTTCAACACCAGTAGGCACCTGAACATCTGGTACATTCACAGGTATTTCCAGCTGCAAAAATAATTTTAAAAGTATTTCAGTTCATCAGACCCAGAAAAAAACAACCTGTCAAATGCAAACATTTATAAACCTCATATACTTAACAGATCCTCAGCATCCAGTGGGATCCTTCCCAAAAATCATTTGAGAAGGCAGCAGTGGTACAAACTGGAGGCAGAATAGGTAGTTCCACTTGTAACTAAGTGGAAGCAGACCTTGTTTCTAGTCGCTCATTATTCCACCATATTAAGTTATGCAGCTGAGATCTTTCATGATGACTGTTTTGTTAGTTTTCACTTGTTTTCTACTTTGTAAGTCTTCCAGAAGGAAAAACAGTTCACCATTTTCCAAAAGTAAGAGAGGGAGTAGCCATGCCCACACACAAAAACACACCAAGCAACTATTTTATCTGATTTTTTTTTCCTTCTTCTTTATCACTGTCTTTTCACTGAGACTTCAGACATTGACGTTTTTGAACACAAGGACTTGAAACTGGACAGAAAGGTTATAATATTTCTAAGCAGGTTCTCATGAAAAACACTGCTCGATCTGGGTTTGCTTTCAAAAGCTTGCACTTTTACAGATACTTTCTACTGACCTGTTCAACTTTTACTACAGCTGAGTCCTCAAGTATTTAACAATATCCCTCACTAGCACTCATGTCTCCTGCGTGTTAAAATCAGGAAACTTGATTGTCATCCCCACTCATATAATATATTCCACATCTTCAAAATCAAAGATTCAGCAAAAGTTTTCATGCAGCAACTTTGCTGCCCATTATTATTATAGAGTCTTCCTTGGTGTTTTGACTGAGTTTTAAATTCTCCTGCTGTTTCACCCAGAGAAAGAATAGGTATGATTAATTGAGGAGACAAAAAAAAGCAGTATTTCAGTGGGAGAAGAGAGGAAGATGACTAGCAGTACTAGTAAGCAAAAAAGCACTAGTAAGCGAAAAGCACTGGAGTGAATGGAAAGCAGTGATGGCACAGGAAAAAAAAAAAAAAGTCAAAACCTTTGACCATAATCCCTTTCAAGGCCTTGGACAGAGTTCACTATTTCCAAACCATAACAGTTCCTTGATGACAAAAAAGTATGCCATTTCACCTCTAGTGACTGGTCTAAATAGATACAATACCATGTCTTGCAGCAGTCTTACAGGCTCAAGTTTTAATATCATCTAAGGTTGCAGATAAAACATAGGCCTGCACTCTAGGTGTTAAGTCCTCAAATCTACCAATTGTTCATGAAATTGTAAAAATATACAGCATTTGAAAAAACTAACAAAGATGTAGATGGTCTCTTATTGATGGCATCAGGGACTGAGGCATCAGGGACATGCCAGATAGAGCAAGAACATCCCTGAATGGACTGCATCTCATAGAGGACCCACACTGGAACACAGGCAAGGAGTAGAGTCCACCACACCATGAAACTCTACAGTGCGAACCAAAGCAACACAAGCTGGGAATTTTAATGGATATACATTTTAACTTATTCAGCCCATTATCCACGTTGTAAATTACAGTAAGAACAGTATGAAACAAGGGAAGACAACCTCACCGGAAACCAGGTTAATGCAGCTGTGACCCATCTAAGATGCCTTTGGTACCCAAAAACTAAGAACATGCCACCTCTCCTGAGCACCCACGTAATACATGGAGCCCAAGGTACAGGCTAAATAACTCAAAGGATATTTGATGGACATTTTAAGGTGGGGAGCAGGGCACAGACCAAGGAAAAAATACCTATTTATTTATCAAATAATAGAAAGAGAAGCTGTGGTTTATAAGGATACACTGGATAGTGAAGGACCTGAGCATGACACAAGTGGAATGAAACAAGGGGTGAAGATTGTACTGGGCATGGCTGGGATGAAGTTAAATTTTCTTTACAGCAGCCCACATAGTGCTGTGCTTTGGATTTATAACTACAACAGTGTTGGTAATACACCAGTGTTTTTGCTATTCCTAAACAGTGCTTCCACATCAAAGATTTTTTCCCTATTCTTTTACCCAGCAAGGAGGCTGCAGGGAGGCAAGAGGTAGGGAGAGCATGCAGTATGACAGCTGACCCAACTGGAAGAAAGGAATATTCTACATTATATGATGACATGTTCAGCAATAAAAGCTCAGGAAAACGAGGCAAAAGAGGAGGGCACTTGTGGTTACAGCATTTGTCTTCCAGAGTTACTCTTACACAGAATGAGGCCCTGCTTTTCCAAGGAAAGTAGCAAACAAATTCTTTATTTTGCTTTGCTTTTACATGCAGTTTTAGCTTCATCTATGCAACTCACTTTCTATCAAAACAGAAGTCTTCTTACCCTCCCTTCTAATTTTTTCTTGTCCCACATGAGAAGGGATTGAGCAAGCAGCTCTCTGTGCCTAGCTGCTGGTTAGGTCAGCCCACCAGACAGTTAAAGTTTCTCAGCAAAGGGGACACGACACACAGAAACATTTCTATCATACCCTCATTTCCTAACATTCAAATATAAAATTCAAGTGCTCCATTTGATTCATCTAGGGCCTGAAAACAGGCAGTTTGTGGGGTATTCAATTCTAATAAACAAACTGACGAGCACACTGAAGATCTATATACAATCTGTAAATACAACTACATAACTGGACTTTAGACTTAAGCATTAAGTTCAAAACCAAGTATATGTGCCAAGTAACATCCCTACTTTCAGCACCATTCTTAAAACTGAACTGAGATAAAAGCCAAACACTCAGAGATGCAATTATAATAAAAGCTTTTAAAATAATCAGAACAGAAGTACATATGCAGAACCCAGCTACACAATACCTCCTCCATGGTTTCCTCTATCTGAACAGGAATAGGTTTTGGAGATCGAAGACCTATAGGAACAAACACTGGAGCCTTGTTTACTTCCTCAGGTGCAAAGCATTCATCTTCATCATCATGCTCAAAGTCATCTGCCTCCTCATCCTCCTCCTCTTGAGAAGCCCGGAGGGTGACGAAGGTTATCTTTGAGCTTCTGGGGTCCTTCCCAGATTTCTTCCTATGTTTAGTTTTCAAACTTTTGCCTCTAGTAACACTCAGTTTAGCTTCTTGCCCTTGATTCCCCTTCTCACTGCAATCAGCCTCACATTCAGAGGCAGAAGAAGCAGAAGTTCTTAGCTCCAACACATGTTTTGGCGGTGCTATCCGTTTTGATGATCTCCTGAACTGCCTTCTAAAGTACAGAATAAAAGTAAGTTTAAAAAACAATGAAGTCCAAGACATTTCAAAAAGAGGGGAACTAGAAATCAAAACAAACTCAATTTAAAAGAGATCATTGTAATCAACAATGTAAACTATTCTTAACTTATAGTGACAAATATGCTTTTAATCAGAATCTTAATTTCTTCATGTATAGATGAAGTACTGATTGCAAATGTGTAGTAAGCAGTTTCAGAAATCTGCACAATTAAACTTACAAGATACAGAATTCTTTGACTAGAAAAGGATGAATTAATTTTCATTTTGAGGAATGTCACATACTTTTTAGTCATGGGAACATATCCAGTTCTTTTTCGCTAAAGCTACACTTGAAGCCCCAAACTATGATAGTTTTGTTGATCAGACTAATGTCTAGCAATTGGAACTGCTAGTGGTAACTCACACTGGCCTCTCACACAGCAATCTCTTTGATAATCAATTGCTCAGTTTCCCTCCCCAAAATCACGGGCACAACCACTTTGAGTACCAAACATAATTACAAACTTGCCCCCAAAAACATCCCCTTTGGTAAACTGATGAGGAGTGGAAACAAACAGCAGCAGAGGACAAATCCAGCACAAAGTTTCTATTTAAATTAATCCCACCTTTAACCTGTGCAAACTGGGTCTGACAAATAAAACTGCAATGAAATGCCTGGTTACAGGGATTCAGCGGGAGTAACAGTGGATATAACACTACTTGGCCTCAGGAAGGCTTTCAATACCATCTCTCACAGCATTTTTGAAAAGCAGCTGTGGAAGACCTTATCAACATTGGCCATACAATGGCAGGTGAAGTTTCAGGTCCCCTGGTCCAGGACGGATGTTGAGGAAATAGGGTCCAGCAAAAGCAATCAGGATTGTCCTGAGCGTGTGGAACATGGCTACAAGGAGAGGTAGAAAGAGCCAAGATTCTTTAATCTAGGGAAAAGAAGGTCTAGGGGTCCACAAGTACATGGTGGGGGAGTTACAAAAATAACAGCAACCAACTCATCTCAGTAGTGGCAGATAATATACCAATTCCCCTAAATACGGGTACTTCAAAAAACCCAGGAATTCTTGTTTGCAACCATGGGATGGATTGGTGAGAGTGCTGGTTGTGCTCATTTTATGAGAGTACAGGCAGAATAAGACACATTGGGATATCTTCATGCATCTGGGAGATTACAGATGAAAGACACATGGACTGACATGCTGCATTCAAACAACACACTGCAGAACTATAGCTTATAATTACCAATCAGCTGAGTTCACAAAACAAAATAGTTGTTTTACCTTGTGAGATTGGCTGAATGTTTTTCCTGAGAGGCAGAAAGCTGAAAATCGACATCCTGTTCCACTTGACACTCACACTCTGACAATATCTCTGGAGACTGGGGTGTAATATCCTGTCTGATTCTTTTACAAGATGTTTCTTCAACATTCTCTGCAAAATTGTGTTTCCTTGTAGCCTCTGAGAAGGATGCAGTTTCCACTGTGTTACTGGAATTTTGCTGAACAGAGGAGACAATTACTACCATATTAGGTGCCAAACATTTTTACCTGGTTTTGGTGACAAAAAAGATTTGAAGAACCAAGTTTGAGGTTCTTGAAAACATGTCCAGCTGTCATCTCTGATAACTTAGAACATTTTTCCTCATTGTCTTAATTTTGCCTCTGTAACAGAGGTGTCATTAGCTACTATTATCTATGATGCCAGAATTCCCAGTGCTGCTGGTAGTTAACAGGGCAAGACCATGCTCAATTTACCAAGAGCAATAACTCTTTAGAAGCTGGAAAGATAAATCATTTTCTAAAACTACCTATTAATTTAAAGAACAATTTGTAGGAAGGAAAAATTATTATTTTCCTGCCTTGGGAACAAACTAGGAAGCAAGTACTGCCATATTTCACAGAATAGCATTGAAATATTATTTGACATGTACAAACACAAACATCAGCAGCCACAATTCTATCAAATATGGATACTTGGCTAAAACAATAAGTTAACTTAAAAATTTTAGTCATCTGTCTAGAAAATATGGAACACCGGATAAACTTGATTCAGGTATTGCAGCTTAAGATAGAGAAGGAACTAGTCTGGACTAAGTTAGGCGTATTGAGCAATTTTAAGAAGAAGGTCGAAACTTTTTTCCCACTCATTTTAACTTCTAAATATACCTACACAGAATTCAGGTAATATCTGATGTTAAGACAACTGCCCTAACTTCCACTGTTCAATGAATAAAACCCGTAAAATTGATCATTAACAATGTTAATATGTATTTCTTATAATGCAGACTTCTGACATATAAACCATAGAACTTAAGAAGACAGTATACATTAAATATTTCCACAGTTATTAGACTCCAAGTCTATTTATTCCCCATAACTTCCAGTACTGAATTTAAAAAATATAAATCAAATTATCACATTAACCTTTCCCAGTCATAAACTGAATTTTTGTGCCATCTGTGGTTCTGAGAACTTAGACAAAACAACTGACGTATAATTGGCTCGAAACACGTGAGCAGCACTTACCATTGATACACCTGTTTTCAATAACACCAAACATTCTTCTTCATTTCTGTTCTCATTGTTGTCCTCTTCTTTGTTTTCAGCTTCCTTGGGATAATCTCTTTTTCTGGTAAGTCTCATTAAGTCTGATGCTGGGTTCCAGTGGGGTTCCTTTGCTCTCTGTCCGCTTTCTTCTCCAGAACTTAATTTATCATTGGACCTACAAAAATATGTTTCAATTCTTATTTCTAAGGAACTACAAAATACAATCTGAAAGCTTGCTTACTCTCAAAAATTTAATACTGACAGCTAGAAATTAAATTGTTTTCTGAATTTCTGATTAGTTGGTTAAGTTTTGAAAAACATAAAGGAGGGAAAAAAAACACTGCAAAAAGGAGATAATTCGTCTGCAGCAGCTAACTTTTATGATTGTTTTTGGGAAAAAATGTTTTGAGGAAACCATCAGGTAGAGTAGAAAGTTTCAGGTATAACAATATAGGTCTCAAAAATTAGGCAGCCATGGGAACATCAATATTCATTAATTCCAGTGCTCAAGGTCCTACTGCTTTCAAACAGGATAAAATTCTTACATAATTTCAAGCACATTCAGTTCAGTAAGACAGACATACTGGGCTTCTAAATTCATGACTTGGGAAAAGGCAAGAAGGAGAATCCAGGAAACTACAATCTAGCCAGCTTCATCTCGGTCCCTGGGAAAGTGACAGAACAAATAACCCTGGAAGCTACTTCAACACACATTTTAAAACAAGGGAATTTGGAGCAGTCAGCACGAATTCAAAACTGGGAAGTTCAATCCAGAATCAACTAGATAACCTTCTACAATGAAATGAC
>JAWWEE010000085.1:27100884-27114853 GCA_035221455.1 Xenops minutus
GACATAGTATTGGGCAACCAGCTCCAGATGGCCCTGCTTGATCAGGACAGTTGTACCAGAAGACCTCTAGCAGATCCCTCCACTCTCAACCATTATGGGAGACTGTGAAATTCCACCATTACAGAAGCCAAGGAAACTGTAAAGGATGATACATGTCCTGTTAGCACAAAGACTCTAGGATATGATTTCCAGGTAAGTTACAGAAAAAATTTTAAGCAGAGTTTCAGACACAAGTGGGAACTGGAAGCTAATTTTAGAAAACAGCAAAAGTAAATTGATTATTGGTTAAGACTCAACAAAAGGTGTCAGAACTGTTAAATGTAAATGGTACTAACTGCCCTGTACTGTGCATACATAAAAAGCATCCCCTCTACCAAAAGAGCCAGGGCGCTACACATCTTTGCAGGAACTTCTCCTAGTTGAAAGAAAAATGAAGAGATTCAGAATGGATCTTAAGACAGCAAGCTCATTTTCTGTTTCTTTACTTACCACTTCTCAATTATATGTGAGTGCAAAGGGTACTGTTCAGTCTTTGATCCACATTCATAGTGCACTGTATTCTAAGAGTCTATTACTGAGAAATTCAGACAGCTAAACTATGATTACTTGCTTCTACTCTCATCTGCAAAATACATTCTAAATAGGAAAACAGCCTTCAGTAAAGTTCTGTTAATAACTCTTACATTACTTAAGGATGCCACCTAGTGACTTTCACAGCACATGGTATATAATGACTAGTACAGGTCAGAGCCCCCCTTTTCAGAAGCAAATGCTGTATGGAAACCACTGGACAGATGCACAAAGTTTTTACAGAACTGCTGTGGTTTCACCCCAGCTGGCAAATAAAATCATGCAGTCATTCACTCCCCAGCCCAGGTGGGGAGGGGAACTGCAAAGCAAAAGTAAGCCTTGTGGGATTAGATAAGAACTGTTTAATATACTGAACTTGATGTTCTGTGGTATGGAATATCACTTTGGCCAGTTCAGATCAGTTGTCCCGGCTGTGCTGCCTTGCCTCACAGCCTCTTGTACACCTGCTCACTGGCAGAGAATGGGAAACTGAATAGTCCTTGGCTCAGGGTGAACACTGACTCTTCAGCAACAACTAAAACATCAGTGTGTTATCAACATCATTGTCATACTAAATCCAAATCACAGCACTGTACCAGATACTAAGAAGAAAATGAGCTCTATCCCAGCTGAATCCAGGACAAGAACTTTTATACTGTGTCAAAAGGGAACTTTACCTTTCTGTGGTATTGAGAATGCTTTCTATAGCATCTGTAGATAGACAGCCTTCTTGCTCTCCCTTGCTGTGGCAGTCTGGTGATTTTTTAGAAGAACAGAGCATTTCTGACTTCATACTTTTTGAATTTGTGTCTAGATTGTCATTTTTGGCCAAATCTCCCACAAACAATACCTCCATGTCATCCTTAGATTTGATTAAAAAAAATAACAACAATATTAGCACAAAATGCATCAACTGGAAAATAAAGCATTGCAAATTATGACTGAGCTGTTAACCTGAGACAAACTTTGCTTCAAAATTTTCAAGTAGTTTATGGCACCATCACTGTTCCTTCTTCCTCTAAGGAAGGTATTTAGCTAATTAAAACAGATACTATAACCAGTATAGTCTTTCATAAGCACCCATCAAGGAGCTCAGAAGAAACCCAGCAATAGCAATACAACATGCAGGTACCTATTCATCTATCACAAATATGACTGAAATGTGAAAGTGTAAGTGAAGTGTTTAGATGTCTTATCAATGAGTCACTGACAGAATTTTGAAACACCTCATGTAAATAATGAACAAGAATTGTTACTAGTCCAAAATTAATTGAAGCATTTACAACAGCTTATTTAGATGTCTTAAAAACAGCTAGTGTGGAGCCAAACATTAGAAAGTATAGTCAGAAATATATGAACAGAATTCTCACTGTTGAGGAGAGAGGTTTTTCAGATTCTTCTGCCACAGGCAGTTTCTCTTCTTTATTCATTTCTTCTCCATCTGGAGCAGCAAGTCTTTGTACTGGAGATTCTTTTTTGTTACATGCTGTTTCTAGGTTTGGTCTAGTTCTCAGAGCATCAATTTTTATGAATTGTCCTGGTTTCAGAGCACCCAGCTTGCCTTCTTGGGAGGTAGATTTTTCAGCACTGGTGAATTTAAAGCAAAGGAACAAAACAAAATCAAAACAGAAAAACACACACACAAAAATTACGTCATCTGACTTTGGCTGGGAAGGGAAACAGCATTTCTGCACTTAAAAAGTTTTACAAGAGGGTTATACAAGAGGGTTAGAGACTGATGGACCACTTCATTTAAGAGCAATAAAAATGTATTTTCAAATACATATTTCTCACTTATGGTTAAGTTTGGAGAAGTAATAACAAAATTTCTTTGTCAAGGCATTTTTAACATTAAGAAATAAATTGTGTTGCTAACCATATCAACATCAAAGTATCTGCAGTCCAAGATACATGCAGTATCTTAACAAGAGCAGCAGTAAAAGAGAAGAGCACACTGGGATCAATGAAAGACTAGTCTCTGACATTTTGCAAAATTTGTATGTGTTATATGTACGATTACTACTTCTGCAAATACAAATCCAGTAATAAAAAACCTTGGTCAAGAAGAGCTATGAGGCTCTCATACAGATGAAGTATGTAACAGATAAAAACCAACAAGGAGTTCAGCTCAAATAAAAATGTGCTCTGAAAACATGGAAAGAAGCTGTCTGTAGGCACTGAAAATTAAACACTGGGGAAAAACAAAAACGAGGAACAAAATAAATGACATTTGCATTTTGCTAAACCCAAACCTCACCTTCTTTGTTCACACAATACACTTTCAGAAATAGAGGGCACCTGCAGCACTTCTTGCTGTTCATGTTCCTCTTTGCTCAATTCATCTGCTTGAAACAATACAGCTTCACTTTCACCCTTTAATTTACAGTAAAAGAAGCAAGAAGAGAAATAGAAACAAGTAGGCTTCTAAAACAGAGATATTTAATATGCAAAAATATAAACTGTGCTATTTTTCCAATTAGAATAAAGATAAAAATCACATCATAACGCAACTTATAGTCAAGAAGTAACAGAAGTCTTTGTATCCCTGGGCTACCTACTCAGCTCTTAAATATAATATGCACCCAAGCATGATGGGTGACGCTTGTCCTTTTAGTGTTCCATCAACTCTCTACTACATAAAGCACTGCAGAGACAAAATACTTCAGCAAATGTAAAACCTTTGAAAACTGGACACTGCAGAGCACAGCACAGACAAACCAAAGCTACAACATAACCTCAGATCCAGAATCAGATCCTTATTAACCGCAGATCCTTATTAAGTTTTATTTCTATATTTGCCACACTGGTTCCATAAAGAAGCCACTCAAACATGTCCATCACCACTCCAGGTCTGTGACAGCCATATTAGTAAAGAGGAACATTAGACCTGTTCTGCTTCTACAAATTTGCCCAGCACAGAGCAGATGCACGTGCATGGTTCACAGGTTACAGGTCTAGAAATAGTCAAAGCCAAACCACAAGGAACTACCTCAGCTAGGGGGGGAGCCGACACTGTGGCACTGGGAGGGAGGTGACAGATCCAGCACACCTGTGTTCCTCTCAAGAATGCAGCACATAAATACTCCACAAAGGTTCAAGAACAAAAACAGCTATAAACACTCAAAAAAATGAGTCATTCTAACAAAGCTGAGCTTTGTTTGGAATCTGAGGCAAGTCTACGCAGATATACCTATATCTATGATGATTCATGTGCAACCCATAAAATGGTTGCATCGTACCATCATACTGTTATGGTCTTCAAGGATTACAAGTCCTTTGACAGTCCCTAGTGAAGTGTCTCTGGGGATACACAGTGTAGATGAATGACTCAATTTACTTGTGTAAAGGAATATCAGGCAGTGCTGAAGGAAGTCCAAGCTCATCAAACTAATAAAACTGTTTTTTTATCATAAAAATAGCTATCCTTTGCCTTTGCTCAATACACGGTACTAGATTCCTAAACACAGATTTGATTCATCCAAACAGGGAGCATAAAATGAAGAAAAAAAAACACCCTTAATTTTTAGGCATTTTTGTTGTGGCATTTATATTAAGTGTGCATAAACCTTTGCACTATTGTGCAATTCAATCAAAATCAGATCCTCATTTTACAGAAAAAAATACGTTAATGTTGTAGACTTTGCCGACTTTATATATGCAATACCTCAACTCACCAGGGTTTGGAAGTTTTTTCAAACGAGTATATTATCTCAGTTTCAGGAAATGCAACTTAAATATTCTAATTTAACTTCATAAAATTGAACACACAACTTGGAAACAACTTTGAAGCAAAAGCACTTATTAAGACTTACAATGACAGTACTGGCAAACTCATCTTCTTGCAGTACTGAATGCTCTTCTTTGGGATTTTTCTTCCTCTCATTTTCTGACACTTGTAACTCATTCTGTCCAAAAGCTCTTGCCACATTTGGCTTGTACCTCTGGAAATTGCTCTGTACTAACTGGATAGGCAGAAGAGGTTTTTGTTTGCTTTCTTCTTCAGTGCTATTTTTGCTATCAATGCAAAGTTAAACAGGAAAAATAAAACATCAAAAACTTAATACAAAGCATGTTACAAAAACAAATGCAGTGCAAAACACACTGAGTTTTTAAGAGTAACCATTTAAAATTAAAGTTCTGCTGTCTTTAAGTTACAAACACAACACTTTGTTTCAGCAAAAATTTCAAAGCGCTGGTCTTCAAACTATGTCCAAAACATTCACTGAAGGCATTGACTTCTTGACTACTTACTGCAAGAAAGCCAAAGCAATTTTTACAGTTTCCCTGATAAGCAAACAAGTATTTCCCTGCTTACATGAAATGAATTTAGTCTTTCAGATAACAAAACTGTCATAAAATGAATGCTCATTAATCACAGAATCACAGAATATGCTGAGTTGGAAGGGATCCACAAGGATCATGAAGTCCAACTCCTGGCCCTGCACAGGACATCAAGAGACATACCATGTGCCTGAGAGCATCACCCAAACATTTCTTGAACTCTGTCAGGCTTGGTGCTGCAACCATTTCCTTGGGGAGCCTGTTGCAGTGCCCAAATATCCTTTAGGGGAAGAACCTTTTTCTAATATCCAAGCTAAACCTCCCCTAAAACAACTTCAGGGCGTTTCTTGAGGTTCTGCCACTGTTCACCACACAGAAGAGATCAGTGCCTGCCCCTCCTCTTCCCTTCACAGGGAAGTTGTCGACTGTAATGAGGTCTCCCCTCAGTCTTCTCTTCCCCAGGCTGAACAGACCAAGTGCCCTCAGCCATTCCTCATACAGCTTCCCCTCAAGGCTCTTCACCATCTTCATTGCCCTCCTTTGGACACTCTCTAACAGCTTAATATCTTTCTTACATTGTGGTGCCCAAAACTGCCCACAATATCCACAGTGAGGACAGCCCAGTGCAGAGCAGAGCGGGACAATCCCTTCCCTCGACCAGCAGGTGATGCTTTGCCTGATGCCCCCACGGACAGGGTTGACTCTCCTGGCTGCCAGGGCACTGCTACTCACATTCAACTTGCCATCAACAAGGACCCCAAGGGCCCTTCCTGTAGCACTGTCTTCCAGCATCTCATTCGCCACTCTGTACATCCAGGGTTGCCCCATCCCAAGTGAAGAATGCAGCACTTGACAGATTTTTTAAACTTCATAGGGTTGATAACTGTCCAGTCCTCTGATTTGTCCAAGTCTCTCTGCAGGACCTCCCTGCCTTCAAGGGAGTCAACAGCTCCTTCCAGTTTTGTGTCATCTGCAAACTTCCTCAGTATCCCTTCCTGTCCTGCATCCAAGTCATTTATGGAGATATTAAAGAACACAGGGCCTAAGATGGAGCCCTGTGGAACCCCACTAGTGACAGGTCACCAATCTGATGTTACCCCATTCGTTATTACCCTCTGTGCTTGACCTGTGAGCCAATTGCTCACCCACTACATAATGTGTTTATCCAGCTGTGTGTTGGTCATTTTGTCCAGAAAGATCCTGTGAGAGACAGCACTGAAGGTTTTACTGAAATCCAAAAAGATTACATCAGCTGGCTTCCCTTGATCAACCAGGTGAGTTACCTTCTCATAAAATGAAAACAGGTTCGATAAGCAACACTTTCCTCTCATGAGGCTGTGCTGGTTTTGATCAATGACTGCGTTGTCTTTCAGGTGTTTTTCAGTACTTCCCAGAATCATCTTCTCCAAACTTTCTCGGGCACTACAGTGGGACTGACAGGCCTGTAGTTTCCAGGGTCCTGCTTCTGGAAAATCAGGACAACATCCGCCAGCTTCCAGTCAGTTGAGACCTCTCTAGATTCCCAAGATGGCTCAAAAATCAAGAGACGTGTTGCAATGGCATCAGCCAGCATTTTGAGTATTTCAGAGTTGACCAGGAGTTGTGAATGGAATTTTAGCATCACTAGTGTCAAAACCATAAGAACTCAAATTTTGTGCAGTATTTTTATTACATTATCTTTGCCAGTAAGGAATCCATCAGCAACTTGCTTTTAAAATACTTTCATTGTTACACTCAGGAATCAAAAGTAGCTAAGCCCTTACCCTGTATTAGTAGTTGAAATGTCATCTTCATTAATATAAGGCGCAGACAACTCGAGTTCACCATCCTTTGATCCTGAGAATGTTTTTGGAGACCTATAACTTGACCTCTCAGAAACCTCCTGAGAGTGAAGTGACATCTCCTTTCCCAAGGATTCTAATGGTTTTAAGACTTCACATTTTCCTGTTTTCTGAAAAACATAAACACAAGAACCAGAAAAGGTCATGATAATAAACCAGAGACATGTCTGTGAAGTTCAGTACTTATCACTCTCTGAAATGTTTCCTGTAAAACTCTTCCGTAATTTCTCACTAATGATTTCCTAGTCTTTCCAGGACAAACACACGTTTTCTTTATTTTAAACTAAAATTGCTTGATATCTAGATTTCTTCTTTGCCATCTTGTAATAATACTTTCCATTCTTCACAGTCAACTCCACAAGGCCACCTTGGGTCAGAAAGACATTTGGACACATAACAAGTGATAGTCATCTTTTTCTCCTCACATACAACCAAGTGAAATGTAGAGAAGGTTTAATGTACAAAATTTCAGCTTTTGAAAAAAATTGTTTCAAAAGCTATTAACTTTGGGGTTTTTTGTTTAATCATCAGTATTTCATTGCACAAACCCAAAAGCTAAAATACAGTGAAACAAAGCAAAATGAAACAAAGAAAGCCTTACATCTGTGTCAGGAAGGATGCTACATTCACTGTAGCACTTTGTAAAACTTTCTTCCTTGTTAGTATCTTTCTGTGATACACCTTTATTATTTACATCCAGCACTTCTTTTTTACTAGTTGTCGTTCTTAAATTTGGCTTTGGTCTCTGAAATCGACTCCTCAGTAGCCAAGCTGGTGCTACAACAGTTTTCTCCTTTTCCTTCTGAGGATCAGATTCCCTACAAAAACAAGCAAAACAGCAATCAAAGCCATGGGACAACACAACAGACTTGTATGCAGCTCTCAGAGGAGTAATAAAGATACTGACGTGAAAAAAGATCCAATAAAAATACAGCAATCATCACCAAAAGCTTGTGTATCTGACAATTAGGTGAGCAAAGCTAAGTTAGGAAAATATGCTAATTCTGAACAACTGCAACTTTTAGTTGAGACCTGGAAGACATGTTGAGACATTTCAAGAGGATATATGTATTTAAAAAATGCCTTTGTCTAATCATGTTTAAAACTTCTCAGTAGACTTACAGAACAGTTGTGGTTGCCTTTTTTTCTAAGGCACACTTTAATAGGAAACCAACACTCATATAAGCACATTTGGATGCACTCCTAAGACCAACATGGAGAAGACAACCATGGGAACTGAGCACCAGAAAAATGTATTTATTGAAAATTAGGCCCACAGTATAAAGAGAAAATTAATGTCCAATAGCATTTAAACCTAATGCTTTCAACCCCTTGGAGCTGAAGTCTAGTATTGTCTTGATTAAACATCTTGTTATAGATATAAAACTTGTTTGTAATTCTGGAGTTGAATGTAGAATTGTAGAACACCTAGAGATATTGATGGCTTTGAACCAATCCTTCTCTCCATTTAAAAAAACCAACCTTACCCTGTGTTGAAATCTGAAACTTCTTTCAAGACATCTGACAATCCCTTTTCAATTTCACAGTTTTCTGTTTCTGAGGACTTTTTTTGGAAACACTGCCTTGTATATCTTGAGTTCATCTCAGAATCTGTAGAAACATCCCCTTCTAACATCCCAGTGTATGGCTGAGTGTCTTCATGAACTGTCAAATCCTAAAAGGAATAAAAGTTTCACTCCATTAAGATGAAATATTTGCTTAACTGCTCTTTCAGGAGATCAAGTGGAAAACAAGACAGTTTTGGTATTTTTTACAGAAACACTAAGATCTCTCTTTCTTCTTGTCATCCAACTCCAGAACATACTGTAAAAGTAAAAAGTGCTTTTTCATTATAGTTCCTTTCTGAATTGATTCATCTGAATTCGTTCATCTTCCAAGAGACTTTTATCCTTGCACTTTTTAGAGATTCAGTATCACAAACACAACAAAGTGCGATACATTCTGTTTATCTGTGTGTGCTGGTTTTGCCTGGGGTAGAGTTAATTTTCTTCAGAGTGGCTAGTATGGGGCTATGTTTTGGATTTGTGCTGAACACAGTGTTTATAATATAGAGATGTTTTTGTTATTGCTGAGCAGAGCTTACACAGAGCCAAAGCCTTTTCCACTTTTCACACTGCCAGCTGACAAGAGGACTGAGGGTAAATGGGAGTCTGGGAGGAGATAGAGCTGGGACAGGTGACCCAGACTGACCAAAGGAATATTTCACACAACATGACATTATACTTGGTATATAAAGTGGGGTCAATGGTGTTTCTCTTCCCAAGTGACCGTTACATGTAAAGAAGACCAATTTCCTGGGCATGGCTGAACACCTGTCTGTCCACAGGAGGTAGTGAAAGAATTTCTGGTGATGGTTTTCGTGCGTGTGTGGCTTTTGCTTTTCCTATTAAACAATCTTTATCTCAGCCCATGAGTTCTCTAATCCCTCCAGTTCTCTCCGTGATTCTGCTGGTGGGATGAGTGAGCAAGCAAGCTGGTACTTGTTTCCTGACTGGGGTTAAACTCAATACCATGGAAAACAGAATCCAAGTGCAAGTGTGAGGAAATTTTATGACAATTTAGTTTATGCTGAAAGAATAAACAAAGCATACAAAAGCTATCCTTACAAATCATGTTGTATGTACCTAGATCTTTGTTACCAAAGCCTTCTGCTAAGAACCCAGTAAAAGAGTTTGCCTAGGAAACCACTCAGAAAACTTACACTTTTCAGGCAGGAATCATTGTTTTCATCTCTATGGTATATCACACCTTTTTCTACTTCTCCCCCTTTAGTTGTCTCCTCTGCAGGATCTTTTTCATCTATCAGTTCTTTTTGCCTTGCAATAGTTCTTCCTAGATTTGGTTTTGGTCTCTGTACTCTGCCCCTTCTTAGAGGTGTTGGATTCAGCAAACTCTGTTTGCTGTTACATTGTAAACCTGATGCTTCATTAGACCTGGAAAAACACAAAAGACCCATGAATTACATACCACATCTGAAAGGGGAAGGAGACTTGGAGAAGCGTAAACAGTTAGTAACATACACTGCTCTAAAATGTATTACCGGCTTCTTGAAACAATAAAATTAGAAGTGATCTGCTAGGGACTGAGAGTTTAAACTTATGTTTGCCCTGTTATTTTTCTTTTCCCACTGGAGACAGGATACGACACTAGACAGTCCTTTTTGTGACCCATAATGGCTCTTCTTGTATTTCTATCTAGTTTAGAGGCAGATGAATCTACCTTAATGAATAGTTAAAAAAAAAGATCACAAATATTTAGATTTCTTTAATATACTCAGAAAACAAAAAACTTCATTGTCAAATATAAAAATATCAGTGCAATATGACACATGTCAGATTCTTCTATGCTTTTTTACACTAAGCATGTGAAAATATTTTTCTGGCAGATTATCAAACCCAGTATATCTCCCTCCACCCTCTTCAACTATCTCCCTTTAAAAACAAAAGTTTGAGAGGGCTTTTTTGTTGTTTTACGTTGTTCTGTGTTGTTTTTTTGGTTTTTTTTGAGGGGGGGTTTGGTAAGGACAATTGGCTTTTTTAAAATTTTACTTTTTACAATTTCTTCTGTAAAACATATTCCTCCTTTTATACTACAGCTGCCACTTCACTGAAGAAAAATATGACACTTAATAAATATGTGCATTGAATTGCCCACATGTTGGACTTTTTCTCCTCCTACCTGACACCTGATATTTAACTACACTTTGAGAACAAACACTTACTCCTATTGTTTAAATACTTAACCACTGAAACACATGCGTTTCATCATTAAAACTAGTAGCCAAGGCTTGTTTCAGTTTTCAAGGGGCTAAGGTTTTTTTGCATTTACCATGACTGACTTCTTGTTTAAAAGCACTTTAAAAACAAAAATGCTTAATCTATGTTCTGTGCATTAATAAAGGTTCCTATTCTTCCCTCAATTTCTGTATCATTGCAGTTGTTTTGAAGAAACTTCTGTAATTACCATCAGAAGTGACAGGGATGGCAAATTGCAGGAGAGCAGCAAATATCTTCTCATTTTTCTTATACTTACTGAGACACTGTCTCCAGGACTTTGTCATCTTTTTCTGCAGCTTCTTCACTGGTAACATCAGACCTATTACTTTGGTCAGTATTCTGAACAGAAATAGAACATTATGATATTAACTCTCTTATATTTACAAAGTACAGCATTACCTGACTAACCAAGTAACTGTCCATAACAAGAGCCAAAATAGATAGCTTATGACAGATACATACAATTATAAGGTACATTTCACTGTCAGAGAAGTGCAGTAAAAACCAGACCAAACAAGTGAAGTTATATTCACTGCAGGGCATGAAAGGTTATTAGTATCTACTGTTTGTGTAAGACGCTCTCAGTGTAGCAAAGGTCCCCAAGCACTATCATACTGCCATTGCAGGCTAAGTGCTTAATTCCCAGTCATAGTCAGGGGCAAAAAAGAAAAGAAAAACTCCAGAAAGATAATATTACTGTTGCATCCAGCAGCTTTTAAGCTAACACATTATTTCCAGTCATGTTATTCTATTAAATACCTTTTCAGTTTCCCCCTTAAGCTGTAGATGGGACATGTTATCATTTCCTGCATCTTTTTGAGGCTCTTCTTTCCTTCCAGATGCGCTTGTAACATTAGGTTTAAATCTCTGTCGATATCCTCTAAATAATGTCTTTGCAATTGCAGTTTTTTCAGGTTCTCTGGAAAAAGAATCCACACCAGTGATATTTACTCCATAATATCCAAGCCTATGTAATATGCAGTGACTTGCACAGCTTTCTTTACTGGAATCAGGTTGCCTTCAGAAGGATTTCCCCAAACTTAGGCAAGTTTCTTCACATGAGAAACAAATCTTGTTTAGTCTTATAGTGTAGAAACTCAATTTATCTATCTATTAAAAAGAGATTTATTTATCACACAGGGGAGAAACCTACCTAGACTGCATACTATAGCTGCCTCTGCAAGTATCAGAAGCAGACTCTTCAGCTGACAACTGAGGAAAGCAAAGCCATAGTTATCAATTCCTCCAATTTCCAAGCACAGTAAGTACTTCATAAAGCAACGCATTCCTCAGCTTTCCAGAAAAGTACATACCTTCTACCACGGTATCTTCTGATATCATCCAAGAAAATGCTAAAGTCTATTTTAAGATTATTATTACAGCTTCACAGTTATTCTTGTCTTTTCTTAAGAGCACTATACAGAATAAATTAACAATTCTATTTAGTTAATTCCAGGACACTGGAAAAGTGATCTCAATACTTACTCAGACTCATTATCCGAATTTCTGTTCTCTACTTCTGTGGCTTCATTTCTGTTTCTTCTTTTGTCCTCCTCTGAGCACTGGAATTGAAGTGAGAAATATTACCCTTTGACAAGTGTTCAGATACCTCAGCAGCATTTCCCAAAATACTACTTGTAAGACTGTAGCTGGTTCACAGCATCCATGTTGATCAAAACAGATACAGCCTCAAGAAGATAACATTAAGTAACATTCCTCCTTCTGACCTTTTCATCTGCATTTGCAGGGTTTGGAGAGGAAGTTTCGACCTCCTTGTCTTGTATTGCTGCCTCCCTCCTTCCAGATGATTGCAGTAAATTGGGTTTAGGTCTTTGCAAGGGCCTTCTCTCTGCTGACTTTTCAGTTTTCCTTAAGATATAAAAAGAGGTGATATACAGTCTTACCAAAGAAAAAATTAAGTCTTATATGGTCCAAGATGTACTTCCAGAGTATCACACATTGCATGGAACAAGACACTGCATTCAGCAAGACAATAAACCAAAAAAAATTTCATCTTTATGATATGAGAAGACATGCTACAATTTTATTGAAAGACTGTCAAATACAGCTTAAGAACCTTGCTGGCTTTCAGTGGAATCTACTTAAAAACACTTTAAGTAAGCATTTCATGCCACTAAATAAATAGGAATACCTCCTTCTCCTAGGAATTCACAATTCATGTCAGTGTAAACAGGCTTATTGTTTTGCTTAGAAACAACAGAAATCTGCTCTATGTACAAAACTTTCTATCTGCCTCTCCTCTCTCTCCAAGCCGTTTCAAAGCTATCTCAGTCATGGAACAAAGAACTGCTGTTTTCAAACACCTTGTCCTATGGCCAACATTCACACATTACAGAAGAATGGGGTACATACATCACTCTCTGTGTCCTTAACCATTGCAATGGTGTGTCCTGGGATTCATACACTGACCTAGCCCTACATCTTATCAATTATCTTCAGATGGGGAACTACTACTTTTCTTATCTTCTTCCTGGGACAGGACAAATAAAGCTTTGACAGTCTTTATCAGAAGAGAGAGACGCCCTTCCAAAAGGGGAAAACAGGAGCATGAAACCAATTTAGCATTAACTAGTAGCTCATTCCTAAGTCACCTTTAAAAAATTGTATCATGGAATAAGAAGCTGATGATCACACAAAAAGGGACACTTTAGGCACAGACGTCTTTAAACACCACTACTCAGTGTAAGAAATAGTCACAAAGATTAACTTCATAAAGGAGTGCAGACAAAAACATCTTGGAGTATCTTCTTAGACTCTTCCACTGAGTCCCAAAGAGCAACAGTGTCCAAATAGGAAGTAAGAAATACACCATAAACATGATGTGTAAGCTCCGATGGACAACTAAGAATGTCAAAGAATTCAGTGAGGCCCTTTTAATAAAAAAATCAGTATCAACTTTCCCCATGAAGCTTCACCCATGCAGTTACGGAACTTCCTCACCTCTTGTTCTTGCTGAATATAGAGAGGCTAGCTTTTATTTTCTAAGCTTTTCTACCTGTTTCCATCTAATAATGACCTAAGTCTTAGGTCAATGAATTGCTCCTCAGTGATCAAAATTTCTGTCAAAAAACCTGATATACAGAAAATAAGTTATCATGATCTCCTGTTTAGTTCAACTTATTACTGTCAATCTGAATTATATCCAAATGGAGTAGACACAGGTTCATTTCAAGAACTACGGCAAAGTAAAATAATTCTACTTACATGATTTCAGACTGAGAACCACCTTCTGATGCACTCCGCTTTTCATCTGGCCTATGTGAGTGATGTATGTCTTTGTCCTGAGTAAGAAAAAAAAAGTTGCAGAAAAGAAATAGTAAACATAGAACTTTTACAGAAAAGCAAAGCAGAAATAAGAGTCCTACAATTGTGGAGGGTGGAAGGATCTGCTAGAGGTCTTCTGGTACAACTGTCCTGATCAAGCAGGGCCATCTGGAGCTGGTTGCCCAATACTATGTC
>JAWWEE010000085.1:27116033-27132047 GCA_035221455.1 Xenops minutus
GTCATTTCATTGTAGAAGGTTATCTAGTTGATTCTGGATTGAACTTCCCAGTTTTGAATTCGTGCTGACTGCTCCAAGTCCACTTGTGATGAAGGGGAATGAATTACTTTCTTTTGTACTTTCTAAGATGAAGAAAGATCTTATGGGAAAAGTTTGTGGTGAGGTATTAGGAAATTCTATGTGTTATCACCCTAGTGGTACAGGCAAATTTTTTGTCCTTCAGCCTTTATTTTAGACATGACGTTCCAAAAATTACAGTGAAGCCACAATAGGATTATCAGGGGAATCAAACTTTCTCTATAGGAGGAGAAACATAAGATTAAAACTACAGCTTAAAAACAATACTGTTAGAGAGAGGGAGACATGGCATTATAGACAAGAATAGCTTGAACATGAGAAACAAGAACATCATAAAGATAAACAGGAACTTATGAAATGGAAGGATAGGGCATATTAAAAATATCCAAGGAATACCCTTTTAAAATAAAATAAATAATCAGCTCTGGTGTGCAATTCATCAAAGTACAGATAGATGCAAGAAAGCAGCTAGACAACCTCATGAGTAGGAGGTGCATCAAGGCATTCAAAATAAGTCAGATGTAATCTCAGGAAGTTTCTAAACTGCTGGACCTGATTAGAACATACCTGAAGAAAGATCATTCAATCTTAGTTGAGTTTCCTCTGTCATTCCTGGGACACCTCATGGTAGCCATTACAGTGGGCAAGGAGTTTACTGAGGCTTCCACGCAGAGATGGCACAAACTACCCAATGCTCATCCCACTCAAATCAGTTTCCAACACCATACTAATAAGTGTATGCTAGCAAAGTCCTGCTCCAAGATTGAACTGTTCATATTGCACTGCTTCACTTTTGAATAATTTAACTGTTCAGTTGTTTAAATTGTCTGTGACATAAGTCAAGCGTGCACAGTTCAGGTTAACACACAACCCATTAAACCCAGCCAAATTGGTACTATTTAAGTTTTGGTGATGTTCTTAGACCTGTTAACTTTTTTTCACCTAGTGGTGAAAATAACCACAAAAGCAACAAAAGGATGGCTTTGATTTACAAAACACTTCTAATGGTAAAGACCAAGGTCTTGAGAAGAATTACATACAAAATAAAAATACCTGTATTTCTCTAGTTTCTTCAGATTGTCTTTCTTGGCTTCTAATCTTTGGAACTTGTAACTCTGAAATCTGGCTTTCCTGTGACTTATCATCTCTAATATCTCTGGTTCTCAGTTTAGCTGACTCTGTTTCTAGTATAACATCATTGCTATCTTCAAGGCTAAAATAAACAAAAGCATAGAGGAACATTATTGTGTTTTTAGAAAAAACAAGCTACTATTGTTTAGAGATAGATCAAGTTGCACAGAAAAACAATGCAATTTTGACACTAAATAAGTATCTGTTTCAGAGAACCTTACAAGTTTTAATGATATTTGCAGAATATGAGATTTAAAACAACTTTTGTACTTTTGCACTACTGTTACGATGTTGATTTATGATCTGATTATTCTACATTGTTTTTAAAAAACATACTTTAACATGAACACTGTATGCAGACGCTTCTTTCCTCTGATCTTTTGTGACAACCTATGTTGAGTTCAAAGACAAGCAGCTGTTCCTTCATGTTTCGAATGAGGTATTAAAGGACATTAAACTTTCTGGGAATCCATATAAAACAGCAAACAACTAGAATACAGCTAAATACAACAAACTAACATACAAAATGCTGAAGTTGAACTCACAGTTTCGAAATTAATTTTTAGATCTACCATTTTCATATATGTCAAGTTTAATAAATAAAAATTCCCTTTCTTTGTAGTAAAAGTATGCTTAAAACTGATAACAAAAGCTTGCTTCCCACACAGATTCTGCACAAATAAAGTCATTCCTTTTCTACAAGAACCATTTTATTAAAAACAGGTAATTTTTTTAAGCATATAACAACACTACTTAACAACATTATCAAGCCGTGCTTGAAGAGAAATATAAGAACAAATCAATGCTCTTCCTAAACACTCAAAAAATTTGCAGTCAGTTTTGGAAGTGACTTTAGTATTAATGTACAAAAGTTTTGCAAGGGCAGCCCATCAGGGCACAAAATACTTTGAGTGTGTAAGTCAAAAACAGCTTACTAAAACCAAGGACAGTTCTCAGAAAAACCTGCACATTCTGTGGCAGTTAAGATGAATAGACAAAACCAATATTAAACCTTTTAACTATTTTTTATTTTGCCTAGGCTTTCCATTATAAACATTACCTGCATAAATTGGCACCACCTTCTCTGTCCATTTGGTCATTCACTGTTAAAGAGGACTCTGATCTCTCTTCTTCTGTAACAGCAGTTTCATCCTGGTTTCCTTCAATAGTACAATCCAGTTCTTCTCTACAAGTAGTATGACTGTCAGTGCTTGTATCATATACCACTTTTTTCCCTGATAATTAATAAGAATTAAATCAATCTGGATATTCTGGGAAACATCTTAGAATTCCAATTCTCAAATCCTAGCTGCAGTGGAGTTAATTCAGGACTAAAAATCACAGTAGAAAAAGACCAAGTATTAAGATTTAAGATAAATAAAATGTTTAGATTTAGTATGAAAGCTGATTTTGAAAGGTATTGTTCCGCAACCGTTCAAGGCAGATAAGCAATATAAACTAAAGACCAAATTCTTGTTTTTTATGTTTGCAATATCTTTATATTTTTGCCTCTTACTTTTATTAGAGGATTTCCCTTCTTCAGCAACTCTTGAAGGGACAGACATTTCTTCTGGAGTATTCTCCATCTCCTGCTCAAGATCCTCTTTTCTCTTTTTCTTTCTTTTCTTTTTTGCTAATGCTTCTAATGCAACCTGTTCTTCCGTCTGTTCAGAAACACCCAAAGATTCCTCATTTTCTTTCTCAGCCGTCACACCATCTGCTTCTGTTTCTTCATCAGAAATTCTAGCTTCCTGAAGTTCATCTTGATCATCAGCAGCTTCTGTGCTGGCAGCTTTTGCTACTGAGACAGTATGATTCCTGTTTAATAGACTAGTCGAGTACTAGCAGCCATAAACAGCAAAGGCATTTTTACTAGCAAATCTCATGTATTCAAATTCATTCAATGTACTGCCAGGCAAATGAGCAGGAGCACAAGAAGTCAGTCACTGACTTAACAGAAAAGCTTCAGCATGAATTAATTTCAACATTAAATGCAAAACACATTCCGTACATGGGACAATACTTCACAAGGGGGATGTCAGTATGGGATGTAAAGCAAATTTAGTAAATATTACTGTTCCTATGCTTTTTATCGAATTATACAGTCGCATTTGGATTCAGAGAAACCAGACATTGCTTTTCCAGAAAGAATTAGCGTATCTCTGCAGAAAGAGGTGATGATGGTTGCAGAACATATGTCATGAAAAGGCAATTTATTATCAATTAATGTATTGCAGCTGATCATGCTTACTTACATAAGAAAGCTGAAATATTATCTAGCTATAACTGACAAGTTATTTTCTGGGTTTAATGAGATTCTAAAATTCTCCTCCCTACTGTTTCAACGGCATTTTGACTTGATCCTGTATTTACATGAACCTTTCCTTGCAAGACAAGTAGAAAATCATATTCACATTGCTCTTTATACACTAAATACCTTTAACCTACCAAGAAAGTGTACAAACAGAATTTCTCTATAAGACTCTAAGTCCTAAGAGGTGAGATATTTTACTTAAATCCGAAATCAAGGCTATAGAAAAGCATGACCTATTTCAGTTTTAAGAATTAAACAGTGATTTTGTTCACAGATAGCATCCCCTTTAAAAAAGGTTGTTTGTTTATTTGTTACACAATACCACTTACAGGAGAATGGGTCCTTATGCAACAAACAAGCGAACAACCCCACAAAATTAGGAAGACATTTATTAAAGTGTCAGTATAACACATGGCTGAAAGGTCCCTTCACAGATACTAAAGTAATAAGACACTATGGTGACGAACAGTAATTAAACATAATCTTTCTTTTGAACAGACAAGAAAGATCAAACAACTTTAACAAGACTCTGAAAAGAATCACACCCTTCAGACTTAGGAAGTCAAACTATTGTTAAAGGAGAAACTGAACCCTCAAAATAAGAGGGTTTTAAATGTAAGAAATACCTAAATTAAATCACAGAAGAGCTTGCCAAAAATACGATTTTGGCTCAAGGATTCTACAAGTGAATTCATTAACAACTCAAAGAGATACTTATCAATTGGAAAATTACAGTATCAGTGCTTCAGACTGTGCAAGAGCACTAATTTCACTGCAGTGTCACCTTTCTGCTGTCAGTAATTATTACCATCCTGCACATCACTACACTACACCTAAAAAATTATACTATGAAGCTAGGATTCTCTTGCCCTATCCACAACAAGGGAGGAAAAGATTCCCTATGTGACTTCTTCTCTAGCAACACATTACTGACCACTGTCCTGTAATGCCACCTACATTGTTTCAAAGTACCTTTTGACTTCTTCCGAGGCCTTGCTGGCTTCTTTTCCTTTGGCTTCTGGCTTCTAACAGTCTTTTGCTTCCTCTTTTCCTCATCTGCTAAGACCTTCTCAAGCAGCTGAGCAAAGAATTCAAAATCAAAGGGTCGTTTTTCTTCTATCAGATTAAAGCAAAGAAATAGAACAGATTTCAAAGTTGATTTGAGTTTCAGTTAAATGAAACCATGTACCATTTTGAGTAAAATGGTATATGACATGACATTAAAAGGCAACAGTTACATAAACAGAGTTTTTCAAAATATTTTCTTCATCAATTGAGCAGGTACTAAATTTGACAGAAAGATGACATGGATTATGGTAGACTGATTTTAAAAGATTACAAAACTAAGTAATTCAGAAAATTTAAGACCTGACAAATACACATATTGTGCCATAGTTATCAAATAATGTGTTAACGTGCTGCTCTAGAACATATGTACCTTATTCAATTAACAAAAAAAGTCTTTAAGGACTCTGAAATCAGTTTACAGTAAATAATTGTGCCAGAAATTCCCATGAGTCAGAATAATCTTCCATGAAAAATAGAGCGGAAATATATTCATCTCATTAAGCAGATATAAAAAAAAAAAAGACAGAAAATAAATCTTGGTATCTTTACTGTGAACCATGCTTGTCATAAAAACCAAAGATTTCACAGCTTCTGGACTCACCTATGAGCAAAAACTTCTCCTTATAATTACTTCAAGCAAGGCAAAGCACAAAAATTACTGTGAAAGTAGATGATTATCCTTTAATGACTCATTGAAGGGTGGGGTACATTTACTTTACTTACTGAAAGCTTTGTCTATTCTCCATCCATTAGTTTTTTCCTCACGTTTGAACTTGTTCTAAAAGCAAACATACAGTTGTCTTTTTCAATAGGCAAGAAATGCACTAGTATGTTGTACAAAATGGCAGATCAAGATAAGCCTTCAATGCAAACCAGCTAAAGGTATTGGATTTACATGTACACTCAGAGAACACTAGTTTGTAATTAATTTTTAAATATAACATCTGTCACCAATAGATATCACCAGTTACACTTTTTTTTTTACTATTTTCAACACCCCTGTCCTGACTTTCAATTTGAGCAAGGTTTCAGTTATCAAAGACTTTCTGGCTATATGCCACAAATGAGGCAACACAGAAGATCCTCACAAAACACTTATGCTTATCATCATCATTCTTTGATTAAAATAAAGACAAACTGCATAAGCATGCTTGATTTACTAGATACATTGATTGACATTCAACCAGCAAATTAATGTTTCAGATACTTACAATCTCTTGAAACACGTATTAGAAAAAGCATTACTACAGAGACAGTAGCATCAAAATTATCAATACTAACAGAGGAAGCACAGGAATGCAAATGAGAAAAAGAAAAGTAAAAGCAGATGTTTAATTGCTTTATTGAGTGCTTTAATTTTTTACCTTAATTTCTGCTCTGGCTCTATGAGGAAACAGTCGTCCAATTAAGGAGAAGTCAGTTCCTACCATACTGATAGCTAAAAAAAACATATCTGTTTCTAGAGGAGTAAAAAAAGGAAAAAAAAATTACACATGCTTAAGTATTTACTAAACCATCCCTCTTGCTATCAGAAATAAAAACACCTTGCAAACTTACTGTCATGAGATCAGTAACTTTAAGGTTATCTACTGTAGCTTCAAGTCCAGGTGAGCTGAATATATGTGTTATTTTACCTAAGTACCCCTAGTAACATTTGCTGAATGAACTATCAACAGAAAGAATTATCTAATCTATTACAAAACTACAGAATGTGAAATATGTTTCGTAAAGCTAGTAAATCAAAGCCAACCAATCCCAAATTGTCAATGTCCATTTTTATTACGGACAGAAGCACAAACAGAAATCAGAAAAGCATCATGTAAAACATCATTATTATTTAACAGGAAAACAGTGCACAATTCCTTCCAAAAGCAGCCCAGTGAAATCTGAAGCTGAATTTTTCCATCTACAGTTGTAAAGAGTCCTTCCCAATTGTAAAAAGTCTTGCACAGTGCTGTCAGCCTAGAGATAATAATCAATTCACAGCAGAAGTAATATAAAAACTAACCCAACCACTCATAAGAACACAGCTGTCTATTTGCAATGAAATCAGTCCATACAGAAACACTTTATGTGATTTATTCCTGATCAGGATGGAAGAACCAAGTTAAGAAGTACTAACTGTTCCATATAGAGCTCAAATATCTGTACTCCAGAATCCAAGATCATGCTTTTGATAAAGCAGACTAGCATTTCCTCATCATCTAAATGTCCATGGCAGAAAAAAATCACAAGTAGCCTACAAATCATAAGGCACTGGATTTTTTAAAAATGCCAATTTTCACAGTAAATATCATAGCTCTGCTTGTCATAAGAGTTTGAAGGGTTGCGACTATATGACATATAAGCAGACCCATTTACTCCACTGGGGGAAAAAATATCAAGTATAAAGCATAGGTGGAAAAGACATTTCTGCAGATTCAAAATTTTAAACCAAAAATATACTCACCTTTATTTGACCATGGTTTTGTGTAAAAACTTTTCCTGAAGCTAGAATATGTAGTTGTAGAGCCACGCTCAAAGATGGGATCATTTTCTTCTACAACACATGGACCTTTTGTTCTCAGAACTTCTACAGTTAAGCTGGAAAAGCAAACACACAAAGAGACTTATCTGAATATATTGCTAAGAAGACATACAGCAATGTTTATAAGACAGCTATTCAAAATCTTCATGCCACAAGTGAGCACTTGTGCTCTGTAATTAAGTTTAGTAATTAAACTAACATGAACTTTAATGGGAGAATGCATCAAGAAATCACTACCCTACTCATCCTGTGTAAGTAAATTTGCTTTTTCCTTTTTATAAGGTACAGTACAGAGAAAATTAAGAATCTTAATTAAAAAAAAGATTTCTTAACATTCAAGAAATTTATTTTGCAAAACCACAAAAGCCTCTCAATATCTGTCTAGAATACTGTTAAGTTCTTTTACCATCCTTAAACCTTGGCCTAAATCTCATGCTAATAATACCCTTGGGGAAATCAATAATCTACTTTTTAAAAGCCATGTAATAAGCAAAGTTTCTGAAAACACTGACAGAAAAATAGAGCAGCAACATGCAAGATGCAAAGCTGAAGAAAATCATATTGAAAACCAAATAACAGTAAGCAGCTAACAGGTTAACTCTGAGAAACCAGAAAATCAGCTAAATAGAAGATACTTGGAAGTTTGACAAATCTCCAGTGTTCATTCTCTGTAATAGAGTATCACACCTTCCTCTTTACCACCTCCCCAAAAACATTTCTCTTAAAGTCTGCCACTACGGATATGCAGATACCTTCTGCTCCTATTTTCCCACATATTTGCACTGTTTCCTAAGTTAATGCAGCTCAGCTCTCAACACATTAACACACTCATGCTCGTCCCAGGCCAAAGTAAAACTGTTCTCTATTCACAAAGTAAGCTACAATGCAGTATGCATTGTCCATGAGTCAGGCACAGAATTTGTTACCTTTCTTCATCCAGAATAATTGAACCATCTTCTGCCACTTTCACACGAGGAACAAGAAGTGGGCCATCCTGACTCTCCTCCCCATTCTCCTCTTCTTCTTCCTCGTCGTCTTCATGATCAAGAGTACTTTTCTCTTCCTGTCTACAATTTGTAATACAGCAAACAAAAATATTGGCAGTGTTTGGAACTGCTGCTCAGTATACCAGACATTCAACAATTTAATGAACCACTCAGCAATGCAACACATCAACAAGGTGGTCAAGTCATAAATTCTGAAATCTGCTTTTCATTCCATTATAAAATGGAAATATGCAAAAACATAATACTGAAAGCAAAATCTTTAATCACCCCACTTTTCCAAATTACAATTTGTTATAAGGGCTGTGATATTGAAACAGTAAAAAAATACTTACACTGTATTACCACAGAAACACTTTTTTATATTACCAGAAATTTTTTTACTGTACTTCACCACCAAGACTTACCCTTTCATTTGACTCACTGCAGAATTTTTTTCTATTCTCTTTTCTTCTGCCAATGAAGACCTGGAATTTCATCAAAAGCTAGAGGTGACTGTTTGTACAGATATATTTCTGCTCTATTCCACAAAATTGGATTTTAGTGGATAATGGACAAAGAAACACAAAGCCTTTTTTTGTCCAATTCATTGTATCACATCTAGACTGAAGTCTAACTAAACAACCACCACTACTTCGTGAATTTTGCTCTTTCTTGTACAAGCAGGGACAAACAAAGATATTTCAAGCAGTAATCCATTGTAAAGGGTACAGGGAATGCGAGGGTATCTTGCCCATTACATCCTTAGGGACTATTCAGAGTAGAAGAAAAAAATAACATGAAAAACGATAAATGAAACACATAAACACAGAAACATTAACAAGCAGGTGATAACAGACACACCAGAAAACTCATCAGCTACTGAGAGAAAGAATAGGATTTGGATAACTATACTTCTATTTATGTGATTGCTTTTGGTAGTTGCAGGAAGAGGCCCTGCCTGTGGCAGTCTGTGCAGCCAGCTGTGTTAGCCTTCCCTGTGTATGTGCACTTCTGGAGTGCTCACTCAGCCGTGCTACTGGTAAAACATGTAAATGGAACTGCCACAGCTACATCCCTCCAGATGGAATGTAATGACCTCATGAATCTTGCAGTGCATTTTGCACTTCATTACCTGGAAGGAGAAATACTTAGCTTCCTACATCCGCTAGATCAGGCAGGCAATCACAACATTCCTAACAGCCATAACTAAAAGTTTCACAGCAGAAAATTGAAAAAAAAAAATTCTACTATTTCTACAGAGATAAATCAATACCTGGGACAGATTCACATTTCAAAAGGTACACTAAGCTCCATTCTCATTTCTGTATGAGGATTAAATAGGTGTGAAAATGTCTAGAAGCTTTTGTTACCACTGCAACAACACTGCATCTGTGCTAATACTACAGATTTAAGTATTTAACATGCAGAAAAATAATTTAACCTAAGGAGAGAGAAAAATGTCATACTTACTTCATAGGATTGTTTTCTGGCAGATAGTATATCAAGTCTCTCATGGTCATTTTAGAACGATCTGGTGGAGAGCTTCCTTCGATTATTGGAGGCCTATGTTTCAATTTCTTCCATATAAAAAATAAAAAAACAAACAACAAACCCACTTCCATTCACCCTGAAAGTACTTTATGTTTCACAAATTGATTTGTCATAGAGGTAACGACAGAAACCCTTTCAGAGACATTCAACACCTGGCACAAATAAAAGTTAAAAGTATTCAAAATTACAGAACTGTGACAATGATTCACTTGAAAACATATGCGAATTCCCAAATCCCAAGCATCTCACACCACACTTATTGCCAGCTGTGAAACTTTCAAAGTTGGAATGTTGACTATAAAATACCAGGTGTCATGTCAAAAAGACTCATGGATCCAATCAAATAAAACAATTTACCCCTTCTTGTGAAATCTGTATTATTAGTGGACAAAGTTCTACTACTGTTTCTAAACAGAATAAACTCATATGGAGGTATGAGGTATCACAGACTATGAGCAGTGAGCAGCTGATGGTTATCAGAAAACACTACAGCAAAGAGATATTGTATGCTAGGTGAACCACATGCCTTGCCCTTCACAGAACGGCACTGCTCAACACAAAGGTCTTACCATCCGCTCTTTCTTCAGCTCTTCTTTAAGCATTTCTCTTAACTTCCGAGCTTTGAGGATCCTTTCACGGTCAGAACATGCTCGTTTCTCTTTTTCAGGAGGTTTCGTGGGTAGCTTTTCCTCCTGTGTTTGTGTTTTTTCCTGTGTTGGTCTCTCCTTGAGAGGAGAAGGTACATTCTTCTGCAAACTATCATCATTTTTCCGAGCAGTTACACCTACAGTTTGCTCTTTGTTCACCGATTTTTTTAGCGGTGAAAACTGTGGTACTTGTGGCACAGGTGTTTTCTTCTCAGGAAGCATGGGAGACTTTAGAGGGCTTTCAACATTAGTCTTTTCTGATGTGGAGGAATCCTTCTGAAGTGAAGCACTGCCATCAGAAGCCTGTGATGTTCGCCTCTGCAGTTTTGGTGCAGAACGCTGAGCAGTTGAAGGTCCAGCTCGGGGTTTGACGAGATTTGGCATGGTGGAGATCCGTTTTCTTCTCTGTGTAAGCATCTCTGCGGGTTTACTAGCTTCCCCAGCATCACTGGAACTATCAGCCTTGTCATCACTGGAAAATTTAACAGAATATTCTGAAGTACTTTATAGAGACAGATTTTTTCACTCTTACTTTCAAGATATGTTTACGGGCCAATGAGTATAAACACTGTGCTACAGGAAAATAGTTATATACAAGAAGCCACACTAGAACCAAAATGTAGCTAGTGCTTTCTCATAAACTAATCAGCTGTAAGAACTGGCATATTATTTTCTAATATTAAATATTCTTCAATTAGCTTTTAACAGTAACATGTTCCTACCCCCCACTATTTTTTTTGGAAGGCTCTCTCCTTTCAGCTGAAAATACCAGTACAATAAAGCTTTATAAAAAAATAATCCCCATAACACAAGTGACATTAAAAACATTTTAATAAAGCTGTATGCAACAGCAGTTTGATATTTTTATTACAATAAATGTTACCATTCCTCTTATAAATTTGCAAGTAGATAATATGTAAACTGTGAATTCTGGAAAAATTTTGGCAGTCAAACTCTCTGTTGCTCACACTTAACTACTGCTCACACTTAACATCAACAACTCTTAGCTTCCCTGAAAAGCTGTTTTATATAAGTATTTTTTCCACCACCTATGCAGAAATGATTTTCAAAGTGTAAGTAAAATTGCCAACCATTATAATCTTCCGAAATCTGCTGAATCCTCCAGGGTTTGGCTTCAAGGCTGTTGCTCACAGTAAAGACTGCAGTGGAATTATAACTGAGTCATAAATTTCATTTTACATCGGAACTATGCCCTGTGTCTGGCTATAAGGACAACCACATAGTTCACTTAGCTGTTTTCAAAAATTTTCAGGAGCAAATGTCTTTCAAGGAATATAAGAAAAGCATAAACATACAAAGAAACTTTTCTAAATCCTCTCCAGCTATTGCCTGTGATTTGGGCAAACGCTGCGTATGATGTGTTTGCATTAGCAGCCTCTGTTAAATGGCAGAATCAATCTGTCCCATCCTCTGAGTTCACACAAATTTTTAGTACAAAGAGCATCCCTGGGCAAGGAATTTAAAGGGCTTATTACATATTGCCTGTCTGTTTTGAATGAGATCTTTGCAAGTTCCATTTAACACCCTCTGTTCTTTGTACAGCAGGAGACAGTGGAAAGTAATTCGTTCGTTCACCTTCTCCACACCACCTGTCTTTTATGGAGTTTTTAATCAGAGAACCACACTGGATTTCTCAACAGTTAAACACAATTTAGCAACAACTGTATGAAAAAAGTAAGAACTCTCTTATGCTTTGAAAACTTGCACTTCCCTGATAATTAACAAAACCTATTCAGGATATAGAAAACAAAACGAGGCAAAGTAACTGACACTACAGACACAGATTTGAGCAGCTGTGTAGGAGTGCCACGATTTGGAAGGATAAATATGCAAGACATTTTCACATTTACCTTTACTTTTCTTGCAGGCCACCCAACAAACACATTGTGCTGTATGTCACCAAATACTTCACCCAGAAAATCAAATTGTGTGATTTCTCTCAAATTCACTCTTCCTCAGAGACACCCAGCCAGCAAATTTCTAAAATGCATCATCTAGAGAGAAATCTAGAGCTCCCCAAAAAGCTAACACTGCCTACTCTGCAAAAATTACCTATTTTCTCTCTCCTATTTGGTTGTATGCCTTCAAAAACAACCAAAAACTTTAAGAAACAGCTTTTCAGTGGAACTTCTAGTCACTAAATAGGGGCAAGAAGGCTGTGGCTCTCATCCCTGCCTTTTTTTTTTGCTCCCAGGACAAAAAGTTCCCCTGGGAGTCTCTCAGAATTTTATGGTGGATAACACCTTCTCTGTCCAGCTGAGTTGTGGAACACACCACAGTTCTCCAGTGGTTCACATGTTTCTTCTTCTAAGTGTGGTATTTTCCAAATCCGCACTTCTGCAAAGAAGCTCACTGTTAAACACATCGCACACATTTCAATGTGCTAGCATACTGAAAAGCTTTGTACACCACACTCAACAAGAACAATTTCCATAACAAACAGTTCCAAATTTCTTACAACTTCTCTACTTTTTTTTTTTAACAGCAGGATATGGTTTTGTGCATTTGTAAGCCTCGATATTTTTCGTGTTTACTGAGGAAAATATTTTATGTTCCTGTTACTTAGAACCATAGAATACCCTGACTTGGAAGGGACCCACAAGGACCATCAAAGTCCAGCTCCTGGCCCTGTGCAGAACAGCCTCAAGAGTCTCACCATGTGCCTGAGAGCATTGTCTAAACACTTCTTGAACTATCAGGTTTGGTGCTGTGACCACTTCTCTGGGGAGCCTGTTCCAGTGAATCATCCTTTAGGTGAAAAACCTTTTCCTCATATCTAACCTAAACTTACTCTGAGTTTAATGCTGTTTCCTCAAGTCCTGTACTTTGTCACAAGAGTGAAGAGATTTGTACCTGCCTCTCTGCTTCCACCCATGAGGATGCTGAAAACCACAATGAAGTCTCCATCAGTCTCCTCCAGCCTGAACAGACCAAGTGCCCTAAGCCACTCCTCACACACCTTCCTCTCCAGATCCTTCACCACCCTTGTGGCCTTCCTGTGGATGCTCTTTAACAGCTTAATATCTTTCTTACATTGTGGTGCCCCAAACTGCCCACAATATCCAAGGTTGTGCAGAGCAGAGTGGGACAGTCCCCTCCCTCGACTGGCTGACAATGCTTTGCCTGATGCCCCCCAGGACACGGATGGTCCTCCTGGCTGCCAGGGCACTGCTGACTCATATTCAACCTTCAACCTGCTGTCAACCAGGACCCCAAGGGCCCTTTCCATAGAGCTGCTCTCTCGTTCCCCAGTCTGTATGCACATCCAGGACTGTTCCGTCCCAAGTGAAGAATGCAGCACTTGACAGATTTTTTAAACTTCATAGGGTTGATAACTGTCCAGTCCTCTGATTTGTCCAAGTCTCTCTGCAAGGCCTCCCTGCCTTCAAGGGAGTCAACAGCTCCTTCCAGTTTTGTGTCATCTACAGACTTCCTCAGTATCCCTTCCTGTCCTGCATCCAAGTCATTTATGGAGATGTTGAAGAGCACAGGGCCTAAGATGGAGCCCTGTGGAACCCCACTAGTGATAGGTAACCCCTCTGATGTTACCCCATCCATTATTATCCTCTTTGCTTGACCTGTGATCCAATTGCTCACCCACTATATAATGTGTTTATCCAGCTGTGTATTGGTCATTTTGTCCAGAAGGATCCTGTGAGAGACAGCACTGAAGGTTTTACTGAAATCCAAAAAGATTACATCAGCTGGCTTCCCTTGATCACCTGGGTGGGTTACTTGTAATAAGGTTATATGACAAAGGTCTGTTTTTTATGCCATGAGAAGAGATCAAAATGCCTTTCAGAATGGCACCATTTTGAAATGTAGAATTATATTCCACTGAAGCATTGGTTAAATTATAAAGATCTTTAATAAATCTGCTGAATCAGCAACAGTACCATAGAAGTGAAAAACAGTAAGCATGTCTTCATTTAAGAAAAAAGTGTAGGATACCAAAAGATGTAGCACGCAACCTTTGTAACAGTCAAATTTTATAAATAAAACTTGAAAGAAAAACGACCTTAAAGCACAATCCAAAAGAATTAAAGATGTAAGATACCAGCTGAATAAGATGCAGCACGGGTTTTCTACAAACACCTCACATCAACTAGTCTAATATCTGAATTTCTAGTCACAAGAAACAGAAGACTGTAAGACCTTTTCATATTGTCGTAAAGGACAAGCTTCAGCTAAAACAGAGGTATTCATGAAAGATGCAAAACCATCTGCTTAAAAGAAGTGGGGAGGTTGTTGTGAAGTGCAATTACCAGACTGGGAAAATGTCCTGAAAAACTGGTCTGTACTGCTTTTGGTGGGAACAGAGTTAAACTCCTTCACAGCAGCTCAAATGGTGTTGTTTCAGATTTGTGACCACAAAAGCATTGACAACACACCTATGTTTCAGCTATTGCTGAGCAATGATTAAAGAGCACTGAGGTCTTTTCTCAAGCTGCTCCATGACTGAGCAGTTTGGGGATGGGCAAGAAGCTGGGAGGCAACATAGCTGGGACAGCAGACTCCAAATGACCAAAGGCATATTCCACAGTATGTGGCATCATGCTCCTCAGTAAACACTGGGGGAAGAAGAAGGAAAAGAGCACTTTCGGAGTTACAGCGTTTCTCTTCCCAAGTAACTGTTACACATCATGGAGTCCTGCTTTCCTGAAGACAGTAAAATACCTGTCTGATGAGAAGTGCTGAATGAATTCCCAACCTTGCTTTGCTTTTATGCATATCTTTTGCTTTATATATTACACTGTCCTCATCTCAACCCAGGAGTTCTTGCACTTTTGTCCTCTCGATTTTCTGCCCGTCCCATGGGGCTGGGAGGGAGCAGGGGTGTGAGAAAACAAGCAAGGAGCTGTGCGGGGCTTAGCAGCCAGCCAGGGTTAACCCACAACATGGAGGTCCTCAAGGACTGGCCGCACAAACAATTTTATGATGTGCTTGTGTTACAATGAAAAGCACTTAAAACTGAAAAGGAAAAAAGCCAGAAAGCCTTCTCTTGCTAATGCACGGAGTAGTGCATACAAAGGAGGAAACGCTGTCGGAATGCAGAATCAAAGTCATCCGCTTATGGAGCACAAAGCATTTTCGCTGTACGCAGCAAACCGGGGCTTCCTGCTGCTGCAGGGCCAGAAGCCGGCTGTCAGACCACAGCGGGCCCCGCCTTCACAGTCTGACCTGACAGACTCGATTCGCCTTGAAAAGACCTCCGAGTCCAGCCTACGGCCAAACTCCACCACGCCAGCCAGCCCACTGCCGCCGGTGCCACGTTCAGCGCTCCCCCGACCCCCCCGGGGGCCGTCACTCCGCGGCTCCCTGGGCAGCCCCTTCCCACGCCCCTCCCAGCGCCGCTGCGACCCGGCAGCCCAGGCAGGCCCTGCTCCTGCTGCGGACGCGCCCCACACCCGCAGCTCTCGGGCCGAGGCGGTGCCGCCAGCCCGCCGTGCCCGGGCGCCGACCGCGGGCTCTGCACAGCGCGGGCCGGGCTCCACGGCCGGGGCTGCGGGGCGCCCGCCCGGCCGCCTCGGCCTCGGGGGGGCCGCCGCTCCGCTCCCCGCGCAGGCCCAAGCACGGCCTCGCCGGGCCGAGCTCGGCGGGACTCACCTCTCGGCTGGCCGCGCCTCGGCCGCGGCCCCTGCTCTGTCCGCCGCGGGGGAGCCGGGCCCCGGGGGCTCTGGCGGCTCGGGG
>JAWWEE010000085.1:27132147-27159706 GCA_035221455.1 Xenops minutus
CCACGGCGTGCCGCCCCGGCGGCGCGCCCCGCGACGTCATCGGCGTGCGCCGGGCGGGGCAACCCCGGCACCGGAACCGCCCGTAACGCCCCGGCAGCTCCGAGGACGCCCCCGAACGGCCCTGCCCGCGCCTTCCCGCGCGCCCGCTACGGCCGCTCTGCCAAACCAAACCACGCCCAAACACCCCCCGAGCCCGGGCGGGCCCCGCAACGGCGGCCCCGACACCCTCCCGCCCTCGCGGCGCGGGGGTGGCGGCGCGCGGCCCGGTGATTGGACAGAGCCCGCGCGCCGGCGGGACGTCAGCAGGGAGCGAGGTTTCATAGGGGCCGGCGGCGGCGCGCGGCCCGTCAGACGGCTCCGGCGGCGGGAGCGGCGTGGTGTCCGCGGGCGGTGGTGGTGCGCGGCCTGAGCGTCTCGCCATGACCCGTGAGTGCCGGCGCGGCTCAGGGGGCTGCGCCGGGGCTCTGTCGGGGAGCGGAGGGGGCGGTAGGACGTGGCCGCTGCCCTGGTCGGCTCCAGGCCTGGGAGCGACAGCGAGGGCAGCCCGGCCGGGGGCCGGTCGAGGGCCCGCCGCGGTGTGGTGCCGCTGCCGCCTCTGGGTCTTCGCCGTCTTGGGATCCCCGCGGCGAGTGCGAGGGGCGCTGGGGCTGAGGCTTGTTGGCACTCCCCGCCGCCAGCCGAGGGCGGAGGCGAAAACATCCTCCCCCGCGCCCCGGCGAAGCCGTGCCGGGGGCGGCAGGGAGCCATAAAGGCGGTGAGGGGCTGGAACAGCAGCCGCGGTCCCTTTCAGCCCCGGATTGAAGACAAAGGCCTTTTATGGCAGTGCTGAATGCTTCCCGCTGCAGTGCTTAAGTCGTGGTTGCTGAGGCTGTGGTCGGAAGGGCAGCAGGACGGGGTGGATCCCCCCCGAGTCGGCTCTCAGTGGTTCTAAAATGGCGGAGAAGGGCGAAGCAGGCCCAGGGTGCTCCCGCTGCCCGCGCCGCTCCGGAGCCGCTGCCTGCGCCAGCTGCGTGCGGCTGGATCACTGAGCCTGCCCGTAAACATACGCAGGTCTGAGGCTCTGCTCTCACCTTCACGCTTGAACATCCCCGGTTGTGAAGCCGCTGTGCTGCTGGAAGTGCAGCCGAAGACTTGAATCACAAGCAGTTTGTGCACAGAACTGATTTCGAACGTGAGGAAGTGGCAGGTTTAGGACTTCGGTTGGTATTTTTTTGCCTGGAGTTGGAAGAGCAGGAACAGGTCGAACTAAAGCGTGTCTTGCATAGGCAGGCAAGGATGGGGATGCTTAAGCATAGGTACAAACAGGAAGGGTGTACTGGCCTTCATGAGGCAGTTCATGCTTGAATTTTATGTTACAGAAAGTTGAATTGACTTCTGTTGGGACAATTTCATGGAAGATTTACATTGATATTACAGAACGTGGAAAACAGCACTGGCTCCCTTGGAGCTAGGGATACTCGTTCAGTATCGCAGGTGGAGTAATGGGGCCAAATAACCCTCGGAAATGTTTACTTGGAAGCAGGGGTGGTACAAACAAGTTTCTTTTCAGATAGTTATTTGGTCTTGTGTGCTTTGAGTGCATTGTGTATTGCTCAGCTTTTCTACCTGCTCTGTTTTGCTGTGCAGAAGAGACAGCCAGATTTTTCAGTGATGCCACTGTGTTTAGTTCCTAAGTCTACAAACTTATTGTGTATATAGAAGAACTCTACAGAGACTATGCACAGTGTTTGCTTGGAAAGGAAGGAAATGCCTGAGGTTAAGGGTGGAGGGTAATTGCTCTATGAATTCTGGCTATAGCAGTATGTTTTGACTTCCTCTCTCTTTTTCTTCATGACAAAAGAAGATACTTTTTTTTTTTTAAAGCACCACAGAAGAGCTCTTTTGTTGATGCTGAATCGTTCGTATGACGTTTGTTCCTCCTGAGCACCACAAAACTCAGGAACCATTTATAGCCTGGAATGTGTCATCTGCCCATGAGTCATCAAGTTCTAATCAACACTAGTACTGCCAGATAGAGAACTGTTATCCTTCAGTTCTGAACAAACAGCTGCCCTTATTCTAGATGGACTTTGGGGACAGGATAATAAGGAGGATGGATGAGCAGAAGTTCTGTTTGCTTTTTCAGAAGGTAGTACTTGATGTCCTGACACAGATGAAGCATATCTTCCAAGGCAGGAGCAGCTCTTGGGAAGCAGCAGTCATAATACGCTATTTTCACTTGGGCTTTTGTTATCTTACCTAGCAGTACACGTACTGTTGTGAAGAATGTACAAAACTCCTGCTTCTGCAGGGTTGCTCTTATCTACTTGTTGACATGGCAAGTAGCTTTGTCATCTCAGAAAAGGGGTAGACTACAAAGCTATGGATCATATCAGCAGTTTGCTGTTTAAAATTAACCTAACCCTAAGCTGTTTCCATATACCAGAAATTACAGGCATATGAAGATTGGAGAGATTTCTGGCTTTGAGACTGAAAGATGGCATAGGCATTAAAACTGGGTAGAGACCAAAGAGGCACAACAGAAATTACGGGAAGATGGAATTTCCACTTTTGAGCAAATGTGATCCTTATTTTTTCAAGAGGACAAGTGATTATGCCTTTGAGTCCAAAAGAAACAGAGCAAGCAGAAATAAGTACGCCAGTGAACCAGTTCTGGTAGATTAGAGCAGACTAGATCTGTAAGGAGAATACCGAGGGAAAATTGCCAGCTAATACAAAAGATTTTGTAATTGTGATGGCTGTGGCCATTGCTAGGAAAACCTTGAGTATTTAGATAGAGGGTCACTGTTTTTGATGTCATGCCCTCAAGGAACATTGTCTGATAAAGCAGATTGCACACCTGATTTGTTGGCAGTTCCTGGGGTTGGTAGTCCTGGCGTAAGCTGTCTGTTCCCTGAAAAGGTGTCCCCTATACAGGCAGTGATGTGGTTTTGTGTCTTTATATATATATATATATATGCACAAATGTTAAGTCTTCTCACTTCTGTTGAAAGTAATGCTAATCAGGCTATACATAAGTACTGCACTTGATTTCAAGTAAAAAAAATGTTTTGAGGTCACCTCTTCAACAATATCTCAGTGTAATTAATTTTAACGCTGTTCTATCAGTCCAGAATTAATTTGTAAGCTGTATTGGATGCTGCAATCTGTTTGAGATGGAGAGGACAGCTCATCTTTGGATGAGTTACTGACATCATTTTCCCAAGGCTATTGTGGGATGGTCTTCCTTCAGTCTTTTATGGCAAACTGCATTTTGTTTCTGTAAGGAATGCTGGAGTGAATTTTGATAACTCTTGGGCGTGACCTATAGAATTGTAAATGTGAGAACTAACAGGCTTTAATTTCTCCCACTGTGCACTGGTGGGGGACACTGATGGAAGACACGGCCCCATCAGCTCTACAGATTGCACCAAACTGCACCACCTTTATAACAGACTTCTACAAAGGCAAATGGTATGGAGGAAAAAAAATGGTGGTAGCAACTGTTTAACTGTGTATTGTCTTACAGGTGGGAACCAGCGTGAACTTGCCCGCCAAAAGAACCTGAAGAAAACTCAAGAGATCCACAAAGGCAAAAGGAAAGAGGATAGCTTGTCTGCTTCTCAGAGGAAACAGAGGTAACATTTAGTAAAGCTGAGTGAAATGTTTGGGCAGAAGAGGGGGAAATGGGTCAGAAAGAATACAGTGTCTTGGCTGAAACAGTGCTTAAGTATCTTGCTTTGATTCATGGTCCAGTCATATGCC
The DNA here is from genome assembly GCA_035221455.1 of Xenops minutus. NCBI lineage: Eukaryota > Metazoa > Chordata > Aves > Passeriformes > Furnariidae > Xenops > Xenops minutus. Next base: position 27,135,892 of record JAWWEE010000085.1, read on the forward strand.
AGAGCATAAACCATGGATGAAGTTTTGCTGTATCTGCTGTTAGACAGATTTTTTTTTTTAAGTCCTGTAAAGCTTTTATTTCTTTTGAGCAGTTTTTTGCCTGGTACAAACAGGGAAAGATTGTGTAATGCTCAGTTAAAGAATGTTTGTTCCACTGTGTCCTTTACTTCTCAAACTGAAAGAATTATATAAGGTCTACTAATCAGGTAGCTTGTCTGCCTCATAGGATAATGCATGCACTGAAAAAAACACGGGGTAATAAAACCAGTGTGCTCATGGCTAACTGAGGAATTTTACATTAATCTTTTTCCCTTCTTGAAGTGAGGGTTACTAAAAGGCAAAAATAACATGGAGGAGACTTTGCTTAGAAAACCTGTGAGCTAGTATCTGATATCCAACTTTTTTTCTTCACAGAGACTCTGAAATAATGCAGCAAAAGCAAAAAGCGGCCAATGAGAGGAAGTCTCTGCAGGCAGGAGCAAAATGAGCAGCCTCTATGGATAACATAGAGTTCACTGGTGAAGCAGAAGGGCCTGGAAGATCAAAGATCATTCATAGAAGTGTCCGGCCATTAAATGATTAAACATTTATTGTGCAGATTTGTTCAACTAGCATTAGCGTAGAGTATTTTCTGGTTATCGTAGGCTTAGTTGTCTGGAGTGCTGTTTCAAAACTGACTACACTCTTCTGCATGTGTATGAATAAAAGTACCAAACAATAGCTTTACTCCAGCTTTTGCTGCATTTGTTAGTTTTACTTAATGGTTCCAGTAACAAAACTTCTGAATCTACAGTTAGACCAGATTTGGTTGTCACAATTCTTGAACGTACAGCTTCATTCAGAATATGCTTAACCTTACGGAGGTCTGAACTGCAAATCTCATCTTAGAATATTTTTACAATAAAATGTTGCATGAAATACTGTCTAGCCTGAAATGCTTGTGTTTGATAATCAGCTGATTTCTAAGAAGTTACCAAGAACACAAGGAATGGATAGTATTGTGGAGAAGTTCAGTACACGTATGCAAGTGTAATATAAAGTGAAGTTTATAAGAAACACATAAGCAGTATCACATGCAGTGTAAGTCTGCGCTATAGGCAGATGCCTGTTGAGTTGCAGACTTGGTGTATGAAACTGACAGAACTAGTGCTGATATTTTAGAGAAGTTGCACGCTTGAGGTTAATCAGTTGCAATGTAAGCAGACCTTGAAATTGCTGCACCACTAAAATGATTTTAAATTACTGCTTAAACTTGCCTCAGGAATAAAAGTTACTGTGAGAAAACTCAGCCCTTGCTTCACAGGCATGCTCGAGTGTGTTGTGTACTGACCAAGGGAAAACTTTGGGAAACTTCCCTGTCCAACCATCCAGGAGCCACTCTGTGAGTCATTTTTTGCACCACCTGATCTGGGACCAAAGCCACAGCTAGACCCTCCACACTCACACAGACCAGGTTTCCCATAGCAGAGTCTCAGATGAACCAATCGTTAATATAATCCAATCTTGGTACAATAACTAAGTAACAACAGCTCAAACTGGTGCCCCTGAGGAGGAACCCTCAAACAAGGGAAACCCTGGGCTTGTATTGCCCTCGCAGTCTGAGGGTGGGAAAGTCTGGGGGGTCCTTGGCTCTTGCTGTGCCTCAGTGTCTGGCCACATGGCTGGGCCACACTGTGGTGCCTGTGCAGTTCCTGGCCGCTTGTCTGGGGCTCTCACCACCCACAGCTCCACTGCAGCTGCTCACCAAGCTACCTGCGCTAAACGTGTTCCTCAGCAACTACTTTCAAACTCTAAAGAGACAACTTGGAGGCCTCTGCTTGTATAAGCTCTATCCTATTTAAGTGCATTTGTTTGTTGTTAAGTGGCCCCTGGCACAGCTTGAGGAGAGTGGGAAGGAAAATGTAGCCAGTTCTGGTACCATAATACCTGCAGCAGGTGAAAAATCAAGCAAATTTACAGAGTCACAGAATTGTTAGGACTGTAAGGGCCCTCCGGAGGTCATCCAGCCCAAGCCCCCTGCCAAAGCAGAGTCACTCAAGAACAGGTGACACAGGAACGTGTCCAGGTGGGTTTGGAATGTCTCCAGAGAGGGAGACTCCACAATCTTCCAGGGCAGGCTGGTCCAGTGCTCTGCCACCCTCAGTGTGAAGTTATTCCTCATGATGAGGTCGAACTTGTGTTTTAATTTATGGCCATTACCCCTTGTCCTGTCACTGGGCACCACTGAAAAGGGTCTGGCGCCACCCTCTTGACACTCATCTTTGCGGTATTTATACCTACCGATGAGATCCCCTCTCAGTCGTCTCTGGACTGAACAGGCCCGCCTCCTGCAGCGCCTCCTCACAAGAGAGATGCTGGAGACCCCTCATTATCTCCGTGGCCCTTCGCTGGACCCTCTCCAGCAGCTCCCTGCCTTCCTTGTACTGAGGAGCCCAGCACTGCACAGCAATTCCTTTGCTCGCTGCCACGGGGCTCAGTCTCGCTTCCAGCTCGCCGGACCTGCCGCAGAATGCGCCCGCCCCGATCCCGCCCGTGTTCCCGCATGGATGCCGCCCCGTGTTCCCGCCCCGTGTTCCCGCCCCGTGTTCCCGCGTTGATCCCGCCCCGTGTTCCCGCGTTGATCCCGCCCCGTGTTCCCGTGTTGATCCCGCCCCGTGTCCCCGCCCCGATCCCGCCCCGCGCCGTTCCCGCGCTGTTCCCGCGCTGTCCCGCGCGCGGCCCCGCGCCCGCCGGAAGCGGTGCTGCGCGCGTGCGCGGCGGCGCGGTGGGCATGGCGGACGCGGTGGGCATGGCGGACGCGGTGGGCATGGCGGACGGGGTGCTGTTCCGGAGGGGCGCCGGGCAGGTGGGGACCGGGAACGGGAATGGGAACCGGGAACGGGAACGGGAACTGGGAGCCGGGACGCGGCGGTAACGGGGTCTCTGTGGGTTCCGCAGAGCGACGACTCGGACATCTGGGACGACACGGCCCTCATCAAGGCGTACGACAAGGCGGTGGCCTCCTTCAAGGTAAGGGGCGGGCGCGGCCCGGCCCGACCCCGGCGCTGAGGCCGCTGCATCGGCGTTCATTGTTCTCCCCGTTTCTTTTCCCGAAGAATGCCTTAAAGAATGGGGAGTGCTCGGAGCCTTCGGACAAGCAGGAGCAGCGCCTGGTGATAAAGAGAAAAAACCATAAAAAGAATAGGAATAGAAAGAAGAGCAACACAGCGCCCTCGAAACAGGTCATTTTGCATGTAAATGCCAGTCGTGCATGTTCTGCGTGTTGGACTGCTCTGCAGTACTCAGAAGTAGCTTCTTCACCTTGGGAGTAACATTTTGGAGTGGTGGGGGGTGTTACAACGTTATAAACCTTATTAATAGGTTACAGTGAGCAGTTTCACTAAATAAAAAACCACTGTAGGTGGGAGTCATCTTTCTCGTGGTTGGGACAAAAGGTAGTTTAGAGAAAGGCACTTTCTGTTTGGTTGTTGGTGTTGGTATTGACACGCTTCTCTTGCTTCTGTTGCAGTGGAAGGTTGGTGACAGCTGCAGTGCTGTTTGGTCTGAGGATGGTAATTTGTACCTGGCAACTATTGCTTCCATCAACCAGAAGAGAGGCACATGTGTTGTTACTTATACAGGATACGGAAATCAGGAGGAGCAGAACTTGTCTGATCTACTTCCTCCAGCCAGCGATGAAATAGTAGATGGGACGGGGAATTCTGGAGAGGTGAGGGACACTTTTTCACTCTTCTGTTAAGGAAAGAGAAAGTGACACAATCAGCTTCTCTTAGTATGTCTTAGTGGTAGCACTGCTGGTGTTCAGAGTGAGAATCGATACACGATTCTATTGTAAATGGACAGAAGATGGAAGGAATGAAAGCATCCCTTTACTACTTGAACTCAGCATGGGAGAAAGGGAGGGGACAACAAGAAATTCACCAGTGAAAGATAACATAGCCAAAATGGAGAGCAGATAAAATTGTGAGATTATAAATTCATTCCTTAGCAGAACTTGGGAGGGCTAGAGACAGGGAAGGATGTGAATGGAACTTTCCAAGCTTTTTCACACCAGAATTGTTTGCTGTAAACTCCTGTTTAGTGCATTTCATTAAAATGTCTTTTGTCTTCTAGAATGAAAATGAGACTCCATATTCAACAGATGAAAGTGAAAAATCCTCCCAGTCACCTCGAAACAAAAACAACTGCACAAAGTCAAGATTCTCCCCTCAAAACATGCAGTTTCCCACACCACCACCATTTCCAGGCCTGGGAAGGGTAAGCTCAACCATATCTGAAATAATTCACATACTGCTGTTAAGCCTGCTATTATTGTGAATCCTGAGACAACCGATTTATATTAATCATTGTCTAGAATCCAACTGACAGTATTTTGAGAATGGACGTACAGTTATGCATGTTATGACTCTGTTGGTTTGCCATTTTGTAATAATCTGGCCACAGCATAGCCCTTTTGCAGTGCTGCTGTCTAGTGAGGAAAGCCTTCTGCTGCCTAGCTAACATTTGCTTCCCAACTCCCTTGTAACTTGAAAGAAGGATGTTGTTCCCTGGACTATGATGATGCTGTTAATGACAGGGCTGTTGATATTTGAAGATTTCACTTTCTCTAGCCAATTGGTATGTTTCACTCTACAGGACGTTGGAAGTATGAAAAGTGTTGTCCCCTTGTCATAGAACCTTTCAGCTGTAGCTTCTCTACTGAATTATGAGGGATGTGGTATTGATGTACTCTTAATTTTTCCTGTTGTGTAGGAGTCTAAGTAACAGCGCAGTTGAACTCCCATTATGCTTTCTAAATACTACTAAATATGCAAGGTTTTTCTGTGAGGTTTTATTGTTTGGGTTTTTTTGTTCATATCAGTAGATTTGCGTCTAAGGTATTTTTAAAGACATTCAGCAGTATAATGAAATTTAGTCAGCTTGTGTGCCCAGCCACACAGGAGCAGAGAAATTTGTCTATTTGCATGTTTGGATATTAGATACGTTTCTTCCTGTGAGAGTGCAACCACTGACTTAATTTAGGAAAAACTTTTTAGAAGTGCTTGTATTAACTAGAACCTTCTTTCATTAGTGTTTCCCTCAGTGACATGTAATGTAAGTCGTACTTTTCAAGTCATGGAATATGCCACACAGATAGCTACTGGGTGTATTTTCATTAAGTTGCTGGGGTGTGTTGCCGTAAGTTTAAGGTATGTGAGTAGCTTCACATAATTTTCTTACATAAAATCATAATACCCCAAATTCCTTTTAATTTGTACTGCTCTGTTTTATTTCCATGTAGCCTGGATCAAAATTCAAGACACCGCCATCATTTTTGTCTTGCTGGCCCCCGCCCTTCCCAGTAGGACCACCAGTAAGTGATGGGAGAATGAGGAAGAAAGGTGTTGAAGATGACTGTTGACCACTTCAGGTTTTCTCACTGAATGTGCTCACTGCCTGTGTTTTCACAACACATTTGTTAGAGTCTGTACTTTTCACATATTAACACAGTTATAAATATTACAATAACCTAATGCACAGGGTCTGATTTGCACTCATTTTTGTGACAGTGAAGCTATTGGTAAGAATATCAAGGGGAGAATTATTTGAAGAAAGTACACCTTAAATCAACAGTATTTCACTGAAGCAGATAATATTTCCCATAATAACAATTTGTGTACAAGCTACAGGAATCCTGTTTTTCCCAGGCTTTGAAAATTACATGTATTCAGAAAACATCATCTTATTTGACTGCTTTTCAGAGAATGCATCAAGGATATGTTCCTATTTTCAGTTCTGTGTTTTAATCTTTTAGAATTGGTTGCTCTCTGACCCGGGATACACCCTATTGAAACACAGACATTTCTTTTTGTGATTTCTTAGTTGATTCCTCCTCCACCACCTATGAGGCCAGACTCTGCTGAGGATGACGAAGCATTGGGGAGCATGTTGATAGCCTGGTACATGAGTGGTTATCACACTGGATATTACCTGGTATGTGCCACTTTCATTTTGATGTGTCTTTGTAATTTTGTATAATTCTGTTGCTGCTGTTGTTTGCAGCAAGAAGTTAGACAGGGAGGACTGTTTTTTAGATGCCTTACACTGATTTTCAATTTTAGGGGTGTTTTGTATTGTGTAAGTGTTGTTGTCATTGAGTAGGAGTCACAGAAGCCGGCATTTATATGGTCAATGTTTTAGTTTGTTCCACTGGAGGGGTCCCATCAGGTACTTCTATAGCCACTGTTTTGTAGCCTTTCTGAAACAACCAATTGTGGTTTTCTAGACAGGTGGAGTAAATATGTTTATTATTCAATAGTCTTCTATGTATTTTCTTTGACTATGAGTGGTAGTATCATGTTTAAGATCAGATTTGGCATTTTTGAAGGGACTATTCATCACTAATTGTTTCATATGATTGTGAAGGTCCAGTAGAAGCTCTCAGCATAGTTGTGGAAATACATTACTTGTATTACTGATTCATATTTTCATCTCTACACTTAATGACATAATGAATTGCATAGAAGAAGTTGGAAATTAAGCATTTGATGCCGTAGGATGTCTTCAAAAGACTGGTTTTGGAATTTCTTGCTTCAGATTATATGTAATTGTGGATTGCTTTAATTTACTTATAATTGAACAAAAAATACATATTTAAAGTTACTCTGTAGAGCTAGTGATTGTAAAGAAGACACGGTCTGGCTTCTGTCCTTTTCAAAGTCCCCATTCTACTTTCCAAAGAGATTTCTGAATTTGTAAAGGACTGAAAAAGATTGTTCAGAAATGTTTTTGTTCTGCAACTAAAGTTTTTATTTCCATGTTAGCGAAATCAAGGTTTTCTTAAATTGTGTCCTGTAGGGTTTAAAACAAAGTCGAATGGAAGCTGCACTGGAGAGGCAAACACATTCAAAATAACTGAATAACTGTCATCGTTCTGAAGGATTGTAAGTATCACAACTTCTGAAGAGGCAGTCATCTTGAATTCTCTTCAAAAAAGCTGTGAGCTTTGGGACCTCCATCCACTCTTTCAGCTGTCTACAAAGACTGCTTCTGCCGGTGTTAATCCCTTCTTTGCTTAGCAGCTGGGTGTGGAATAGTATTTTCTTGGCTAGAACGAAGGAAAGTATTTATTGCTCTGATGAGAGTTTTAACTACAGCATCTCTCTACATCAGTAACAACACTACAGCTTATTTGAATTATTACTGGTTAGTAGTGGGCTGTTTTGGAAATGAAAGGTTGTAAATGAAATGCAGTTTTTTCATCTGTGTTTCCTTACATAGCCAGTAGGTGTGTAGCTAAACTTTGTTTTCTGAACAAAATCAACATTTCAGTTTTATGTTGTAGAGTGGTTCTGTTCTCATTACATCAGTGCCCATGCTTTTATTTGAAATACTTTTTTCAGAATTCTCTAGTATATTGTTCCATTCCTTATAAAACAGAACTGTGTTCTCTTCGGGACTTGTTTTCTGATTTTCCTTGACAACATGTAATTTTTGTGTAGTTGAGTAATTCTTTGTGTGTTTAAAAACCAAATGCTCTTCTATACTAATTTTTCCTTCTTTTTTAAAGCCAGGTACAAGTCTTGCCCGCTGAGAGGTGTATATCACTGTATCACCAACTGATGGTTGATGGTGAAGAACAGAGTTCTATCAAGACAATTAATCATAACATTTTCTTAACACTGAGCTGCCCCTTGTTAATGAGTAAAGAAATAACTTCAGACTAGTAAGTAAATGTACATTGAACTGAGCTATTTCTTTAAGACCTCTAGTCAAATGTATTTAGAAAGGACTGCAGCAGCAAAGCACTTTTTACTTCCCTGAGACAATTTCAAGTCTTTTTACCACATGATAGATTTAACCTTTTTGATCCCATGTGGTAGATTTCATTTATCTCTCATCTTAACACCTCTTGTATCCCTCAGACATTTTGTCTGAACGACAGCACCAGAACCATTGATTGTGGTATACTCTTTTAGGAGAGAGCTATGGCAGCAATGTTTGTTACAGTGCCCAGGCAATGGCCTGGAAAACAGTATACTGTAACAGTAAGGGAGATACCTTCTGTGTCTGATTGGAATCGTGAATATAACAGCTTTATTCAGAAAGGCTAATTTCTTGTTTCAAATGCTTGTTAATAAAGTTCTACTTTTCAAACTTTGAATTTAGGGGTGTGGTTTGTTTTGGGGTGGTTTTATTTTTAGCTTCTGTAGGCATTTGTCTGTTGGATGAACAGCTGAAATACATCAGAAAGTCTTGTTGCATTGTCTTTTTCTGAGTACTGTTGCTAAAAGTAAGTTCGAAAAAGCAAACTGTGGAAAGGTAATGGTTAAGTATGAATTTAGTTTCAGTCCTTATTAATGTAGAGCTGAATTCTATTCTACAATCTACTCGTGTAGAGGCTGTAGCCACAAACCTAGGCAGTACTTTAGTTAATGACAGTAATTTGCTTTTCAGGGAAATACAAGCCTAAGCTTTACTTTCTTTTCCTACTGTGGTCAAGTGTTGCAGAATCAGTTTTCCCACAAACTGGACAAAAAGAGAAAGACTTAATCATAGCTAAGCTACTTTAAAGACAGTTTCTTAATTGTCTGGTTGAAGTAAATTAAGATTGATTGCAGTGATAAAAAGGTTCTAAATCATGTTCAGCAGCTGTTCATTGCTGAAGAGGCACAACTGTCCTCTGCCTCAATCACCTAATTCTATGTTGGTATCTGGTATCATATTACAAAAAGTGGCCTTCATCTTGTTTTAACACTAGCAAAATCTAGCAGTGCAGTCCTGACTGCAAAGAGTTTTATGATTTTTATTTCATGAGCAGTTCATGTAGCATTTCATTGCAAGCAAAACAACTGAATAGAAATAACTTATTTTAAAGAGACTATAAGCAAAATTTGACATTTTTCTTCTGGAAGATGAGACTTAGGTACAATCTGTAACGTTATTTGCAAAGCAAGTCAGGTTTTCAGGGTAATGTTAATGCAGTCTTTTATTCCTGGATCCTTTTACATTTACCTAACCCTGCTGTAAGAGAGGCTGGTATGTTTCAGCCTAGTAAAAACTTTACAGGATGTGTGTCATTGTTTAGGAATGGTATTCCCCAATGTAGTGTTCCCACTGAAGCCGCTCCAAACCGTGGCCACCTGCCGTCTCCCTCCTCCCTCTGCTGGAGAGGACAATTCGAGGCACAAAAGGTGAAAACGGCAATTAAATAAGACATGGAATAGTAACAGCAACAATCCTAATGACAGGTGTACAAGAAATGGGTGACCAAGACACACCAGTGCTCATGAGGTCCTCAGACCATACCCAGCTGCTCCCTCCACACTACCAGACCTGGAAGGGACCCCTTGTGATCTGGTACAGAATAACTTCCAGGTCCTGGCCATGCCACTTCCTGCCTACTGCAGAAATGAAACCTGTCCTGGCTGGAACCAGAACAATGTGTTTATTTGCATGGAGGTCTATAATTAATAACAGAAGGAGGAAAATAAAAACAAAATAAACCCTAACGCTTCCAAACTTTTGTAGTCTTGAAAATTGGTGAAAGGGGCAAGACCCACTGTCAAGCTAATTTTAAATGCCTACACTAGGGGTGCTGCTTCATCTTGGTATCAAATGTTTTAAGGTCCTCTGCATCATCATAAGACCAGACAATCAAGAATCATGATGAAAAGCCATCATTGCTGATGCACTGGCTTTGATCTGATGTGTGAACATATGGATAATGTCCAGTTCTTTTAAAGCGGACACATTAAGCATTCTGAAGAAGTTTGGAAGTGTTCTAAACCAGTTTCTGTAACAGTGATTTGCCAACAGAGCTTTTCAAGCTTCTGGAAATCAATCTGCTGGAAACAGTTTGCTACTTTTGCTGCAAAAATAAACAGGTGTCAGTAAGAATTTAAAGATACTCCAAAGACATACGAAACAGGAGCACTTTCACAGTGAAGCTGAGGTACAGTGCATTAAAAATAAACCAAAGTTGTTGCTGTTAGGTTGAAAAACAAAGCAGAACTTTGAACTTGACACATTTCAACATTTTGATACCTCAGACTGAGATGTACTAACAATACTATAGCGAGTTGTTTTTAGTCTTTATAGGCTATAAAAATCACATTCCTTTCATCGAAATCCAAGCCCAAAAGTGCTACAACAGTTATAAGTGTCTTCTATTTTATTTTAAAAAATTACTGTGGTAGGTTGACTCTGGCTGTATGCCAGGTTCTCAGGGCCTCAGTTTAGCTTGGAATGACATACTAGACCACAACAAGCCCTAGGATAATCGTTTTCCTGCTGGTTTTTAGGATACCCTTACAGTAATAGGAACTGCAACCACGTGACAGCACAAAGGGTTTATAGGGATTTTTTGACTCAGCACAAAAAGGAATACAGATGCTTAACAGTCGTATTTCTGCCAACACAAGGGAATGACTGCGTTCTACCCAGCCTGCAGGCATAAATAGTAGAAAAAGCACAGAAAGGGCTATGTTCACAGTTGAAAATTTTCATATTTAACAGGCTTGAAAACTGCATCTTGAGAACTGAGAAGTAGCATGTATTGTTGGTATATGGTGAGCATGAAGAACAGGGAAATAAGGCTTTGAGGGCTTGGGTTTTTTGCTGGTTTGTTTTTAAGATTCAGTGGTTATATTACCATTTCTAATCTGACAACCTAGCTCACCATTTAAAAAAAAATAAGTCATATATGTCTAGAGTAACTCAGTCACTGCTGTATTTATAATCATCACAAGATGACTTCAGAAAACCAGATGTGATGTACTGGTTCAGACACTGCACCTGTAACCTCTTCCTGAGGTGTGGAACATGACATTCTCACAAATCTGACTGCAATCACACTTTGAACAGACACTGTAAAATGGCAGTCTTGCATTTGTCTCAATTCCTATTCTTTGGTGTTCAGATAAGGACACAACTTCCCCTTTTCCACACACCTTACTGTCTGTTGCTCTGGGGGTTTGGCCAAAGAGAGATGATGATTCACAATTCTGTCAATTCATTATAGCCTCGGAACCAAGTTTTTATACTAAGCCCATCAAGCAATAGTTTGTTCAAACCCAGGTCTTGCCCTTTTGCAAGTTCATTGCCTTTCAGCAACCTTACCTCCTGCAAGAAAGTGAAACTTAAGCCACACAACTGCAAACACAGCAGTAAGAGAATTCAGTTAGCTTTGAGTTGCACCATTAAAACCTAAATTTATTTTCAGCACATTTATAGCAGCTGTATTTAAGCTGCCTTACTGAAAGCTAAGGTGAATACCTAGCACACTTGAAAATACTATATGAAATGTCCACCAAAAACATCTTTGCTGGATCCTTACAAAAGAGTGTTTTGATCTATAGTACTTCACCATCCACCAAAACCAAAAGCTTGTAACAACAGATATGTAAAACATAGTTTCAGGGCTTCTTTTTGAACAAATAATGAAACAAACCACATTGTCATAAAAACCAGTTTTATCACTTTAACATTTACAAATATACATGGTGCCCATAATAAGGGCTGGAAAAAGCCAGAGCTCTTTAGACAGGAACAGAGAAAACAGATACAGGTAATTCAACATTATGATAGCATTGTTCATCCCTCTGTATTCATCTTCTTGTTCTGAGATGTGTCAGTTAAAGTGATGACTGCATAAACAAAATTAGATCATGCAAGAGTGACACAGATAGAAAAATTTCTCTAAGATATGACATCATACAGATACGGGAGCAGGATGCTCATGAATACAGCCAGGACAGCAGTGCAGAGAATCGTGGACAAAGAGGTCGCATTCCACACAGAATGCATTCTGACACACTTTACATATGTAAACCTGCGTGGAGAGGATAGAAAAACAAGTCAAATTAGAAAAAAATTACCAACACCCCAGCACTACAGTAGGGAAACAGTTGGGTCATCAAGACAGTGTAAATAGACTATGTTGCTGTGACACTTTCAAACTTTTGGGTGAATTTCTCACACCAACACAGCCAGGCAGGGGAGGAGGCAAGTCTCTGCTAAGGAGAGGTAAGCAAACATTAAGAGTTTGTCGTTGTCTCCTGATTCTTTCCCTGCCTAGCTTTGGCTGTGACACCAGCAAGAACAGGCTGGCTAGTTTCTTGGTTTTGTTTTTTGGTTGTGGAACCAGGACTGCCAGAGTGGGCACATGGAGAGGGCACATGTGCTTTTGCTGGAGCTGTGCCGCCTGGCTTTGGCTTGGCTCTGTCCAGGGCAGAACGGCAGCAGAGTTTTCCTAGTGACATGCCCACCCGAGCTAGTGCTCACTGCTGACAGCAACATCCCAGCTCTTCCCCTTGCGGATTCAGACCTCGGTGGCTGTCCGTGCTAAAGCTAGCTGCCAACAGTGCAAGTTCGTGGGCACACCTGTGGGGAGGACCCCACTGTTCCCTCTTTCCCGTGCCGGCAGTGGCCTTCATCACCTGGGAGAAGCTCTGAGCCCGCACCGGCCCGGCTCCCGCAGAGGCGCTATTGCTGCTGCCACCCGAGCCCCACGGCGCCCCGGCTGTTCGTGCCTAGAACTGCACCGAAGGACAGAGGGGGACTTCGGCGTTTGAGAGTCTGGGTTACAGTGTTGTTCCTTGTTCTGTTTCTTTTTGTTTCATATATTTGTAGTAAAGAATCGTTATCCTCTTTTCTACATTTTTTGCCTAAAGCCTCTTAATTTCAAAGGTTCTGGTGGCTCGAGGAGAGGGAAGTCCTTTTTCTAGTCCGGAAAGATTCCCCGCTTTCCTTGACAGACATCTTGGGTTTTTTTTAAAACTGAGATACTGAGACTCTGAAACAATGAATTTAAAGTTTCTAACAGTAATTATATCCACATGGCTGAGCTGAGGTTATTGTAGATGCTTCCAAATGGCCAAAAGTGGAACCTTCTTTCCACAGCTCCCTAGGAAATCACTTCCCACTTACAGACTTTGCAAACTAAAAAGCACAGTTCTTTAACACGGAATTCCAGTTAACCACAACATAAACTTTCACAAATATTTTTTTGGTCTTTGGAAGACTGTATTGAAGGATCATCTCTACTCACACCACTCAATGCAAATTCCAATGCAGCTCAACATACTTACATTTTGATCTTTCATTTCTCCCTGGCAGCCTTGACAGTATCTAAAAGCAAAATAGTGTTATTTTAACTGGAAAAAAAGAATAAATCAGTGTTTAAAAAATATCTTATACATAATAACAATTTATGGCACCCAAAACCACCCAAACAGCATCATCAGCAAAGAAGTTGCTGCCAGCTATTCTTACTTTGGGATCAAAAAAATTACAGAATCCACAAGTACACTCATTATCCCAAATGTGATTTGCATACCGTTCCCCTTTGTATTCCTCCAGCGGAACTTCCTGAAAAGCATCCAAGGGAAACAAGTGATGGTAAGACCGAGCCAGGTGAGGTGCAGACACTAGTGTAAGGCCTGCAAATAAAGAGACATCAAAATTATTACAAGAGAGGACTTACTGAAAAGATTTTCTGTATGAAATAAAGTCAAAAAGGAAAAAAAAGTTTAATTACTCAGTGGTTCAGAGCATCTAGGAATTAAAAAAATTAAAATTATTTGTTCTGTTAGCTTCTGTAAGCCAAACCTGTAATCCTTTCCAGAATTAAATCCAAATATAAAGGACAAGCAAATTGGTCAAATTTCTATGGAAAAGGTTTAATCCTGTCTTTAGAAGTACATTTACAATGCACAGTGGTGAAGTCAGGAAGCTCCTTTTCGGCGGTGATGGTTCTGCTGTATCACCATCACCAGTTAAAATGATGCCCAGTTACACAGCTCTGCTGCAGCCTGACGTAATACTGTCAAAACCATGCCATAGCCCTGTTTCAGCTAACACAGGTCTGCTGGTTTTAACAGTTAATTTTCTTCACACTAACAAGTATGTAGCTGTGTTTTGGATTTGTGCTGGGAACAGGGTTGGTAACACAGGGGTGTTTTCGTTACTGCTAATTGGTGCTTACACAGAGTCAAGGCCCTTTCTGTTTCTCAACCCACCAGTGAGTAGGCTTGGGAATGCACAAGGAGTTGGGAGAGGACATAGTCAGGAGAGCAGTCAGTCCCCCAACAGAAGAAAGGGATAATCCACACCATCTGGCATCATGCTCACCCTATAAAGCTGGGTGAAGGTGGAGAGAATGTTCAGAGTGATTATCTTCTTCAGTCACTGTTACACATGATGGAGCCCTGCTTTCCTAGAGATTCTGACAGTGAAAGTGGTTGGCTTTGCTTGGCTTGCATGCAGTTTTTGCTGTACCTATTAAAACTGTCTTCATCTTAACCCACAAGTTTTCTCACTTTTACCCTTCTGATTCTTTCTCCATCCCACCATGGGGGAGGGAGCGAGTGAGTGGTTGTGTGGGGCTGAGTTGCCACATGGGGTTAGACCATGAGAATAGGTTAGCTGGGGCATGGGCTGGCACAAACATCTCCATCGCTCACTCACATGCAGTGCAAATGTCAGAGATCCTGTTTTACTGATCACTGCAGCTGTGGACAATTCACTGCTGATACACAGGATTTCTTCAGTTACACTATTCCCTTGATGGAACCAAACTCATGCTGGTATGAAAAACTTGAAATTAAACTAGGATAAAGTGACCCAAAATTATTACACAAATTATTTTATCCTCTTGCCAAATACACACAACTTGTTAATACCTATCATGTTTTAGTCATAAGCCTGTAGAAACTAACAGGATAGCACCACTCACAATATTAATACTGTAAAACATGTTAATCCTCCCTCCCACCCTCACTAAGGGCAACAGGGGGGAGGCATCATTGCTTGCACAGCCCATTAACATTTGCAAGGCCAAACAGCTTCTGTTTACAACTCTACAGCCTGTCATGCATCACTGTACAGCCTGCCCTTGGGTTCAACATGGACATCTTTCATACACATAGTCCTGGAGGTGGAAGGGTACTTCTGTCCTTTTACTCCAAAGCATCCTATCTCCACAGCCTTGCACTGAGAAGTCTGGAACACTGGTGTGTCTGTTAAACCAAGATTCTTGAGAAATTACCAGTCACATATGGATTACCCTTCTTTCCCGCTTTGGTTTAGGCTTTTAGTTTATAACATTATACCAGGAGATATGATACAGCTTTACTGTTACAGGTATATCCTGAAAGTTCCTTGCATGAAGTTGACATCCCAGCTCATAGGAATCCAGGACTCTTAAAGAAGAGCTGGCTTTTAATTCCTAAGTATAGTAGAATTTTTCTACCCCTTAACTCTGTTACCACTAACTCCTAATTCATTCACTCACCTCTTCTTGCTACTTACCACAGATTTTGCATTCCACAGGAAGCTCACAGTATTTGGCTCTACACTGGGGACAAAAGTACCCACCCAGCGTGAGACCCGGCTCACTGTTGTTTTCCAACTGCCTACAGCAGAAAGAAACAATTTAGTACCTAAGAGATAACACCGTACCTACTACAAACTAAAAATATTAGATATTTTTCACAAGATATAATTTTAAAAGTTTCAGTAGATTGCATGTAACAGTTCCATGTTTAAGTGTCAGGAGGCAGTTGATATGGTGAGATTATCAGTAATCACATTTTCCCCACACAAATGGAACAAAGACCAAATTTCCTCAAACAAAGGAGCCAATGTCTGTTTAAAAAATAAAGTTATGAATGATCATGGCATTGCTGTTTCTACTGAGACACAAAAATATTCTGAACTGACTGTAAGATGCATGTTAGCGTACTGATTTTTCAAACAGCAGACACTGTTTCCTTCTGAAAATTCAGACTCCTATATCAGCCCTGAAAACTGATTCTTTTCATTAAGAAGAGCTCTGGTACAGTAATCAAATGAGGCCTCTATTTTAAACTTCCCTTTAAAGTCACATTAGGAAATAGATAAGAAGTACTTTATTCAGCTAGTACCATTCATCCTTATAATTATCTTTTACAATTATAATAATACCCAAATCAAGAAGTGCAAGTAGACTTGGACAGTATTTATTTTAATACCTTGTAGTACCCTTGTGTCCTAATCACTCTATCATACAAGTAAGTACCATTTACTACCTTCAAAAAAATTTAAAGTTTAAAAAGCATATTTAACAGAGGTAACTATGGTCATATAGGATGTTCACATGGAAATAAAACATCTACTGAGAAGTCACAAGACATTGCTTACTATTTTTTTCGTGTTATTTTGCACTATTTTCACTGTCAAGCAGATTTTCTAAACATGACTATTTAATACTGAATTCTTATCAGTTCACCGATTTCTAATTAGTTCTACTTACACCATGCTAAAGGAGGGCTTTGCATCTTGATCAGATAGAGAAGCAATAGTATGCTGAGGAAAACCTGAAGGAAAAAAACATCCCATATCAACAATTTTTTAAAACACACAAATAATGTTTCAGTTTCTTACTTCAACAGAGAAGTCCAAAGACTACTCTAACCATTAAAGCCTATCTCCTTCTTGTTTGTTATTACA
This sequence comes from Xenops minutus, assembly GCA_035221455.1. Taxonomy (NCBI): domain Eukaryota; kingdom Metazoa; phylum Chordata; class Aves; order Passeriformes; family Furnariidae; genus Xenops; species Xenops minutus. The sequence goes on from JAWWEE010000085.1 coordinate 27,152,362, forward strand.
GTAGAACTAATACACTCTTACTAGGTATAAAATTCTTCTTAAAGGTCTCTACCTACATCCACACATCCCTGACTGTACTTTCCCCAAATGAAAAATGTCTTCTCATAGACATTTTATTAACTGAAGCTCACTGGAACCCCATTTCTAAAGAACAGTTAAAAAGAAAATTACATGCAATGGTAGAAAAGCAGAATAAGCACCATATGGATGTTCACTTAAACAATCGTTTCTAGGTAAGGGGAAAATTTTTTTATATGCAGACCTCAAGCTTATATTCACCTTCCAAGTGCAGTATATGACAGATGAGTCTCTAGCACTTTATGGAGACAGTAATAGATACCTTTCTTTCTACCACTTATTTTTTACAGCTCATGACAGGTGGGCAGTCATTTTTTCCAACTGCTGCTCAGGCTTTACCTATAAAAAGTAACCCTCTTCAGTACTTACATCTACACATAAAAATACAAACAATATTCTCTGTGAAAGGTGAGAACTCAGTACTCTACTTTGTGGCATTAGAGTTCCTATTCTGGCTTTACTCCAAGCTGAAATTTTCTGGGAAATACATTAGGAGAAGAAAAGGTACCTAATCTACTTGTTGAAAGAACACGACACTAGTGCTCCTCACAAACACATACTACATGGCTAAACATTTGGCTCCCACAGTCAATTGATAGTTATAACAGCTGCCTTCTGCATGAAAAAAAAAAGGAACAAAATAGTTTTTCATTCTTCATTTCTAAGTATTACATTTATAAGAACTACTCTACAAGCAGTATCATTCCACTTTATTGTTTCCAACTTCTGTTGAGTAATTTGTCTTATGTAACTCTTCATTTTATTTAAAAGCTGACTACTTTGTAGGAACAACATCAAGAAAACCCGTATCTGTTTAGCAAAATACAAGTTAAAATTAAAAACCCCCAATTGCACAATGTCTTTATTACACTTCTTACTATATTGGTACAGCTTTAACATAGAAGATGCAAAAAAAGAAAAGGACAGAGCAGATCTTGTGCTCAGAGTATAACAAAACTGTATCCTACCCATTCGAATAAGGGAGCACTCAGAACTTGAACTGGCAGGTGGAGGACTGACATGATGCATCAGCAGTTCCTTGTAATGACTTTCATCTAAAATAACGTGGTATGTTCCTGTCACAAAGAAATGAATGCCTTACTCACAGGTTATGAGCAGATGAGAATAAAAACATATACTCCAAATGACAGAAAACAACTTATGTAGAAAAAATAATTTATCCAAAACTGTTCCTAAGAACTAGCTCTGTTAATGCTATTGAAAATGACAAGTTTTAAATTTGGTAACACCACAATGTTAAATTAGATATGAAGGCCCATAGCTTTTCCCCCAGCATTAGTGTTGTAATGATATTGTAAGAGTTACCACTGTAGCAATTCACATTAACATGTTACATTGCTTAAGTTCCACATCACATGGCTTTTTATGTGGAACACTCAGTTTGAAAATATATATGTATTTCTTCTCTCTAGAGCTGCAGCTACCAGCTGATAGTAATTTCACTTAATTATTACTCTCTTATTTCTCTACTTATTTTGTAGATTTGGGAAACCCTTGAATTTTCTGCCATGACAATGGAAAACATTCATCCTTAAATATCAAAATGCATTAATGCATTTATAACAAATATGTCACTTAATTTTGATTTTAAACCTGTATTAGCAATATAACTACTGAACTTCAGATACATACCACCAGTTTCTCGGGCAAGTACTGTACAAACTCGAACCTCAGCGCTTAGGCCGATGACAGATACTCTGATCTTAACTGCTTTTAAACACTTCAAATAGAAAAAGAAAGCATACTCAAATTCACGTGCAGAACAAACAACAGTAAAAAAATTGAGAGTCTTAAATGAAAATTAATTGGTGATAACACTGCAACTGTCTGTTTTTACTCTAATAGCTTGGACGTTCAATGTAGCAGTCAAATTTCAATTCTGTACCTTAATTAGATCATAGATGTTGGCTGGATCACAGGTCGTCAGGCTGCTGAAGACTACCAAAACCTCTCTGCTTGTATGTCCTGGCATGTGCCTAAGGAGAGTATGTAGTTAATTTACTACTGCACACTAAGCTACTTGTATGATAGTGTCTTCAAGAACTTTAATGCACTGAAATCAGAAGATGACATGATATGAAGTCCTCTACAAATTCTAACAAGATCCTTCTCTGAGTGCCAGAATTTCACCTTCCAAAAGCCAGGCCTTTCCAGTCCCTAAAATACAGTACTTGACTGGCAGTTGCTATCTGATTGTTTCTCTAATTAATCCCTTCTACATTATCCATACTCTCAAAGGTAAAATTCACCTTCAAACTAGCAACACTACAGTAAATCTTCCTGACTTCTTAAAATAAAAATCTTAAAATAAAAGTTTAGAGGTGTAAATCCATTACTCTTAAGTACTTTTGGTTCTTAATTAAGAAGTCTTTTTCAGCTAATTATTCAAATAGTTTTTTATGACATTGACTACTAACTTTCTTCTTTCAAGTGTTTCTAGCTACTTTTTGTTCAGTCTTCCACAAACTGGGATATAACTCAATACCTCACATAGCAAAAAATTGTTTTCAATCTCTCCTATCTAAAAATTTATCTTCCTAAAGATAAACTCCCACAAGATTACTGTGACTCAATGCTGATTCTTTCCCTGTTATCATTAACCACTAACTCTGTTGTCTCTCATACCTTAGCCCTCCAGTGTCTTTCATCTACATGTAATCATCTACTTGGTTTTTAAATATTGTTGTATTTTATAAGCAGCACACCTCTAAATACAAGCATTTTATTTTAGAAAATTAACTTCTACACTACTAGCATATTTAACTTCTTAATAACTGGTACTGTAAGAAGACATAAAGTTGCCTTTTAAAAATTCAGGTCAGCATGATGCAAAATGCTACTTCGAAAAAAATTTTGTCTGCCTCTCAAAAAATTCACAATCACAAAGAAAATAAAAAAAAACCCTTCAGGTAAATACTAACTTTAAAGTCTGCATGGCCAAATTCAGGGAATTATATAGAGAAGGCTCTCCACTGCAGTTCATATCCACTGCTTTCTTCAGAGCAGTTATGTGCTTTTTTGAGTTTCCTGTAAGTGAAAGAAAAACAACCAATTCAACTGATAAAACAAGTTAAAAGAATTGAAATATTTAAACCATATATGTAAAGAAGTGTACTTGCATAGCAACAGTTTTCAAACTGTGACCTGTCTCCATTTTTCCTTAGAAATTGATTTGTTAATCAGAATGCAGAAAGCAATGAAACAACATATTAACAGAAAGATATTGCCTCTCCAGGCACTCAGTTGTTAGAAATTTTAAGAAGCCAACAAAAACAAAATCACTGTTGTGTATCATTCAGTGCTCAACATGAGTGCAAAGTGTCTCACAAAGTGCTTCAGCAGAAAGAGTATTTAGTTTCTTCTGTTAACCTCAAAGTACTGTTCAAAGATTGATTCATCCTCAATTTCCTCATTAAAGTCTGCTTTAATTCTGAAGCCACAGAGATTGATGTGACAGCAGGCAAGAAGCAAAGAAACCTTGCTTTTTAACATATGGCCACATCTCACAGAACAAACAGATGTTGTAACATATAAAATTACAATATGGTAGGAAATTAACTATAGGGGAAACAAAACCTATTTTAGCTACAATCTGGACACGATTCGATGGCAAAAAGCTTACAGTGACTATTCTAGGTCAAATCAGATCAAAAAGAATACTCTGGTTTCAGATAATTTGCAATAATTTATTTTTTAAATTCACTTCACTTTCAGCAGTGTATCAGGTAGAACTTGTAACATCAACGAAACAGATAAAACCATCTCAAATCGAAAACCAAAAAATACTACATCCCTACCTGAGAGTTCAGTCATTTTTTCAGCTCTTTTACTCTTGGTTACAATTAGGCCAATCTAGAAGACAGAAAAAAAATGTCAAAATTTTACTAACAAAGTTTAAAAAAAAAGCTGATTTTAATTTTTTGTTACATTTTGCCTATTACTTATTTGTGGTTCAGAATTACTTAACCATGCAAGTCTATACAAATTTTCTTTTAAGTGTAACAACAGCAGCCCAACATGATGCATCAGTTAACATATACTGTATATTTCTGGTATTTCTGCACAAAATGAAATCTTTGAAAATACCAAGTGCCTGAAAAAAATATAATCAGGTCTTCTGTATTAAAACTGATGCTAGGAAAAAGGGAACAGCCAGGCTCATATTTTCACTAGTTCAGGCAGAAACAAGAATTTTGCTAGACTGATAAGCAACCTTATGAGAAGGTATACATAAACAGAAAACAGTTTCCCAGATGGTGTTAAAGCTAAAACTGCCTTTTTAAATAGATTTCCATTACTTTTTTCTTTTATGGTAGTACATACCTGACTAATAGGATTTTGGTCAAAGTACTCTTCAACAAAAAATTCCAATAACTATAAAAAAAAGTTAAGAAAAGTTAGAAACTAGTTACAGTTTTATTCCTCATGCATTAAGCAGTTGATATTTTCAAAACATCTAGTATCATTAAAGGAACAAAAAAGCTGGGAAAAACAAAACAGGGGAATGAGCCATTCTTTTCCTCTTTTCCTCCAGCCCTTCTCCTTCATCCCATGTTACCAATGCAATGCAGATTTCAGAAACTTTTCCCCATTTTTCTTTATTCACTTCCTATGTTCAAGTTCTGGATTCCTGCTGGTTCAAATGGAGGCTTCCAACACACCAAAAAGCACTAATCCGTATAAAATCATCAAAAACCAGGATTTCACACTTTAATGCTGTTAGGGAAGATCACACAGTAAAAGATTCACACAGTACAAGTCCTCCATGACTGAAACACCAATTCAGCTCCTGTGTAACATCTCTTCAACTCAGAATTCATTAAAAAAACAACTGTAAGGAAAAATAAAAACAATTCCAGAAGCATAATGAAAACATGTCTGTTCATCTTTCATTCCCTTGTTATGGGTAACAATTTCCACATAGTTTTCAAAAAGTGTCTTTCCGTGGTATGTCCCCATAAAGTCTTTTTACTGTACAGGAATATACATGCACGGCAAAACCATGTCACACAGATTTTACTATGCAAAAACGAGGAAAATTACAGACTAGCAACAGAAGGGGAAAAAATCAGGGATGATAAGAAAGATGAGGCTATGCACATACAGAAGACTGCAATTCTTTTAAATGCATAATGAAACTAGGATTACAGAGAAACAGTGGCTTAGTAAGAGAAAACCTTTGAGTCCAGAAATACCTTCAAAGTGCACGTAAGTCTGTTTGGTTTTAAGTCTTGGTCCTCCATTGTTCTTGATCCATCAACAACCACATAAAGGTGACGCATCTGCATTTCCACCATAAGTGAAAATTACTCAGAGAATACATACTGAAATGAATTCATTATTCCGTTTATTTAAAAAAGCCATCAAACTGGGAAAAATTCAGTATATTGAGCAATGCGATCAACATCAACTGGAAGGAAAGTATTTTTCCACTTTTACTTCAAAATGAAAGAAAAACAAACTCCACTCGTGAAAAATGCACACTGCTCTTTTCCTCTCATAAGCTACAAAACCATGCATAGCTTGAACTTTCACATTTTAATCTGAAGAGCTCAGTGCTGGACAAAGCAATGTGGTTATTTACAAGCTGTTTCCATTATGGCCACTTTTCACATGAATTAAAATGGACAGAACACACCTCCCGTGCCAAACCTCTGAATTGCACCTCAGAACACTCATGCTTCACATCCACATTGCCAATGAACAAAGAACCCTTAAAAAAACCCTCAAACCTCGTGGAAAACACAAGGTTTGATCTCAAGCACATTAGGTCAACAGAAATGTATTTCTGCTTAGGAACACCACCTCATCACACAGCTTGGGACTAAGGACAGAAGAGGGTTAAGACATTAACATACCATTCCAAGTCGAACTTGTCCATGGTGTTCATAGAGTCTAACAAAACACAGAAGGATTTAAGTGAGACGCAAATGAACAAATGGTCCCTAAAACAAAAGTCCAAAACAAATCCCATACCAGACTTCTGGCAAATATGCAGCAGTAACAAACTGCAGACACTTATTCACACTGAAAAAGCCCCCAACTCAACCACAGATTTCACGCCTCTCAGAAAACCAATAAAAACTATTTCTAAGTACCAGGTTCAATGAAGCTTTAAAATTGTATCCAAACTTGATTTTTTTACCATAACTTGAAACAAAGCAAAACTTAGATCTTTTTTCTAGCACTTCTTCTGAAATTTGAAATACAAATCTGGTGCCATGATACCAGACTCCAGCTTCTGCTGCGACAGGACAAGGGCCAGCATTCTTAACTAAAGGAGAGTGGGTTTAGATTTAAAGATGTTTTTATGATGAGGGTGGTGAGGCACTGGCAAAAGCTGCCCACAGCAACTGAGAAGCTGTGGATGCCTCCTCACCTCTGGATGTTTTCAAGACCAGGCTGGGTGGGGGTCTGAGCAACCAGGTCCAGTGGCAGCTGTCCCTGCCCACGGCAGGCAGGTTGAAACTGGGTGACCTGTGGCGTCCTTTGCAACCCAAACCACTCTATGATTCTATGGTTTGTATACTAAAAAAAGGCTAGAGAATTTCTCTAAGCTGTGCAGATTGCAGCTGGATCATCAGATGGATGGAGCACGGCTGGCACACACCTGGGGTGCCCAGCCTGTACACATGCAGTGCTTAGATTAAAATTAATTTTACAATTTTTCACGGCACAGAAAGCAACAGGCAGGAAGCACGAAAGGGTAAGGACACAAAAACATACGACCCCCTTTCGGGATGATCCAGCCAGTGCTATCAGCGGGCTTGCAGCCACACAAAGTACCTTTTCCTCTTTGCCTTGAAGAGAATGTCATCGATGGTCGCCTTCAACGAGCCGGATTCGTCTTCTTTAAGAATTTCCCTAGGCAATGCGGAGTGTTAGCGGGCGGGAGGGAGACCTTCTCCCCCTTTCGCCAGCAAGGTGAGGGAGGGGAACGAGGAAGAACATACCATGTTCTTTCGTAGCCTCCTTCCCAGCGCTTGGTGCGCTCGGGCTCGTCGTCCATCTCCGCGGGGGGACAGGGGCCTGACGGGCGGTGAAGGGGCAATGAGGGGGGCTCGGGGCAACGAGGGGGGATCGGGGCAATGAGGGGGGATCGGGGCAATGAGGGGGGCTCGGGGCAATGAGGGGCGCTCGGGGCAATGAGGGGCGATCGGGGCAATGAGGGGAGCCGACAGGGACTGAGGGGAGCTGAGGAGGGCTCAGGAGCCGAGGGGGGCGAGAGGAGCCGAAGGGAGCCGAA
>JAWWEE010000085.1:27159756-27201986 GCA_035221455.1 Xenops minutus
GGGGAGCCGAAGGGAGCGGAAGGCGGCCGAGGGGAGCCGAAGGTGGCCGAGGGGAGCCGAAGGTGGCCGAGGGGAGCCGAAGGGGAGCCGAAGGCGGCCGAGCGGAGCCGAAGGGGAGCCGAAGGCGGCCGAGGGGAGCCGAAGGGGAGCCGAAGGAGTCCGAGGGTAGCCGAGTGCAGCCGAGTGGGGCCGCAGGCCGCTCCCGCCGCCAGGCCCCGCCGTCCCGGCCGCCCTCTTCCGCCTCGGTGCGCCGCCAAACCCTCCCGGCCGCCAACCCGGGCCGCGGAAAGACCGTTCCGGGACCGCCGCGTTGTGTTTCCCGCACCCAAAACATTCCAATTATCTCCTGCCGAGGAGGAGGGCGTAGGGAAAACGCGTCACGGGGAGGTCCTTGGTGTGGGCGCCTATCCCCGGTGGCGGCGTTTCTGTGAGGTGGCGCCGCGTTCATGTGTGGGAGCCGTGGCAGCCGTGTGGTGTTTAGGTGGTATTTCTGCAGCTCACTGAAGCAAGGTCAGTGACGAACAGAAGAGCCAAAAGCCCGGGGAAAGGGCGCGCTGTGGAGCTGAGTGTCAGCACGTGGTTGTGCTCACAGGCCGTGCAAGAAGCAGCAGGAGGGCGGCGGGGCATCCCTTCTGAGGGGCTCGCTGCGCACCCACCCTGCACAGTGGGCGAGGAAGCAAACCTGTAAACAAACATGTATTATCAACATTTCCTGAGCAGCGACCGCGGCAAACTGAGCGCCTCCGTACCCTTCGGCCTGCTGTGCTTATCAAGAGCGACGTACAGGGGAAAGGGAGCCGAAATTAACCAGCTTCCATGTAACCACCTCTGGGAAAAACCCAGTTTTTTGAAGGAAAGCAATCCAAGGGAAGACAGGAATTCTTCAGTTTGAGAAGTCCAGATTTGCTCCTTGGAACTGAAATAGTTGTAGTTTAATCTACTCTTGTGAGAACACATGCCATCCTTTCTTTAGGAATAAAAAGCCCAATTTATAAAACACTGAAAGGGAAAATGGCTGCAAGCTGACAATTTTAATAGAAGAAGAGAGAAATGAGACTTCTTTCAGAACAGGGATATTTTTTATTGTCAAGGCCAAGAATTTCAATGCTAGACTGGAATACGTGATATACAATTATTTTGTATATTATGATTGTCCAAGTGCTTGAAAATCCATTACAGTTTTAAGATTAGTAAGCCGAATACTGGATACCTTCTTGTACAAATTCAGATCAATTAGGTTTTTCATTGCCATGAACATGATGTCATGAAAGCTAATCCATCTACTATGCCATACAAAGTGTTGGATACATTTGTTCCACACTGCTTAATCTGGCCTGAAAAAAACATAGTTTAGTCAAATGTATGCAGATGTTGCCACAGTTACCTTGATCAAGGATATCCAACTGTTTACCAAGATTAAAAAAAAAAAAAAAAGTCCAGTTTGGAAACTGTTAAAATGTATTCCTAGAAACTGTAAATCTCTTGCCCAGTTTGCTCTGTAGATCTGTGGAGACCGGAGAGCATCTTCTAAGGATAAAACTCCTTGTTATATACAGGCTCTGTGGACAGGCTGTAATTGAAACCAGAGACCACATGCCTGTGAATGTAGGGCAGTATTACTTGGCAAGATCCAAATACACATTAACTACCTCCTGCAAAAACCTAGCCACACAAGTAAGATCACATAGGAGACTGTTTACATGTACATGCAAAAATGTAGATTCAGAGTTGAGACTCTGCATGAAGAGACTGAGGTGATAATCATTTAATAACTTCAGTTTTGCCTGGAGTATACCTTTAAGGATATCAAGAGACCACTTTCCCTGATAGTTCTGGTGGTAATTAATTTTCAGTTTCCCTCTGATTTTTGTCTTGCTCCAACTTCCTTCAAGTCCCAGCCATTTATTCTTATTTCATTAATCTCAATTTCTTTGAGAAATGAAAATGTCTCATAGACTAATAATTTTGCTTTGACAAGTCCCGAGCACTTTTGACAAGAAAGACCTTTTCAGTCTTCCATCGATAGGTCAGAGCAAAACCAGCTACTGATTGTATGCACCAAATGTGCCTTAACAGTCCTGAGGCCTGTAGCAGATACAGGACAGGGCAAGTGACTTACTGTAATGGTCCCAGCATGTCGCCCTGCTGCTGCTACCTTAGTATGCTCTGCATACCTCAGGATGGTAACTTACTTTACCTTCCTAAGGTAATTTAGCTTCCTAAGGTAAATGCCTTCTCTTGAGGCTCCATGCTCAGCCAGCCTACTGCCATGCACTGGAGTAATCCTGTTTGGAACCCAAAAGGCAATCAGAAGGGAGTATTTCTCCCACCCCAGCTTGTCTCTCCAACTTTTGGAAAATCAACATGGCCACAACTGTGGCATCTTGCTAGGAAACATGGACCAGTTAACAGAGAGCTGTCTCCACTTGGTTTATTTCCCTGTTCCAGCCACAGGCATAGTGTTCCATTTTCCCAGCTCCTTTATTGGAAACTTTGCAGGAAAGGAGAAGCACAATGGTTCATCACAGACTATGCAGTGCAAACACTGTTTGAGGGACCAGGACACAGTTCTTCAAAGACTGAAACTCAGACCACTGTCAAAGAGAGCCTGAGGCTGGGAGTCAACATCCTATTAAAGGAAGACCTATTAAGGGTGCAGACTGTGAATCTTCTGAAGAAAACATCAGTCGGCTTATTTTTAGCACTTCATGAACACCTATTGATCCCTAAAGTTGCATTAATCTTCTTCTCCTATTACTGATGCAATGCCCAGAACTCAGAGAAAAAATGAGAAACCTGGGTATAAGAGTGACAGGGCATTTATTTAGATTGTGAGGGCTTGGACAAGTACCTCTCTTACAAAGAACAGTTTAAAAAGTATACAGTGCAACAGGTATAAAACACTTAGCCCATCTCCTTTATAAGGTAGAGAGGTTTCCTCTTTGAAATGAATACACACCAGAACCAGAGAGAGAGGCACCTGAACAGAGAGGGAGAACAAGGCATCGCACTGGCTGTCAGCTGATTTCAGACTGATGAAAATATTGAGGCACCTTTGAGGTAGATGGGACTGAAGGCTTTCAGATGAAGAGGTGCCAAATGTTCAAATTCTCTAAGTGTTCCCATGGTGTCTTATGCTATTTACTTCATCCACTAAATCTCCTGGAATTAAGTGCCTGATAAAATTGGAATGTCAGGTTTATAAATATGAAGGTGAGTGTGTGGCCATCAGGACTGCAGTGTGAATGGTAAGGGCTGAAAAGTCAGAAAGGGTTTAACTGTCAGAGTGAGGTATGTTCAGAAGCAAAGGACAGAGGTAGTACTACCATGACCATCCTAAACTGGAAACAGCTTTCCTGATGTCTTTCCTTTAAATTAAGGCAGAAGTTAAAAACTTTCTTGTAAAGAAAAAAAATTATCACTAACAAAAATCTGCAATAACCTTATTCAGAGCACCTTTTTTCTAACAAAATGCCTCTCTAAGCAATAGAATAATATGGCTGAGTTTTTTATATCAAAATATATTTCAGAAGAGATGAAGTTGTAAAAAACTGTACAAGGAAACTATCAATGGTTCTTACAATTTAGTAAGTAAAAATAGTTAGCAAAGATGTGAAAAAGGATACAAATTTTACTGGCTTATGAAAACATTTGCCCAAACAAATCTATCCCCATGATAATATCTCCAAGAAAATATAAAAATGTACATTGAATAGAAAGCATGTCAGTTAATACATTTTACCTGGCCTTATAAACAATACTAACAATTTATACTTCAAATTAATTCATTTTACTATACTCACGCTCTGAATGCCAAGTTCACAATCATCTGCTGCCTAGACAAAAAGTCCTGTTCCTTGCTGGTGAAGAGTAAAGTTTGTTTGCCTTTAAACAGATGTACTTCTAATACCACGACCCAGAAAAGGTATGCAGAGCATAATCACCTACAGAAACACTAATGGTACATTAATACGAGTCTCATCCTGTACCTCTGTTCCTTTAAGGCTGGGTATAAATTTATTGCATCACCTTTAAAGAGGGGAGTAAAAACCCAAACCCAAGTTGCTCTTCCTCATTGCTTAAACAGGAAATTATTTTTCATCTCTTATTGGGTGAAATTCAAGATAATTTCTGGCACACAGTGCAGCATTTGGAAATACAATACAAAAATTCTCATTAAAGTAACTTCTGAATTGCCAAAATTACTCAATATTATTAAGCACTCCATCAAAACCCAGACAGAAAGAACAGCTCAACTCTTTCTGATATCATTAAGATGTCACCTATAAATAAAATCTGAAATTGTTAACAGCATTTTTGGGCAAACTTTCCACATGGTATTTAGAACTGCTTTCTCTGGCTGGCTTTGCAAGTTTGCAAATGCAGTATTTTCAAATAAAGCATTCATATTTAAGAGGCCAGGATTTGCAATAATGAAAACAAAATGTTAGGTTTTCTAAAGTTGTCTGATAACTTTAATTACATTGATTTAAAATTGGATCTTCATAAAAAACCTACCAGTAATGTACATCATCTAAATAAGTCACAGTGATTAACTAATCCCCTTAAGTGTACTGTTCTGAGAGTAAATAAATAGGTTAAAATATGCATATCAATTTAAAAAAACACAGAAAATAGTATCCATAAAGTGAAGGCATAGCTAAGTTTCTACATTCCAGTTCATAACTTTATCATAATCCTGAATTCGTTGTTTTATGTGGGAAAGCTTATTCTTTAGATATTCACAACGCTCCTTTTTCTCCAGAAATGCAGGATCCTGCCAAAGATACAAAAACCTTCACATTAATATACTATGCTTTCAGACTCTTCCAAGAATAGTCTATTATTAGTTATGCTCTAGACTAAAGACAGTATATAAGTAGTCTCTAAAATCACACTCTTTTTCCTCAGACACAATTTTTTATTTCCTGCTTCCTCTTCCTTCATGAAAGACTAAAAAAAGATGTTCTGCTTTTATGTGCTGTAGTTACATAGTAAACAAAGCTGTTTTAAAACCAAAATCTGCAAATATAAATGACATCATAGTACATAATTCAGATTCTGTAGGTGTGTTGTATTATGTGCAATAAATCCCTCCTCATAAAAAAGCCATGAAGTTTAACTAACATGGACACAAACTCTGAATTCTATGGAGGAAAAAAAATTGTATTTGTAATGTCTTGTTTTTAACGGAACACAGATACACATTTACTATCTGCATTTAAAAATGACAATGAGAAACTTCTTGGATTACACTGAAAATTACTTTTTGAGAGTGTCTAAATTCCATGCCTCAGAAAATACAAAACTTCTTTTCAAAGGTAAGACTATGTTTTCTATTTTCTGCTAGCTATTATCAATTAGTGAATAGAAATGAATCCCAAAAAGTATCTAATCTTCTGAGTGTGGAATGCTAAGAGATGAAACATACTCTCACAAGATGAAAATGCTTAACTCTTTGCTTATGGTTTGGGTTTTTCTTCCACATCTGGCTACTGGAAACATTATTCTCAAAACAAGTTGTTGGCATAAGCGTGTAGGTCGTGTCCTACCTTTGGCAAAGTTTTAGAAGACAAACCACACAATGCCCTGTAGTATCTACAGATACCCTGAGCTAGTGAATTGTGCCTACTATCAGAAGAGTTGGCTATTTACATTCTCTCTGCTATTAATTAGATTCACAAGCAACATAAATCTAAAAATACTTACATTTTTCTTCTTCTTGTATTCTTGCAGAACTTTTGATATCCTTTCCTGTTCCTAATGAGAGACCACACATTTTTAAACACTTTGAGTGTGCTCCATGTCTACATGTAAATTCTACACAATACTCATCAGAAGCAAAATTCTCATTTGATCAATACATTATAGTTGTAACATTTTAGTTGTAAATCTTGTATTTGAGAAATAGCCAAAGTACATTAACTGTTACACACTCAAAAGCTACTAGTATGAAACAAACAAACAGACAAACAAAAAAACTAGAAAAACGTATATTTCTTAATTACAACTTGGTATCTTTAACTAATGATCAGAGAAGATGTAACATATATTCTCTCCCAGCAAGTCACAGCCAGCACTACAAGACACTGTAGTGCAAAAGACAGTCAGAAACTACCTAATAATACCACCCAATACCACTGTTTACCATGAGCCCATTTCACAGCTACTTACATATATGCTTTCAGGATGGTGGGGAAGCTGCCTCAGCAACGCATCCAGCTCATCAAACTTTTTTAATACAGCATGAACTTCCGCAGACAGTTCTTTATACTCAGCAAACTGATCATTGAATACTGCTTTGTATCGGTCTCTCATTTCATTTGTTTGAATAACTGGGTATTTCCTTTAAAAAAAAAAAAAAAAAATCACAGTTTTGAAAAACTAGTTTTAGCCATTTGGACCCTTCACCGTGACAATGTATTTCTGTATTGCTTGCTATCTCACAACCTGCTGAAATCTGTATGTCTGCAAAGCATTGAAACCACAGAATGGCTGAAGTTGCAAGGGACATCTGGAGGTCATCTGGTCTAACCTCTGGATCAGTCACAGCCACCTACAGCAGGTTGCCCAGGACTCTATCCAGACAATTTGGTATCTCCAAGCATGGAGACTGCATCTCTCTGGGCAACCTGTGCACACCCTCACAGAGAACAATATTTTCCTAATATTCAGATGAAACCTCCTGGGTTTCAGTTCGTGCCCTACTCTATGGCAAATAGTATAAAAATTAATTTGTGAACTCACTGTTCATCATAGAAAGGCCTCCCCTCCAAAAGGGAGAATGTTATAGATTTAGCACTTAAAAGGTACAAGAGTAGTCACACTTCAGGGTTTAAAAAGGCAATTTTCCATGTATTTTATTTTTTCTATAATGTCTGTATGGTGGTCTTCTGTTCCATTGGCAGTTATTATACTTAAGAGATTATAACATCCTGTTTTAACATTTGAGGTTTGTGTGTGTGTGTTTTTTTTTTTTTCATTTAAATTCTTTATTTATAAGTAATAGGTTTATGCCACTGAATGCCACTGATAGTAGCCCCATCCTCTCTATTTTTTCACATTAACTTACTAAAGAATTATGAGTTCCCACAGCCCATGCATGGCAGAGAAACCATGAGCGTATATATGAGAAATGCTGAGTGAAACACATCATTCAAATATTACCCACTAAGTTGGTTCATCAAAGTCAAGTCACTTACGCCAAGTAGTCTGGCATCACTATAGGTTTAGGAATGTGGCCTGCAGGTATATGACCATTAACTAGTTCTGGTTTTCTTTCCACTGACTTGAACTGCCTGTAACTGACTTCTTCTCTTGGTCTGTCATCACTTTCGTACTGTTTTAAAAGAAAAAGAATTTGTTCTTCATTAAGTTAGTTTACACAAACCACACAATTCACAACCTGTTTGAAGACAGAGATACAAGTATCTAGCACAGTAGAAGCAAATCATAGGTATTACTTACAACCCATAATTAGAAAATTGGCAATGAGTTACAGTAATGTTTCTCACACAGTATTCTTCAGTTTGTCCTAACAACAGTACCAGTGGCAGATAGATACTTTTTCAGGTTTGGAAATATTTATTTGCATGTCTTAAATAAACAATTTAAGGAAGTTTTCTTGGATATCCATCTAATTTTTGAATGAACAGGAATCATCCAGATCTCTGTGGAGTTCCTTTTTCTCCTTGTTTCCTATTCACAGAATCAGAGAATATGCCAAGTTGGAAGGGATCATCAAGTCCAACCCTTAGCCCTGCAGAGGACCATCCCCAGGAGTCACACCAGGTACCTGAGAGCATCATGGAAACACTTCTTGAACTTCAACAGGCTTGGTGCTGTGACCACTTCCCTGGGGAGCATCTTCCAGTGCCCAATCACCCTCTAGGTGGAGAACCTTTTTCTAATATCCAAGCTAGACTTCCCCTGACACAACTTCAGGCCATTCTCTCCTGTCCTGTCACTGGTTACCACAGAGATCTGTACCTGCCCTTCCTTTTCCCCTCAAAAGGAAGTTGTCGACTTTGATGAGGTCACTCATTTGCACAATCTACCCCTTGATCCAGAAATAAAAACATGTCCAGTCTTGTTGGAATACATAAAAAAGGATCGTGATCCAGCACCAAATAAACAAAGAAAACACTGGCAGGAAATTCAGTGTCTAACAGGAGACATTTAAGATTGAAATTAATACACCATAATTTCTCTGGGAATCAGCATATGCTGTTAAGATCCTACACAATCTTCACAGTGTATACAACCACACCTTTGTGTGGCAGAAACAGTAACATTGCTGATGCTTCAAAACGAGCAAGCTGTTCTTTGGAACAGCCTCAGAGACATAGGAAGAAGCTCAACTCACAGAGTACTTCCGCTGGCTCTCCTGCAAATTAAGCATACAGCCAGGAGAAAAGAGAGTCTAAACCTACCACACATCAGATGACCTCCTGTTTTAGTCATGTGTGCCAAACCCAGTGATAAATGCTTGTCACCTTGTAAAAATGGGTAAGAGCACATACAGAGGCAGCGATCAGATCTGCTGTTTACAGTATATTTTATAACTTAGCCTTATTAGGAGTAACTTCTTTACAAGCTTCATCCAAATCCTCTAGATAGGAGATAGATGTACAAACTAGGTTAAAGAATTAAACCTAATCTCTTCCAAATTAAATAACTAAATAAATAA
The DNA here is from genome assembly GCA_035221455.1 of Xenops minutus. Lineage (NCBI taxonomy): Eukaryota > Metazoa > Chordata > Aves > Passeriformes > Furnariidae > Xenops > Xenops minutus. The sequence goes on from JAWWEE010000085.1 coordinate 27,168,446, forward strand.
GTCACTCAAAATAGTCATAAGAAAAATAATAACAATTTAGAATTACCAGTAAACAAAAACAAACGCCCATTTCCTACCTTCTTTTCTGGAAAAGAGGACTGTGTTTTCATCTATTAAAAAAAAAATATAGAAAGAACTATGTTTTATTTTCAGCAAAAATAGCATGCAAAAGCACAGCTCTGAAAGTCTAAACTTTTTCAAAATCACACTGTAAAGAGAATTACATTTATATTTAGGTATGAAATTTAGTATGAGGATTATGTTCAGATCCATTGATTTAAAGACTGTTTGAGAGGAAGGAAAACAACCACACAAGCCCCAGAAGAATTTCCCAGAGTGTAGCTGCAAGGAACAGCTTGCAGGAAATACTCCATCCACTTCCCAAGCTCCTTTATTATTTCACATTCCAGCCCATGTTAACTCACTAACACTCTGCAGCCTAATTTATTGTGTAGAAAACACAACAGTGCACTAACCGGTAGCTCAACCTGCAGCTGTGTTTTGCACAGCACCCTCCAGAGCCTAATCTCTATTATAAAAGTATTCTCTTTAGAAATATGTAGTAACTGGAGTAAAAGAACTTGCATAGCAACAAGGAAGAATGAACACCTTCTGTGTCACTCCAGCAATTACCTCATTCTTGCAGGACATATTATGAGTTGGTTAAAAACCTTTTATCCAGAGCTATAATGTACTTTTCAAAAGGACGACCTCACTTTTATGCAAGACGGTGGACTGGAAAGCAGTGTTAAGTGAAAGTGCTGCAAAACAGACTGCAGTAACAGAGCAGAGGAAAAGCAGTTTTAAACTCACTCTCTCCTACTAAAATCACTTACATGCTGACCCCTCCTTAAGTGAGCCTTATGTAGGCCATACATATGCTTATTTTTGTGCTATATTGAGTCTTATCAGTTTTTTAAAGGTTTTTTTGGTGGTGTTTTCACATGGAGGAAGTTTTATACAAATTACTTTGAATTCCCTAATTAAGAGTGTTAAGTCTCTGCTGTTATGGTTTATCATTAACCAGATGTAAATTGAATGCTTTGCGTATGGGCAAGGCCAGCAGTCAGGCAAAATACTTGACGTGAAAAAGATGAGGCTGAGTGAAACCTAGCCAACTCTGTTATTAGTATTATTTTCTGATAACGATTGTAAGGAAAGATGGAAAGACATAAAGAAGTAGCTTGGAGTTTTGCTTGCAGAGCAAAAATAAGTATTTTGCGTTCTTACATTTATTCATACTCGCACTTGATGTGCTGAAAGCATAGTTTTAAATTAAATGCTAGGTGGCTTTAAGCCTAACCCTGCAGAAGAGATGAACAAGCACATTGTTCGTTTCTTCCTTTGTTTGGAAAATACACACCAGGAAGTAGTTTATCAGCTGACTCAGGAAGAGGGCCCAGTATTACAAAGAGAACAGCGCCAGGTCCTTACGCAAGGTGAATTATTAAAAAAAAAAAAAGTCCAAGAACTTGGGTCTGACATCTTAAAAGGCCTTTCACTTGGCAGTCTCAAATAATGTAAGGCTAGTTAAAATTCATCCTGAAGACCATGGCCCTGCTGCAGAGCAGACACCTGATACAACTCCACCTGCGACATGGCAAGACCTTACAAGTGCTCCCCATCACTTTGTATCCAGTAGATAGAAAATGGTAACTAACGACTTACCTCCTGTTGCATTAATTCCCTGTGCCTCCTAGCCTCTTCGTGCCTCCATAGCTTTAGACAAACCACCGCACTTATCAGGTAGATGATCACCGTGACAAACAAGAATATGATTGCTGCGGTCTGCCCTCCTTCCACGCGGCAGAAAGATGCATTTATCGGCGTCTTAAACAACTGGTAATAGCAGAGCCCACCTCGGTTGGTATCGTTTACGTACACTATTGCAGCCGACATGTAGAGAAGGAACAAGGCAACGTTGACCCCAAACTCGGTCAGAGGCCACCAGCTGGAGTCGAGGAGGATGGTCCGGTAGTACATGGACATGCCGAGCACCAGCAGCACGATGGTGACAATCCACGCCATTCCCGCCGCCACCAGAACGAAGGGGGTTTTGGGCCCGCTGTAGGAGTACCCCCCGAAGGCGCTGCCCGCCCCGTACCCGTAGGGCTGCGAGAACCCGAACATGTTGTACCACTCGTTGTCCTTGTGCACGTAGGCGGTGACACAGGCGAACACGGCGGCGCCCAGCAGCAGCTCGGCCGCGCCGAGGATGCGGAGCAGCCCAGCCCAGGACTTCATGTAGGCGTAGCGCAGGTGGTAGTGCTCCAGCCGCTCCCGCGGGCCCGGGCCGGCCGGGGCGGGCAGCTGGGCCGCGGCCGCCCCCCCGCCCCGGGCCGCGGCCGGGGAGCGCGGCGGCGAGCACTGCGCGCCGTCCGGCACGTACCTGATGTCCGAGGCCGTGCTGGCCCAGCTGCAGCCCGGCCGCCGCCGCCGCCCCGTGAAGAAGCTCTTCCACGAGTCCGGAACGAAGCGCCGCACCGGCTTCAGCTCCGCGGGCTCGGCGGGCTCGGCGGGGCTGGCCCTGCCGGGGCCGAAGGGAGGCTGCAGGGGCAGCGGCGGCGGCGGCGGCGCGGCGGGGCCGGGGCTGCAGCCGGGGCTGGAGCCGGGGCCGGCCCCGCGGGGCAGCGGGGACAGGGCGGGCCGCCCGCCCTGAGAGCTCCGCGACATGTCCGCGCTCGGCAGCCCCGGCGCAGGGCCCGGGCACACGGGAGAGCCGGGCGGCGAGCGGGCCGGGCCGGGACGGGACGGGCGGGCAGCGCCCAGCGCGCCGGGAGCCGCCGCCTCACCTGCCCCGGCCCCGCGGCCTTCGCCCCGAGGGGCGGCGCCTGCCGGGAGGGACGGGCCGGCCCCAAACCCGGGTGCTGTAGGGGGGCGAGATCTGTCCCGAAATCCCGGGGTGCTGAGGGGGAGCGGGATCTGTCCCGAAAACCCGGTGTGCTGAGGGGGAGCGGGATCTGTCCCGAAATCCCGGGGTGCTGAGGGGGAGCGGGATCTGTCCCGAAACACCGGCGTGCTGAGGGGGAGCGGGATCTGTCCCGAAACACCGGCGTGCTGAGGGGGAGCGGGATCTGTCCCGAAATCCCGGTGTGCTGAGGGGGAGCGGGATCTGTCCCGAAATCCCGGGGTGCTGAGGGGGAGCGGGATCTGTCCCGAAATCCCGGGGTGGCGGGGTGAGCCACAGAACAGCCCCTGTTGGGACGGGGCACGGAGCGTCATCGGGTGCAGCATCCCCGCCCGAGCAGGGTCATCCCGGAGCACATGGCACAGACGGTGCTTGAACGGCTCCAGGGAGGGAAACTCCACAGCCCCGCCGGGCAACCTGTCACAGTGCTCGGTCGCTCGTACGGTAAAGAAATTCTGCCTCATTCAGGTGGGACTTACAGTGCATCAGTTTCTGCCCCTCGCCTCTTGTTCTATTGCTTGGCCACCACCGAGAAGAGCCCGGCTCCATCCTCTTGGCATCCTCCCTTCAGATACTCACAGACATTGATGAGGACCCCTCTCAGTTGCCTCTTCTCAAGGCTGAGCCGGCCCAGCTCCCTGAGCCTTTTCTGGTAAGAGAGATGCTCGTGTCCCCTGCTCATCTTCATAGCCCTCCACTGGACCCTCTCCAGTAGTTCCTTGTGCCTTTTGTACTAAGGAGCCCAGAACTGGACACAGCACTCCAGATGTGACCTCAGTAGGGTAGAGCAGAGGACCAGGATCCCCTCCCTTCACCTGCTGGCAATGCTCTTCCTTATGCACCCCAGTATTAACCTCCATTCAACACTATTAATTCAAGCCTTACTCATTCTTTTCTTACTGACATCAGTATTATGTTTTGTGACTCTGCAAATCTTCCAGTTACAGGTATTTGTGCCCAGTACTCAACTCTGCATGAGAACCCAGTAAGAATGCACAGAATATATCAAAGTTCCTCTCAGATAAAGCTTGAAATGGTATACACCCAATTCATTAATGCAGATACAAAGGATTTAGCAGTATTTAAATATATGCTCCTGACAAAATTTATGGCATAAGGAACTCTACAATTGTAAAGTTATAAACTTTTTTGCCTAGACTAGTGTGGTGGGTTGACCTTGGCTGACAATTTTATTCTCACTTACATATTTTTGTTCACAAAAGCCAAAGATTTTATCCAGATCGTGTACTGAACAAACAGACCTATGCCTAGGTCAGACAATGTCTAGGTCTCAATGGAAGAGAAAGATATACAAGGGTTAAAAAACAAGATTGCAGTTAAAATGTTGCTACTAACATTGTAATTCTATGTAGATTTGAACGGAAAAAAAGTTTCAAGAGTCAAAGTATAAAACTATAAGGCTACAAGTGAGGGAAGATGTCCTGTTACAGTTGTATGCTAAAGCTATTCCTGTATGAAAGGATTATTTTCCTTAATTTAATAAGTAAGAATGTGTTCTTAAAGTAAGTAAATGTCAAGCCTACCTCCCAAAATATCTTTACTGCATATCTATCCCAGCATCGTGGATAAAAGAAATCTAACCTGAGAGAAATAATCACCAATACCATATTGGGTAGATTGCAACACACATAGAATTATATACCCTGGAAAATAAATAATTCATATGTTTACTTAAGTGGTCCTGTTTACATTTGCATTATTTTGTATATTGAAAAAATTTACATACATTTGAAGTGCTTATCACATTTTATTTTTTATATTTACATATCCACATTTACGGATTGCCTCCAAAGAATAATAAATCCCTACTGTCCATCAGCTGTGTATTTCTTACATAGTTATTATTACATACCCTGCAAAATTAATTAATCCTGATGGTAAAGCCTTAGTTAAGACATAAAGCTTTAATTACAAGTAATTAACATAGCAAAGGAGATCCAGATGTCTGAACAGTGTTTTGTAGATTATATACCATACACAGTAACCACCTGCTACTGGATTGCCTTGTCTTACAAAATTTTTTAAATGCACTGCTAACTTTAGTGTTTTTCATTTTAGCTGGGAAAAGCTTTAAAGCCTTTTGAATATGTTGATACCACTTTAAATGGATGGGTAAGCAATGAAGATCTAGTTAATAGAGTCTGTGGGATTTCCAAAAGGCTTCTTACCAAGTCCCCTAAAGGCTTTTAAAAGAAACCTTAAGCCTTAAGAGAGGCCTTAAGCCTAAAAGAACCACTTAAGAACAAAGTCTGATAAATAATTAACAGATGGGAAGTGGGAGAGGGGAATATGAGTTAATGGTTAACTCTTGCAAAGGAGGAAAGTTGCCACTACAGTTCTTCAGGGATCAATGTTAGTACCTGGGCAATCCAGTACATTCCTAAAGGTAACTCTGCAGGGAAAAAAGGTAACTCTGAGAAGAGGGAGACTAGTGAAAACTAGTGACTTTGCTGATGATGCTGTGTTTGACAGGCTAGCTAAGGATGTGGTCTGTCAGCAGAACTGTGCCAGGACTTTATGGGACTGAATGATAACATAATAACATGACGGAATTCAACATACACAAATACTTGAAAACCACGCAGTAAAAAAAGTTACAAAGAGTAAAAAGAGACAAGAAGGATTTAAAATATAGTAGCATGAGGACCCTGACTCATGTATTGTTAACCATCACATATGCCTCATTTCTGGTGGGACAGATACTTATTTAGTTCTTTAAGTTACTTAAGTTTTAAAGATATTCCTGTTGTTGTTTCAAACTGTGTCAGTCAACACAGGCAGGCACGCAGAACAACCACAGACTCTCAGAACAAGAAGAATAAATTTATTTCCATTACCTTGCTGACCAGGGATCACCAAAGCAGCATGCAGACAGGGGCACACAAGCAGAGATGATTCACACTGGAGGATCCCTGGCCTGCTGTTCACAGAGGCTTATCAAGAGTTACTCCCAGCTGCAAGGTCACTTGAGTGATTTACAATCCTCCTCAACAGACTTCCATTTTTAAGTCCATTCCTCCCAACACAAACCTAACAGGACAGTTTATATCTTGGCTGTGTGACTAGTAGTATAGTTATGTGCCCACCATATGTGTATACCATGTGTGGATTTTTTAGTTAGGCAAATTAACATTTTGGGTTACAAAAATATATCATTATAATTACTGATTAAAAAGAAACCCAAAACAAACCAACAAACTAACAACTACCCCACAAATAAGTGCATGAGTTACACTTCCTGGGTTTGCTAAGACAGCATGATAAGGCAATAGCTCCCTCTAAAGATGGTCTGGTTGTAAAAAGCTGCTTGAAAAGAGATTTTGCAGCAAGACAGTTCTCTGCATACCATAAGGGGGAGACATAATACCAAAACAGGAGAGAAAAGCCTGCTAAACCATAATTAATGTATATATTCTGTAAAATGAAAAGCAGCAAGGTGGTTTTAATGATAACTACACATAAGCCGCTGAAGAATGAATCTAGAAAAGAGATAAGCAATTGGACTTAATACATACAGATTGTAAATACAGTGAATTCCCTCATTTTTGCCTTCATTAGATATTAAAGGCTCCTGACAATTTTTACCCTTTGAGTATAGATTTCACCATCAATGCAAACCAACCAGTGTATTTTGCTACACTCTGCAAAAGCATTGATTCAAAGGTAACAAAATGACACAAGCTTTGGTATCTCATGAGTGAGCTATTTTTGATAACCATTTAAAAACTGCTAGACTTACAAGACAGGTTAATGTAGTTTAAACTGCACAAGCGCAAATTTACCCTTAGGAATATTTTGCAGTATTTCAACACTAATTTTGTCTGCATGAACATGGGATTAAGACTCCCTCAAAAGTACAGAGAGAGACTAGCTTGGACACAGAGAGCAGAATTTGTCAGAGGTCCCTCATTTATTATTTCCATTGAATGAAAAATACAAATGTACCTCTTCAACTAAATATTTTTTTAGAAGTAGCTTATACTAAAATATTTGACAAGTTTAGCATTGAATGGAAATCTCATCTGTACTACTTGCTTCTCTAAGAAATCTACATGTAATATCTCCCTCAAAGCATCAGGCATTTACCTTTTTATTGATAAGTATCCCCTGTGACTCACATAAATGCCAGGACCCCATACCTGTGTAGCAGTGGCTGAAAACCCCTGGCTGCATTTGAATGAATCACCATTCGTGGAGCCACAGATACACAATATTTTTCCATGACTCAGTTGTGACTAAGATAGAAAATAGGCATTGTGTAAGCTCAGGGTCTCTATACAGTGTGCCTCTTTTTAAGTAAACCACACTCTGTAACAGCAGTGACCCAATGTACCCAGAAGATATTTAGATTACTGTGGAAAGCAACTGAATGAAAAAGCTAGCTCTGTGCTTTGGGGAAAAGGCATATAGCCTGTAATTCAGTGTTAGCATAAATTTATTCTACTTAAAAATGCTTTATGGAATATTTTATAAACACTATGACCCACTTTAATAAAATGCTGACGTGTGGGACAGAGGCTGTACGCAAATGGCCTGCATCTCTCCTACTTTTGGTGTAGTTTAGCATTCATTAAGAATTCATTGTCATCAATACTAAACTAGACATTTGAAGCAATACAGCTTGTAAGAAAATGTTGTGGGATTCTTGGATTAGGTCTTTTGATAAGAGGAAGAGAGGCTTCTGTTAGAAGCTGCTAGAAGTACTCTCACATTCTATGGAGCCAATGATAGTCAGCTCTGAGGAAAACTTCCTGCTTTTGAATCATTGGAAATACCCCTGCATGAGAAGATATTTAAGAATAGGAGTTGTCACACAGCTGAAAATTTGCAGCCATGGATTAACAACGCAGGCATCAAGGTCAGTGCAGGAGAATTTCCTGCAGGAGGAGGTACTGCCAACAGGGCCCTGGGGCTCTGCAGATCCTTAGCTACAGAAGGTCAAGGGGACAGGGACAGGCCCTAGGGTAAGGGGGAGAAAGCAACACCCAGCAAGTGTTTCAGGGAAATAGCAATTTATTTTTTTTCTCTTGAATAAAGACTTGATGGAGCCCTGCTAGTGCTGCTGCCAGAGCCACTTCTTGAATGGCTGTGAGAGTGCTGCATGGGGGCCCTTCTCTTGCGGGGGTGCTGGGGCTCCCCAGGTGAGCAGACCCTGCCTTGGCTGGAAGTGGAGTCTCTGGAGTTGCTGCTCTGGGCAGAAGAATCTGCTGCCTCTGCCTTCCCCAGCTCCTCCTGCAGCTGCGCTTGCTCTGCAGACAAGGACACAGATGGGGGATAACCAGTGTCCCTGCAGAAGGCAGCTTGTGAGGTGCTGAGTTGGTCCTCTGTATCGGACCCTGCAGGGCTGCTAACTGGGGCTGCAGGGGAGGCAGGATTTTCCCCCTGGGAGCTACTGGAGCTGGCTGCAGGGCTGTTGTCTTTCTCCTTAGCAGTACGGGTTCTCAGTAGTCTCTGGGCCTCCTTGCTGCATCTGTGCATGATGATATTGATAAGGCCATAGACCAATGGTGCTGTATATCCCTCAAGGACAGGCTGCAGCATCTGGAACAAGACTTGCCCATCCAGACCGCAGAGGCACAGGACCTGCAGGATGCAGCCCTCTGCTTTCTTTGCCAGCCACCATTGGGACCCATATATTGCTTCCAGTCTTTGACACAGCCAGGGCAGCATAGGGTCCAGAAGATGCTTTTGTCCTTGGAAAAGTTCTGCCCACACCTTGGGTGGGAGGCCACCCACAGCTTCTGGCCATACAGCCCTCTGCTGAGCTGGGGACAGTGTCCCCTGTGGAGAAAATGGCAGAGATGGCACAGGGCAGTGGGGACTGTTTTTGGCCATGCAACTGGGAGCTCTTCCAGCCTGGCTGCAGGCCTCTGGCACCTCTCCAGAGGGTGTGACAAGACACTGTAGATAGTCATCTTCTTCACGCACAGAAAACCTGACAATCAATATTGTTCTGCTGCAGACTGGGCATGTTGGTTTCTTGTCTGTCCAATGCATGATGCAGCCCAAACAGAACTGGTGGCCACAGGGCATTGCATAAGCGGCATCCTCGTGAGCATCATGGCAGATGGGGCACCTCCACTCTGTCTCTGTGGGCCTGTCTGTACTCCATGAAGAGTCCTGGGGGCTGTGGGCCCTCCTTTCTGGGAGCTGCCAGAACCCCCTGAGTGAGTGTTCCCAGCCCTGACAAGGAGTAGGAGGACTGTGGCTGCTGTCCTGGGAAGAGGAGCTTGCCACCACTACCTCCCTCTGTTCCTGGTGCTGCACCTGCTCCCTAGGGATGGGCACAGATGGGTGGATGATTTGGAGGGCAGAGAGGGCAGCTTCTGACGTGCTGGGTTGGTCCTTCATGTTGGAGCCTGCAGGGCTGCTGGCAGGGGCTGGGTGCCAGGTAGGATTCCCTCCTTGGGAGCTGATGGAGCAGGAGCTGGTGGAGCAGGCAGTGGCCTCAGGGCTGTTTTCCTCCTCCCCAGCAGCATGAGAGTGCAGCAGCTTCTGGGCCTCCTTGCTGCATTGGCCCACAATGATGTCGATGATGCCATCGACCAGCTCTTCTGCACATTCCTCAAGGAGAGGCTGCAGCATCTGGACCATGGCCTCCCCATCTGGACCACAGAGGCACAGGGTGTACAAGATGCTGTTCTCTGTTTTCACTGCCAGCCACCAGCGGGACCCAAATATTGCCTCCAGCCTGTGGCGCAGCCAGGGCAGCACAGGGTCAAGGAGATGCTCTTTTTGTTTGAAAAGGTCTGCCCAGACCTTGGGCAGGAGGCCACCCACGGCCTCAGTCCCTGCAGCCCCCTGCTCGGCTGGGGAGAGTGTCCACTGTGGAGAAGATGGAGGGGACCCTGCAGGGCGATGGCAGCTGTTTCCATCCAGGAGGCCAAGAGCTCCTTCTGCTTGCCTGCTGCCCTCTGGCCCTTCTCCAGGGGGTGTGATGACACACTCTAGATACTTCTGTTCCTGCAGAGAAAACCTGACAGACTCTATCAGTCTTCTGCACAGTGGGCACTCTGGTTTCTTCTCTGCCCAACGCAGGATGCAGCCCATGCAGAATTTGTGGCCACAGGGTATCACATAAGAGATACCCTCTTGCTCATCATGGCAGATGGGGCAGCTCCACTCTGTCTGCATGGCCCTGTCTGTTCTCCCTGGCAATTCAAGGAGCCCTGAGGAGCTGGTCCCCATCGCTGATGCTACCAAAGGCTACAACAAAATGGAGAAAACATGATCTCTTGTGGTCCTGTGGAGGGAAGAAAGAAATGCCCATGCTCCTGGAGAAGGATATCCTCCTGGCCCCTTTGAGACCCAGCACCCTCTGCACTGTCAACCCATGGAAAATGTTTCTGTGCAATACTCACCTCTGTTGCTGCCCCACGGTGCCTGGCTGCCCCTGCTGGGCTGGAGAAACACTGGCAAGGGCTGTGGGACTGGCACCAGGCGCTGACGATGGCAGGCCCCAGAGCACCACCTGGTACCAGGAGAAGCCTTGCTCAGCCCTCCAGATCTCACAGACATGCTTGGCAGTAGTTCAGCACTGAGCCAGGCTGAGTCAAGTTTTCCCTGTACTCAAACTAAGGCAGTGGGAGATGTGAAGTCACAATCTACCTCTGATGACATTACAGTCCACTGCCAGGTGACAGTATCTGGGGACATCACAGCAGGACATCCAGCCCTGGGGCACTCACACCACCTTCTATGCTTTCAGGCTGACCCCCAAACACACTCCAAAACTCAGCTCTGCAGAGATACTGACCTTCATTACACTTGTTTTGACATTAACACACAGGTGTTTTTTCCCCACCTGATTAAACAAACTCTAACTGGCCTTCAGATTGCACTCCACATTGTGAAACAAACAAAACATTCTTAAAATGTATGGCATTTCCTTCACATGGGAATGTGATTCTCTAGATATGATATTTTCCTGCTGACAGGTGATCCTGACAGCAGTAAGGGTCTATGCTAGCAAGTATTTACACATCTAATTAATCTATTTAAAATAAGAAGCTTTCTTTTCCCTTTTAACTAAAATCTTTGCACAATGGTAGTAGAATTCGGTCAAGTGCCACTAATCTTTATTGGGAGTTTTTCAAGCAAGAGACAACTAAGTTTTCAAACTGGATTGCAAATGAATTTTGTGTTTTCCACAGAAAACTTCTACAACAAACTTGACATCATTCTCTTCTTTTTAAAAACAAACTAAACAGAGACTTACAATCAATTGTGTGCCCTGTGTGAGAACACTACCAAAAAGGCTGCCTGGACCAGGCAGGACTGGGGAAACAGACCATAGCTCTGAGACAGGCACCCAGAGCTGTTGATAGCAGCATAGCAGCCGCAAAAGCAACAACCAGCATCAGAAGAAGCCTTGCTTTATCCATTTGCTCTTTTTTATGCTACTTTCAACTTCAGTACATAGTCCTCTCTTTCCTTTGATGTTTCTACTCCTTCCTTTCTTTGCACCTTCCCCTCCCTGGTTGTCAGCTGAGCTACTTCCAGATGGCTAAGGGTCCTTTTTTTCACCCACCTGGTACCCGACTGCCAACACCACAATAGTTGTCATTATTTTGCCCCAACTACCTTTTCTTCAGTCCACTGTCACAGCTGGCAAAACTTCAGTCCTGCACCTGCAGTTTTTGGACAGTAGGTGGGTAAGGACTGACAAAGTGATTTCGTAAGGACCGCAGAGCAATGATGAACTGCCAGCCAGACCTGTTCTCTTTCAGGCAAACACTTTAGAATTCCCGTCACAGAAAGGAAGAGATGTTGACAGGAGATCAGACTGTCAATGGATTTTGAAGAGGACAGGAAGCTCAGCTTGCAAAATGAGACACGAGAACCTTTCTCCCCACAAGAATTATTGCATCATACTGTCCACCTATATGCACCTACATGCCTTTTTGCATCACTGCTCCATGCTGGCCACCTATTCCCAAGAGAAGAGCTTCATCATCCCCTCATCTGCACACCCTTCCTGCTGCCAGCATATAGCCTCCTGTGCCCATTTGGGAAGGGTAGGCGCTGTCAGGCACACCAGAAAGAGGGGACTTCTCATCCTCACTATCCCCACACTGATCCCCTGTAGCAGGGTCCTAGGCTCTGAGGATGCTCTGAGGATGCTCTGATGGTGCTTCCAGTGCTCAGGATGGCCCTTACAGCACTGGGATCAGGCAGGGGGACCTGGGGGCTGCTACAAGAGACCAGGGGTTCTTGTGAACCTGGCTCCCAGGACTCTCCCAGCCCTCCAAGAGGCCACTCCATTAGCAGCGCTATCAGGGCTCCACCAACTCTTTATTCAAGAAAAAGGAAATAGGGAGATATTTTAGACAAGTTTTTCAGTTTTATTATCCCTTAACTATTACAGCACCATGAAAACTGGAGGATAAATTAAGACATAGTCAAAAAATATATCAGAACATACACTACATATATTTCCATCCAAAATACCATGCTTCTAGCAGATGCTTCCTCATGCAGCAATGAAATGGACTAGATTTAGGCTGCAGTTCAGATGTTGCTTCCAGCCAGTTTGAATGGAGGCTGCTCCCAAGAGGGCAATTTGACACCTGCTTTGCCCCTTCGTTCCTGGTTGACTGTGACACTTCTTCTTTCTTCTGATGCTTGTGCTCAGCAAAGCTTTGCCCTGAGTACTGCTCCAGCTGAATAAAACACTTTTGGTCAGGTTCAGTTTTCACGTGGATTCTGCCCCTGCTGCAGCTGACCACAGGGCTGAACAAGTCCTGCAGAATAGCAAAGCAACTGAGAGGAGCTATCACCCTTCAGCGAAGCCCTTATTTATGTTGGCTTTATGTCAAACTGAAGCTCAGGGGTAGGTCTGTGTCTCCTCCATTACACACAAGAGCCTCAAAACTCCTGTTATTAGAGTCACTTTCTCAGCAATCCAATAACTATTTATATATGTAAAGCAGAGGATCTTGAGCACAAGACACTCATCATTTCAGCCACAAGTTAGTTATGTGTGAGAGACCCAGTCTTTAGCCCTGACTTCAAATCTGGCTGAAAAAGTATTAAACTCTAGAAAGCCCCAAATATAAGAGTGGCCTATTGCAGGTTTGCACATCTCTTTTCTTATTCATTCTGGGGAAAAAAAAAAAACAAAAAACACAAAACAAAACAAAACAAAACAAACACAACTGGGGGGGAAAAAATAAATCAAAATTGTAACTCTCTCCTTGCTAGCAAGCACATTATGCATATAAGCTAGCACAGCTGACCCCTAAACATCAGCAGAATAGACTCTGAAAGGTTGCCAGTCTTGCCTACATCAGCTGAGCCACCCAGCAAAGTTCAGACAGGTTTCCTATTGAACTCTTTGATTCCTTTCATTCTCCTCAAAGAGAGACTTTCTGCTCCAGTTCTTAGAAAAAGAAATCTAGTAAAAATTGATGCCACAGCAATTCATCTCTTCTAGAGCTTTTCTGTGAATTTTAATAGTAATGTTTCCAGTTGTTATTTTCTTCAGCAACACATAAGAAATACAAATTGCCCATCTTCTTGCAGCAATGAAGTTCATAAAAATATTGAAGTTTAACAGGGCTCAGTTTAACACTTATGACAAGAGGACCTACTTGAGGAAAAAATTGCAACTGGCTTTGCAGAAAGTCCTGGCCACAGGCTTAGGTTTTATATACACATATCTGGTGCCACTCCATTACAGACCCCAGAAAAACACTTCTGGGTTTTTCACAAAAACTTTGTTTTCAAGCCTCAATCCTACCACAAATAAAGCTGAGCTTCTGGGCAATCATATAACTCAGTCTCTAAAACTGTGTTTCTTAGCTCTATCACCCTTACAAGCAGTGCCTGTGTTGGCTGCAAAAATCAGATTTGTTACCTGGTGTGCACCACACCAATAATTACACACTTGAGATAGGGACATTGATTATTTATTTATTTATTTCAGAGTTGTGCAACCTTGGGTGCTCCACAAATCAAGCACACCCCTCCAACTTTTCACAACATTATTTATACACAGAATTTCAGTGTTCATAACTTCCCAAGTACAGCCCTTCTATTATGATTGGTTAATAATTTCCATAGAAATTATATAATCTCACCTAACTTCTATGCATGCTCAGGGGAAGGGTCTTCACCTGGCCAGAGTTTTTTTTTGACATGTGGATGTGATTTTTAATCTTGTAATAAAGATAGTTCAGCTTTAAGATACATGGACCTTGAGTCCTTTGGCAAGTTGGCAACATATCTTGATTTACTTCATGACGTCTGGTAGCCGTGGGGGCTCTTCACCAGTTTCTCTTACAGAGTCAGGTGACACAAAGGTAGCTCTCGGATTATAATCCATAAGTTTATGGAGCAACTCTGAGAAACATTTGCTAGCTGGCTGCCATGAGTTTTCTGATAAATGTTGCCTTATGCTTGGCTTACTTGTGGGGTAAAACATGCTTAGTTCCAACTTTTTGTTACAAACAGGTGATGATGAAATCGGTATTAACAAGATTTTTATAGAAAAATATTTCATAGGAGGCCAACAGCAAACTCCCTTTTTCACCATAACTGAGGAAAATAGTTGGAGTTGTATACTTATATGGATTAGAAACATGGGATTTACCTGTTCGGAGGTAGGAGGTCAACACTAGGATCAGGGCTGTTGAAAGGGGCTGGGAGTAACTACCTTGGGTTCCCTGCAGTCTTTCAATGACTTAGACATGTTACAGTTGTCTTTTACAAGGTAAAAATATAGAAAGCTGGACAGTGAGCAGTTCAGTTGTAGAGGTAATTAAAAATTTACATTTAAAAATGAAAATAAGTGTTTGTTGCTATGCATTCACCACATGACAGTGATACTGAACAGTAAAGTTTTGTGTCGTCTTGGCTCCATGGAGATTTAAGGAATATATTGTGAGGAAAACATCTTAGTAAAGATGACTCCTGAAGAATGATTCAACACATAAACCTGTCTTGACTTCTTCCAGTGTAACATTTTCACTGTATGTTAGGAGAACAACCTAACATAAGGTTGTTTGCCTTTACAGGTGATAGTTATCTTTGTGAGTGTCCTCTAGACTGGTATCTCTGCTCCCGGTTTTAGTGACTGGGAAAAGTAATTATCCCAATCTCATGAATGCACTTGAAAATACTCAAAATAGTGAGGCTGCACTATTGAGGTATACACTCTCATGAATGCACTTGAAAATACTCAAAATAGTGAGGCTGCACTACTGAAGTATACACTACTCTCAAAGTGTCTGCATTGGTTGAGTTTTTTGTCTGTTCCCCTACAAATGAAAGTTTAGGAGACATGATTTACCTGTTTTGCTCCAGTTTTAAAGTTTTAAAGAACAACACATATTTTTTGCTGGGTTTTGGGGGTTTCTTGATTTGTTGTTATCTGTTTTGTTGTTTAATCAGTTTTTTGAAACACACCTGCAAGATCAATATGTATTATCAGTGTCCATATGAACAGTGTTTCTTGTATTATCTCCTTCTCCTCTCCCCAGTGTGATGCACCTTTTCCTTTCATCCTGCCCTTCTTTTATAATGCTTCTTTATACATTAATGCATAGATCTTATTCCTCCCACTGATTAAATGAACTCCAATTGGTTGTACCATCAGGTGGTACCTTGCCTCTGACTGTACGTTATTAAATTGTATGTTTTTCACTAATGCCTTATGCAGAAATTGTGTTAGACACTATTGGAGTTTCTTCCTTTTCTCAAGTCATGAATGCCTCATCAGTCTTTCACTCATGATGCCTCAGGATGCTTGTTCAGAAGCTCTTCCATCACAACAGCTGCAGGAGGATTTTCTGTGTGGGAAGGCACTGCTGAAATGGCCCTGGGGGCCCTTGGTTGATGGTGTGGCATGAAGTCAGGGAAATGCACCAGAATGGGGTGAAAGCAGCACCTGGAGATTTTGTCAGGGAAATAGCAATTTATTTCCTTTTTCTTGGATAATGCCGCTGGCGGGATGGCCTCTTGCTGGGCTGGGGAGAATCCTGGAGGCTGGAGGCTCTCCTCCTTTGGCCACGCCGGGGCTCTCCAGGTGGGTTGTTCCTGCCTTGGCCAGGAGCTGAGGGGCTGTAGCCCTGATCAGATGGACCTGCTACGGGCACTGTCTGCCGTGGTTCCTGCTGGGGCTGGTCCTGCTCTGAGCGCATGGATGTAGATGGGGGGCAGCTGGGACTCCCTTGGAGGATGGTCTCTGGTGTACCAGCTTCCTCCTTCCCACCAGAGCCTGTGGGACCACTGACAAGAGTCACCTCCTGGGAGCTAGTGCAGCTCGAGCTGCTGGAGGTGGTGCTGGCATGGTGGAAGCACAGCAGCCTCTGGGCTTCCTTGCTGCACTGGCCTGAAATGACATTGATGATGCCATGGACAAGTGATGCTGTGTGCCCATTGAGGAGAGGCTCCAGCACCTCAACCAAGACCTCTGCATCTGGACCACAGATGCAGAGGCCATGCAGGATGGAGCCCTCTGCAGCCTCTGCTTGCCACCATTGGTCCTGATAGACTGCTGCCAGCCTCTGGCGCAGCCAGGGCAGCACGGGGTCCAGCAATTGCCGTTGCGTTCGGAAAAGTTCTGCCCAGACCTCAGGCAGGAGGACATCCATGAACTCTGGTCCTGCAGCTCCCTGCTCAGCTGGAGACAGTGCCCTCTGTGAAGAAGAGAGAGGGGACACCACAGGGTCATCGGAGCTGTTTTCAGCTAGCTGGAAAGGAGCATTTCCTGCCTGCCTGCTGTCCTCTGTCAACTGTTCTGGGTCTGTGATGGCAAACTGTAGATAGTCCCGTTTGCCCCGCTCAGAAAATCTGACAGTCTCTATAGGTCTGCTGCAGAGTGGACACCCTGGATTTGTCTTTGCCCACCGCAGGATGCAGCCCAGGCAGAACTGGTCACGGCAAGGCAGAGCAGAAGCCACGTCATTTCTAGTGTTGTGACAGATGGGGCAGCTCCGGTCTGTCCCTGTGGCCATGTCCTCTTGATGTAACAGGCTGGGGAGAGCTGAGGACCAGGAGCTGCTCCCATGTGCAGGCACACTCTGCAGAAGTGCAGACTCAAGGTAGACTGGCCCAGCCAGGCTCTGCTGGTGCTCAAATATAAGCAGTGGAGGATGTGATGTCACAATCCACCACTCAGTGATGTCATCCTTCACCACCATTCAGTTATGTTACAATAGAACATCTGTCCCTGTATTCCCTCATGCCTCCACACACACCTCGGGGCCAACTGCAGCTCCACTTTCCACTTTCTCTTGTTGCCCATGTCCTTGGTTCATCACTGCTGTTTCATGCCAGTCACCAAGGCCTTGACCATGTCTCCAATTTAACAGTAGTTCATCATAGTGTTTCTGTGGACATCTGTGGACAGACATAAAAACTGTTTTTTGTTGTTTGTTACATCTCAAAAAATGTTACATACAATTTTAATACAATTTTATATCAACCCTAGGAAGCTTGCCCAATAGAAAATTAAAGAAAAGAAATATATAGATATGTTAGTTGTATATATAATCAAGACAGAAAACCAATGGCTAGATCTAAAAGGAAAAAGAAAAAATTGTACAATAACATGTCGCTTGCACATTATCATCAAGGAAAACAAGCAGTATTTCAGGAAAGTAGTAAAGCAGCAATTAGACCTCAGGCAAATAAGCATTTGTGCACAACAGAAAGATTTTACAGATGGTAGAGGTTTGCATTATTTAAATACTTTACCCACTTTGTTTTGCCAACTCACTGTTCTTATTCATACCCTCCCCAAAATTCATTAATCTGACACCACTGAAAGCAATTGAGTTGACTGAACTCTTTGTGGGGACAACCTGTCATTAATGACCAACCCAATACATCATTGAAAATTATTTCTGATTTAATTTCTTTTATTGAGTCAGATACTTTGCTAATAGATTTGCTTTAGCTGTCCTGTGATTCCTTTTGAAAATCATTCTTGTGCTCCCCAAACTATAGTGCTTGATCAGTAATATTTTTATTCCACTGAAAAAGTAAATTTTTAAAAAATGTAAAATACTTCCACTTACCATTTAAATTAAAATGTGGCATTATGTGTGCAAGTTTTAAAGCTAACAGATCAAAATGAGCAGGTAGTTGAAAACCTACTGCAGCAACAGCATGTTCACGTGCTTTAACAAGTACCAAAAGTTGCACATGCATACAGGCAAACATAAATATAAAAGAGATGGCTGCAGTGTATCACAAAGAAAATATTCCTCACCACTTTCCTTCATTAAAGCCCCACACCTTTGACATGTGAAGGAAATTAATGCTATATGCAATTAAGAGCGCTCACTGAAGTCATGTTAAATTAATTCCCTGTTAGAGGCACTGAAATTGATTTTTGACACCCCAGGCTGTGAAGCAAGATTCGTCACTTGAGAGAGCAGCAATGGTAGCAGTGAAATCAGTAGCATGTGACAGAGAGGGTGCATTGAAGCAGTGATTTAGCAGGTTAAGCATATAAAATGCATTGTTGAAATCAAAAAAGGCTCAAACGTGTTTTGGATTTCATGGGTCTGTAGGATTGTACAAGGAATGGGAACAAAGTCGTTGCTCCAAGTTACTGAGAGGGGAATGTTTTCTTGCAGTTTCTGTGCACATACTCCCACATGCACAAGGATATTGTCCAAGCTGAAAATAAATGCAAATGATTATGTGAATTAGGTGCTGATTGTCCAAACACAGGCAGACTTTTTTTTCTTTTTAATCGATCTTGCCACTTTCATGGTCATTTGCACTGCAATAACCAAAACAGAAGGATATAAATTTGCATCTGACCTTTGATGACTCTAAATAATCAGAGTCTCTGATAAAATAAAGTGGAGTCACTGGTCATGCTAACAAAACATCACAGTTCACTTTTGAGCCTTGCAGTCTCTGTTCCTTGACGCAAATGGAGTTGTGACTATTGGCAATCAACATGTTGAAAGTAGTTAACACAAACAGATAGAGACACCACTCTCTACTTGCCCCACCAGCCTAGAAGGCGATATATGAACTATCCTCCGGGCTCTCATATCCTCAATGTATATGCATTTTGTGAGAGCCTGCTGGAAGACCTAATTTAAACCACAGCTTGTTACTTTTTCAGTAGCATAGAAAAGGGAAGACAAGTAGAAAATATTGGGGAGACAGTATCCATAAGCCGTACCAAACAAAAAGGTCTGACCAAGCTCTGTACAGGAGTGCTGGATTAGTTTTCCTTATTCCCTAGAAGCAAACTGTAATCCAACATCATGCACTGAAGAATGTCTGTAGGATGTTCCCTGGGAAAACTGCTCACAAATAGTTCACCTGTAATAAGAAGTTAAAAAGGACATTTTTCTCTCTTACTGGTTTTACTTGCTGGTACTATCCCTCTCTCATATAAAGAAGTGATACGGAGTACTATAGAATAAAAATTCCAAATAAATAAATAAATGTCTCTTGGTTCTCTTCTCTGGTGTTGTTCTAGCTGTGCTTAATGAAATATTACTTTACTTCTTGTTAATTAGTAAATGACTCCTAGTTTTCTGTGTCTCATGCAATTTTACAGGCAACAGAGGCTCTCTCAGCATGCCCTTCTTCTAATATTTGAATGTCTAAACAACCAATATTGGTCCAATGTTTCCAGCTGTGTATATTCATCCCAAAGAAACATAAAAAAGCCAGTTAAATCAAATGCTCATCTGCCAAGACATTTTGATACTTAGAGAGCTACAGAAGCCAACAGCAGAAAAATCAATGGAGTGAGCATTGAAATGTTTTCTGTCAAACACATGCTAAAATAATATGCAGAACTGTGGATGTATTTACTAGACTGACATGGACTTTAGCATGCATGCTTTATAACATGGCACAAAGGCAAGACCTACTTGAATCACTCTGAATGGAACACTTGATATTCCTCACTCCAGAATATGACAATATAGAATCATAGAATCACTTATGTTGGAATAGACCCTTAAGATCAAGACCAAACATTACTGAAAACCTAAGTGCAAACCCAATATTTAAACATTACAGTTTCCTTTAGGGAGGGAAAACGCGTCACTTTCAAAGGTACAGGACAACTGCTTATGCCAAGTATGATACCCTGACAGCAAAACAAGGAAAGAAATGTCTGGCAACAACTGGGGTAGGAGTCTTCTGGAATGTCTTCTGTTTAATTTGTAGGCAATAGGCAATGCAAAGCAGAGCCATAGTGAGGTTTGTAAATGCTAAACTGGGGAAGAGGAGGAGTGGGCAGTCAATTCCAACCCTCACCCTCAATTCTAAGGAAAGAAAAGGCAAGGGGAAGGAAAGGAAGGGATAATCCAGACTGCGTTGTTGTGTGATGGCATGCTGTGCACCAGTATGCATTACAGGTTATGCCATATCCTTAATTAGCATCATGGCAGGCTGCTGCTTCATAACCTTTTTCTTGGCAACACCATCTGACATGAGATATTCCTAGTGATGATACTCCCAGACAGACCCAGGGGGAAAAGGGGATTAGAAAACCCATGGGTCAAAGTAAAGACATGGGGATTGCAGGGGTCTGGGCAACAGCAGCTCTGGGCACTGAGGGAGGGTGGCAGCCGGGGCTGAGGGATGGCAGCACTGGGAGCTCAAGGGCTGCTGCAGTGGGCTCCGAGGGGCTCTGTGCTCCGAGGGGCTCTGTGCTCCGAGGGATGGTGGGCTCTGAAGGGCTGTGGGCTCTGTGGGCTCCGAGGGGCTCTGTGCTCCGAGGGCCGCCGCGGCCGGTGTCGCCGGGGCGTTGCGGGGCGTTGCGAGCCCCGCGTGTCGCGACTGTCGGTGACAGAGCGCGATGGAGGCGCGGCCGGCCGCCAGCCCCGGCCCCGGTGACCTGGAGGCGGTGTTCCAGGCGCTGGAGGAGGCGCTTTCCTCGCCACACCCTGACCTGGCCGCGTTTCTGGAGGTGACTCCCCTCGGCAGCGGCGGCGGGGGCTGCGCTGCTGCCACGAGCCTGAGCAGGAAAGGCATCTTCAACTGGGGATGCTTGGTGAACCAGTGCTTTTAAAAAGAGGAGGGAACTGCAAGCATCCCGTGTTGATGAGCATGAGACATGTTAACCTGTGTTGGCCACGTTTGGGTGCTCATTTTCATAGGAAAAGTACCTAGTGCAGGTCCATTGATGAAGTGCAAACTCTTCAGGTTATAACATATTGTCTTTGATTTTAAATCACAGACTACTTTTGAAAATTGCAGCTGAAGGCAACATTTTTTTGAAAATTTAGGAAAATTATTAGAGTTGCTAACTTTCTGTTTTCTATGGAAAATACAGTTTATGAACATATGGTTGGTATGAAGCACGTTCAGTTCTTTGTGTTGTCCTGCAAGTTGTGATTGTCCTTTGCCCCTCCTGTGCCAGCTCCTCCCTGCTAAGTCACATGTGCAGTGAAGGTCACGGGAGAGGTCCCTCTCTTATGGCACCAAATGCAGGTTCTTTTTGTTTTGAACACAGTGGAAAAGCAGGTTGACAGCATCTCTTGCTGCTGCACAAGACCTGCCTTGTGTGTGGGAGCTCAAAATGCCACGTTGATACACGTCTTGAAGCTACAGTTTTATTGACCTCTCAGTATCTTGATGCCTTCAATAAGGTTTCTAGCTGGGAAATACTCAGCTGGTGCAAACTTGCTGCTATTGGTCTCCATGTTCCAAGGATTAGTCATCTTCTTGGGTGTCCTTCCATTCCAATCAAGCCCCTGCAAAGCTCTGAGCTGGACTAGACTGTTCTGCTCAGTGCTGTGTAGGAAAAAGCACATCCTTTTGCCAGTGCATAAGAAGATGGCAGGACTTCCTTCTTAATGCCTACTCAGTGTTTTGTCTTGCCTGCACTTTGAACCTCACCAATTTTGGCAGCTTCTGAACTGCATTTTGAGAAGTGTATCTTTTCCATTGGCAATTGGGGTCCAGACAAGAGGGATTAAACGTGTGAGCCATGGAGGTGTTGGGGAGGAGGTGTTTTGGTTTTGAGGCCTTGTGACTTCTGCAATTGATGAAAAGGATGATGTTGGTCCTAGATGTGAAGCAGATAAAAACTTGGGGCTTATTCTGCATTTAAGAGCAATTCAGGGACTCTTAGGCCTTTTGTTTGGCAGATTCCCTTTATTCATTAGAAATCCCCTTTCTCTAACTCTTCCTTCTTCCTCGACTTTCCTGAAGTGTTCAGTTTCTGTATTGGCTCAGGCCTTTTTGCATCTTATAATACAACTTTGCCAAAAAATGTCTTTGTATTTTTATTATTATGCACAGACATGGCCTTTTAAATATCTAGCATTGAGTAAGGTGAGGAGTGTGATTTTTTTGAATTATCCATGTCTTACTACCCAGTTTGATTCCCTTTCGTCTTCTGTAAACTCATGCATACCAGTTTTCAGAAGCTTTCTTTTCCTTAATAGTAGGAAATGTTGCTGTCTCTGCACAATCACTCATCTCTAGGATACTGTTGGATAGGCTGCTCACAGAAGAGATGAATATTCTTGAACAGGTGATAGTAAGAATATCTTTCTGTCTAAAGGTAAATTCTAGATACTTAACTTTGGGCCTTTATTTCCTCAGTGGAATGAAAACCTAACTAGGTTGTCTGGCTTTCTAGGATTTTCTTAACACTACAGATTTATGCCACATGCTCACAGAAACACACCCATTCAGTAAATAGTTGTCTGCAAAACACATACAGGGTTGTAGCAGAGAGCTCCAAAAAGCAAGCAACACATTACAATTTAATAAATTAGCAGTTGAATGGGGTGAGATTCCCAGCCAGAAATGTATGGCTCACATGTGCAGTTCTGCACCACACAGCCCTGTGCAGTGGTTTGAGTGAGATCTCTTGTTAACAATACACGTACTGGTAACTAGGAGGCTGCCTGGATTTCTTCTGGCTTGTTTCTTATAGCATGTGTAATAAATGAGGGCACAGTTCAGACTGGGAGGACACGTGCTCTCACTCGGTGTATTCCAGTTTTCTGGTTTCATGTTTTGATTAATAGGACACCTTTCAAGAGCTTGAATTTAAATTTGGAAAACTTTGGAATTTAAAATACTTGCCATGTAAATGACCTCAGCAGTGTTCACCTTGTGTTACATATCCTTTCAGAGTGGAGAAGAACAGTTATTATTGTGTCCCTAAATTGATTACAAGAACATACTGAGTGATCTTTGATTTGGGGGTTTTTTTATTGTTTGGGTTTGTAGTTTTTTTCTATTTGTTTTTCTTTTAAGGAGAGTATTATGGGTCAGTGTGAGTCTTCAGGAAGTGAGCCTGTGAATGTAGCAGTAGAAGACAGAACTTCGCCTGGCAACGTGAGCTGCAGGAACAGTTCCCTTGAGCCAGAAGGCCCTGGTAAAGAGAGTTGCATGGTTTTAGAGATGACTGAGACAGCTCCCCTGAGCCTGAGTTTTAGAGAAAGGGGAGAGTGGAATAGTCGATCCAGGAGCTGATGGTATAGTTGGAGAAGCTGTTGCTTATTTCAAAGGGTAGTTTCTAGAACCCAGATAACAATGCTAGTTAATAATTCAGCTCACAATGCCCATCAGTTTCAACCCTTTCAAGTAAGGACTGAGGTCTCTTTGTCAGTACAGAAAAAGAAAGGCTGGAGTTCTTCCTGTGAGATGTGAATGTTTATGTTCCAAGTTCTCATGGGTGCCATTTGTAGTGCTAGTGCTGCAATTTTTATTGGAGGACTTCAAAACCTTAAAGTTTTGGAAACTCGGAAGAATTCCTGTTCTTTAAACAGCAGACGTCAAATTCCCAAGTGAGATCCTGCCTTTCAGGCTGTGTTTTATAGTGTGTGATAGAAGTGCAGTTGCTAGGTGTGCTGCCAGGGGAGACACACACACACACACACACACACACACACACACACACACGGACTGATAATGACTCAGTATTAATTTTGCTTTCTAGATGTCCATCTGCTGTACCTTTCCAGGAGGGCTGCTCTTCGTGGGAGGAAGCTGGTGAGGGAGAGCTTGTGAAAATGGGCTACCTGGGATATCTCTGTATATAGTTATATTTATAGATGTATATAGTTGTATTTATATAGTTATAGGTATATAGATACGTAAATAGGTATATTTGTATCTTTACATATAGGCAGTATAGTTTTAGCAATCTGCAATAAATTAAATTTTTTAAACTGCAATTAGTATTTGTAGATTTATATATTGTCAGCGGTCTGCCTGCCCTGGCTCTCTCACAGGTAGTAAGGGCATCTTGCCCTGGCACTGGGAGTTCAGGTCAGTCCCCCAGGGTGGAAGGGACACCAGAATCACTGCTACTAGTGTTCATCTCCTTGCAGACCCTGAGAACATGGGCTTCTGCTGTGCCTCAGTGTCTGGTCCTCAGCTGGATCATAGACCTCTGTGCCCTTTTAATGCAAAGGGTTGACTGTTCCTGGCCTCTTGCCTGGGGCTCCCAACCAGAGCTCAGCCTGCAGCTCCCACTGCATCTGCACACCGAGCTACCTGCATTGAATGTGTTCCTCAACAGCTGTTCCTCCACAGCCAGCAGATGCCAACCGAGGGGAGGGGGAAAGACAACAGAAGGGAGAGAAAACAGCACCCAGAGAGTGTGTGAGGGAAATAATTTATTTTCCTTTGCTTGTCTAAAGACTCGCTGCAGCCCTGTTAGGACTACCAATGGAGTGGTCACTTGCAGCACTGGGGAGAGTCCTGGGAGTTAGGGACCCTCCTCTTTCTGCAGTGCTGGGCCTCCTGAGTGAGTGTTCCCAGCCCTGACAAGGAGTAGCAGGACTTTGACTGCTGTCCTGGGAAGAGAAACTTGCCACCACCGCCTCCCTCTGTTCCTTCTGGTGCTGCACCTGCTCCCTAGGGATGGGCACAGATGGGTGGATGATTTGGAAGGCAGAGAGGGCAGCTTCTGACGTGCTGGGTTGGTCCTTCATGTTGGAGCCTGCAGGGCTGCTGGCAGGGGAGTGCAGCAGCTTCTGGGCCTCCTTGCTGCATTGGCCCACAATGATGTTGATGATGCCATCAACCAGCTGTTCTGCACATTCCTCAAGGAGAGGCTGCAGCATCTGGACCATGGCCTCCCCATCTGGACCACAGAGGCACAGGGTGTACAAGATGCTGTTCTCTGTTTTCACTGCCAGCCACCAGCGGGACCCAAATATTGCCTCCAGCCTGTGGCGCAGCCAGGGCAGCACAGGGTCAAGGAGATGCTCTTTTTGTTTGAAAAGGTCTGCCCAGACCTTGGGCAGGAGGCCACCCACGGCCTCAGTCCCTGCAGCCCCCTGCTCGGCTGGGGAGAGTGTCCACTGTGGAGAAGATGGAGGGGACCCTGCAGGGCGATGGCAGCTGTTTCCATCCAGGAGGCCAAGAGCTCCTTCTGCTTGCCTGCTGCCCTCTGGCCCTTCTCCAGGGGGTGTGATGACACACTCTAGATACTTCTGTTCCTGCAGAGAAAACCTGACAGACTCTATCAGTCTTCTGCACAGTGGGCACTCTGGTTTCTTCTCTGCCCAACGCAGGATGCAGCCCATGCAGAATTTGTGGCCACAGGGTATCACATAAGAGACATTCACCTGCATCGTGACAGATGGGGCAGCTCCACTCTGTCCTCATGGCCCTGTCTGTTCTCCTTGACCAGTCCTGAGAAGCTGGTCCCTGTCACTGGTGCTATCAGAGTGTTACACATTGGGTCACATTTTTCATAGGGGCCACTGGAGGATATGCCAACTTTAAAACTCACCTGGAGCACATGGAACCACAGGATAATTACAAATATGTCAGAGGATAAGAAAATAAAACAGAATAGAACAAGAAGAATCAGATATTCCAAAGCCAAGGATGGTGAGAATCATTAACGAAGATAACTGCAGAACTATTGGTGGATAAAAGGGGCTTTCACTGTTTCACAGCTTTGGAGTCCGTGCCTTACTCCGCTGCATTGAATGACCTTGGGACCCCTACACCGAGAAGACCAGATGAAGAAAGATCCAATGGGACACTAACTGAACTCAAGGATAGTGATATCTTTCTAGTTTATCTGCCTCTCTTTCGTTCTCTTTCTCCCTTCAGCCACACCCTCTTTCCTATTTCTTTCTATTTCATTCTCTCTAACTCACATTTACTGTTAAATAAAATCCATACTGTTGACTTTGGCATATTGTCTTGTTTGCACCTGTTATAGTTTCAGAACCTGTCATGCAATTTTCTCCCCCTACCAACACAGAGTTTGGGAGCTAATGCCCAAACCCCCCACTACTAGCTAACCAAAGGGGTGGCTGGGTGCTTGACATTCCAACTTGATGGCTGAGGGGAGTTGAGGGGGAAGGGTGAGAGGTTTCTTCCTGGTGCTCGATTTTTTTCACTTTGTTTCGGTGGCTGCTGGGAGTGGAAGCATTTTGGAGGGAGCCCTTTGTTTTCAGCTTGGCTCCTTTCCCCACCTCCATCCCCTAATTCTGTGCATCCTGTGATTCAGAGACAGAGAGAGTCATCACTACGAAGGAAGCCCCTTTTTTTGTAGTCCAAGTAGACACCTTAGTTTTCCTCTAAACTGAGACAGCACCTTAATTTGGGTAGAGTCATTTCTCAATAATTGGATCATAACAGATGTGCCAACATGACAGACTGCTGCCATGGGATCTGGGGCTCATCCCTAACCCAGGGATGGGCTCTGGAGAAGGTAGGAGCAACGTCTATCTTCCCTGGAGTGTTTGTGCATTGGTGTCACATTCCACTCCTACATGGAAGGGAGCACACAAAATTTGGAGATGGTTGTAGTCAAAAAAGAATGGCAAAAGCCAAAAGGTTCCAAAAAAAAGCTTGCAAAGTTTTATTAGCAAACTGCACACTCATCATGGAAATTGGTATACATTTTGCTACTATCTTCTAATGGTAAGAGAAATGAAAGAATCAAAGAAGAGAGGGAAGGAGAAGAGAAAGAGACATCAGGTAGGAGAGTAAAGAAAATCACCAATCCTGGATCCAGCACTGATCCAGCTGACAGGGTGTCCAGGTCCCTGGGAGTGCACTATCTAGGCTCTGTGGGATTACCTTTTTAAAGATACGTTTTCCCCATTCTTGGATGAAGTTTCTTTCACTTCATACAAATGAGTTAGCATGCGCAGTCCAGTCTTCTGGCCTTTCTGGAAATAGGCTGAAGGACTTTGAAGGTCTTTTGGCAGTCTTGATTCCCCTCTACTCCTTGACCCCACTTCTGCACTTAAACTGTCCTTTATGTTATGTGATAACCATGGACCAGAACAGGAAATTTGGCTCCAGAAAGGTGCTGCCCTATCTTCATACAACCCCCACTTACCTGGCACATACTGT
Source organism: Xenops minutus (assembly GCA_035221455.1). Lineage (NCBI taxonomy): Eukaryota > Metazoa > Chordata > Aves > Passeriformes > Furnariidae > Xenops > Xenops minutus. Next base: position 27,195,657 of record JAWWEE010000085.1, read on the forward strand.
TCTAACTTGCCTGTTTGATGGCCACTGGTGTTTGAAGCATTGTAATGCATTAACACCTTACTGCCCAGCTTTCTACAATTGGTCAGAAAAACCAATTACCATCTGATGGGGACACAAATCATCCTTAGGGCACAGAGGACAGTAAAGGACTTCACATTCTTATTGACAGAGCAACAGCTTCACTCTTCTTTTCCTTTCTCATGGTTGCCTAGTACCGTTTCTTGCACTTGTTGTTGTTGCAGACTTAAGGTGCTAGATGCCATTTTTCCACTGTAGATGGTGCCAATATCTTTAATGAAGGCATTGAGCTGGACAGAAGACAATGTTAGGCTAAATTCTTCCCAGCCTGTGATGGAGGGATCCCCAAGCTCAGGGGTACTTAGGTAATAATCAAACCAGCAGAATTTTATAGAATTTGGATGTAGAATATTTTCAGACCAGAAAATACAAGCCTCCTTTTGTTACTTAAATGTTAAAATTTAATTCAATTTAATAACATTAAAATTAATATGCCTCATTTTTAATACTATTAATACAATTTAATGCAATTCAAATTTAAACAGATACAACATAAAGTTTACACAATTAAATAAAATCAGATTTTAAACTCACACAACTTAAACTTAATACTATATAATACAATTTAAATCTAAACTAATACAATTTAAATTGTTCAGTGTCTCACCACCCAGCAAACCACCATCTTCTTTTTCTGTGGTGGGATGTTAGCCTATGGAGAGGTGTCTCTCGTCCCCTGGCAGTGCTGCCTGGGGTGGGGTGCTTGGTCTGACTAACAACCCTTTCTCCCACTCTTGGCAGCCTCTAGCAGTAGAAGATGCCTGGTGACGGCAGCAAGTGACAAAGCACTGGCACAAGCCCAGCCTTCTTCTGAGCATCTCTTAGGGCATACTGCAAGGAAATGGGATGGGAGTTGCATGCAGTACTGAGGAAAGGACACCTGTTGGTGCTGTGCTGGTATCCTCATTCCCTGATCCTTTTTACATGGTGCTGATGAGGCAGTGGGCAGCTGTGAGGACCCACTGTGGACTGAGAACAGACATATATAGGGCAGATATGCCCTGTGCCTGGTTACCAGAGATCCCAGGGATAGATAATCCCAGGCAAGGACCCTGGCTGGACATGTATACCACTCACGATGAATGACATTCTCCAGTAAAAAGCCATAGAGTCACAGTGAGATGATCATCTGCTTCCAATCCCCCCTGCCATGGGCAGGGATATTCTCTGCTAAAGCAGGTAGCACAAAACTGCATCCAACTTGTCCCTGAAGACTTCCAGAGATGAGAGAGTCCAGCTTTTTATTCCAAGGTGCACTGTACATTCACACACAAACTTAAGTTTCCGACGCTGGAAGTCAAAGACCCAGTACAATTCCAGCTGCTGGCACCAAGACCTGTAAGCTCCTAGGCCCTGTGATCCCCTCTTTCACTGCACCTTTGCCCTGCTCTCCAAGCAGTCACACTTCCAAGGGAACCTTTCCCTTGGTGCACAACTTGCCCCCATTCAGCCTCATTTTGTAGGTTCTGTCCCGGGGAGGCCCCAGCTCACACAGCAGACTGAGTGGGGCTGACTCCAAACATGGTTAACTGTGACAGTGGGCATGTTTAATTCAATAACAAGTAGAGGTCAATGCTAGCATTTGTGTGCATGCAGAGGAAGAGCATGAGCGGGACAGGGCACCCCTTTGGCACCAAGGCTGCCTTTGGATCAGCAGGCATTGCCCTAGAGGGAAGTGTTTGCCAGCCCACTGCAGCTGGCACCAGAGCCCGTCCGTCACGCTGCTCACGCTGTTTTTGTCGGAACAAGCTTCAAGAGGTCTTGCAGCAGACTAAAGAACTGCAGCAGCTTCTCTCGTGGGAATGGACAGGGAGTTGATGGCGTCTGCACAGGGGTCACTGGCGCTGGCACTGTAGTAGCTACAACTCCTGTGCTCTGGCCTGTTTGTTCCATGATCCAGTTGTAGAAGTACTGAGTGGAGACGGAGACTGCAGGCTTTTTGGGTCTGGCACAGCCTACTCCCCAGCTGGTCAGGCCGACTTGCCAGAAGAAGTCAGAAGTGCTGTCTTTGCAGATGAGAGGTCCCCCGCTGTCACCCTGCAATGGGGCAGAGAGGATTAAGGTAGTGCAGGGTGACCCATGTCAGCATGTAGGGCTGGCTCTTTTGCTCTCTGAGCCCCTGCCAGAGCTGGATTCCTGGCAGAGCAAGGCTCTGCTCAGGTGCTGAGCCTTGGCTGGGAGAGGGTGGGGGCGGGTCAGGTAGGGCTCTCCTCTATGCTCAGGGATCCTGGAGGTGCAGAGAGCGGATGGTCCAGGGTTGGCATCTTGTCCTCTGGGCTGCCAAGAGCACTAGATGGGCTGTCTGGGAAGAGCGCCAGGCAGCTGGGACAAGGGGAGAATGGGGTAAGGACCCATGGATGGGGAAGGGAAGCCCCAGCAGCTGTGGGGTCCCGGGGCTGGGAGGGCAGCTAGCCAGGCAAAGCACATGCTGGGCTGCGTTTGGGCAGTGGTGATGGGGCTGCCCACACTGCTGGGGGCTGAATGACTCGTAGCATGCTCCTACCTGGCAGGTGGTGACACCACCCTCTGCGTACCCAGCACACAGGTTGTACTCTTGGATGAACCCTGCGTTCCAATCGCTGCTGTTGCAGAGCTCATTATTGATGACAGGGACCTTGGCCTCCTGCAGGATGACTCCTGGTGGACCTTGAGCTGTGAGCAGGGAAAGGAATGAGGTCCCAGCAGCTCCTTGCCCATTCCCCTGGCCTGTCTGCATGGGAAGCCCTTCCCTAGGGCTTGGGACTGCCTTTGGAGAGGTGTTGGAGCACTGTGTCACTGCTGTGTGGCTTTGGCCCATCTCTCCAGAGGCACTGGTCCTGCAGCCCAGCTCTGCTTTTGGCCTCTGGTGTCAGGAAGTCCCACGCAGCCCTCCCCAGTGTGCCAAGCTTGCCCTCAGGGCACAAGTCCTTTAGGAGAACTCACTTTTTGCATAGGTGTGACCCCAGCCAGCGATGTAGCAGGTTTTCAGGGCCAGTTTCACGGAGGGACTGGGCAGACAAGCAAGCTTAATGGTGGGGCTGCACGCGATGGGCTGCTCCAATTCCAGCACGGCAATGTCGTTCAGAATGTCTCCGGCATAATCCTTGTGGATTCGCACCTGCTTAATCCGGCGCACTTGCACACCACCGCCCTGGTCAGTAGTCACGGTGGCCCCGGCCACCACAGCCCACTCGCTGAGGGGACTGGAAGTCAGATGGAGAGAGGGGTGAGAGGCAGCAGAGCCCTGTGCTGCAGCAGCCCAGCAGTTCCCTGCCTTCTGCTTTCCGCTTCCCCAGGCAGAGAGGAAAGCAGGGTGTCACTAGCAGTGCCAGTGGGACTGCTCTAGCATGCCTTAGGCTCTAGAAATGCCAAGCTGGAGGCTGCCAGGAAGCAGCAGCATTAGCTCAGCCTTCTCCCTGAGCAGTCTCCCAGCTGGGTATTGCAGTGCCCAGGCACCAGGCACACTGCAAGGATATGGGCTGAGAGTAGCACGTGGTGCTGCGTACAGAGCACCGGCTGGGGTGTTGGGGATGTCCCGGTTCCCTGGTCCTCCTTACTTTGTGCGGTTGATGAAGCAGTGGGCAGCGGAGAGAACCCACTTTGGCCTGATGAGAGTCCCTCCACAGACGTGACTAGCCCAGTTTGGAGCCCAGTAATTCTGGATGCTGACTATGCCAGCCCAGGCGCCGGTTCCTGGCAGGACATCAATGCCGCCCACGACGCGCGATGTGTCGTAGGACATGGGCCGGAGCCCGCAGGTGTGTCTGTAAGCACAAGGTCATTACTGTTCTGCTCAGGGGCTTGCTGCTGCTCAGGCAGAAGGTCAGCCAGCTTCCCTCCCTGCAAGGCATGGTTGCACAGCCAGCAGGGCCAGGGGACCCAGTGGGGTACGCATCTGTCCTCCCCTGTTTCTGCTGCAGCTCTGTAGATGAGTCATGCCAGCATTCTGGGCACTGGCAAGGAACTGATGCTCCTGCATGGGGTTTGGGAAGCTGGGGTGTAGCCACAGGGGGCAAGGGGGTACCTTCAGGGTAGCCCCTAAGCCTTTCCCAGGCTCCCTCCCAGAGCACGGGGCCACTTACCCGCACAATGTGCCATGTGCGGCCCCGCACACGGCCAGCAGGGTGAGGAGGCACAGCAGAGTCATTGCTGCCAGTGACACAAGTCAGCTGCAAGGAGTGAGGGCCTGTTGTCTCCAGTGCAGCTGCCAACAAAGTGCCCACAGCACCCCTACTGCCCACAGTGCCCTCAGCGCCAGGGCTGATGTCACACAGGGGCGGGTTCCATGAGATGGGCATGGGGAGAGGGCTCACGTGAGTCACAGAGCCATAGAACTGTCTGCGTTGGAAAGGACCTTAAAGATCGTTTAGTTCCAAGCCCCCAGCCATGTGCAGGGACACATTCCACCAATCAGTTGCTCAGAGCCCCATCCAATGTGGCCTTGAACAGTTTCAGGGACAGGGCATCCACAACTTCTCTTGGCAACCTCTGCCAGTATTCTGCCAATGATAAAATCTTTTACTTTTTTTACCTGAAACTGTTACAGAATTTGTGGGGGCAGCAACAAGGACAAGCAACACACTGGAAGTTTTAAGACCGCTTTGTAACACTCTTTCCATCTGCCTTGCTTGAGACAGGAAAAGCAACTAAGCAAATTTAACAGTCCTTAGGACTAAGCCTTTTTGGTATTGTTTAGAAACTCTCTATGGACAGCTCTAATTAAATGTCATTTTCCTTTAATGGAATGTTATAGGCACCGAGGCGATGAGTGCTAACAGCATTTAATTTATTCATTTAATAAAGGAAAAAAACAGTTATTTCAATTTTCTTAGAAAGAGCAATGAGTAATTTCAGCTTAGTGATATCAACATTCAGCTCTTCCAGCTCAGCCTCAGTGATTTCAGCTGTTTTGGAAGGCAGGCAGGTGAGCAACACGGCGCCCACCAGGTGGCAGTATGCCGGGTGACCTGGGAGACTAGCTCCCAAGTGCCCATTGGAACTGGGCCGGGGCTCGGTTTTTATTCAATTTGGCTGCGTAAGCCACGCCCCTTTGGGCAGTCTCGGTTTGGGCTTAGATGTTGTGATATTTTCCTGCGTTGTGTAAGATCTGGGTATTGCACAATCATTGTCCATGCGGTACAAGTCTTCAACTTGGTCCGGGAGATCCCGGGACAACGGTCTCCTGTTTCCGAGATGGCTACAGAGTCCCGGTGGAAGCTGGAGGCTTGGAGAAACTGTGTCTGTCTCTGTGATGCTGGGTCCTTCCCAGTCACGGCGAAGCTGGCCGTGGGCAGAGGAAACCGTAGCGGTGGCGGTCAGGGTGCTCCCCAGCGCCGGCTGCTCCAGGAGCCAAGCTGGCTCGGGCGTGTCCCTGTTCCAATGCCGGCACAACTCACAGCAGCCACGATGGGGCTCGGGGAGAATGTGGGGAGACACCAGATGCACCCCAGAACAGGACATGGGGCACAGACAGGGCGCCTAGGAGGCACCGCCAGTTTTTGGGGCAGGGTAGAGTACAGGAGAGCCAGGGGCTGCCTGGTATGTGGGAACAGACACTGGGAGGCTGGGGAACTGGTTTTACTGGGCGGGCTCCGCTGGGGACCGCACCAACTATGAGAAAGGGAGGACTCAGCCATCCAAAAGGCATAGGACACCGAAGAGGTACTGGGGGGGACAGCGCCGGGAATTTTTGGGGGGTACGGGTGGCTTTGGGGGAGGCGGCGCAGTCCCAGATCGGGGCTAGGACACTCTAAGCAGAGTGGGTCCGCGGGCATGAAGAACGGGGGGAGTGGAACATGGCCTTGAGGAGATTGGCCAACCATGAAGAGAAGAAGGGAGTGGTGCTGCCTCTGTCCCGATGTGGCAGGGAAAGGTTATGCCACACGGTTCAGCTGGTGTTTGGTTACAGGGGTCTGGAAGGACTTTGGGGTACTGCCTGATACAGGAGCGGGGAGTGGGACCATGAGGGGGGGCAGGAGGGGGGAAGGGAACATGGCCACAGGGCCCGTAATCGGAGCAGGGAGTGGGACCATGAGGAAGAGAAAGGGGGGGTAAGAGGGGGGATGGGAACATGGCCATGCCAAAGACTGGTTTTACTAGACCCCAGCGGACTTTTGCTGGGAGCTCCACGACCACGAGGAGGAGAAAAGAAAAGGGGGGGCTGCCCTGTTCACGAGCTTGGGGCAGGGAGTATCGCACTGTTATAGTCAAGGGACTACAAATATAAAATTTTGAAACACCAAAATTTTATTAAAGGCAAAAGAGCAAGGCAGC
>JAWWEE010000085.1:27211406-27239557 GCA_035221455.1 Xenops minutus
CAAGTAAAAATGGAACATTAACACTTCAAGTAAAAAAAACCTTTACAAGTTTTAGAATTTGATAAGCAATTTCTAGGCTTTTACCCTTACCACCCATTACAGCGCCATGGTTTTTGGGGTCCTGAACCAGGACCGCACTGAGCCGGCACGGTGGGAGCGGGGCCGCCCCGCTCAGGTAGGCTCGGCTCTGCTCGGCTCCGTGGGTGTTCCACCAGGCTCGCATACCATGCCAGGCAGGGGAGGGGAAGGAGAAAGGGGCCGTCACCACACGCTCTGAGAACCGGGAAGGGTCCATGCCGGACACCTAACATGGGTGTATGGGGGAGGGGAGGGAGCCGTGGCCACGAGGCCTGTGCGTGGGCATGGGGGGGCTGGGAGTGCCGGGAGAACACGGGAGAGGAAAAGGGAGGAAGGGGCCGCAGGACAGTGGCCCCCCCCATCAGCCCATCTCCCCTTCTCCTGCTGATCAAACAGGGTGTGTTCGCATTCTTTCGTGATAAGCACTGGCTCCAGACTCTCCCTTCGAGGCCTCCCCTGCAGGGAGGTTGTCTCTCGTCGAGACTGGGTTTAAAAAAGTTCCTAAGTTTTTAAGCAAACCTACTTCTACATTCAAACAAATAAAAATAATAAAAATACTTATTTGATTTGATTTCAGCAAATTACAAATTCATCTATCACATGGAAGAAACTGGAGCCCCTTCGGTGTTAAGTTATTTAGTTGCTTCCATCTGACTGCTGAATGGCTTACCCCCATTTCTCAAGGTACAGCCAATGCTGTGTGCTGGACTGTCATCTCAGTTACAGGCCATAAGCGCCTCTCCTGGATGACCAAGTCCCAGTTTTCTTAGCTTTCCTTTGGTGAAGTTCAAGGAAGACCAAGGACTGGAAGGTTTCTGCCCAGACACAGAGAGTCCACTTTTGATTTCCCTGGTGTGCTGTGGGCACACAATGTCTCATGAAATGCAAGGGGTTTCCCCAGCCCTTAGAGAGGGGAGATTTTCTTGAGCCTCAGCAATTTGCCTATCATTGCTCCAGGGAAAATGAAACCCTTATGTCCCACCAGTCTGTCACCATCCTGTAAGGGTTTGACCCTTCACAACAGCTTCCCCAGAACGGAGGGTGACTTGACTGCCTCTGGCTGGGGGGGGGTGTGGGCTAAGCCAACAGTGTGGAGACCCCTCAGTGGGCCTTCCCTATATGATATCCAATGCTGTCAACTGCTAACACCTGTAAGAGACTCCAACAATTTATGGAATAACACTCTTTACTGATACAAATTCTGACAGGTTAATAAATTTTGTGGGTGTTATAGTTTCAAACTCAGTTGGAATTCCTTCCAAAGTTTGGAGCCAACGCCTAGTGCTGATAAAGAGAGTTAACAAAGGATGCAATGAATATGCATGTTCTGATAACAACTCTAGCCAGAGCTTTTGTTCTGATCTCTCCCCAGGCTGGGAGGGGAGGGAAGACAGGCTCTGGGCGGGGGGAAGGGTTCGGGGTTCCTGTGCTTTCTGTGCAGGGTCAGCAGTTCACTGGCTCGGCGGAGGACAGAGGACACGCACACACCGGGTCCAGCATTGCTTCGGGACCTGGATTGTGTTTTTGCTCTCTGGTTTTCGCCAATCATCCGTGGACACCCCAAACTCTTTTGAGGAAGAGAAACACGTCTGTTCTCTACACTGCAGAGGTTGGATTTCTGCTGCTTTTGTGTACCTATTCCAAGGGAACATACCCGACCTCTGCTCCCGCCATTCCCCTGAGAGAGAGCCCAGCCGGCCGGGCGCAACATCGCCACCTGCTGTCCGTAAATGTAACTGCAACCCTGAGAGAGAGCGGCTGGCAGTTGAGGTGCGACAGCGCCACCTGCTGTCCGTGGATATAATTGCATTTTTTCCCCTTTTTGGGCACAGCCAAAAGACATTTAACTGTTTATTTTTGTTGTTTGGTGGGTGGAGGAGTTTATTACAAACTGTTGTTATTTGGTTCTTGCTGGATATAGATATATATACACATATATATATACCTCTGTATTGTGATTCACAACTGTTATCCTTTCATATATATATTTCTTTCTCTAATTAAAGTTCTGTTTCTAAATTTAAAGGAGAGACATTATTTTCTTGGCCAACATAGATATTTTAGTTCTCCCCATAGAATTAAGACAGTGGGTCATCGGTGAAAGTGTCTGACTCCAAAAATGAGTTTAAAGCAATCTACAAAGCAAGCACAAGCTGTAGTCCTAAAAGCACCATTTAGTGTGCACAGAATGTGGCTTTTTTCCCCAACAGGCATCCCCCTCTTGGAGGGAAGACAAGTCCAGCCCATCAACAGATCCTCGCAGTTTTGGTGGAGTTTTCCTCAATTTTTCTCCTATCCCCAATTTAGTTTTATACTATTTCATGTTTAGGTGGAGCTTGAGAAGCTTTAGTCATAAATACTTTTTATTTCTGATTGGTGTAAAGTTTTCTCACTCTGCCTAACGGGGTGTGAGAGTTGGTCTTGGCTTGACAGCTGAAGAGGGGGTTTTGACATGGTTGTTGGCTCAGCAGCAGAACACCTTGATCCTCTCCCTTACTTGACAGGTACTGTATGGTCTCATGAACTTCAAGGTACCAGTGTTCCCCCTTTCAGCCAGGACATTGATGGAGGGGAGCCGCGTAGTCCCCACTTTGCTCCACGTTCCATTCCATCCCTCTGAGCAGATGCTTGTTGTTGTATGGGAAGCATGTTGACCATGTTCTGATTCTCAGCCTCCTCTAAATTTTAGCTCTAGCCATCACCCCACACGCTCCTCACCCAATCCCTCCCACACAGAGGCATCCCACCAGCCAGCAGCCTAAGACCCAGTGCATTTCCAGCTGCTGGCCCCAAGTCCTGTAACCCCTAGGACCTGTGTTCCCTTCTTCCATTGCAAGCATGGTTCCAGCCCTTTGGAGGGACCCTTTCCCTTGGTGCATGACTTGCCCCCCTTCAGCCTCATTTTGCAGGTGCCGGCCAGGGGAGGCCTCGGCTCACACAGTGGAGTAGGTTAACTGTGAAAACAGGCAAGTTTATTTCAACAACCACTAGAGGTCAATGCCAGCATTTGTGTGCATGCAGAAGAGGAGCGTGAGCAGGACAGGGCACGCCTTTGGCACCAAGGCTGCCTTTGAATCAGCAGGCATTGCCCTAGAGGGAAGTGTTTGTGGCCCACTGCAGCTGGCACCAGAGCCTGTCCATCCCTGCCTAGCCTGCCTTTTGCTTCAGGCTACGCTTCTTTAAGGTGCTGTGAAGCTGTTAGGCTTCAGTGTGAGCTGTGGCTGAGCTTTTAGTTCAACTCAGTAACTCTGGTGTCCCCCTTCCCAATCTTTGAGTACTAGGGGAAAAGACGTCCTTCAATTTGCTCCTGTAATTTTTCTTATGGCTTCTAAGGCACAAATGTTCCTCACGCAGCACTGACAGTGCTATTTCTGGCAAAGCAGGCATTAGCTCTCAGAAAGTTTTCCCTGGAAAGTGTGGTTTTACTAAGGCAAGCCTGAGCCTTGTTCGGCTGAAGATGAAGCTTCACCCTTGCAGTTCTCAGGGATGTTTGTTGTTGATTGCCATATCCCGTGGCCACATATGATCTAGAGAGTTCTGAAGGTGTCACATTTGAAGACTGAAACTTGCTATGGTGAAAAGTGGAGGGTTTTGTTTTTCATTGGTTTTGTTTGGGTTTTTGGTTGGTTGGTTGTTTTTCTGTGTGTGTGGTTTTCTTTTTTTGTTGGGTTTTTGGTTTGGTTGTTTGGGTTTTTTTTTCTGTTTGTTTTGTTTGGCTTCTTTTTTTTGTTGTCTTTTCTTTTTATTTTGTTTTTTTCTTCCTCAGCACAGGAACAAGGCATGTTTATTTTTGGTCTGAAACATTCAGCCTCTCCCCTTAATATCTTTCTCATATTGCAAGGCCCAAAACTGCACATAATATTCCAGGTGAGGATTCCCCAGTGCAGAGCAGAGCGGGACAATCCCTTCCCTTGACTGGCTGGCGATGCTTTGCCTGATGCCCCCACGGACAGGGTTGACTCTCCTGGCTGCCAGGGCACTGCTGACTCACATTTAACTTGCCATCAACAACGACTCCAAGGGCCCTTCCTGTAGCACTGTCTTCCAGTATCTCATTCTCCACTCTGTACATCCAGGGTTGCCCCATCCCAGATGCAGAATCTGGCACTTTCCCTTGTTGAACTTCTCATGGCTGGTGATTGTCCAGTCCTCTAATCTGTCCAAGTCTCTCTGCAGGGCCTCCCTGCCTTCAGGCGTGTCAACAGCTCCTCCCAGTTTTGTGTCATCTGCAAACTTCCTTAGTATCCCTTCCCGTCCTGCATCCAAGCCATTTATGGAGATGTTGAAGAGCACAGGGCCTAAGGTGGAGCCCTGTGGAACCCCACTAGTGATAGGTAACCCCTCTGATGTTACCCCATCCATTATTACCCTCTGTGCTTGACCTCTGAGCCAGTTGCTCACCCACCACATGGTGTGTTTATCCAGCTGTGCTGGTCATTGTGTTCAGAAGGATCCTGTGAGAGGCAGTATTGAAGCCTTTACTGAAATCCAAAAAGATCACATCAACTGGCTTCCCTTGATCAGCTAGGTGGACTACCTTGTCACAGAAGGAAATCAGGTTTGCTAAGCAGGACTTTCATCTCATGAGACTCATGTGACCAATGATTGCATTGTCTTTCAGGTGTTTTTCAATACTTCCCACAATAATCTTCTCCATAACTTTACCATGCACTGAGGTAAGATGACAGGCCTGTGGTTTCCAGGGTCCTGCTTCTTGCTCTTCTTGAACATCTAGACTATTTGCCAGCTTCCTGTCAGCTGGGACCTCTCTGGATTTCCAAGACCACTCAAAAAGTCATCGAGAGAGGTTTTGTGATGACATCAGCCAGTTCTTTGAGGATTCTGGTATGAATCTCATCAGGGTCCATAAATTTGTAGGGATCCAAATTTATGAGCAGCAGATCCCACACAGTTTTAGGGTTGACTGGAAGGTGATCATTCTCTCAGTCACGGTCCTCCAGCTCAGGGCACTGAGACCCACTTGGTCCATCATCTATGTTGAAGACAGAGGCAAAGAAAGCAGTAAACACCTTGCCTTGTCTCTGTCCCTGCTTGTGAGGTGACCACCCTCATCCTGTAACGGGGCCAGTGATATTTCTATATTGGCTATTGCCAGTAATATATTTGAAAAAACTCTTTTTATTGTCCCCCACAGTTCTGGCAGTTTCTCCCTACAGCAGCAAGCAGCATCTCTGAATTCTTCCCATGTCACTTGATCTCACTTTCACTGGGCATCCACCTTTCCACCTTCATTTTTTTGCCTTATTTCCCAAAGAAGATCCCTGCTTGGCCAACCAGGCTTCTGCCTGGAGTGCTTAACTTCTGACATTTAAAAACTGCCACTCTTGTGCCCTTAGGAGGTGATGTTTGAAAGTGACCAGCACTGATGGATCCCAGCACCTGCAAAAACATTTTCCTAGAGGAACTTACTAATTCCCCGAACAGACTGAACTCTGCTCTCTTCATGTCCAGAGTTGAGGTTTTGCTGGCACTTTTCCTCCTGTCAACAGAGATTATAAACTCATCACTTTGTGGTCGCTGTGGCCAAAAGGCCACCAATCTCCACTTTTCTCGTGAGATTGACTCTGTTCACAAGCAGCAGATCAGGGACAGCAGCAACTTTCACAGTCAGCTCCCTTAGAATCTGTTCCATAAAGTTGTGGTCCAGGTTTTTTGGGAACCTTCTGTCCCACATTCTACCAGCTGTGTGATGATCCCCCTTAATTTCTGGCAAGTTGAAGGCCCCATAAGGACAAGGACAGTTGACTTGGAAATATAGTTCCTCAGGGAGTAATTTGTTGGCATCATTATCCTAGCTGGGAGGTCTACAGCAGACTCCCATGATGACATCTGGATTGTCTGTCCCTTGACACAGGCTGTCAACTGTGCCACTGCCAACTGTGAGCTCCATACATTCTAGCTCTTCTATTACACACAGTGTTGCCCTTTCACATCTTCTGCCCTGCCTGTCCCTCCTGAAGAGCCTGGAACCATCCAACAGAGCACTCCAGTCACAGGCCTCATCCCACCAGGTTTCATTTATTCCAGTGATGTCAAAGCTCTGGGACTGAGAAAAGCTTTGAGCTCCTCGTTTGTTCCTCATGCTGTCTGCACTGGTGTAGAAACATTTCAGGTGTGGTATATTGTAGGCAACACCTCATAAGGCTGATTGAGGGATCCCATTAGTGCTAATTTTCTCAAGTTTACACATAGTAGTCTTACTCAGTAAACAGTACTTAGTTACAGTAAATATTCCACAATCTTACATTACTTGGGTTAGCTTGAACAGTTCTTAACAATGACAAGGTAATTAATTTCACTCAAATGTATTTATAAACCTGGAGATACATTCTTTCATGTAACTCAGTCGTATTTTAGAGGTCAGTGGCATTTTTGTCTCTGAAACTGCTAGAAGCAGCCAGAAGCTTCCCCTATGTCTGGGGACTCAGTGTTTGCTCTTGCATGTTGTAATGGTCACTTACACCATGATCGCAATCCTACGCGAAGTACAGGTCTCCCCCCAGCTCTGCCAGCAATGCCTCCCTAGAAAAAGTGGCCAAGTCTGAAAGCTCCCACCTTTCTTTTGCAGCTCCCTTGCCATCCCCACAAATACCGTGGAGCTTTCTCGTGTACCTACATCTAATTCTCACCCTTGTATTAACCCTTAGCAGACCTCAGCTCCAACAAGGAGCTGGAACAAGGAACAATGGCTCTCCTTTTCATGGCCCAGACCAAAAGTTTTTGAATGCTCTCATACTCCCTTGGCTGTTTCTTCATAGCCCCACAAACACTAGGGCTTTGCCTTTCATTCTGCACCTATAGCTAAGCTTACCCCTCCCACTAATGCTAACAAGAACCCAGGTCATGGAACACCCAGCTCTCTCTGGCTCTTAGGCAGAAGTGGCAGCCCTTATCTTACCTTTCGCAGCCCTCTGAACCCTGAGGTTCTGCCCTCTGTCTTGTACTGCCACCTAACTTTTTTCCAGACCCTCACCCTGCCCTAAGCCCATGTCCAACATGAACCTTGCCAGCAAATGCTGTCCACCATGCACCAGGTCTTAGCCATTTCAGTCTTCATCAATTCCCAATATACTCAAAAAGGCAGAATTATATATAAGCATTTCTTATGGAAGGACTCCAGTACCATTTTTTTAAAAGGGTTGGAGACACCATGACAGAAAAATCATTTAAAAATCTCTACAACTGACAGACCAAAGGATGTACATGCAACAAACAGTAAAATTAAAACAACCTCTCCAACTTTCCAGATCTTCTTGGTAGTTTTCATGCTCTTTCTTCATAATTATCACTAAAGCATTTGAATAGAATAGTAATTTTTTTTAATTCCACAGCAGAAATCAGAAGGAAGATGGGAACCTGTTCCACAGTTTTCATTTTAAGTAAGAGTCAATACAGTGGCCAGGGATGAAGTAAAATGCATATGAGAGAATAGAAGGGATAGAAAAGTGAAAGTTTACTAGCGACTTCTCATTTAATTTAAGAAGTGACCAGGAAGAAAAAGACGACATATATATACACATATATATACATACAAATATGCAAATATGGAAACAATATTTCTGTAAAGATTTCAAGGATTTAAAATAAAGAAGAGATCAAAGTGATAGCACATAAAGTACAAAAACTCCCAAGAATATACTTAATCGCAATTCTCATTCAATAATTTAACAACACTCCTACATCTGCTTGCATGAATGCAGAGGCCACATTGGTAGTGAAATGAAAAGAACAGATGTTCAGATAAAAAGGTATGTTTTACTCTTGCATATGCTGTATACATGTGCCATACCTCAATTTTTTTTTTTTTTCCCCCCACTACTTTTGAAAGACAGGTTGCACTGCAGGTATTTTGGCTTTCTAGTGTAGCACATTAGGGTTTTAGTTCCTACTCTGTCAAGACATTGAGGATTTGTCTCACAGGATTTTTCATAATAGAAAATTTTCATGATAGAAAATCAAATAATTAAAATCTAAATTAGAAGCTTTCCTAAAGCTAATGTCATAAAGAATGAGCAATGTTCACAAATTATACTGTGATCTGCAAGTTATCAGACAATGAAAAACCATGACTGACATATCCATTAATTGCAAACGCCATGAAAATAAAAAGTCCAAACTTAAATCAAATTGGAATTGTATTTATTTTGCCTCAGTTGTGTACTTTGTAAGATTCACTACTACTTATGCAACTGAAATATAATTTTTTTGCACAATAGTTTCTCTATCTACAAATGTGAAAACCATATACAGTTATGCATTAAAAAAACCCCACTGCTCAATGAGATTCTGCAAAGAAGTAATAGTCCATGGTAAGTCTTTCTTTCTGACCTGACTGTCAATATTGTCGCACTGCTAAGAATCTACAACACAACTCCAAAGGAAAGGGTACAAGTTTCACATATAAAACTATATTTAAACATTTGTGCAGATGTTTGGTCTATAGATGAAAACCCTTTCAGGGTAAATACTTACATATTGCTCAAAAATGCTTCAAGAAAAATAAACATTTATCTGAGACATGCCCTGAGCTATCTAAACTCCTTAATAGTGCAATGTTACAGTGATGCCTGATTTCACTCTGGGTTTTGCAAAAGAAACACAGTAACTGCTCACAGAGCTGCTAAATGATTGACACACCACAGTATTATGTGCACTACAGCAGTTCTTGCAGCTTTGCTAAGTTCCTATCCATCCAATGGATATTGAGCTGAATTGTGTCAATTGCTTCTTTTACACAACGCAGTTGAGAACTCTCCTCTGATTTTGACTCAAAAAATGACTTCACCTGCATAGCAAGAGTAAAGGAAGAAAAAATAAAATTTTAATTAAAATCAATACTGGCCACACAAATAGGTTCAGAAGCAACTCTGTCACAGATTCAGTATGTAATCTGCCACATGTTTATGCATGTATTTGCCATGTGTGAAATAGCAAAAGCAGCAGATGTATATATCTTTGCAGAAGGGCCTCAAGGATATGAATAAGAGGTGAACATGCATTTTCCTCATCCCTCAACTAAATGAAAACAGCATTGGCACTATAGTAAATAGCCCTTTCTGGTAGATTAAGTGACCAACCTCGAGTAGATGCGGCTTTGTTGCAAACTGAGAAGTTGACCAACTAATGATATTCCGGATAGTATATGAGCCTAGGTGAAACCTGAAAGACAAACAAATGCTTTTAACTAGAAGACACTTAAAGATGCAGGTTCAGTATATACACACATTCTTTTCTACTCATTCTGTTTCTCCTTTTTTGTTTAATAGTGGGAAATCATTAAAAGCACTTAAATTCAAGTTTACATGTCGTGTTTTTCAAAAGAAATGTATAGTCCTAGAAATCCAAGCTTCTAGTTCCCTATTCCCTCTAAAAATGGGATTTCAGAGCAAAAGCCATGGAAAACTGTCAAAATTTTATCACAGATCAAAGAGCAAAGAACTGAGGACACAACACAAAGAATACCAAGATCTATCTGTATTTGTGGTATGTGTTCCAAAGCTCTACAGTAATTCAACTGGCAACCAGGTTTTGTTTCAAGAAAAGCAACTTAGCAACTTCATAACTGAAGAGCTTGCTAGAGTAGAAATTTTCATTGAATGGAAGCTTTCTTAGCAATATGAAACTGTTTCAAATCAAAGCTGAGACAGAGGTTTCCACTACTGTTAGCTTTTCAAAGACATGGGAGCCAGCTCTCCTGCTGGGTACCTTTTAAGGACAGTTAAGGAGGATATGTATTTCTGAAGTAAGAGGGATTTTTTGGTTCCTTGGTTTTGGAAGTGTTGTAAAAAGGCAGAAAAAATAAATGCTGAATTAATTCTCTGAGTCTGCTTTTAAATCCATTTGATCCACATAAACATCCTACAACAGAAGCAATTGTCTTAGAGACAGCAACCTTTCAAGTGGAATTAAAATCAAGATTGTTTAGAATTACTATGAGGTTCTAGGAAGTTCCAAACTCCCATCAATGACTGGTGAGACTTCGAAGTTTATGTAGTAAGTTTTACTTGCAAACTCAGATTTTAAAACATGATTTACAATTTTAATATGAATCTTCTTACAAGGATACAACTATTTATTGTGTTACACTGGAAAGAAACAAACAGGTACTTTTGCCACTGTGAATTTGAACTTTCTACTGCATCAAACGCCTTACTTTCGTGCAAGCTTTTCCCAGTTCTCTTTGACAAAATCCCAGGCCAGCAAATATCCAGCGAAACTCTGGCTAACAGTTGCTACGATATGTGAAAGCTCCTGTGATCTGATGACTTCTCCTTCTAGACTGTTCTGCATTAGCCTAAGAGACAAAGAATATGAAAAAAGACAGGAAAAAACCCTATTAATATCATCACATGGTTTTCCTGATAGTCCTCAATTAGATGGAAAAAGACTATATAAAACATCAAACAAGCAACTGCTGACATCTGGAACACACCAGTGTTACATTTCATAACAACTATATTTACTCAGCTTTAAATTCCAGGTATCAGAGTGACCTTAGCTCTAAACCAAGTACCTAAATTTTCATTAGTGTTGGAAAAGAGGAAGTAAATTCTAACAACATGTAAAAGAAAAATAGTGTGTTGAAAAGTTAGGAGAGGAAAGCTGAAGAATAAACTAGAACAACTCAGTGTTCTCCATGCAGTACTGAGATTTGATCTCTTAGTACTCACTAATTTGATTTGAGGGGTGTTGAAGTGTAATGTAAAGTCAAAACTTCACCCAAAGGAAGAAAAAAAGAAAAGTAAAAGATGCCAAACAAAAAATGTACCCCAACCAGTTATTATTTTGGTCATAAAAATACACCAATCTTTTAAGGTTCTATAGAAATATCTGCTATTTTGCTGCCTGTACCATACAATCTGAAATTCTGTGCTATTGGTAGTTCAAAGCCTTAAAGTTACAATTTTTTCTCTTTATGAATATTCACAATTTGGTCTTTAGTGCTGCTCTGTTACATAAAATAAATTATTTTAAAGTGAAAAGTATCAGATTCTCCATGTGTATGGGAGCCTATGCAAGACATGTGGATGGATTTTCTTTAGCAGTCAGAAATTTTTTCAACAATACAGAAAAGTCAATGCACTTTTTGAGTAAGATTTATAGCACTTTTAATTTCCGCAGCATATAACTTTTTGTCTCCTTCATACCAGATCAGCTTTCTGACATCTTCTGTGCTGGCCAAGGCTTCAATCATTTTGCTTTTCTCTGCTTCAGAAATTGAAGAGGAGTACATCTTTAGGAGGAATTCCCAGCCATGACTAGATTTGGCTCCAACTGTAAATATGGCTTTCATAACATCACTAGGAAGACTACAGGGAAAAACAAAATCAACAAAACAAACAAACCAAAAAAGGGGACATAAAAATGCTCATCTGAGAAAAGAAAGAAAAGAAGTCACAAAATTAAAGGACTAACTTGAAAGAGATGCCTCTCTTTAGAGAAATTCAATTCTGTAGTAATTGTTAAAGTTTGCTGAACTGAGCTCATGCTGGTCTTATACTTTAAGTCACTAGAAAAAAGTAAATCATACTAGTCATATGAAAACACAGTAAATTGTACAAAAAATTGAGTCATTTTCCATGGTGCAAAATGCCTATGAACGCAGAGCAGAATTCTGCAAGAAAAAAAGGTGTACTTTGACATTGCTACTAAGTAATGTTCCTTCACCATGCAGCTTAGGAAATGCAAACAATTAGTGGCTGGTTTTGCAGTCACTTAATGAGACTGGAGACAAAGTCTAGCACAGCTTCCCTCTCATCTTAAAACAGCAATTACTTTTACATATGGAACAGTAAAGATAGAAAGAATGAAGTGCTTTATCAGTAGTCAGTGGCATTGGTGTGGTGGGTTTTTTTTTCGATTGTTCTCTTTGTTGTTGTGGTATTTTTCCCTAGTACAATGGTGGCAATGTAACAGGAAAACAGATAGATAAAAGAACCAGAAGCTCAGTTTTTGTGGTACCTTGCTGATCCATTAGACTCCACCCACTTCTCAAACATCTCCATGGCAGTGGTTCTACAGTTTCTTATATCATGGGTGCAGGCAAAAGCAAGCAGTGTTGACCGTAGCTCTCGTTCAGACATCGTCCCATCATCTGTCCAATGCTGTTGATCAATTTTATCTCCAAGCAAGTGCTCAATCCTATGCTAAAAGAGGAAAAAATTATCAGCAATAGCTAATTCCTCCCAAAATTATTTTCTATATACAAAATTAGTTTAAAAAAAGAAAAATCCCCAAAAGTTAAGTTTTAGAACTGTGGAAGCTAAACAGTAGTTTTTCATCTATTTATTCCAGTTTACATATTCCACTCCTTATCTGTAGGAATAAGTATCAGATACCACAGAGAAAGGAAAGACGGGCCAGGTCAACATCTTAAATTGTACATGGAAACTGAAGACTACTCTTTGAGCCATGGTTCAGACTTGCTTGTAACCAGCTTGTCATCTCAACTACCTACAACTTCTCTATGTTTAAGTGCTTTTAACTTCACCAAGTGACAGTTAGTAAAACTTTAGGTTAGCACAAAGAAACAACTTTTATCTACCTATAGGATGAGCACCCTTCAGTTTTGTAGCTCTGTAACTTACCAAAACCACAGCTAGGTGTCTGATCAGCTACCACACCTCAGCTAAAAGTTTTGAACTTAAATATAACTGTATAGACACTGCATTGCAAACCATAGCTTGGCTGCTTATCATAGCAGATGGGTAAAAACTTTGAAAAATTCTAAATAAGGAAAATTCCCATAATAGTGCTTTTTGTTTCTTATGTTTTCTTAAGTACTCACTAATTCTCCATACCTACCATAAAGAAAAAAATCTGCTATTTTATCTAATCATTTAATAATTTTCCTTACCGACTACATCCCTTTACTGATGTTTTACAATATAAAGGATCAAGGAACATTTTAAAGCAGAAGATAAATATAGAGAAGAAACTTCATAATGAGAAGGTAAACATAGAAATGAAAGACGTATTCTCATCAAGAACTGAGATTGCAATACTGATTTCATTGCTGCCTGTAACATTACATTGTATTCATTTATCACATAACTGGAACAGGACACTGACAACCACTCATGTGTTCCTATTTTTACAGAAAATAGTTCTGGTTTCTATTCCTGCCTCTGCACAAAGTGATTAGATCTATGATCTCCAGCCACTCTAATTTTTGGGAATAACTTTACTGTACAAGAAAAATGTCATGGACTCAATTAAATATTTGTACTGCACTGACCTTTACAGGCACTGTAACATAAGCCCAGACACCACTGTGTTCCCACTGCACTGTGCTCCCTACAAAACAGTTCAGGGCATGTGGGTATGGTGTGGAAATGGGGGAAGGAGAGGGCAGGAAGCTGGTACAAAAAATGTAGCATTTCATTAAGAGATCATTAACAACAGCAGGCAAAACTCCCCAGAATCCCCATCCAACTTAGTGAAATTACGGGTTATGTTCAGCAGGCAAAACTTAAAAATATAATGTAACTATATGACATTTTATTACAGTTAATTATTTCAAATTATAATTTACAAAAAACTAAGACATACCATGAGTCGTGCTGCCAGTTGCTGTTCACCATTTTTATCCAAAAGGTTGTATATAAGACTCAGCTGAAACAAAGCTTGAGTGAGTGGTGCAGTGCTGCTCTCTTTCTTAAGGTAATCAATGAGCTCAAAAGCCGATTCCAGAGATGCTCTTCCTAGACTATGGTCAATGAATACAAACATTTTAATAGATTACAAAACAAAAGGACTCCCTGAAACAAAATCAGAAGTGATACTTTCTATTACATTAACAGAGAATTAAATGAATAGAGGGAGTGACATAACAAACAATTCACATGTAGAGCTTAGAATATTTTAACTTCAGTAAGATAGTACAAAAGCAACAATGGCCACTAACATGCCTCCAAGTCTGGCAATAAAAATATTTTCAATAAAAATATTTTCAATAAAAATATTTATCATAAATGAGAGTTATCAGATACAGGGAGCAGCTTCCAAAAAGACCATCCAGAATGCTCAGCTTTACCTGGTCTGGCACCAGTGGTGAACGACATGAGAGGGAGCCAGGAAAAATTTGAGACAGATATTGCTCCACTTTAGAAAAGTAAGCTTTCATTGGCAGATTACAGGAAAACAGTATGCTACGCAGATTATCAGTCACTAAAGGAAACAGTGTCTTCAGAAATAGAAGGTAACATGTTGCTCTATGTGATGTAAATAAACAGATGATGCCATAAAGAAGAGGGAGATAATATCTAGCACCAATATGGAAGCATCAGGGAAAGAACTTGAAAAAATAGTAGTGAACGGTGAACAGTTCCAATAAGGCTAACAAAGACTGAGTTAAAACTTCTAAAGCAGCTGTCTCTAGAAACGAAACATGATCTTCTCCGACTTGGAAAAAACTTTAAACACATATTAAATATGTTTTCCAATATGAAAGTCTTACGCTGCAAGGCTGAAGATATTGTTAATCAAATTGGCTCTGTCTTTAGGACTCAAAGCAGTGTGGTTTTGTTTCAACAGATCAATGAGTGTTTTCCAGTCTTCAGCATAGTGTACTATGTAATAGCCGTTCATGTCCACATTGAATTTTATCCATTCCACTTCTTCTGGAAGTTCAATGACAGCTAATGGACAGACAATCAGTTAGCAGCAGAAACAAATATTTAACAACTGTTTGTTCAAATCCAAGTCTACGAAAAAGACTAGTTCCAGAGAGACAGTAAATTCTTTTACATCCACTATTTACCCTTACTAATGAAGAAGGAAGAGCCAGCATAGAAATTTCACGAGAAGGCTCAAAAATTCCAGATTGTGTTTCTTCATCCTTCTTCCTACATCTGATTGAATGAACAGAATCACAGCCTGCCCCAAGTTGCATCCACGCAGTTAATTATTTAGTGCAATAATTTGCCTCCTGTCCAGCCCTTCTTTCAAACAGCCCCATCTCTCTCACTCACCTTCACACACACATATGTATAGACCAAAGAGCAGCTACATGTATCATATATAGGAATGGAGAAATGGAGATGGCCTTAAGTAGATGAAAGACTCTAGTTTCAATGTCAACTGGACATGAGAGGCTTTAGGAAATAGTTCTTCCTTTCGTGATTCTATGATGACTACCAAACCTATCAATTTGCATAGGACCTACAAGGCCTGTGTAATTTAGTAAATATTCTACCCCAAACTCTTTTGTACATCTCTCCTACTCATATCCTCCACATCCAAATTTCTACAGTGAGTGAGGAATTCCTACGATGAACATGAAACTACCAACAGGGCCATTTAAACTGAAACAAAAATAATGAAATCAAACTACTAACTAGTTCTACTAAGATCAAGAACACATTCCAGTAAAGAGCTTTGTTTTCCCTTTTTGAATTTCTTTTTCCTAAAAACTCTATCTCAAATGAAAAAGACCAAGAATAGTGACAAAAAGCAAAATTAACCACTTTTAGTATTTCTAATGCAATTTTAGGGGTGTGGCAGATTGTAAAAATAAGTAAACAGTGAAAATGTCAAGATCAACTGTAAGAACTTGATTTAAAATTTGTGTAGTTTTATTTCAAAAAGTAGACGTGTGAAATTGGTTTATGAATTAAATATAATAGTCAGTTAAATGCACTGCCTAGTAACTTTAATGGTGCAGGGGGAAACGGTGGGGAGAGAAGAAAATACATCAGCATATGTAAGGTGATGAGTTGAACCAGCTTCAAATGCAAAAACCTATGCATATCAGCGGAAAGAAACCACAGAATCACAGAATTCCTTGCATTGAAAGGGACCTTAAAGATCATTTGGTTCCAACCCCCCTGCCACAGGCAGGGACACTGTTCACTATATGAGGCTGCTCAGAGCTGGCTTTGAACACTTCCAGGGATGGAGCATCCATAGCTTGTCTGGGCAACTTGTACTGGTGGCTAACCATCCTTGCAGTAAAGGATTTTTTCCTAGTATCTAACCTAAACCTACTCTCTTTCACTGTGAAGCCATTCCCCCTTGTCCTGTCAGCACATGTCCTTGTAAAAAGTCTCTCTCCAGCTTTCTTGCAGGCCCCCTTTAGGTACTGGAAGGCTGCAATTAGGTCGCTCCCAAAGCCTTCTCTTTCCAGGCTGAACAACCCAAACACTCTCAGCCTTTTCTCCCAGGAGAGGTGCTCCAGCCCTCTGATCAGCTTCGTGGCTCTGCTCTGGACTTGGTCCAACAGATCTATGTTCTTCTAGTGCTGAGGATCCCAGCCAAAGTGATTTTAGCACTACATAAAAGTGTATAGTAATTATGCACTTAGTAAGGAAAAAAAGAGGACTGAATAAAAAAAAAGTCCCATAGACTAGCAATTTAGGATTCAAACTAACCACTGCACCAAAACCAGAGAGTTTACATGAAAAGGTCTAAGGGTTTCAAATTCAGCAACAGCATTCTCAAAAATCTAATCTGTTCCAGATAAAATATTTTCTTATACAATTAAATAGTATTTCAGTGGAACTTTACTTCCTTACATTTCAGCAAACTGGTAGAACAACTCTTACTACTTTTTGTAATGAGATTTTGGGTATGCACTGCAATGAAAAGCATACAGGCTTTTACAGATTTCAAACCTGTGCTTTTGTTCCAGTTGCTGCCATTTATTTGTACATATAATGCTATAAGGAACCAACTCTCTAATGATGACACCACCAGCAGTGCCTGGTTCCTGATCTCTGTTATTATTCTGTACTCTGTATGTCTTCACCTTCACACCTTACCACAAGGGTGTGCTCAGAAAAATCATAAATCTACAACACTTAAGTAACTTGCTACCAAAGCTTTAAGTCACGTACCTGACTTTTGATCCAGTAAATAGGCATTAGTACAATGGGTAAAGTTGCACCTACTAGTTACGTAAGTGAGAGGAATATGCCACAGATAACTGCAAAGGAAAACAAATGTTAACTGACATATTGTATACATATTATCTGTCTTTAAGAGCTTGTTTTCTTTTTTATGAATTTTAGCTTTTCTTATATATAATACTAGAACCACTGCATGTTGTGTAAAATCATAAAGCATAAATCTCACTCATATAATCAGAACACAATAAAAGAAAAAATGCACAGCATGCACAGCAATTATCTTTTTATTCCCACCATGCTGAGAAGAGGGTAAATTTCACAGAATACCTTGCATTGGAAGTGACCTTTTAAGGCCATCTAGTTCAGATACCCCAAGCAGGGATATCTTCATCTAAATCAGGTTGTTCAGAGCCCTGTCCAACATGTCCTTGAATGTTTCCAGGGATAGGGCATCGACCACGCCAATATTTCACTGCTCTTATTGTAAAAATATTCTTCCTTATATCTAGGCTAAATCTACCCTCTTTTAGTTTAAAACCATTACCCCTCGTACTATTGCTACAGGCCCTGCTAAAAAGTCTGTCCCAATTTTTCCTTTAAGGACTGACAGAATGCAGTGAGGTCTCCGCGGAGCCTTCTGTTTTCCAGGGTGAACAGCCCAAACTCTCCATCTGTGGGTCTGACAGTTTTCCATCCATCTGATCATTTTTGTTGTCCCTCCTCTGGACTTATTTCAACAGATCCATAATCCTTCCTTTGCTGAAGACCCCAGAGATGGATGCAGTGTTCCAGGTGAGTCTCACCAGAACAGAGTAGAGGGGCAGAACCACCTCTGTCGCCCTTCCGGCCACGCTGCTTTTGATGCAGCTCAGGATAAAACTGTCTTTTTGGGCTGTGAGCACACATTGACAGCTTAAGTTCAGTACCATCACTCCCCCCAGATTCTTTGCAGGGCTGCTCTTCATCCCCTAGCCTGTACTGATACTGGGGGTTGTCCTGACCCAGGTGCAGCAGCTTGCATCTGATCTTGCTAAACCTACTAAGTTTGCCAATGATACTAAACTGGGAGGAGTTGTTGACTCTCTCAAAAACAGAGAGGCCCTGCAGAGAGAACTCAACAAACTGAAGGGCTGGGCAGTCACCAACTGCATGAAGTTTAACAAGAGAAAATGCCAGATTCTGCACCTGGGAGGGAGTAACTGTGTGTATGTACAGGAACAAGACGCTGGAGAGCAGGCAAGCCACATAAGGAGCAGCTACAGTCACTTCACTTCTTCAACCTATGGAAGAGGAGACTGAGGGGAAACCTCACTGCAGTCTACAACTTCCTCATAAGGGGAAACAGAGGGGCAGGCACTGATCCCTGCTCTCTGGTGACCAGTGACAGGACCTGAGAGAGTGTCCTGAAGTTGCGCCAGGGGAGGTTTAGGTTTGAAATGAGAAAAAGGTTCTTCCCCCAGAGGGTGGTTGGGCACTGGAGGAGGCTCCCCAGGGAAGTGGTCACAGCACCAGCCCTGGCAGAGTTCCAGAGGTGTTTGGACAACACTCTCAGGCACATGGGGCTGTACTGTGCAAGGCCAGAACTTGGGCTTTGATGAACCTTGTGGGGCTCTTCCAGCTCAGGACATTCTGGGATTCTATGAAACCTCACAAGGTTCATATGGGCCAACTTTTCCAACCTGTCCAAATCCTCTGGATGGCATCCCTTCCAGCAGGCATGTCAACTGCACCACTAAGCTTAGTGTCATCTGAAAATTTGCTGAGGGTGCACTCAAACCCACTGTGTACATCATTGATGAAGATCTTAAATCACACTGGTCCCAATAAGGAGCCCTGAAGGACACCACATTTCCTAGTACTCCTTTTTCAGTTACAGCATACTAAGTAGCTTGTCCAAAATCATACGGACAAAAAATCTCTGGCTGTATCAGAAATCCATTCAGCATTATTTTCACATCACTCCAATATTCTGTTTTGCTGAAATTTCACAAGCTTAAATGAAAAAAAAACACATGAAACTGATTCAAGTACAAGATTCAAATTCCAAATCATGGTAATATAAACCATAACTGAATATCACAAAGACTTTCTCAAGCTTGAATTGCAAGCTGGAAGAAGAAATGCTAAGGAGGCTCATAGTGATGATAAGGACTTGGTTATTTACAGAAAACACTTTGAGTGGCATGAAACAAGTTGCATATATTAATCTAATTTTGACAGGGACCCCTTACTGTTTATGACTCACATGGAGTGATCTTCTTCAAAGCCTTTTCATGCACGCCCCAAATTGAAATCAACTAAAACCAGAAAAATCACTAAGCCTACCAATCCTTCCTTTACCTTTCAACCACACATTGCTTTTCTTCCTCCACAAAACAAAAATAAAACAGAGCCCTGTAACTTCCTACATTTCAAGATATAAATTTCCTTCACAGGCCTAGTTTTCTGCAAGATGACACAAACTACTCAGTTCCTGTTAAAACTTCAAACAACTAAATAAAACCAGCAAAATCTCAAAAGGATTCACGGTTACATATTTTAGTTTATTAGAAAATACTGTTGAGGTTCATAATGTAATCTGTATTTGTAGTAAACTAATTTTTTAAATTAGCAAATGCCACATCTTTGCTTCTTCAGTATTTGCATATGTACTTCCTTTTAGGTTTTGGTACAATGGATATTGCCTCTGCTATATATTCAGTCATTTGTTGTCATGTAGTACTGCCATCTTAAAATTCTGAAGCCAGGAAGGCTTTGATTCTAGCTTCACTACCTTACTCTAATGAAGCCCAAGATGTACATTGAATTTTGGCAGGAAGAAGCAGAGGCTCTGAAGGAGGATATATGCATCTGTAACTTCTGTCAGCTTCTGCAACCTGCCTTTCTTCACATTCTTGTTAATCACACAAAACGTTCTTAAGTAAAATGAAACCTTTACCAACGAGATCTGCCTTCTGGTATTAAAACCCAACTCTTTATGTCAAGCTTAAAAGCTTCAGGAAAGAATGAATATAAGGAACTCAGATTACAACGGATGTCACAGATTTTTCCCACTTGCTTGAGTGGAAATAGACATGGACCTTCAGACAGATACTAGATGTGTGAATTTCTGTGCCAAATTCTCTGTCAGTACCTGCCTTCAAAATAAACAGCAAAACCCCTGAATAAAGTGAGAAAGATGTACAAGATTTAAGACGGATATCTGCAGCTAGATTTCAATTGATAAAAGGTATTAAGAAGATAACAACCTTGCATCTGATGTCCAATTTTCTGGTTCCACCCGAAACAAAAATTTCTCTTGTTGTACAGAAACAGTCCTTCCCTTTCGGACAACAGTGACTAAAGGAAATCCTTTATGCAGAATCCAAGTCTTCATCATTTTTTTTACATCTAGTGTTCCATTGGTAATCTGTAAAAACAACCATAAGATAACAAGACAATAGCAAATGGAGAACACTTTACTTCCTTCTTATCAGTTAAGTGGTAGCAAGATTTTGATTCTGTAAACAATCACTTCGACAGTGATCTCGTAAATTTCATAAGCAACAATTTAGGGGAGCAAGTGGTTTTTATTTTGAGGGAATCCTAGGAAGCAGTGGAAAGACAAATTGGGAGTATCAGGTAGGTTGAACTGATGTGTAATAAATGTCCAGAGAGAATGTTACAAAATAAAAAGTTACAGTAAGCTCTCAAGCTCTCCCCTAGTCTTGCTCTTTCCTTATTGGTATGCCGGTGTTATGTATTTCAGGATGAAAAATCTTCTTTTAATTCTGAAATTAATATTAGAAGTTGAAATAAAGTGATAATGGTTGTAGCACAAAATCTACATATGTTTTGTATTTTTTTTTTCTCCTTTTTTTCCCTCCCACTTACCAGTCTTTGCATAGCTTGACCTTCAGCCTCTTCTAATCTCCCAGATACAACATGCCCACTAAGGACAAGTACTTTACAATGTCTATGTATCACCATCTCTTTATTAGCAGAGATCATCATGTAACCTGAAAAAGATAGTATGTCCCCTAACTTGCAAAAATATGGTTTAGGTTGAGCTATCAGGAACACAAAGAAATCAATAAATGATTATTCTAGTTACATTTAACTTTTACCAGCCTATACTGTGTCTTTCTCTAGTTTACCTCATCAGTATCTTAATGCCCACTGTTCTCTCTTCAAGCCAAGAATAACAGGTAGAGTTCAGCCTCATGGGAAAATACTGTATTATTTATGTAAAGAATGAATATAAACTTTAAATAGGAGTTAAACTCTTGCATTAATTAAATGCAAGGGATCTGTGTGGTCTCCCTAGACACTCTATGTGGATACAATCATCTCCCTGTGGTATGTTCTCTATGTGCGTATGACCGAAGATGGTTGTCAGGAGGCTCCACTTTGAAAGGTTGAAGAGAGGAAAGTCTTTTTTCCATTATAAAATTCACTATGCCACCAGAAGAATTCTCTGTCACAAGAGAGTCACAGACTGGTTATCAGTCACAGTCAATCACTAGCAGGCAAACTAGTGACTATGACTCAACACGCAAACTTACAGCCACCCGTGACAGTTGACAATAACCATGAGACTCCAGTTCTGCAGAAGTTCAAATATCGTAAGGTACATACCAAGAATCAAAGCACCATAATAAGATGTTGTCCTGCCTAGAAATCAGCTTCTGTGAGGAAGCCTCACATGTATTTCAGAGATTTTAATACATGCTATGCTGTATACACAGACACAGGGAAATCTGTTCCCTTCCCTTATACAACTAGCTTGACAATCCCTGGGGGTCTCCAGCAGCTCTTGCTTGTCGGGATCACTGTCTCTCTTGTACACATTCACTCTCTCTTGCACACTTAGCCCAGTGTGCTCTCTCACTCTCTCCTCCTCATGTCCTCTCCCCACTGAACTCTTCTGCCCTCCATCCTTTTCTTGCTCTCTCTCCCACTGTCAACCTCTCTTCACAGAACCACAGAATCATTTAAGGTTGGAAAAGACCTCTAGGATCACCAAGTCCAACCTATGACTGAACACCACCATATCAAGTCTATGATACAAGTTGCTTTCTGAACATCTCCAGGGATGGCGACTCCACCACCTCCCTGGGCCCCTGGGCAGTCTGTTCCAGTGCTTAACAACCTTTTAAGTGGAAAAATTCTTCCTAATGTCTAACCTAAACCTCCCCTACCACAGCTTGAGGCTACGTCCTCTTGTCCTGGGAGAAGAAGCTGACCCCCACCTGGCTACAACCTTCTCTAATAGTTCTAAAGAGTGATAAAGTCCCCCCGAGCCTCCTTTTCTCCAGGCTAAACAACTCCAGCTCCCTCAGCCGCTCCTCACAGGCCTCTCTTTCCAAAACCTTCACCAGCTCCATTACCCTTCTCTGAACTTACTCCAGCACCTCAATACCCTTTTTGAATTGAGGGACCCAGGAACTGGACAAAGAACTTGAGGTGTGGCCTCAGCACTACCTAATACAGGGACACGATCCCTGCTCTTGTCCTGCTGGCTACACTATTGCTGATACAGGCAAGGATGTCACTGCCCTTCTTGCCCACCTGGCCACACTGCTGGCTCATGTTCAGATAGCTGTTAGATCAGCACTGCAGATCATTTTCTGCTGGGCAGTTTTCCAGCTACTCTTCCCTGAGACTGTACCACTCCATGGGGTTGTTGTGACCCAAGGGCAGCACTTGGCCTTGCTGAACCTCACACCACTGGCCTTGGCCCATCCATCCTATCCAGATCCCTCTGCAGAGCCTTCCCACCCTCCCGATCAATGCTCCTGACAAATTTTGTGTCATCTGCCAATGGACTGAGGGTGCACTTGATCCCCTCATCCAGATCATCTATACAGATATTAAACAGGACTGGCCCCACTACTGAGCCATAGGGATCAACAGTGGTGGCTGGATGCCAACCAGATGTAGTATCATTCATCTCCACTTTCTGGCCCAACTTTGCAGCCAAGTTTTAGTCCAATGATGAGTGCACCTGTCTAAGCCACGCTGCCAGTTTCTCCAGGAAAATGCTGTAGGAGACTTACTTGAAATCAAGGTAGCCTCCTCAGCCTTTCTCTTGTCCACTGGGCAGGTCACCTCATCATAAAAGAAGTTCAGGCTGGTCAGGCAGGACCTGCCTTTCCTAACCCCATGCTGGCTGGGCCTGATCCCTTGGTTGTCCTGTACATGATGCGCAATGGCATTCAAGATGATCTGTTCCATGACCTTCCCTGACACTGAGGTCAGGCTGATAAGCCTGTAGTTCCCTGGATCTCCCTTATTTCCCATCTCCTTCCTGCTGTCTCTCTACCCTCCTTCCTCTGCCGTCCCTGACTCCCACAGCCTTGCTGATTCTCACCCTTGCTCTTTTCTACCCAGTCCCTTGCCTTCTAGATCCCTCCACACCCACTTTAAAATCAGACACAGCCTTATGCCTGTCTTATAATTTGAGAGCTGCTGAACTAAACTATCCCATACAATCTCTTTTCCTAGAATTCCAGCACCACTTGTTAAAACAGAAGCTATCACTGAAACAAAGTTATACTAGTAGACAGTTACCCAAGATCTCTACAGAGGTTGGGTTCAGCTATTCCTCGAAAGTAAATTTTGTCCTGCATTTGATTACTTTCATTCTGGTCTTAACACACTATCAATATAACTCTAGAGTGCCCATGCTGATGTGTCCACACATGTGGATATGGATGGTAGTGCATACCCACTCAGAATACATTTTTGGGATGATACTCAGTGTTGTCCTAGAAGCTACAGCAATCTCCATGTCTATATGACAGAACTTTGGAATAGGATGACCAAAAATTTCAGAGTATTTACCTGCAGTCTATTATCCTATTTCTTTCATAAACAAAGAAAAAAAGATTTATGACACTCTTACAGAAATAAAAATGAGTAAAATAAAAGAACAGTGTGTCAAAGATGGATACCTCATTCATGCTGTCCCACAAGTCGTCACTCTGGGCAGTTCCGTAGTTGTGATTATGCAAGTATACTTCGATGCCAGCTCGGAAAACATCCTTAGTGAGATAATGCTTCAGCATCAAAATAAGTGAAGCCCCCTTCAGGGAGGGAAAAAAGAAAATGAATTGGGAAATTAAAGTTATAGAACATCTAAAGCATATGCACATTACAGCTATTTCACAGAACAATAACTCAGAAGCTGGCAGATTTTATTCCAAACAATAACATTTGAATTATTACCTAAGTCAGTTGCTATTCTTTTCTACTTGTATTTTGCTATTCTTTTAATGTCTCATAGATTCTAAATATAGTGACAAAAAGGCTAATACAACTTGAAAAGTTTTCCTCGCTGCTCTGGTGAAAAAAAAAAAAAGGCTCAAATTATATTTACAAACCAGGCTAGTAGAATATGACCTTTTTTTTTCTAATTAACATTGTATGAAAAACATTGCCTTCTTAATGGTAAGTCTCTGTTAACTGTCATTTTTCATCACCCATACTCATCTCTATGGTACAGAACTGTCCTTGTGAGGCAGTGCTTAACAGTCATATGATTTGCAGTTACATCAAAAACGTAAAAATACAGGAAAAAGATGAGATACACTTGGTAGGCTGGAACTGACTGCAGAAGGACAAGTCCATTTTGACGGCACTGAATACAGACATGTTTTGTTAAAAAAAAAAAGCAGCAGCTGAGTAGTTTTAATATCAAAATGGCTGTGAATACTTCTACGTTACAGCCACTAATAAGCTGCCTGAGGACTTGCATAATGTACAAGTGAATGCAGATGAGCAGTCACACATCATGAATAGTTTAAAGGTGCATCTGTTATTTTTGGTACTACTTCTGAGAATGGAATAAGAAATAAAGAAGATTTTAAAGAGATCATGTATTGTTCTCACACATCCCAAATTCAAGTTTTGGAATTTGAGTAACATCTTACCTCAGACTGAAGGCTGCCTGATTATTCATTATCCTCAAACTGCAGAAATAGCCCTTACTGCAGTTTTTAATAATATGGTCATAATTTCCTCTCCTATATGCATCTATACTTAAATTACAGCTCTGCTACTCTGTTTTTCTTACTATCACATCCTTCCAAAGACTGGTGCAGGTGGACTTTGACTCACCCATGGCTGCTGGGTTTACTGACAGTCTGCAAAGTAGTCAGGCTAAAAATAATACCATACAATAATTCCTATTCCAAACATCATAGAGGCCAGCTACCAACCTGTGTCAGTTGGCAGTACAATAAAACGAATTAAGTTGCACAGTTCAATTAAACAAATTAAGTTGCACCCCTGGCTGATTAGGGACTATGTTGCAGGTGTCTTCTTACTCAAATTAGCAAGAGGTCTATCTAAACTACAGGCCAAGAATAGAGGAATATAAAGACTGCATGCATGAATGAAAAGCTATGCAATGAAATCCTCTGAAATACAGAAAGCAGCCATGAAAACCTAATTTCTGACAATGCAAAAGCAAAACCTCTTTTGGTTATCTCTTAAAAGTGCAGGTTGGTACAAGTCTATTCAGAATGTGCATATACTTAGTAGTAGCAAGAAATAATAAACCAATTCTCCAAATATAATGTTATACTAATTGACTGAAATTCCAACTGAATCACTTACAGAATATTTCCATTAAAATTACATAAAGACGTTTCAATTGGGCAATCAGATAAATTGAAAATGACACACCTCTGTTCTTGTAGTTCAGAAAACAGAGTCCAAAATAAATGGAAGCACATCATTATCATAGGTCTGTTTGGAATCTCAGACTGCTCAACAACATGTGTTGATCAGTAAAGACTTGCAAAAAGAAATCAGAGCAGACAAACCAAGATTGATATGGGAACTGCATTCCACCAAGCAGAGAGAGAGGTAGTATTTGACTATTTTCTAGCAAACACTAGCTGCCCTCATGGTTTTTAACGAGATGAAAGTACAAGGGAGTGACAGAAAAAATGTCAACTAATCCAAAACATACAAAATGCTTTCCTCCAACACTACCACAATCAGGGGACATAGGATCTAAAACCTGAGACAATGTGAAAAAGTTTTGCAAATACTGGTATTTCTTCTCCCATGCATTTTTAAGTAAGGTACTGTGAAGCTTTAGTAACATAAGCCTCACATACAAGCCGCACTAGACATTAGAAATAATCAAGTTTCAGACTACCAGGCTATGTAGTAAAATAATGTTGTATTTTAGAGGCAAGCCTCCAGTTCAGGAAGCCTCTAAAATACCGTGGGGTTTTTTTTAAAAGCAGGCAGGGTATAAGAAGGAGTGATTACTTCAACTAGTGTTTTGTCATTACTCTTTTCTTAAGCACTTGTTACAGTCTGCTATCAGAAAAGGAATGCATGTTTAACTAGATATGTTGCTTCACCTACTGGGTCCTCTCTTATATTTTCGTGAGTATTATACTCTACAGTAGAGCATTCATCAGGATTTTAAGTAAGAACACAAACACAAATACATAATATTTTCCTAATTAAAAGCTATGTAGACGCTCAGAAACATTACTGGGAAATCCTGAATTGTTTGTGTTAGGTGTAAAGAACCTCCAAACATTTGACAATACATCCTGCTTACTCATGATTCCACATTCATATTTCCAATAGCTAATAAATCACTTTCCAAATATTTCCAGATATTTTTATAGTTACCTTGATATAAGAAAGTGCATCAAACATTTCTTCTATTTGCTCTGAAGACTGAACGGCAGAAGAGACTGGATGTGAAGAATTCAAGGAATCCTTCATCATAGCCTTGAAAATTAAATTATGGAAATCTTCATCCTAGAAGAGAAACATTTTTAAGTGTTTAAGAAGCTGGAAAGAAGAAAAGTAAAAGTTGACTCTGCATTGTTCTTCCAGCAGAAAAAGAATTATCAGAGTAGCATTTATAATATCTACTCTTTCCCTGACATATTTTAGGAGTGGAATCTCAATTTTGAGTTTGCATCATTATCCAGACCTTTAAGCTCCTGTCTCAGTAAATGCATCATTGGAATTAGACAAAAGAAATGCACCTTCTAAATAAGTGTGCGTTGAATTTCAGATTTCACTCCCCTATGTTTTCATCTCATTTACAGAACATAGGGAATGCAAAAGTATGAGTTTAGTATGCTTTAAGCACAAAGTCTAGGGAAATTACTTACTACAGTGATGGCTATGAGGATGTAAACAGCACCTTATCTAGTGAGTACCAAGGTCTCTTACTTATTTTCTTCTAGAATTAAGATATTTGAATTTTATTTTTACATTGGTACCAGAACAAGGAAACCCCAAACACTGCAAAGAAGCCAATTGTATGGATATTTGTCCATTTCATTTCATCAAGACAAGGAAACAATTCTCTATGCAGCAGGTTACAAAAACAACAAAAAAGTTTAAAAAAATTTAAAACCTGTGTGAAATACAATAAAAACAGCTGCTGAAGTTTAAAATTTTAAAGCTATTTTTGAATGAAGTAGGTTCTGGGTAATTTTTTTTTTTATTTTTACCAAACACATTTTGGCACCATCAAGTGGTGAAATGAGATATTGGTGAAGGCACCTTGTCAGGCACCTTTCAGAATGAAGTATACGGTCGTCATATGTGTCCTTGTTAAAACAGGATACTACTGACCAACCAAGCTAGGCCAAATTAAAAACTTTTGAAACACCCAGTTTCAGACTGGGTTTTCAAACACCCAGCTGAGAAAGAATTCTACTGAACCAAGTTAGCAACCCAAGTTTCTTAATGCTAACACAGTGATTTAAAAACTCAAAACTCACTTATTCAGAATGCTGAGAAGAACACAATCCATCAAACAGAAAACAGACAGTTTACATCACGTGTTTAATCCCATGACTAATGCAAATCACATAAACATTCCTAAAAGTTGATTTCAGAGCTCAGGTATGTACTCTCCTAGGAGATACCTTTAGCCAGAACGCAAAATTATCCTCTCCATTACCCCCTTGTTCTAGTTTCAAAACTCAGTTAGAATTCCTTCCAAAGCTTGGAGCCAACACCTAGTGTTGATAAAAGAGAGTTAACAAAGGATGTAATGAATATGTATGTGCTGATAACAGCTCTAGCCAGAGCTTTTGTTCTGCTCTCTCCCCAGGCTGGGAGGGGAGGGAAGACAGGCTCTGGGCGGGGGGCGGGGTTCGGGGTTCCTGTGCTTTCTGTGCAGGGTCAGCAGTTCACTGGCTCGGCGGAGGACAGAGCACACACACACAC
>JAWWEE010000085.1:27239657-27271086 GCA_035221455.1 Xenops minutus
CCACCGCCAGCACAGCTCGCAACCTCATAAGGGCACGCAAGCTTCTCCCCCACGACAAGGGGGTGTCCATGGAGAAGTTTTTAGTATTATCAGAGAGACAAAGCACTAATTTTGGATAAATGTACTTTTCCCAGATTTGCACAGTTTTGACAGGAGAATATGAACTTAAGCCCCTTCTTATCATAATCACCATGTTAAATGCATAAGGTTCTTTGCAAAAATCATGAATAGAAAGTACCTAAAGGAAGGAGGCAGTCATTCCTGTTTAACACTGATTAATACAGAGCAGAGGCAACATAAACACACAGAGGGAGAGTAGGTGCCTTCTAAAATGGTCAGTGTAGATTATTAGTCTAAATTTCCTCATAAACAACTATCTGTTGATATTAATATGCTCCCCAACTAAATGCTGTTTTTTCCTATGTTCTATACAACCAGTAATACAGTATATTGGTTGCAGATGTATGTGTATAAAAACTGCGAGAGCAAAAGGGTTTTTCTTTCCTAAATGGGAGTTAAAATATTCACAACTCTGGCCTCAGTCAACCATGTATACTGATTTCTTCGTCTTCCCTCCTCAGGGTCTCCTGCAGTGGTTGTGGTGTCTGGCCAGCTGCTTTGGGGGCTCCAGTGCAAGACCAAATCTAATTCACTGCAGAAAAAAATTCAAACCAAGTCTTTCTATACAGCAAGTAAAAGTTCACCAGAAGCCAGATTTCCAGGGTACAGCAAAGCAGTTTAGTACCAACTACAATTTCAGTTATAGGTAGCAGAAATAATTTTTTTGTGCAAAATGTTCACAGTGGTAGCAATAAAGTAACACTTTTATGGAAAGTAATGTGGGCTTTTACAGCAGACTGAGCAATTTGCCAGCCAAGAACCAAAAAGCTTAATAATACTATATTCTAAATTGTATTTGTAGCATCTGTGATTATTTTTATAAAGGTTCCAAAGTAACTTAGAACATAAAGTTTAAAGATTCTTCTATCTGCGAGAAAGAGAAAATTGATAAAAAAGACTTATTTTTCCTGTATTTCAGTTCCAGCTGGAGTACTAAGATTCTAATTGTTAGCTCACAGTCATTTATTTCACAGAGGACTTTCCAAAGTGTCTTTTATCTTCCTGCAGTTTCATTAATTCCACACTCTGGCATGAGATTAGTTTAGTCTTCAGCTGGAAGTAGGACTTTTCTGAGACAGGTCACCTGATGCAGTGTCAAAGAGGGAATGATAAAGAGCATTCTAAAATAGCATTTGGTCAGAAATATGGTCATCAGTTTTGAATAACACTTCTACTAGAAACACTGCAAATCACATTGACTCCTTCACTGAGCATCCCATTGACTTAGTTTGTTGCAGTCTACTTAGGCTCGTATGCACTGAAGCATATTTGAAAGGCCCTTCATCTCAGCTACAATATATTATTTAAAAATGTCAAGCCTATTTTGCTGTTGTTGGAAAATAAATTATCCTCTCTGTGCTCCTAACATGTACACAGAATCTTTTCTCACTAATTTTCTTTAATTATGTATTTCGTTGCTGTCTGCAGAAGATAAAGGGTGACTGTATCATTTTCTTCTAGTGCAGTATTTCCATATTCCCATTTTCTTATTTGACTGTAGCTTTGAAATATGTTTATCCCTTGGTCTAATTTTGGTATGGATATATTTGGTTTATATTTGGCTATATATATACACACACACACACACACACACATACACACACATACACTGATTGATGCCTGCATTCATAATGTGTCTATTTTCAAGTCAAGGAATCCTTAGTATTTTTCTGTGTGATTCAGGATTCATAATGAACTTTTTTTCCAAAAAGTGGAACTCCTATAAGCTTCAACCTTTGGTAATGAGTTTTCCTTGGTTACTACCCGAAAAAGAAAAGCCTTCTATCTTGAACTTGGCTCCTTGATGGTTTTAATTCATGACTTCCTGCACTGCAAATGGCACTGAGCAGCTGATCTCCCCCCAGGCATACTGCTTTTCTGTAGACATGTGCCCTATCTCCCCACCAAACAAGTTACCTCTTTTTCTCTCTGAAGAGCTCCAACATATTTGTTCATTACTCTTGTATAAGCAGTTCTGTACTTTTTCATCATACAGTGATACTAGTTATATTGTCTGAATACTACAGTCCTCTGGTCTGAGTACTGTATTGTTCTGATACAATTTTTTGTCTACTCATTTTGTCATGTGTTCCTTAATATATACTGTCATTTCGTTCACAGATATATTCTACAAAGAGTCCCAATTAAAAATGTTTCTTGAATAGGAGATTGTATTACCAGAGAGAACTCCAGTGCAAAAAATACGTTAGGTTTCACCACATGTGGTGGTTTAGTTTTCTTCATTTTGGTTTAGGCCTTCCTTGGTAGCAAGGTCATACCTAAGGAAGCATTCTACACCATTCCTTCATGTAATCAGGTGTATATAAAGAAAGGAGGAAGGTTTCCTCTCTCTTTCTCTCTCTTCCTTTCGTGTGCTTGGAGGACATCAGCTCTCTGTCGGCTCCGCTCTTATCTCTATGAGCTGAGTCCTATCGGAGAAGCTGCTGTCCCGGCTGTACGGAGGGGAAGGACCTGCTTTCTCTTAAGGGGAGTTTGGTGAGAATTGATTGTATTAGTTACTTATTGAGCTTTTCCCTGAGTTTACGAGTGTGTGTGTACCTGTTTTTATTTGGTTTTACCCATTTTTGTCCCACTTCCCTTTCCCCCCTTTTCCCTTTTGGGGTTGTTTTGGGATTTGTTCTGTAGACTCATAGTGATTGATTGTATATAATTGTAATATATATCTATATATATATACTTTTAATACAATTGTCTTTTTGGTACTTTTTTTCCCTTCTTTCTCGGGGCGGGAGGGGGGAATCCGTGTGGCCAGCAGTTGGGCTTGGCAGGGTGCCAACTCAAACCTCCACAGTCACTATCTGGGATAAGCTTTCCAATTGCAAAAGTGGACACAAAATTTGGGATACAAAGCTGCAGACAGGTTTAACAGCAAGGTTAAAACACTGCCTCCCACAAGGCAGGCAGTCCCTGACCTAATGGGTGAGGTATACAGAGAAAAGGTTTGGGGCTGGATTCCAGGGCCTAAGGGCCCTACAACCCATTAACTGAAATATCCATGCAGATATTTTACTATTGACTCTATATA
This sequence comes from Xenops minutus, assembly GCA_035221455.1. Taxonomy (NCBI): domain Eukaryota; kingdom Metazoa; phylum Chordata; class Aves; order Passeriformes; family Furnariidae; genus Xenops; species Xenops minutus. The sequence continues at coordinate 27,242,824 of JAWWEE010000085.1, forward strand.
TTAAAGTATATTTTAGGAGAGTTAAAGAATACTACTACAGCATCCTAAAAACAGAGAGGCCTGTATTTGAGAAAATACAGAAAACAGAAGATAACCTTCACTGAAACTCATCCCAACAGCAAAAGTGTCATGAGTCAGAAACTGACAACTATTGCTGCTCGTACAGAAAAGTTACTGCAGTCTCTACAGGTGGGGACCTAACAGAATGCTAGTCAGACTGTTTCCAGCCTTCCTTGCTTGGGATGCCTGTAGAACTCACACAATCTCAAGCAGTAACAACAGCTCTGGTATTCCCATGAGAACCAGTCAGTAAACACATACTCGGATTCGTTTGATTCCAGCTCGTGTGACTTGCTGACAGTCATACAGCTCAATTCTCTCCAAGTTGTGGCAGTTCTCCAGGTGTTCCAGAGTCACGTCAGTGATGAGAAGACAGTTATCAAGCTCCAGTACCTGCAGCCTCTCATGACCACAGGTACTGTTGCTCAGGTGAAGGATCCCATCATCAGTGATCAGTTCACAGTGAGATAAGCTCTGAAACAGAAAGGCAAACAATTAACATCACTCAGTCCTAAGCTACTCTAGCCTCTGGACGTCATCTTCTTCAACCTCCATTCCAGGAGTTAAACAGTTTCGAATAGTATACAGCTGAAATCCAGACCAGTGAAAAAAGAAACTGTTTTACCTAACAAAATGGCTGTACTCGATTTTAACTTTGCTTCAGAACTAGTCCCAAAACACATGTCACTGGCAAAACTCCTCAGGCCTCTTTGCTCTCCAAAAACACAGAAATTCTGTTCCAGTTGTCCCACACAAGTGCATACAGCATTTTGCCAGAAACCAGAGACAACTGAAGGATGATCAAGAACACAGATGAGGATCTAGTGTTACTGCTTTGCAGCTACGACCAGGACCAAGCCTGTGCAAGTCCACACAGATAAAGAACAATCAGACTGGACTGATTTGCCAAATAACGATATAAAATAATAAAAAAAAAAATAAAAAAAAAAGCTATGAGCACTTAGCATTTCAGGCTGTACATACAAGGAGCAATAAACATCTTATAGTGCTGCAGGAGCAGTCCTTTCTGCAACAAGGCAGCACAATAAACCAAAAATATCTGCTCCTCTTCAGTGTATTTTTTTAATCCCTTGAACTTCAAGAACATGGAAAACACTGCTGCATTGCAGGCACCACAGAAAGCACTTTCCTTGTTCCTTTAGGGAATTCATGACTTTTGGGGAAGGACAGGTGATGACAACAGGAAAAGACTTTAAAAAACCCCACTCTTTGTCACCAGCGAAGTGAATGGTCTCAAGTAGAAACATGTGGGATCTGTGAACTCTACTCCTCTTGCTCTGGGCTCAGAGCTGGTGCCTTGCTTTATGCTCAGCGCTGTGTTCTGCTCGTACTTGTATCTACAGTTCATGGTGTCTGGTTCTGAAGCAGCATTTCCTTGCCCCAGGTTGTTTTCTTCAGACAGCAACTGATGAAATACTTGCAGCAACCCAAAAGCACTTTTTAATTCAGAGCAAACAAACAGTAGTGCTCAGAAGTACCTCCTGCCAATCATCTGACTCTAATATGTGATCTTTCCCATCTCTCAGTACAACTAGGAAGCCTGAGCGCTTCCAGCCATACTCTCTTCTGTGCCTGCTCTATTTATGTACGTGCTCTGAGCACTTGGTTTGGCTCACAGCCTGGGAACAATCAGCAGCTGCAGGGTTAACTAACATGTGTAACAGATCTGCTGCTCCAGGGAAGCACAGCAGTTTCTGTGAAGCTGTTGGCTACAGCAGCAGTCTGCTGGCTAATTAAGAGTATTCCATCCCAGGAAGTAAGCAGCTTATAAAATCAGCTTTTCTGAGACACAGTATTTGGTACTGAAAGGACAATATAAGATATACAGCTGAGTTCGTAGAACTTTGCAAAGCAAATATGCCAAGTGATACATACTTCATATTAAACCACATGATTTTTCTGACTTCATAAGCCTGCTAGGAAGTGCTAATGATGTGGAGTTTTACAAAGACAATTGTTTGAAATCTTAAGAACATAAAAGATATGGTAATTTTTTTTTGTTTTGTTAATACATTCTGAATGCTGTGTGTAAATCAAATATGGCATACCAAACTGTAAGAAACAGTGTGATCAACTTAAATGAAGAATTCAATTGTCTTCCCATCTCCAAGAACATCATAAGTATTTCACAGTTTCTGTAATAACGTGAAGGTACAATTATTTAACACTTTCACCAGAAATTACTTTTTAAGTACAAAAAGTAAAAAGCCTTTGAGTACTCTTATACTGATGAAGATTAGTAGTTGGCTGTTACTGGTCTAACAGTGCTTCTGCCTATTTCCACCATCTACTGAGTCTCCAAACATCAAAAAATTCTGTGACTCCAAAATATTTGTTTTACTGCAAGTACACCTAAACACACACTAAAGCACAGCTACACAAGAGTTTACAGGACCATCAATAGTATGTGATTTCACATCTGAAGCATCAAGATTCATTTGTGTACTGTATTTGGCACCTGCTAGCCTTGTCTTTTCTTTCACAGTAATTCTCAGCCATTGCTGTTCATGCACAGTCTTTGTGTGGTTATCTTTCCTACTCACAGGATACACATCAACAAAAACATCAAGTTTTCTGTTTCCCTTAGAAAAGGTATGATATTTCACGAAGGCCACGATTCCCTGTCTATGAGCTAACACACAGAGGCCAGCAAAGAGGAGCATGTTCAGAAAAAAATACTTGGAAATTATGAGTTGTTATGGTATCTCTGTTGAAGCACTGGCAGAACCAGTACCAAAGATCTCTTACAAGAACAGGTTACAACTGGGATTACAACACACAGGTGTGTTCATCGCAGAAGAACAAAACATGTCACATACACATATTCCGATAACTCATTTTGTTTAACATCAAGAATTATGGTTCAGAAATGAGGATGGGCAATTAATAACCAAAAATAAAAACCAACAACAATAAAAAATAGTGAACAAGCTCCTTTTTAAAAGTCATCTTTCCTCATGTTGCTACCTTAGTAACACTAATCATCATAGAATTTAATTAAGGAAGCAGCAAACCTTCCTTTAATCCCATCTAAGAACGGATTATACAGATACTTGTTCTCTCACATAGATCTAAGTAGTGAATAACAGATCTACACTTATGGGACAACTGGCCCTAAATACAAGAGCTCCTGCTGTAAGGATAATCCAGTAACTGGAGTACCTTGACTAAAGGACAAATTTATGTCACCTCAAGCTGGTTTTGAAGATCTGAAAGGTTTAAGACACCACTCCCTAGACAACAGTTCTTTGAAACCTAGTAAGCAGGGAACCCCAAAGGAGGCATCTCAACCCTTTCCAATTATGTTCAAAAGTCAAGTTCAAAAAAACCTTCCATAATTTATTATGTAAATGGAGTCCTTGGGAAAAAATGCTTGCATGCAAAACTGATTAGAGTGGTTACATTACCTTCTCTGGGTGGTTTTGTTCAATATTTGATGTGAAGTGTCATCCTCCCTAAAAAAACCATTACTGAACACTTGAGAGTATCTATAAAGGATCTAAACACTTTCATCAAATAAGTAAGTAATCTAATATGAAGGATGTTAACCATAAAATGTAAGCTTTCTGGTTATTCCTCACTTGGTAACTGTTTTTTAATCAAACAATGCATGTAAACATTTTAGGAGTAATGTGCTGCTTTTAGAATACTTAGGGAATTTGCATGTATTTTGCAGATCATTGTACATCAGGAGTGTTTTCTAGCTACATAGTGAACAAGCCCAGGTTCCTATTGCAGGAGCCATCTGTGTGTGTGATTTGGGGGGATGTATTAAAGGTCACAAAGAGTTATACTTACCAATGCTTGCAGCTTAGGACAGTGTATGGAAAGTTGTATCAATGTGCTGTCAGTTATCTAGAAATAAAAGAAATCAAGCAGCCATAAGCAACAGACAGCAGAAGAGTCAACCTCAAGTAAGACATCTCTGTTTACCAGATGAAGGTTCTTTTATTTCTGGAAAACATCCCATCACCTCTTACTCTCCAAGTACTTCCCTGTACAGAATTTCCCAATGACTATTTTTATTTCCTACCATAAACACAGCACTATTAATAAAAACCAAAGAGTATCTAACTGAAAGTGCTAATGTACAGCATTCTTACACTGCAAGATGAATATTCCTTTTCATATTAAATCTCACCAAAACACACTCTTCCAAGTCCATCTTCTCCAGCTCATGGCAATTCTACAAAAAACACAAACAGAAAAACAAAGGATGAAATAAAACAGCATAGACATAAAATCATGTACAAGACTAGTAACATGGGATAGGACAGCTTCCAAGAGGAAATTGTGAGCTAAATCCCTTCAAGTATTTGATCACCACCAAAGGACAAAAAAAAAATTGTTGAAAGAAAGAAATGAATTAATGAGCAATACACCACCTCCCTCTCAAACTTCATTTCAGCCTTCCTCTTAGTGAAATGTCTTGTTCTTGCCCTGTAAGGTTTGAACAGTATGTATTAGGACTTACCCACCCCTGCTTCCCTTGCCCCTTCACTCCAAACCCACGGAGTTTGCAGCCTGTACACTGAAGTCAACTCATGGGGCATACAGATTAATCCAACTTCTGCGGCCATCAGCCTGCACCAAACCCATGTGAAACTTAAGACCAGGGAACATCCCTCTTTACCATCCTACATTAGAAAGAAGCCTTAAACCCAATCTGCTTTGCTGATGAGTGCTGAAAACATTAAAATAGAGTCCATTTTAAGGCTGCGAGAAAGCTGCATATCACATCTACACAAGCAGTTTTCCCAGCAGTCTGAGAGATCCCCAGCAAGATTCCAGAAGTGCTTTCAATCTCTGATCATGACTAATTTCAAGAAAATTATGAAGCCTTGTGACCTTGCAGCAGACCACATGGTGCCACAGCTCAGCTCAGTTCCCAACCTGTTTTTTACAGGAATAAATGGTTTAACTTGCAGCCCCCACAAGCAGACTTGAGGTGACTATTAAAGCCCTGAGACTGCAGTGCTGAACAATTAGAAAACCACTGTGGCTAAAACCCCCTTTTCATTGACACTAAATATCATCAGCATAAATGAATCCTGCTTACCAAGTGTCATTTTTGTGTTCAGATTTCCCAAACCAGTAAGCAAACAAGTCTAACTTGAAGCATTTGATGCCACCAATATGCTTCATGGTAGCTTTACATATTTACAGCACGAATCAGGGCAAAAGTAGCTTATAATGTGTAATGTAAGTATTCTGTAACTAAAGGGTATGCTCAGAAAAATCTATTATATGCTGATTTTTTTTAATGTAAATATCACAGGGTGTTATAGTTTCAAAACTCAGTTGGAATTCCTTCCAAAGCTTGGAGGCAACACCTTAGAACCGATAAAAGGTTTAACAAAGGACACTCTGAATATGTATGTGGTGATAACCGCTCTAGCCAGGGTTTTTGTTCTTATCTCTCCCCAGGCTGGGAGGGGGAGGGAAGACAGGCTCTGGGTGCGGGAGCAGGGTTCGAGGTTCCTGTGCTTTCTGCACAGGGTCAGCAGTTCACTGGCTCGGCGGAGGACAGAGGACACACACACACACTGGACCCAGCATTGTTTCGGGACTTGGATTGTGTGTCGTTTGATCTCTGGCTTCGCCAACCACGCGTGGACACCCGAATCCATCTTGAGGAAGAAATCACACCTGTTTCTCTACACTGCAAAGATTGGATTTCTGCTGTTTTTGTCACCTATTCCACGGGACCTGACCTGAGCTCCGCTCCCGCCATTCCCATGAGAGAGAGGCCAGCTGGCCGGGCGAGACAGCGCCACCCGCTGTCCGTAAATATAACTGCAACCCCTGAGAGAGCACAGCCAGCAGTTGAGGTGCAACAGCACCACCTGCTGTCTGTGGAGATAATTTCATCTCCCCTTCCTTTGGGGGTAGCCAAAGGGACTTTTTTGACTGTTTGCCTTGTTGTTTGGGGGTGAAGGAGTTTATTACAGATTGTTGTTGTTTGGTTCTTTTCTTGAGATATATATATGTGCATTGTGATTAAGAACTGTTATCCTTTCATATATATTCTTTTTTTTCCCCTCTAATTAAAGTTATGTTTCTAAATTTAAAGGAGAGGGATTGTTTTATCGGCCAACATATCTTAGTTCTTCCCTCAAACTAAGACACTCCTCCATTTACTTCCACTAATATTTGCTTCTCTGCCTGTCATTCTTCATGACAGTAATGTTTTATAGCAGTAGCTGGTATCACTTCCTTGGAGAAGAAAGGTCAAATTCGAAACCATCATGTTTTCCTGAGTCTGAAGATCTAGGTCATTTAGTACCTGAATGAGTTTTTAAATAATCACTACCTTATTAAATCAAAAAGAAGTGCCTGCTTTGTACTATTAAATGTAACTCAATGCTATCAGACCTCTCTGGAGGACTATTTGATACTTTTATGCCAGGTCGGCTGATTTGTGAAACCCAAGCTGATTCAGACACAAGCAAGTACCACAATGATGGAAAGACAGGAGTTACTTCAAGTATATTTAGTAACCTAAAGCTTCCTAAGTCAATCAGAAAAAGTAGAGGTAGACAAACTTGATCGACAAAATGTCTGGAGTAGGTTATTAAAAATTTTATGTTATAATGTGATATACAGACACCTACATCTTTCAACACATTTTCACAGAATGCTTTAACTTAAGCAAAACAGTACGCTGCATGTAGACTACTACCAAAGTAAAACAAAAAACAATAAAAAACCCACAAAAACAATCTACCCTTCTCAAAGCCACTTCCAATATAATGAAACTAGTATGATCCTCATGGCACCTAAACTGAAACTAAGTTTATAAGTATCAACCTTTTACAGGCAGCATTAAAAATATGTAATAGTGAAGGTACAGAAACTGTAGTTACAGAGAGTACTTACTGAATGTAATTCTGGAAAAATCTCCTCCATGGCAAAGTATTCCATGAAAGTAGCAAATCCCTCACTCAGCCAGAGATCATTCCACCATTCCATTGTTACTAGATTGCCAAACCACTATGGAAAGACCAAAAACATAATTATTTTCTTAGAATTAAAATCAAGTGAGTACAGTAACACTCCATCCATCCTCTGCCTTATCTTGTGGTAAAATCACGTTCAGTCAAAACCACGGTACTGTTTTTACAGGAACAACTCCTGGAGTACGTCACGCTGGTTGCATTCCCCTGTTGTATAGCAGAAAACACACCTGCAGGTCTTCTGAAAGATACAGTGCGCAACCCAGCCACACTGCGGGGTGGGGTGAATTTAAGGTCAGAATTGCACTTAAAAAAACAAACAAAAAAGGAGAAAACAATAACCTCCCCAGCCTCACACCTGATGGGCGAGCTCATGTGCTATCACTGCAGTTATTAACTTTTTATCTCTTGCTGAAGAAGTATTACTGTCAAACAAGAGTGTTGTTTCTCGGAAGGTGATCAAGCCCCAGTTTTCCATTGCACCAGACTGAAAATCAGGAATTGCAACCAGATCTGGAAAAGATTTGAAAGAAGCTTTTGAAAATGGCTACTTAAAGCAATCCTATCTTTTCAAGCTTACCTATTATATTACATAATCACTAAAAACCTCATTATTTAAAACCTGTGGTGTGAACATACACTCACATCTCAAGCAAGAAACCCCCAGATTTATAACTGTGTTTCTCTGGCAGTACTCTGACACAAACAACTTAAAGCACTACAGAGACACCGCTTAGAGATCCTGCTAACAAGGAAATGGGGTAGCCCCTACTGTGAGTAGTGTCTTAGAAGACTGTGTTTCACTATCATTCCGGTCAAAATAAAGCACGCAAAGAAGTCAGGCTGCAGATCTTGCACTTTCAAACATGATCCACAGACTGAGAATTATCTCACTACCAAGTTAAATTCATACAGAATTATTTTTTTGATGTTATTTAAGCATAAGCAATCTGGTTCCAAAAGCTCACAAAAACTTTACAGCTTGGGATTTGCTTAATAGTTGCACTCAGTCAAACATGGAATGATTTTTTTAAAGTTATTTTAATAACTTAATAATTGTAATACATCTTTTTTAATGAAAATTCCCACTCATTTTCCAGTCAGAACTGCTTCTTATCTTTAAAAAAAATATTCCAAAGAACTTACCTAGTTTTTCAAGAGGGTATTCCATTAAAAAGTACTTTTGATAAAATTCCAGAAGTTTCACTGCTGTGTCTAAGGCATACCCAACTTGGTTCAGATGCTGCGGTATGGCATAGACAGATACCTAGTCCAAACACAGATGAGAAAAGATTCTGAAACATACAGCTACAAAAGACTTAGAATTGAAGGAGGAGGTGGCAGCAGTTCCTGAAACAAACAGAACACAGTTTTGGGAGTACACACATAAATTACAAACACAAGTTATGAAGCTGTCAATAAAAAGCCAGTTTTTGTTGCTAGAGCTTATTAACTAGTCAAAATACAGGCACAGTGTCAGACTGACCAATGTGTATACAAGAACAATTCAAGGCTAACAACTTTAATGAATGAGTTCAAGAAGGGTCTATGTGACACCAACTTTTTGTGCCTTCATGAATTTTTAAATGACCCTCCTTGAAGACCTCAATTAATCTACAAGTTTAAGCTATCGAGAGGAGAAACAGAAATGCTACTCCCAGTATCCCAAAATGCCCAAATAAGGAACAATACAATCTTAACAAAATCCTAGAGAATTAGATTAGGGAAGTAACTCGAACAGAACGTAAACTGAGCTTTGTGTACCCAAATAAGATCAAGAACAAATGTTACAGTTTTTGGTGGTGAAACACTATGGTGCTGTGCCTGCTGAGGAACTGTGACCAAGATGACAAAGAACACTCAGAAGGACGAAAAATTGACCTTCCAGTAAGGGCATGGCTATGTAAAGCCAACTAATGATATGTATTAAGTGAGAATATCTAATGAATATGTAAACAGTATGTGTAATCAAAAGCCCTGCCTATCTGTCATTTGGCACATTCAATATAAGGAGTTACACTTCAAATGTCCAGCATGCTGAATAAAGAATGCCCTTTTTAACTCCTGCAAACTGGTGTTAAAAAGTTTGTTTCTGCTGCTTTTTGGTGTCACTATCAAAAAATGTATGGTAAAAACAGTGTAATCTCCAATAAATTTTTCAAGAATTAATAATTGGCATGAAATTCATCCATTTCCCTATCTAAGGTAGGGTCACATTAGGGTCACAATGTTAGAAGCATGCATAAAAACTGAGAAGTTACTGTCTCACTCTGTTCATATTGAATTGTCTATATCCAGAAAGCAATTGATTAGGTTACAGGTAGACTGATGTTTACGATGCCCTTTCATACACACACACACAAAAATATATGGAGATCAATTTTCTAGTTTCATTTCTTAAAAAAGTACCTCTTGCTATGCTACGAATTAGTAAACAAATGAAATTTCAAGCAGATGAATAACATGACCTTTTGATTTTTTAGTTTGAATGACGGATATATGATTAAGAATTTAGTCTAGCGTTCCTGGAGCACAAAAGTATTATTGGCTGCGTATTTTAAGCTTGAAGCAAAATATAAAAGATCCACAGGATCTTCTAGAGTTGAGATAAGCAACTTTACTTCAACTTTAAGCTATTTTAGAGCATTCATGACAATAAACTTATTCTGTGTTAACTGGTTAGCTCAAATTCTTTGACTCTCCAAGCCACAAATTGCTGGAAATATTTTGAATATGTATTTCATGGGAAATGTCATTATATGCTTCCTTTTTACTAACTTCCTTGGCCTATACGCTTCCTTTTTACTAACTTCCTTGGCCTATACGCTTCCTTTTTACTAACTTCCTTGGCCTACTAGACACTGCTGGCAATAGAAAACCCACTAGCTAACTTCTGGCCTTACTTGGAATGACCATTCTTATACTTCCTTCAAGCTGGCAAGTACTCTTAGTAAGTAAAAAATATTAATAAATAAAAAAAAAAAACAAATAAATATTTTTTTAAAAGTAAGAAATATTCTTGATAAGCTAAAAAGTGTTCTGCCTCAAAGAAGTGGTTTTATGGTTTTACCAGAGTACAGTTCAAATACAGACCTGAATAGCAGCCACAAGGGAAATAAAAGAAGTTTAACAGTCTGTTCCATTCAGCTGCATTTAGAAATACATATCTAAATGTGAATCAAAGCTTACAGTCTAGACTCCTTAGTGGTGTATATAGGATTAAAGAGAGGGCTTCCTCTTCTGCAGTGCTAGTAACACTATTACCACTGGCTCTTTCTAGGTACATAGTGACACTTCTGGTATTTCACCACAAAGGGAAAGTTCCTGCTAGAAAGCCAAGAAAGTCATTGTTCACGCGACACTTCAGCACTTTCTAAAATACGATTAAGAAGCATCCCCTAATACTACCATGTTTTTCTCTTGTTACGCTAATCGCACACATAGTAGAAACAGGCCACATCCTTGCAAAGCACAAAAATCAAACAGGACCAACTGTTTGATTTTTTGGAACCTTTGGAAAAACCAAAACTCCACAATGAAGTAATTGCATTTAAGTAACTAAATGCATATTTAAGTCAGTCTAAATTTGCTTTACTGCAGGGTATAGATTTTTTTAGCTAGGTTATCTTTGCAGGTACAGAAAATATTTGCAGCACTGCTTGAAATTGTGTGTAGGTGTTCCTGTAAACTGTAATGTTTCTTTACATCCTCAAAACAACTCTCAGTTTGCATGAATTTACTGCTCACAGATGAAGCAGTGAAACTAAGAGTTTAAAGCTTCCAGCTCTGAAAGCTCTTAGGAATTTTAAATTTTATAAATTTCCCCTGTTAACAAAACCTGATGCTGAGCCCCTTGCTGTAAACATATTCACAGTCTGATATAAGCCCGGAACTCAGTTCGACTTGCAGTATATGGCTTTTGTTCCCTACCTATGATGAGTACAATAAAACAAGTAAATATGTAACTTTAAAAGGGAAGAGTTTGCTTGTTGGTTTGAGAATCTTTTTGGTTTGTTTTGGTAGGCTGGTAGGGTGGGTGAAGCAGAAAAAGTGAAAAAAACACATACCAGACTCCCGTTAGTTTCCCTAGTGATGTTTTTCAAGTCTGCAACAATAAAAGCTACTAGATAGGTGCTCATCTTCAAACTCACAAAAAACTCATCTTGAACAATTCCATTTGTCACAGGTGTAGTGGCTTTCTGCAGGTGAAATGAAATATTATTAATGAAGACTAAAGAACACAGATGTACGAGGAATCAATGTTGAATAATTCATGATAGGAACAATTTACAGGCAAACTTACATAATATCTTTGTATTTTGGTTATATTTCAGTGGGATGGATGATACTTGCAACATTGTAACAAACTTAAGACAGCATGAAACATTTAAGCTTATGTACCCAAAAATTATTTGTCATGCTTTATTATGCAGTATTACCAAACAACTGCACTGTTGGAGAAACAATCGATCTAATTTAATTCACGCTTTAAGTCCCAGTATAATCCAAAGATGACATAAACACCAGCATTAATTCAAAGGAGCTTTAGGCTAGATCAGAGACATAGCTCAACATAGCCTAATAAAAATATTGGTATTGCATGAGTTACATATTTGTAACTAGGTAACAAGACATATTCGTTACTTTAAACAGAACAAAATACCCCTCACATGTATTCTTAAAAGTCAGAAGAAATTGCATTTTAAAAAAACTGAGGAAACACTTAAGATTCCAGTTAGTTGAAAGCAAAAATATGCCCAGCTTAAAAATGCACTTCTGAAGATTACTCAAATTACTTCTAGTACACAGGTTTTCTCTAATATTAGTCCTAGATATGCCTTTTCTATATATTCCTTCACAAAAACAAAATAGAGAAAGAATAAGGTAAAACGTTTAAAACCACTGTAGAGCAGAATAGTAAAGGTCTGGAGACAGAGATGGCAGTTCATAAGTTCTGACAACTCATAAATGATTTTGTTTACAGAAACCACAAACATGTAAAAATCAGTAACAATAACCTTGGGTTTAGACAAGATAATTTGAAACCAAACGATTTAATATTTAACTGCTACTGAAAATTTAGCTGTCAGACTTATAGATTTTTAAGCCTGAAGATATAGCAAATATAATCATCTAATCTAACCACTCTATATGAATAGAATGAATCTTTATATTCCTCCAGTGAAATCATAAATTTATGCTTTTATTGCAGCTTTGGTGTCATAAGAAGGTGATGACCTGTTTAAGAAAACCTACGGTGGCTGCAGATTAACTGGTTCAAAAAATCAGTTACCCTCATTTTAAAGGAAAGAAACAAAAACAATGAACCAACCCAACAAAACCACAAAAGGGAATGCCGTAAGCCCAAACCACACAGTTTATTTCTAGCCTTAATGTGACAGCCACTATATACTGCCTTGCTAGTAATGTACGTGCTAGCTGACAAGGCCTGCTTCTGACATCTCTTGCTCATGTAGGTCTGGGGGATTATCTCATTAATGTCTGTTGCACCCATGCAGCAACGGTAAGCCATCATTTGCCTTCTGTACTTGAAGAACTACGGAAGCTGTTGAAAGCTGCCTTAGCCACTTGTGCAGCTCCTAGCAGAGGTGAGTGAATGAGCACCCTTTCTTGTTTACATAAAACAGAAGAGTGGTCCACCAGAGTCTGTCTCTTATTGAAGAAAAAACCAGCAAATAAAGTGCTCTTAGCACTGGATGAAAACTAAAGTGCTGCAACTCTGTTAAAGTAATTATTAAGAATCACCACAAATCCAGGAACATAAATGTTTGTATACTGTGAAAAATATGTTATTTCACAAGGTTGCAATTATTAGCTGGGTTTTCAAAAACAAGGTAGCTGCATCAGCACCTGAGCTTTAGACAACTTGCTGGAACACAAGCTGTGCAGTGTACATCCATGTCCCACCAACACCAGGGGTGTAATTTTTTTCATTATGGGTTAGATCAATGTCAGTATTGAGTTTTTGCTGCGTGATAAACGGTGCTAATGTTTTGATGAGAGAGAACCTAGTTCACACACAGTAGGTAATGGTAGTCTTGCTGGTCTGCCTAAATAAATCAGGCAGACCAGCCTGTAAAGGCTTACCCAAAGGCTTACTGGCATAAAACATCATCATAAAATTCAGATATGCTCTTAAGATTTTGCCTGAAAAGATCTAGTTGAAGGAATTTCAGATCCCTCAATCACACTCTGGAGTTGACTCTGTCTGTATTCTTAACTCATTTCCCCTCATTTAGGCAGAGAACCACAACCTTCAAGATCAGGCATATTTTTCAGAGACTCGTGCTAGTTACACAAACTACTGATAAAGACAGTACAGTACTCTGCACATGTGCACTATCAGCAAACATAGAAAACTTGAAAGCAAATCTCAAGGGCAGTTAAGACCAATGTCACCAACAACAAAACTCCTGCAAAATAATGGTTCATTAACTTCAACAGGAATCCCTCAGCCATTCAGCTGTCTGGCAGTAACATCCTACACTGTGCCCTGCATTGAACAGTTGTTTTATCTACAGAGTTCAAGCTTTTGAGAATGTAATAATGCAAGTTTCTAAGTCGTATAGTTTATAGCTTATTCACTTATCCGCTCAAGTCACAGAACCACAGAATATCCTGAGTTGGAAGGGACCCACAAGGATCATCGAGTCCCACTCTCAAGTGAAGGGCCCACACGGGATTGAACCCGTCACCTTGGCAGTTAGTCAATCCCCTGAACATTAATGCAATAAAAAACAATATCAAAAGCAGTGAAACAGATTACCTAAGCAGCAGCTCTACTAGAATTCCTCTACAAAAGCATGTACCTTTGGCATATTTGACAGAGTGGAAAGTTTCTCATCTCTTCTGATCTTGACTAAAAAAGTAGCTTTAAATGCAGGTTCATCAAAGCATGGAAAAGCAGACCTCGCTGCCAGAGGTTCAAACTGAGTTGCTGCAAACCACCTAATGGGAAGAGTAGAGGAGAGCAAAATAAGAAATATGGAACAGATAAATTTAAGTTTATTTAAGATAAAATAGTCATTTCCCTCCCAACCATTCTAAGAGCTTGCTATGGGAATAGTATTTTGAATAGTAGATTACAAGGTTAGTCCAGCCAGAATAAATGTCTCATTAACAATTTTTTAAAAACTCAATAATATATTTATTTGAGGATTAATCTGCTTGGCTGATTTTTGCTTTCCGAACAAAGGAGAATATACCTGGAGTAACACAATTAGAGAAGAATCACCAAAATATAAGCCAGCCAGAAAGAGGGGAAAAAAAAGGAGATTGAAAAATTAAGTTAGCGAGTATGCCCACTAAAGAAGAGCTTTGAAACCTCAGCAGCAGAAAGGACCACAAGGAAGCTTTTTCATCTAATTGCTGTGCCATTTCCTGCAGATGTTCCCACAGTTCATCTAACTGTATGCCTGCTGCCAGTGCCAGCTAGTAGATGGATTCCCTTTAAGTTCATGCACTCTCTTGTCTCTATCCAGCAACCAGTCATATCACAAGAAAATTTCTCAGATGTCTATGTTCCTTCTCCACTATTTTTATACTAACTAGCTGCAGAAATTATGGCTTTTGATAGACAGCATCTGTGGCTTCTGCATCTGCAAGACAATTCTAAGAGTTCAATGAGAAGTTTACTAATTGAAGTCTTACATTGACTGGAGCTAAACAGTGGTTCACATTTTTTTCCCCCCCCCCTTATCCTACTACCAAACTACTCACAATTTTTTGGGGGGTTTATTTGTTCCGCACCATGACTCCAACATTTCTGGACATACAACTTTTCTCAAAAGGCACACTGCTGACAATTCATAAGATTAAAACTCCATGCCTGCTTTCAACATCTTACTATTCTTTTCCCCCTGACAAGTTGGTGGAGTTTCACCCCAAGATTTTACAGAAGAAAAACAAAGAATAAGGAACTATTCTGCATAAAATTATAAATAAGGCCCAACTTATTTTTTTTTTATTTTGCTTCTAGCAACAGGGAGTTATTTTGCCATTAGAAGAAGTAGGCAAGGCAATGGAAGTGATGATATCAGCAAAGAGTGATCTGAAAAGGATTTACTGTTAACCTGCATACAGGTCAAAATGTGCTACATCCTGTTCCTGAACAAAGGAAGGTAGCACTGGACTGAAGGGTGACAAAAACTCAAGAACTTGCTCACAGATTACACTTTTCCTCTGTGAACTATCACACATTCTCTTTCTACTACAGTAAATACAAGAAGAAAATAAAGCTTCAGCTACACCAGACTAGGAAAAAAACAGAGTTTCAAGAACAGGCCAATGAATGTGATGTTTCCCTTTTCAACAGTCACCTGGACTTTGCCTGACTGCCATGACTTTTCAAAAATGACTGAGAGTGGCTCAGCATCAACACCTGCCACTTCCCCTAGGACCGTGCAATGAATCTCATTAGGCCCCATGGATTTTTGTGTGTTCTGGTTCCTTCAACAGCCTTGAATCTGATCTCTTCCTGTAATGACAGAATTTTGTTCTGCCAGCCCCTGTCTTGAAATTCAAGCACTCGAGAGATATGGGAAGAACTTCCAAAGAGAGAAACTAAAAAATAAACAAACCAAAACCCACACTACAACTACATACAACTCCTACACTGTACTACATTTCACTGTAGGAGAGGCTGTCCTAACTTAATGTACTCAACCATGAAAGACATTTTTCAGGGAGATTAATCAGGAGATTAAAGATTGATTTTTCTCCAAAGGAGAAAGTTGCATAAAATGTCCAACAAAAACCCCAACCCTTTTTGTCATCAAAGCACAGTCTAGAAGTGACAGAAGAGAGAAGCTAAATCTGTGGGCATACCTTTGCTTAGAATTCTCGTCCTTGTAAGAAATTTTGTAAAAGCCATAATAGGTGTCAGATAAATTAGACGAATATTCTATGTTGACAGTATAATTCTGTCCTACAAGGAGAGCCTCTGAAGTCATCACTGCAATCTGGTCATGCAATGGATATTCCAGGAATTCAACTGGCTTTGCTTGATCCCCTTGTGCTGAAGTAATGGTTGCCTTGGTGACATTAAGTCCTGAGCTGTGAAGTACAATCTTCTGAGTTACCTGGAGGATTTTGACCACTATTTTTACAGAGCCTGCAAATTCCAAAGTAGTTAGGTTTGGATGCAAGATAAGATCATAATGCAGTGGTACAACATCAGTAGGAAGTCTAATTTTTGCCCATGGAAACAGTTTTCCATTGGTTGCCAAAGGGTATATTAGTTCCATTGTATGATTTTTTTTATGGCAGCCTTCTTTGGTAAAGGTACATTTAGGAAGAAGATAAAACAGTATTATTAATGAAATTGCAATCACAAAAACAACTGTGCAAACCACCATGGTCCTCACAGAGGGCACTGAGCATGATCCATTTGGATTTTGTCTATATAGAGACATGTTATTCTGTGGACCCGAGCTTCTGTTCATGAAGGACATCCCCAACAATTTTGCTGATGACTCATAATCCTCTTCATCATCATCCATTTCATGCTCTCCAAGGCCACGCACCAAGAGACGGGAACTCCTTGGTTCATACTCCACTTCATCAGGCTCCAGGGGATGTAAACAAGGCTCTTTTGCCAAGTCAACCACATCGGGCTCCTCTTCAAACATACTGTTTTCAATCATATTCCTGGGTAGCTGAATTCGATCTGAAAAAGAAATAACCATATAAATTACATCATTAACAAGAGACTTGAATTACAGAATGGGAAACACTTTTACACCACATACCATCAAGATCAATTTTCTCTCCTAGGTTTGTTTCCAGGAAACATTTCCGTCTACTCTAATTTTGCTTTCAATAGCTTCAAAAGGATGCTCCCCTTGCGCATAATCGCAAATGTCTCGTACTGTAACTGGAGATCAGCTGAACCACTGCACAGCACTCCCAGTTCACTGATGTCACTGTCTTGGCTGCATTTCCTCTGCCCCAGTAACCTATATTTGTATTTGACTAAAATATTAAAGTTGGATTGTTTTTTATGTTGCACGGTAAAGCGCAGCAGCCAATATAGTTCTAAAGGTGTTTCCAAATGCACTAGTTATTAAGTTCTTCAGCAGAGGAGAAAATCTGTCTGTATGTTGGCAGCCACATGAATAAAATATCCATTTGACATTTTTAAACTTCATTTTTCAAACACATCCCCAAAAAAGATGAAAAAATATTTCTCAGATAAAAATAGCAGTATAAAAATTATAGTTCAAATTAACATCTTCATTTAGGAACTAGCTTGTACAATAATTGAAACAATTCATGCAGCTAAGAAGTCAATTCAGTGCCAATCAAACTGTTGGTCTCCATAAAATTTGTCCTTAATAGATAACGGTTCGCTGAACATAAATGAGAAATTGGAACTCATGAAATTTTAAAAGTACCAGATACTTTCATATTCTGCATGCAGGTATATTTTAATGAAATGTCTGATCATTTCTGTCACTGTTTTTGTAAAAGTTTATCTTTCAGCTAACCTGCTCAGTGGAAAGAAACAAAAATGAAAAACACTATTGGAGAGAACTTTGTATGGGGAATAGGGCATGGACATTCAAAAGTAGCTAACTGAGAAGTAAGGAACTTTGTTTTCATACTGTATTTAATCCAAAACACCATAAACATAGAAAAGATGTTGTTTGGCTTTTCTTATGACATCACAGAGTTGTCTAGAGAGCAATACAACTCAAATGGAAAAGCTATCTATATATGGTGCTTTCTCTCCCAAAAGCTCCAGAAATCACGCTATCAGCTTTTTAAGGCCTTGAAATTACATTTAATTTGAATTATTCGGCTGTCATGGGTTCTGTCTAAGGGACTAGACAAAATCTTTGTTCAACTGCAAGTCTTCAGAAATTAAAAGAATCTTTCAGATATGCAGATCTACTGCCAACTGAACAATCACACCACAACTCTACCTTCCACATTCTACGTTTTCAGAATGAGAAAGGTGAACTTTTCTGTGGACCTAAACATACTGAAAAGTAGGTTGACTTTTATTGATTTCTGACAAGAATGTACAATTTGCCAATGTATATGTAATCTAGAATACGAGTGTTACTATAATAATGATTTTATTTTGTATTTTATTAAAGTCAGATTTCTATACAACTGAAATTCTCAAAGGTGAAAATAAAGCCTTTAAAGAAAACATGGCAAGAATATTTTCAAACCAGATATACTAGAGTTCTCAACATTTAACATGTATCATGACTTCCTTTTTCAGGCCTCCAACTCAAAACTACAGTGTCAGTAGCTGTAACACTGAAAAGGCCTCAAAATAAGGAAAAAAAAAAATCCTACCCCACAAAATTCAGTAAGAGAAAGGTGCACTAGTCAATCTGAACAAGAGATATAGAGACAGATGAATGCATGGAGTTGTTGGAAATTGGATCTACCTGCTTACCCTTTGTCCCATTGTAAACATGCTGCTCTAACTAAGAATAGCATTGTAGGGTCACAAAATATCTGAGGCTGGAAGTGACTTCAGAAGGTTATCTACTCCAAGCTCTAGGCAAAAGCGCTTCTAAAATTTTCTGTCCTTGTGGCATTTCCCAGTACAGTGCTCATGTGCCAGCCTTCAGGCTGCAGCTGCAGTTCAGCGGTCCAGCACTCTGATATCTACACTGGACCACATGTACTCCCACGTCAGATTGGAGGCCACACAAAATATAGAGGGTAGAAAGCTAAGTTACAAATGAAAAGACATAGACAAACTAGTGGAGAAAAAAATGTGGAAAACCAAAGTATTGTGCAACAGAAGCTTTTGTACAATTTCTTTACCCAGGAACAGTTTATCAAGAATTTATTATACTACTTCTAGCAGAGGTTTTTGACTACTTCCCTCAGCTGGGTTCTTTTGAAACACACTGACTAGCCTCAATCAAATTTGCAAACAGAATCAAGACCAAATTTCTTCAAGTCCCAATGCCACCCCACCCCAAAATAACCAGCTGCTGCTGGAAAACACCCAAATTGGTATCTGCTATGTAGGAAAGGCAGGTATTAAAACTCACATCTTAACCACTCCAAAAGGTAGCAGTCAATCAGTACACAGCTCCAAACCCAGCCATGGCATGTGCTGCTGCATGGCCAGCAAAAGAGGTAGAAGACAGGGGAGGCACTGCAGAGGGAAGGAGGAGAAAGATAAAGAGCATAAATCTAGAAGAAAGTAGGTTTCATCAGCTCTGCTGCTCATAGGACAGTTTGCTTTTTGAAGAGCTTATTCTCTAATAAGTTTCTTCTAAAGACAACTATCTTAATATTTTCAAAGTTGCATGCAAGCACTAGCAACTCTTTTAGTCCAAAAGAATTATACAAAAAAAAAATCTCAAACTGAAACTAAGACAGAAAAGTTAAATTAGAAGTTAGTTTCAAGACAATTCACAATTCTTTAATACCTAAGAAACATTCATTTCTAAGAAAGAACAGTTATAGCCAATTTCTACAGAAGTATTTGCAAAAATTGGAAGTAATCAAAATCTGTAAGATGAAAGCCTTACTGCAGATCAAAAGCATCACGAAACTACTCTGCACTGAAGAAAACACTGACAAAGTATCAAAAGGTTACTGGAGGTATTTATGCTGACATATACATTCACACAAGTACAGAAATCTTTTTATAATTTTCTTTATTCACAGAATACATTTTTTGGAGATGAACCATGGCAAATTTGTTCAAAAGTTTTACAGTCAAATAAACTCTGAACTGTTGATTCCTGTTTGCTTCACTGGAATAGGTAACATGATAGCAAGTGAATTTAAGTTTTATGACATTTCAGTTTTAACCCATGGGCTGCCATAATATGAACTAAAAAGCCCTCAGGAAGGGAAAAAAATAGTATTCTCAAACTGAAATAAGCCACAGGGAATAAGCAGCAGCATGAGGAGGAGCATGATTGCAAGCATCACGTTTCACTGTCATCCCTCATACCACATGTGGCCAAGAGGCAAACATTCCCATTGTAAAACGTAATAAAATCACGTTAATTTAGAATATTGAACCAGATTACTTCAGATTCCAAATATAACACAGGAAAAATTTGTTTAACTGCAAGACTAGGAAATTTTACCTGTAAAGAAGCTACATGGTTCTAGTGAACTACCACTGTCATGCCAGATATTGCAGATGCACTAGAGACATTGTGGCCACACTAGACCACAATTACAGAAGTACTGATCCAAGCTGCTGAAATGCGCTACAAAAATTATGTGTCATCAGGCATCACAATTTAAATCTAAATCTTTGCTAAACATAAGCTTAGTGTGAGAGTGAACAAGGAGGTACAAAGGAAAAAAAAAAGTCTGGGGTTGGATCTTGTTGCTCCCTAAACAGCATGAATGAAATTACGCTAAATGTTTAAAGATCAAAGTTTAGGCTTTCAGCTACAGCAGCTAGAAGCTTAAACACACCCAAATAAAAGTGATTTTACACAAATCTTCTACAAATTTTTAATCTGAAAGATTTTCAATATCTTCCTCAATACATATCTATTATCACATCTAGCAGAGAACAATGTGAATACTCATAGATTGGAAACAACCCTGTGAACAGATGTGAGGTTAAACACTATGTGACAGACAAATCAGAAAACCAATCCTCCTCATACTGAAAAGCTGAAGGAAGGCAGACATTTTCTCAAAACGGATGGTTCTGAAAAAGTTTCTTTAGAGCTGCCTCCTGCAGCACAGATGCTCATAAACCTATCTCAACATACTCCCTCATTACAATATTCAGGGATTTGTAACAAGCTGGGTCTGTTGTTTTCTGTGAAGAGGACAGAATGCATAGACATGAACTTCAAATGCAGTTTGCACCAAGCCAACAGTACAATAAGCTTTCTGTATGTACTGCATCCTTCGATAATGTGATCCCCACAGTTGTACCTAGTGGGTAAATGGTGGCATGACTTAAGAACACAAAGGCGAGTAATTAATCAGACCAAGCTACACAGCTTGTCCTACAAGACATATGTTTTTCACTCCTACACCCTTTCCCAAATCAATCTTTTAACTTATAAAGCAACTTTACTAAAATACTCCAGTTCCGTATGAAACATGATCATGAAAGAACAATCACATTTTCTAGTAAAACAGTCTGGCATTTGCTCCAAGTATTTATTTTGTCTGAAGAGCTCCATTCTCATTAACAAGGAGAATGTAAGCTTTTCCCTGAACTGTAAAACCCTGAGACAACACCATTACTCAATCTTATTATGTGCAACGATGAAGTTACCTTAACATGTTTTGGTTTGGGAATCCATTACAAATATTGTCTAGAATACAAAAAATTATTATTCCTTTATATTTCAGAGACAGCATCTTCCTGTAATGCTATTGATACTTCTTTTTAATTCTAGAAGTTCACACTTTTCCCTTGCAAAGCAAAATAAGTCATCTCTTGTCTATCAGGATTCATGTCTGGGCCTAACTGAGAACAGAAATCGCAGCACTCAAACTTCTTGCATGAAACTAAGTGACCCATTCCTCAAATGTATTCTGTTCTAAAACACAGGCAGAAAATGTTCAAAGGCATTTTTCCCAACTTTCTGTATTCTAATAAACATGTTAAAATAAAAAAAAACAAACAAAAAATCCTATTAAATTCAGACAGACTGTTGCCACTTTTTGAGACTGAAGTTCAGCACAATACCACCTTTAAAGAGTGATAAAATATCACACAATATTTTAACTGAAAAAGGTATTAAAAGAATTACAATAACACCTAGCATTTTGAAGCAACCAAACTCCTACTGTAGATAATAGGAAACTTCCTATCACCCTGGAATAACCATGGAGCAAAACAGCTATTGGGTAACACATACCAGCAGATGTAGAAAACCCAAGACCAGACCAAACTGTGCTGTATAATAAAGTGCAACAACTAGCTGGAATAAAAACTGATTCCCACCAAATATTAAGGACTTCAGTTGCATATAAATAATGGGAGAGAAAGTACAGAGTTAATCCTGCCCAAAACCAGACAAATGTGTTTGGTGGATCAGGAAAGAACACAGAAAAACAGTGAGCCAAGTACTTGTTTGGCTACTAAGCAACTCACTGATATTATGTCAAAGAGTAATTCTGTCCACTGATTTCAGAAATAGCTACAGATGTTTAACAATGCTGTTAGCTATTAAGAGCCATAATACTGTTTTGCATACCTAACTTTTATGTCCAAATTTGAAAGCATGGGTCTTTTTTTTTTTTTTAGCAGAAACAGCTGCTGACAAAACAGTGAATTCCATAGATTTGCTCATATTAAAGTCTGGTTGCTTCTGATAAGGCCATCCAACAGGGCAAAAGCAACCTTGAGGTGAATTTTTTCCCTTAAAAAATGTATTTTGCCTTCATGTACTTGTCTAAATGCCGCCTCACACATAAGTAGTGGTGAAACACTTGCAAGATTTTGGCACAGATAGTAAACTCAGAAAATGTGACTCCTAATACGTGAATGAGCTTGCTACCAGGATGAGAAAGTGAGTTTGGGGAAACAATACCATTGGGTACACATATTGTGCCACACGGTCTAAAAGTAAAAGAGCAAAGACTCCACTACTCCTTAAGAATTGGAAAATTAGTTTTACACTCTCAAGGTTTAGCAAACAGCATAGACCTCTTTGTTTCCAGGACTTCAAGGAATGACATGAAGCACTTACAAGCATTTGCAAATACACTGTGTATGGCAGGTAAGCACAGTTCAAGCAAAGATGTATGTTTGTATGTATGCATGAGTCACCTATAAAATAGTAAGACTGGTTAGAGTACATGGAACCTAATCTTCTCTCCTTTATTGATCTTTGGGACCAGTAGTAAAGAAAAGGAATGTAATGGTGAAGACTAAACCAGGTCACTGATACATAGCCCTGGATACAAAACTGTACAAATGCTACTGCTCTTTAAGTTATTTAATCCTTGTCAGCAACTAATATTATGTCACATGGAAGAGCCTGCGAAGGAATTTTGCAGAAATAATGACACACGTGAAGTCACTGCACTGTCTCATATCAAAAGCACTATATTCAGCACAACCATGTTTCCAGAAAAAGAAGAAAAAACTAAGGTTGAAAATTAGATATCAAAAGAACGCTTTTGTTAAAATTTACATTTTGCTTACTGAAATAAAAGTCTCTCATTGTATCTAAAGAAAAAAAATTGGAAGTACTTCATAAATTCAGAAGAATCTGTGATAGCCATGATGAAGGTACAAATTTTTCAGCTACCTTTGCACTATCTTTAAGACGTAATGGGATCTGTGCAGTTGACATGCAGATATGGCAGAAATTTTGCAGGTGTGCCTGCTATAGAATCTGTTCTTTTAGGGAAATTATGAACATGTCACTTATTCACCAATATTTATGAGAGAGGAAACCTAAAATATACCTACTTAGGTTTACATAGTGGAATTTCTCACACATACCTCATGTCATCAGTCCTCCCAAGGCAGTGACCAGAAGAAGATGACATATGAAAGTCAGTTCAAACCAGATGTACTTGCATTGTACAGTTTGAATGAAAGAAGGAAGAAAACAAGGTATAGGAAAACAGTGTAAGGAATACTCAGAGAGTTTTAAGAAATGTTATGGGTTTTTTAAGATTAAACCAACATATAATCAAATACTAGTTTCTACCTAAATTTAAAATAAATCAACATTAAAATAAACCAACATTTTAAATGTACAAATCACTAAAGCTATCACTAGGAAAAAAATCCCTCATACAGGCAGGAGAGGAAAGCTTAATTTGATCATAGAAACAAGACCGTAAATTTCATATTGAAGAGTCACCTAAAAATGTGTGTAAGCACATTCTATTTGGAAAGATTATTAAAGAACTACAGTTTTTCTCCTGAACTGTCTGTCCCCAAATCAGTATCTTCAACTTCAAAGAAAAGGAGGATAAAGGGAGAGAAATGTTTAATACTCCAAATCTCTCCAAACTCTCCTGACTAAAATTTCAGAAATGTTACTACGGAAAAGAAACATAGCATATGGTTTTCAATCACCTTTTTCTAAACTTGGGCTTTTTTCAGTGTGGCACAAATTCCACATTTAATTAATCAAAGCCATAAATCTATCCACTTATGATGAGTTACTCAGTAAAAATATAATTTAATAAAATTGTAAAAATTAAAACTATATACTCAGGTTCTGCTCCTACTAATGGTAGTTTACCGATTCTGATTAACAGGAAACAGATCAATCTCCACAATTCTGAACTGTCAAATACTAACATTATTATAAAGAAGAGAATATCCACTCTTATTTGTACATCCTATGTTGTTTAAGACTTGCTCCAAATCTTGACCTTATTCTCAGCCAAAACTTTTGTCATGGTTATCGTTTCTGCCTTGGCTGAGAGGAAAGAAGAGATATGGGCAGCCCAAGGGGGAGTACCAAAGCACAGATTCATTGTCACAGCTGTTGAAATTGACACACAGAGGCATTTTGAAGAAAATTTTGATTCTAAATATGACAATGGAAATCCAAAAGGTGATTGCACTTTGAGAAAGTGCAATCACTTCCTCAGTAGAGAATGAAACTAAAGTAATTGTTCCAAATACTCCTAGTTAGACTTTTTACTACTGCAAATCAGCATACCCAGTAGCACTGATAAGTACAATTCCCTATGCAATTTCTTTTTCCCAACAGACAAGTAACAAACTGGCCTTGGCTTGCAAAAAAGAGATTTAACTGACATCTAAAGATCTAAATTGGTAGCCTTTGAAAATGCACACTTAAAACATTAATTGTTAACATTTTCTTAATATCTTTCTAAACCTAAAGATGATGCTAAAACATAAGGCTGAAAAATTTAGTTGATTCTGTTTATGAATTGCATAATCTAATAAGATAGGAGTTTCTAAAATCCAACAGAGATGGAAGCAACTCAAATGCTACTACATCTCACCTTACTTAACCCCTTCAGCAAGCGAAATAAGACAAAAAAAAAAAAAAACCACAAAAAACCAGAAATGACAACTTAGAAACTTTACAATATTTTATATCAATAGTGGAAGATAAACAAATATTTTAAGACTAAAATCCTCAAAAATACAACTACTGAGGATTTCATAGTCTCACGTCCCTTTTTATTTAGGCGTAATTAAAATCCGTATCTATCTATTATGTCCTATTTATATGCTTCGTCATGAGATCTTTGGCACAGGATTTAAACACAGAGATGACATCATGTCTCTATTAGGTGACATCTCATTTTTTCCCCAAAAAATTCTCATAGAATACAAACAATTAGCACTGCTTGATCCCTGGCTGTATATGCCAGTAACTGCTCAGTCTACAAGTGCTTAAGAGTAACAGAGCTCCTGCTATCAAAAGCCTTGTTTAGGCTCTTTATGAATGTTTGGATGCAGATTCAGAGCTGTTTTCTTTGTTACTGCAATTTCAAAAGATGCTGATCAAATCAGAAATAACCTTAGTTCTGTAATAAAGCTTATGACAGGTTGCTTGCTTAGGCAAATCATTTTCACTTCACGATCTAAACAAAATTATACAACACTTGAATGAACTGCCTAAAAACAACTATACTGGTAGTCAACCTTTAAACTGTAATTACCTGTTGATGCAGTATCAGCATCTGTGAAAGGAAAGCCAAGCTTTCTGCACACTGAGTATAAATATGAAGCTTCCCTTTAAAGTTAGCTAGAGCAAACAGATAAACAGACCTACTCATGTGCAGAAGTGCTTGTCAGTTGTGCTTGAAGTGCCAGTTTATGGTGAGTCCAAAAGAATGCAATGGAGCCTCTGAACTCTGAGTATACAGAAGTATCACCACCTTCTGACACTTGGAAGGAGACCACCTCCAAAGCCACTTGTGAAACAGAATTCCCTTCCATCCCTGCTGAATCAGAGAATTAATCAGTAGCAATACAGTACTGACTGGAACTATGCACTCCAGTTCTTACTGTCACAGACAATCAATTGTATTGATGGTCCATGTAGATACTTTACATGCAATTCTAGTTCTAAAAAAAAGTGAAAAAATAAGAATCTGAAGCCAAGTTCCACAACCCCTTTATGTTTTAGCTCTACCTTCTATTTCACTGACTACTCACTACCTCAAGGAAAAAGTCTTCAGCATCCAAAAAAAACCCCCAACCAAACAAAAAGAAAGAAAGAAAGAAACAAAAAAATAGTGCAGCGGAAATGAAATACTCCATGTCAGCAACGCAAAACACACTCTTCTGTAGTTTATTTGATAGTAATATCCCATGCTCAGCATGACATTATTCCCAGAACTGCAGGTTCTATCTAGCAGTCATTCTTTAAGGATTAGATTTGCCATTTTTATCAACTGTTGATTGCTGTGGTCTAGTGCCTTAACTTTCCTTGATGAATTTTGTACATCAGGATAGTCAAAAAGTACACAGAGGCTGCTGCAGGTTGCTTTGCTAAAAAGAAAAAAAAAAGAAAAAAAAAGGTAGAAATTGGACCAAGAAAAAAGGCAGAGATTTTATATATTTAGCAGAAAATGGTAGTAAGAACAGTTGATAAGATCTGTGCTTATAAAGAGTTACATGCTATATGAGTCCATCAGAGGAGGTATTTATTTTTGAAAGAACATAATCATCATTCGTTGCTTGCTAATAAGCTCTTCTGGATAGAAGAAGACAATGCTGAGCAACAGCATTCTATAAATCTGTACCCAAGAGCATAAAACTTTAGCAAAAGATCCTGTCAGGTTTAACGGAAGTTATTTCACCTGGTTTACAGAAGTCTCTGATATGTTTTGGAATGCGATCATTCCCCTAAATATTTTTGTTCTTATTTTAACTGCACATAGAAATATAAATGGCCCCAGGGCAACTCTTAGCCTAAAGGTTTAATATAGCCTGCAGGTTACACTGCAGGGAGAGCAGATCCCTTCAGTGATGGCTGTTGAGTCAGAAGTAGCACTTAAAGGTTTGAGCAAAGTTAACTGAATGCAAAAGGCTTCCAGTGGTTAAAAAAGTCTTGAAGTTGTAAAATAAGTACTACAAATTTGTTTTTACACAGGTGTCCACAGTCTGATTTCTGAAATTGCTGGTGCAGACAACTGAAAAATAAAATCAAAGGCTGTGATTAAAACCAGCTGTTTTATGCTATCAGCTCTGTTAAACGCCTCTCTCCTCTTTTGTAAAACAGAGGCTTAAAAAAGAGGTGCGTTACTTGATAGTTCAACGTGATCTTTTCTGAGATGAGTTATTTGAAGCTCAGCAGCACAAGTGAAAACAGCATATCATTTGCATACTCCTCTGTGCAGCAGATATTTTGACTGCCCTCAAAATTCTTCCAAAACAGTAATGCAGTGTCTTGTGTTTGTTGATCCCTCTTCCCTGCCTCATAGAGCCATCTTTCACCTTTATGATATGTGAATTCTAATTAAGGCAAACGAGCAAAAATACTCAGAAGACTATTTGTTATTGATTTTTCCATTTTTCAGCTTTTGTAGCTGTTCAATTTAAAATTTGCATGAAAATACCCAGGGCTTGTGCATAGAGATTTCTGTATTTATCAGTTCAAATACATCAAATACAGGTAAAGAGTGGGTTACTTAAAATTAAAAAAAAAGAAACAGGCAAACAGAAGTCTGAAATTAGTTTGTTGCTAAAAAAACAAAAGCCACAATTCAGAGGCTTGACAGGCAACTTTGTCATTTGCATGCCCATGATTTAGCTCTCAGAGAGTCTGTTACTGTGAGAGCTTAGGGTCAAAACATCTAACAAGTGAAATTTACACATTCAGTTGCTGTCATGAAAATTTTTCTGGAAAAAAAAGATGATCAGTAAGCAGTTTCTCTTCACAGGAATTAAAACAAAGAGTAATTTTCATTCAAATTATGACCTCATCAACTCACAGAGCCACTGCTGTTATGTTCATGATGAAGGAACTCCATATATAGATTTAATGTTCTCTTTTCAGAAATTAAATTCTTATTTGGTTAAATCTGGCTTGCAGTATTTAATTTCCTTTTTCTCTATCAACAGGTAAATTAGTCTAAATCTAAGGGAGTTGAAATAATAGCAAAAAATTTAGAGCCAAAATGCTGAGTTATTTAGTTGTATGACAGTTCACATAAAAGATTAAGAATTCCCATTTTTATATCAAATTTCAATTCCACATTCTGAAGGAAAAAAAACCAAACCAAACCAAAAAACCCTCAACCAAACAATTCCATTCCTAAGTTTGGGTCTCCTGTG
>JAWWEE010000085.1:27278435-27315658 GCA_035221455.1 Xenops minutus
TGCACCTAGAAGCTTCTAAATAAAGGTACTTCTCTATCTATCTCCACTAATGTTGTTTTGAGCCTTTTTCCAGGGAAATCTAGGCATCAGAATCATGCTCTCTTGTCCTGGACAGTCTCTACAAAAACTATCCAATGTGCTTCCTGGATTGCTACTGTTGCTTCATACACACTTTGCAACTCCAAGCGCATGAAACATTTGTAGGTCACAAGCACATACTGTATGTTCACTGCTTCGTAACTGGTATTTCAGCTCACAGAAGCAACAATGTCTAAAGGTTATGACTTGCAGTGCTACAAATTTTGTATCATCTTAACAGAGCAACAATACATCTACATAAATTTTTGTCAGTCTCATGATATAATGAGACAAAGGGTATTGACAGAGAAATAAGTGGCAGTGTGTCTGCATGATGGCTCAAGAAATACTAAGATCTAAATTACTCCAAAACCCTATCCAGGTATTATATATCAGCTTCGAAATTATCTTCATTACAACAACCACCTCAGGGTTGTGGGCCCCTCAGATATCAGACACTGTTCAGAAGGTCCCTTGCAACCTAAACCATTCTGTGATTCACACTTAGGAACATTCACTTGTGCCAAAAGAGACACCAAGACCTCATTAATATCTCTGTCAATGATAAAAAGCAAACATTTTGACAGCAAACCCGACAGCTTATACATGCTGTATTCACAGTTCCATCTTCTCTAAAACTACTCTTTGTGGTTCTCTTATAATGGTTTACAGCTCAGAAGTAATGAGTCCTCTAAAGTACATTGAAGCTTTTTTGACTTCCACTAATACAATCCACTGTTTCCAGAAAGATTGGGTTTCATGCACAAAATAGAGTTACAAGTGGTTCTATTGATGTGTCAACAATTCATTGTTACTGTAGAAGAAATTATCAGTTTTTATACAAAAAGAAAGGCTTAAATAAAAAGCAGTAATAGGCCCTAAAGCAGTAAGTAAATCAGGCACATTCTTAGTTTTGAACACAATTGGTTCTCCAAAAAAGTCAATGGCACCACGATGGAAGAATTGTTACACAAGAACTCCAGTGTTTACAGAATCTATTCCTTCAATGTCAGTGAGACTAAAACCAAATAAGAGTTCTCTGCACTCAGCTATGCTTAGTAAAGTGCAGTGAAACAGACTCCTCCAAACATCTCAGTAGGAGTTCGGGGGGGGGGGGGGGGGGGGGGCTCAAAATCCATTTTATTTCCACATGAACAAGGAAATAACAAAGTGTCATGTATTTTAGTGAAATCAGAATTCCTTTTTCATTCTCCACTAGTTGTAGTAAAGAGGACCATTGTTGCAGTAGACTACTACACACTGTGAACAATCTAACAGAACTGGCCTCTGAGGTCTTTTTTGAACATCTATTGTAAGACAACTCTTACGATGCAACAGAGCATCAACTAAGCTTTAAGGACACAAACTGAGCAGAAAAGACCATATTACTCTGAAATTCCTGTCTTTTGGATCAACTAGATGAGTTTTCTACAATGTTCCCTCTCCTCCTTCCTCCAAATTTCCTTCAAGAGCATCCATCGGTCCTCTCCCCTTCTTTCTGGTAAGAAGGCACACAATCTTTTTGTGATTAGTAGAATTCTAAGTTTATAATATACTTACATTATTTAAAGCAGTACCATAAATAGTCAAAACACAACTATTAGAAAGTACATATGCACTCTTTAAAACATTTACAAGCAACTAAAATCCAGATCACGTAAAATCATGGTGTATTTTAAAAGTTAATTTGATGTTATTTTAAGTTACTTATGGACAGAAGTCTAAGCAGCAGCTGCTATGCATACAAATTTCTCTGATAGACAAAGGAATAACATTGATTTCACTTGTAAAGAAATCTTAATGTTTTTGTTCTTCTACACAATCTTTACTTTTGTACTTAATGAAAAAAATACTATCCAGCAGATCTGGAAATTCATCAAACTTTTTTCACTCAAATCACTGAATAAAGGAGGAAAAGAAAAACTTGAATTCTCTGAATTCATTATGACTGAAATCAGAGGATACAATAAATAAATATAAATTCAGCTTCTTATTTTTATGTAGTTACTATATCAGTGCTAGTGACTTACTGTTTTATCCTTGCTTTTATTTGTTTTCACCATTTTCTATGGCAGTCATTATGGGGCTTTATGCTGCTCTGCCACACAGCCTCAACAATGTGAAACATGATTGCTAGACTTTACACCATCTTCCCCAAAAAGATGACACAAAGGCCTGGAATACTTCTACCAGTGGATACTGAAGTCACCATAAGCTTTCAACACTTTTGACTCATGAGATACTATGCAGATACTCAGTGGCTTCATTCTGCAAGTGGAATACTAACTCCTTAGTGGAAAAATACTAACAATCCATGGTGAACACATATACTCTGATCTTCAGACATAGTTTTAAGTTACTGAATTCCCTTCTGAGCATCCATTGGTATACAGGGAATTGCAGTAAAATCAAATACATACCCAACACACTGAGAAAACAGGTTTCTGTTTAGCTTAGCTGGCACAGGATCACAAGTGCAGATACTATAATATGGCTTTGTGAAAAACTAATATCCAGCAACATGCATTTGAACAACATAAAACTCACATTTAGGAACAGATGAAATCAGCATTTTTGTCTTTGAGTAATATTTGATGGGATATGCAAAATATGGGGTGGTAGGGGAGGAAGCAGGAAAGACATTGAGAACAGGCCTCTTAGATTTTTTTATCTACCATCTTATTGAAAAAAGATTACTCAGTCTGTTGTTTAGGACTGAATAACAAACAGGAATCCTTCTGCTCCAAGACAAAACAATCTACAATACTGGCAGTCAAGGTTTTGCCTGTTGTCACTGAAAGTCTTAGGCTATGCACACAGAAGACGTTTCTGCAATCTCTAATACTTTTACACACTGAACGAAACTAACACAAAGAAAGAAAACATTTTGGAAATTACTTGGTTTATTTGTACTTTCAAAACAAACAAACAAACAAAACACATAAAACAAACAAAAAATTTCTTTCCATGAGAGTCTTTTTTATTTTGTTCACCCATTTAGTCATGTAATATCAAAGATTCCATTTGCTGTGTATAAAAAGGATAAAAATAAAGCAGGGATGTCAGTGAATGTGAATGTTATTTGTATTTCAGCAGATCATCACAAGCTATCCCTTCTGCAGTTGCATGTTCATGCATGCCACCTATCTTAAGTGAGAAACATAATAGCTGACTTCTATACTTTACTGTAATCTCAAATGGAGAAGTTCCATGTTTACAGCATTAAAAAGGAAATGATGAAATGATCTTTCAGAAAGCCATACAACCTAAAAAAAGGCAAAATACTTGCAAAATACTTTGTAATAATGTTCAAAATAATGTATGACAGGACATACATTTTTTACTTGTTTCTTTTTATTTTAGTGAAACTGTTGAGGTAACAAATGACTAGTCAAAATTAGTAAATCCTGCTCACTAATTTGCAGTTTCCAATTCAGAAGAATTTGAGATCATACAACTTAGGCAAAAAAAATTATGTATAAGGACGATTTACATGGACTTTTAATGAAACTTTGATTATTCATTTTTTAGGATCTCAAAGATCTCAAATTAAGAATTGTCATGTAAAATAGAGGAATTCCTCTCAAAAAAAAAAAATCTTGCCAGTAACCATTTCTAAAACATTTACGAATTTATAGCATTCATAACACTTCAGGGGAAGTTCAGCCTGGACATTAGAAGGTTCTTCATTGAGAGGGTGACTGGTCCCTAGAATAGGGAAGTAGTTACAACAACAAAGCTGACAGAGATCAAGGGAAGTCTAGATGACATTCTTAGTCATATGGTTTAGTTTTAGGCAGTCCCACGAGGAGCAGCAAGTCTGACTCTATGATCCTTATTGGTCCCTTCCAACTGGAGATATTCTATGATTAACTCAGCTATTCCAGGTCCTAAAAATAAATCTTCAATTGACTGTTCTTCCAGAGCTACAGACCTCACATATCTTCAGCTAAACTCAAAGGCAGTAGGGAAGACAGAGCAGAGATTCTCCAAGGAGGACCAAAACCGAGTTTCTAGTACAGGGGTGGAGAGTGAAGTCAAAAAAGAAATCTTAAATATTTTTATTTTGGTTATCTGAGCACTTCCACTGGAGAAACTAATCAAACAATATAGAGTTCAGCACATCCACCAGCATTTCAAACTAAGGATAAATGTTTTTTAGACTTTCAAAATCCATTATGGGAGTGGTTTTTCTTCTATTTAAGGAAAAGAAAAAAAAAAACCCGAAATACTGAAGCAGAAAACCAGTGATCTTCCATATCCACTTTAGTGCATTTGCTGCCTTAAAAAGACTATTTAAAGATACATATCCATTCTGATTGAGCCCTACGTCCATAAAAAGAAGAAACTGTTTGCCAGTTTGACAAATGGGCATCATATTTCTGAATCCAACTGAAATACTTTTGGAAATACTTAAAATCCAGTCTGTTCCCTCTCTTTTACAAGGGTAAAATCCCCAAAGGACTCAGAGAGCTACAGATGCAATGTTGTAAGCTTCCTGTGATAGACATCTTTTCCTCTGAATTTACACAGTACTTTTCAGAGGAAAGCAACATACAGACTCACAAACAGAACTCATTACTATGTAAGACTGTGTAAGACAAAACAAACACCCTTGCAGTTTATCTGAAAGCTTCCAGATCACCAGCCATGAAAATGAAAATTCTATTCAAAAAGCCGACAATGTAAGCATCCTCTTCACTTGAGAATTTAGCTGCTGCTGAGCACCAAACACGTCTCAAGATCTTCAAAAATAAGGAGCAACATGCCTGCTCTAATATTTGCATATTCTCTGTAGTGTCCATTCCAGCAGAGCCAGCTTTCAGGAAGAAATTTATTGAGCAGCTCCAACTACAAATCTTCTTCCAAACAGTCTCCCCATCATCACCAGGCTTTTCACTTCAGGGAAGAAAATTAGGAAGCTCTGTGCATGCACATTACTTCTCAGTACCCTTAAGCTACATGCTCAGGCCCACAAGGCCGTTTCTTCCAGTTGCATGGAGCAGAATTGTTTCAAAGTTTTCCTGCACAATACAGTAATAAGAATATTATATCAAACAGACTTCTAAAGCAACATGACGGCTGTCTCTTTGAAAGGTAACAGACTTCGCAAGAGGACTTTAAAATAAACTGTCCCCCAAACTGCATTATTATTAAAGACAAGGTCTTTTCACCACGCATATAGGAATGCAGATTACAACCCTGTGACCAAAATAAACTGCAGTTGAAAGATCTCTTACTAAGGCCAGGATTAACCACAGAGCCAAAACATCAACTGCCTGTACAAACTGTAATTTTAACATAAGGAAATAAAAAAAAAGGAGGAAAAAGGTGTATCTTGCTACTTAAGCCACCAAATATATGCCCAAAGCTCATAATCCTTATATTTTAAACAGCAACATCAAACAATAGGGAATTTTTAGTGTGTTTGAGAAAAGGAAAACAAAAGGCAATGATAATATACATACGGAGTCATAGAACTGTTTGAGTTGGAAAGGACCTTAAAGATATCTAGTTCCAACTCCCCTGCTATGACACACAAAATTTCCTTTGGAGGTTTTTATACCCTGACTTGGCAGGCCTTTGAGGAGTTAAAATACCACGCAGCAAACTCTACCTGGTGTTTTAGCGATGGTTATTCACTATGCAAGTCATTTACAGACCAGACCCCACCTGTAACGAAAGTGTTGTGTTTTCAGCAGGAAGGCTGTTGTTTCACCCCGTGTCTAGCCCTAATTCCATATTTGGCCATGGTCTAGAGTCGAACCAAACATGCTTTAGTTTCAGTTTGATCTGCGAGCTGCATTTCCTGTGTCCTGGCCGGGCAGAAGGAGCTGCCCCAGCAGCAGCAGCAGCGGCAGCAGCAGAGGCTGTACGGAGCCTGCCCGCTCTCACAAGCACAGGGGACACGGGCTCTGCCCCACCGCGCTGCCCCGAACGCTCCCGCACGCCGTGCCCCCTTGCGCATGCAGCCGCGCCGCTGCCTCCAGCGCTTCTGTCACGGCACGGGCAGTTCGGAAAGCTTCCCGCCGTTCCCCAACACCCTGAAATATTACTGCATGCACCCCAGACGCTCCTGCATTTCGTTTCCCCTCTCGCTGGGTGGGCGGGACCGCCCTGCGAGAGAGCCCCGAGCAGAGCATCGCCATGACCGGCGGGTCCGGCTGCTCCTCCCCACGGCTCTCGATGCCCTGGGCACCCCAGCTGCCCGCAAGGCTCTCTGCTCGGCGGGCACACCTTGCTGTGAAGCCGCCCCTGCTTCCTGCTGTGGGCAGGGCCAGCGCGGGGCTGGGGCAGCGCAGCAGCGCCAGGAGCAGCGGGGCCCCCCTCCGCCCCAGGGACACCTGTGCGCCCCGACACAGCCCGCCCGGCCCGGCGCTGGCCCCGCCGCGGGCGCAGCACCAACAACGAGCCCCGAGGGTGGCCCCGGGTCCCGCCGCGGGCACTCACCGCTGGGGAAGGGCTCCATGCCCTCCCTCCCGGCCCGGCCGGGCGCTGCCGCCGCTCCTCACTCCTGCTCCTCCTCCTGCTTATCCCGCTGCTCCTTCTCCCGCTGCCGCCGCATGCTCGGCCAGCGGGCGCACTGCCCGCCCCCGCCAGCACCGCCCTGCCCCGCCAGGGGAGGGGACGGACCAAACCCGCTTCCCACAGCGCCGCCTGCGCCGCGGGGCGCGGCCCGGGACGGGCCCTGCTCCGACACTCAGGCCCAGGGGCCGGGAAGGGCGGCCCTGGGCGGGAATGGCGGGCCCGGTTGGGAATGGCGGCCCTGAGCGGGAATGGCGGGCCCGGCCCGGGAATGGCGGGCCCGGCCCGGGAATGGCGGGCCCGGCCCGGGAATGGCGGCCCTGGGCGGGAATGGCGGCCCTGGGCCGGGAATGGCGGGCCCGGCCCGGGTTGGCTCGGCCTCGCAATGTAGTGTTTGCCGGCATCTCGCAGTGTAGTGTTTATGTCTTCAATCAATCCAGTCAGTCGATCCAATCAATCAGTCAATCATCCCATATTAGTGGGTGCTGTTCCTCTGTGCAGGGATCAAAAGGCACAACGAGCAGCGTGAAAAGCCCCCACATAAATGAGGGTAAATTGGAGAGATTGGGTGGCGTTCCAGGAACCAAGTGGAAGGGATCGAAACAATGAATGTTACAAAACAGGGCTTGGTGTTTGCAAGGGAAAACCACACATGGTGTGTATCACTGTCAGGCACAGACCTGCTGGAACATCTTTAGAAGAGGCTACTGAGGAAGAAGCAGAGAAATATAAACATCTTAAAGGACAAATTCAAGTACTAACAAATGCTACAAATACTGTATTTTTGGGGTTTCCCCTTGGCACACTTGGGAAATGATATTATGGCAATTAGGATCCTTTGAAGGCGCAAGGCAGGAGAGGACTGCCCATGTCCTGAGTTCCACTTCTGTGGACATTGTGCATGTGTTTGCTAGTAAAGCATGTACTATTGTATTTTCTTAACCTATGCAATATTTAATATCTATATAGCATCTCATATTACGGTGTTTATTGTAACATGTATTAATATCTATAATAAAGTATTGATAGGTGACAGTAACACCTGCTGCCACCCCTGAGCTCCCCAAAGGAGTCATGAGGAGTGACAAAAGCTCGTGAACGTGGGCAAACATGAACAAAGCCCTAAGACAAACACCATGAACATAAAGCCACTGCAGTCCAGGTGACATCAAGGACGGATTAGAGGTAGAGATGACAAAGGAACCGTGGCATGATGTGTCACATATCATTGATTTGGGACAAAATTTTACCAATTTTGACCAAGGTGGATGGGCCACTTAGCCTGGAAAAGGAACATGTATAAATTATATGTGTTTGATAAACAGCCTTGTTACTGACTTACCTGCTCCCTTGCTCACTAA
Source organism: Xenops minutus (assembly GCA_035221455.1). Classification (NCBI taxonomy): domain Eukaryota; kingdom Metazoa; phylum Chordata; class Aves; order Passeriformes; family Furnariidae; genus Xenops; species Xenops minutus. The sequence continues at coordinate 27,286,400 of JAWWEE010000085.1, forward strand.
GAACTATGCTTCTGCTATCATGTGACTGACTGAATAGCTTTTTTTCTTCCTTAATACCAGAGATTTTTAGCTACTGATTTTTGAGAAAGGAAAAAATTGGAATTGGTTAGTCCCAAAGAACACAAAATCTAAAATGTCCCTACATTTATTTAAACAAAAATAAAAGTCTAAGTTTAATTGTTCTTTGAATGAGGGAGGAGATGAGAGCCAGGGGTCCACAAGAGCCCTATTGCAGCCCACTACCTGTTCTCAGTGTTTCATATACCTAGAAGTGCACCTTTTCACACCTGAGTGAGTTTCACAGACTTAATGATAATGACAACCCTGTAGCACAAACAAAGTCACAGTTAAGTTTCCCACTAAGTCCTTGGAGTTTAACACTGTCCTTAATGTTGGACACAGAGCTAAATGAGTTTTAATGACCATTTAGATAGACACTCCTTAACATATCATAACAACCCATCCTCAAAAGAAGCACTTAAAACAAATCATTAAATCAGCAAAGCTTTTCTTTTAATAGGATGGGTTGTTCCAAGAGCTTCCTTTTCTGAGCACTGACCCTGTCTCCTCTATATTTAAATATAATAAAGAAACATTAATAACTATTCAGCTAACTGTGCAGTTCTGGGATCCTACAGAATGTTATGCAGAAGCTGCAGACAGGTCTGAATGGTAGTTTTTGAGTTCCTCATCTCTTACCATTCTTCAATTTTGCTAATTGAAAATCCTTAATTAGCTTGATACATCTCTGAAGCAGAAAAGCTAAAATAAGATCATGCTGCATTACATTTCATATCTAGATTTTCCTATTAGTGTCAACTTTTAAGATAATAAAATGGGGATTATTCATATAGAAGAAGTCAGGTAAAAAGCTCTTTTCACAGTAACATTCATCTGAATCTGTCCAATAGTAGAAGAATAAGGGCTTCACTGTAATTTTGTCTAACACCATTTAGAAAAAAATTAATGGATCTGAAGCTCCATCTTTGCTCATGCTGGAAAAAAGCTAGAATTTCTACAAGAATTTTAAATCAGTTATTTTGTACAGATTTTAAGTCTACTATTACAACGTCTTTTTTATTTTTTTTTTAAGATGCAGAACAAAACATTTCTTTGGTTGCTCAGAGCCCTGAGTATATCCCCAAAGCATCTGCAATGACTTGTATTGCATCTTAGTTTGATAGCTTACATTCAGCAATATCTAAACTGAGTCTTTTCCATGATGTAAAATATGTTTGCTAGTAACCCCACCTCTTTCTCATCTTTGAAGACATACTATCCCTAAAGAATACTTCAGATATTTCAGCTTTTAAACAGCCGGAAACATGACTCAGACCTTCTTTGTTCTGGTTTATTTTTCTGGTGAAAAGAACAAAGATTTCATGAACAGGACAAATGTCAGTAGACCCTTGGGTGCCTTTGACGCAGTGGAAAGTCTTCAATTGTTTTCAACCTGATCTGCACATCAGAAGAAACTACAAACAGTACGATGTAGAGCTCTGTAGTTGAGAAGTCGCCAGGCCTCCAGGGATTTAAAGGCAAGGGAGTTACTTCATCAGTCTTGCTAAAACATGTTCAGAGGTAGCTCAGAATCAGGTGTGGGACTGTTGAATCATTTGTCTGACAAGCTTAAATTGAGACAAGAAAATTGTCCCAACAAATACTTGTGCCTAAAGCTTGTGCAGAGAAATGAGGAATGGGGAAGTTATTTTTATTCATTGACTGAAGTGGTTAATACTAGTATGTTAATTTCATCCTTAATATAAGGTTTTGTGTTTAAAGCCAAAATTGTTCTATTGCTCACTGCTCTGCATAAATCTGACACCCTCATGCCCTGCTAGCAGGAGCTACTGCTGTTGATAGCCATTGTCTGTTCAGAGTATTATCCCAAGCAATGCATAGCACTGTGTTTACAAAATAAATATTCTTATCTAACTATGTGTCTATCTATTTCTACAGGTGTATTTAATTAAACAATGAAAGTAAATAATTTTGTGAACAGTGAAGTTAAACAAGATGTGGTTGTCTTTGCATATCTTAATTCACTGCAGATATTTGATAGGATAAACAGTTGCTCTACAGAAGCATCATTGTCATGTGCTTTATGTTGTCTTACAACCTACTTTTCAGAAATACTTCCTAGATCTACCTTCTGTTTTTAATGGAGCGTAGTTAAGTTTACACTGTTTCTTCCCTCTCTCCATGTTTTTATTCTCTGTGGTCTAGAACATGGATTTGACATGATCCCAATTGCAGTCCCATTCTCAGTAGTCACATAGAAATAAACATTTGTGGCATATGACCCTTTGGATGGATTACAGTGCTATATTACAGATAAAACCCCCCGGCTATTTTAAGAAGGAGGAGTCATGACAGGCCTAGAACATTTTATTGCAGTATAGTCACTTTGCCTGTAAATGCTTTTCTTGCTTTGCTGATTTTGTTTAATTAATAAAAACAAAAAAACTACTCTAAAAAGTTTCGGGTCCTAAACTTAAATCAGTGTATTTTTCTCTTTCCCTTGGAGTATTCCTAGAATGTTTGTATCTCAGCTCCAGACAGCAAAGACCTACGTCTAATTTCTTACTTCTTTAAGAAAGCATGTATTAGCTAGAAGTGATCATGTACTACTAATATATCCACCAGGTATCACAGAAGTAATTTGACAGTTTTTGTGACGAGAATACTATAGGGCATGATTCAAACTTGCTTTTTCCTTAGGTGACATTAGAATACAGTTAAGTGTGGTGATTTAGGCAGGTCTAACAGATTGCCACTTTCCAAAATGGCAGTGTCCTTTTCCCTGCTCAGTTCTTGCCTTGTGTTTCATTATTTGCCTTACACCAACACTGATGCTTGATATATTCCTCTACAGGCTGATTCAACTTTTCAGCTGCCTAATCTGGCAGGAAACTAATTCACCGAAATAGTGAAGAATTTAATGCTGGGTTATAGAGTTTTATCAGAATCTGCAAAGTGTCTGGGTAACATTTGCAAAAGGAGGACTGATAAACATGCCATTAAGCAACTTCAGCTCAGAAAAGCAGAAGGATTCTACTCTGTTTCTGGTGATAAACTGTCTACAGCAATCTTCCCCTTAGGGTTCAGTTTCTCAGATGATCCATAGATCATCCATAGATTTGTCTTTCTCTTTCCAGTGATTCCATGCTCAGCTCAGCTCAGGAAGGAGTCACTTCCTCTTATCCATCACTAATTCAACATAGCATTGAAAATAACTGTTCTTGAATATTGTGGAAAAAAAAGTTAGTAAATTGATTCACTAAAGCAGAAACTTTATAAAGTAGGAAATCTGCTCAAAATAAATCCACACTGAGCATTTCAAAAGCACTCACTATTGACAGAACTCTTTTCTTATTAAAGTGTCATCTTTTAACCCCAGCCAGCAATCAAGCTGCTCGCTCACTACTCCATCAGCAGAATTGGGGAGAGAATTGGAAGGGCAAAAGCCAGAAGACTCATGGATTGAGATAAAGACAGTTTAATAGGGAAAGCAAAAGCCACATACACAAAGAAAAAAAGACAACACTAAAACCACAAAGAATTAATTTACTGCTTCCCATGGGCACAGAGGTGTTCAGCCATGTCCAGGAGAGCAAGGCCCCATCACATGTAATAGTGACTTGGGAAGACAAACACCATCACTCCAAACATCCCTACCCCCTCTTCCTCCTCCTGCCCCCCACTTTATATACTGAGCATGATGTCATATGGTATGGAATATCCCTTTGGCCAGTCTGGGTCACCTGTCCCGGCTGTGTCTCCTCCCAGCTTCCCATGCATGCCCAGCCTACTCCCCAGCGTGACAGTACAAAAAGCAGAAAAGGCCTTAGCTCTGTGTAAGCCCTGCTCAGCAATAACCAAAACATCTCTATATTACCAGCTTTGTATTCAGCACAATTCCAAAACATAGCCCCACAGTAGATACTGTGAAGAAAATTAACTTTACCCCAGCCAAAACCAGCACAGAAATCAAAACTAGATGACGTCAACACCAATAAAGCAACAGCAATTGTGGATTTCGAGAATTTCAATTACTGTTCTTAATAAACAAGTTATTAAAAAGATGCATAAGTATTCCATTTTTTGTAGTTATAATAACACTGTGGAATATAAGAATTCATCCATGTTCACAGCTTATCTCCGAAGTACCCAATTAGGCCACTCAATAGTATTATTATCTCCTTTTGCAAACTGCTAAATAACTATGAACTGAAATTATCAGCCATTATCAGACACAGTGCAAAACTAGCACTGTTTATTTACTGTAATTTTATTAATACATTTAATAATTTTTGTGCTATTATTACGAAGTTAAGAAATGTGAATCATGGAAGCATTGAATGAGAAACATGAGACTTATGAATCATCTGCAGTAACTTTGCTCCTGATACGCTGTGTTCTGCGCACATGCCTACCATAGGGTACTAAGCTGGTTGATGTGTTCTTGGTCTTCCATAAGGTGGTATCAAACATAGGAACAAGGCGTAGTGGAGTGGTTAGTGCACTGATACAGAACACATCCATATTATTACATATACTTCTCGGAAGTGTTCTGAGAAGTATATGTTGACATCCCTAACTTGAACCTAATTGCACGAGGCTTTCATGGGACAAAACCCCCTTGCAACCATCCAAAAAGGATTATAAAAGAAAATTGTGAGAAAATACTGTGAATAATGTGCCTGTAGCCAAATAGTATTCTTTAGTGATGGTCTTTCATATTCTTATATTTAGAAGGCTGTAGAGCTTTTGCTTGCTATGAAAATGTAACCTTCAGTCAGATAGTGTCAATAACAGGATAGAGAACACACCATACACTAAACAAGGTGCCCGTATCAGTAGCATATTTAAAACTATGATAATGTAACTTACAGCATCTCAAGGTAACAAGAAATCATGAAGTCTTGCCAGTGTTTTTGACCCCTAATTTAAGTATATATTCAGAAATTAGAATTCTTTCCACTTGCCACTGCTGAATTTTCTGGTGGTGTATTTATTTCACTGAAAGTCTATCCACATGTTGGCAGTGTTTCTTTAAAAACAAATCTTTTAGAAAGTCAGGTAACAAATAACCTGATAACACTGTGTTGAAGAGACATATAATTGTTTCAATAAAATATGATAATTACTGTATTTTTAATAAAAAGTGAAAAGAATTTCAGAGGTTAATATAATCCTTATTTGCTCTTGTTTTAAGGGATAATGATTAAATGCTAATACTTTAATGCTAAATACAAAGGCTTGTGCTAATGCTTAAATCTCAATGTGTTTAGCCCCTTTTTATTTCAGTTATCCATTCTAAGCAGTAGATTGGACTTAATGAGGCTTGTGTGCTGCCTCTTGATGCTAGTTATGCACTATTGTGAGAAAATAGTTATAGAATTGTTGCTGGTATTAAAATTATGATTGTATACTGTCCTTTGAAACATCTGTGTTCATGCATTTGTTCCACAGCCACATTAAAAAATGCTCATTTCTTATGATTCTTGTTAATGTAGTAGCAGAATATTTACAAGATTTCTGCTGAGAAAGTCAGTGCAGTCTGAGTCACAAAATAGTGCAGTGAATATTCACGGTTAAGATGCATGATCACACACACATGTATGTGTACTTTGCAGCTGATGACAGTTGAGAAGAATAGTTCTGAGTGATGTACAGAAACACTGTTTTGAAATCAACTTGCCACTTGGTCAGGCTAACTTTGAACCAGTAGAGGGTATAGTGTGAAATGACAAACAATCCAAATAGTTAAAATGTGACCTTGTTTACCAGGCAGATACTACTGGCAGCAAAACTTCGTATGGATTAGAAACCCATCATTCTCACACTTCTGGCTCCAAAGGCAGCAGGGAACAATAACCAGTTATTAAGGCACCAGTAGTACACAAAAAATGTTTGTGGACCTAAGACATAGTACTGAATAATGACATTTTATCTGGAATAGCTTTCAAGTATTGACAAGCTCTTGAACTAAAAAAAAAAAAAAAAAAAAAAAAAAGTAATTTTGTAGTTCAGCTTTCCTCAGGGGATTTATCTGAAGATCTTATGCTCCTTTAAAATGGCTGATCCTCCCTTTATTGTCTTGGCACCTTTCACTGTAGTAGTTCCTCCAAGATTGAGTCATAGAGCGTAAGCAAGATACTGTCACAGGACTCAAAGAGAAAGAACTAGAGTGTAACTTATATAAGAATCAAATAACATAGGACTCACAGTTAACGAGCCCTGTCTATTTTTATTCCTTTAAGCAATATTTTAAATACATCAATTTTTGAAAACTTTTTAAGTTGTCCCCAATTCTCAAGACTCTGTGTATACTATAGTGTTAGTGGGCCACACTGCTGATAGGAATGGGTAGACAGACATAGCTTTTTTGGGCTTCAGTAATTTTACAAAGAATTGTAAACTAAGGTTCTAATTTTTTTAAGTTTCTAGACTGAAGACTTTTTCCCACAGACTGGTATGGGGAAATGAAAAATTTTGTCTTCCACGGAAATGATGCACAATAGTTGAAAAAATATGCTCATTTTTTTATCCAAGTGTAGAATCATTACAGTTACGGAGCAATAAAATCTCTCCAGCACATATGACAGTTAGGTAGAGGAGAAACAAATCTCTGCATTTCACAGTAGTTTTAATTGGTCTGATTAGGTAAACTAGGATACTCCACTGCAAGAGTACATTTCCAATTCAGTTTTAAGGAAGAAAGGAAGAAAGGAAGGAAGGAAGCGAGGAAGGAAGGGAGGGGGGGAAGGGGGGGAGGAGGGGAGGGAGGAAGGGAAGGAAGAGAAGGGAGGGAAGGGAGGGAGGGAGGGAGCTTTAGCAGCAATGCTACCTTGGCTGTGTGTTGAAAAATATCTCTGTCTTGAAGGAAAAGAACTGTGTAGATGCTATAAAAAGGTTTGTAAGACTGCTGTAGGTGAAACTTTCTAAGTACTATTCATATCTAGAGGGAATCTTAAAAAACTCTTAATGAATACCATGAGATGCACAGAGGTTGGGACAGAACAATGCTCAATAGGATGTCTGGCTGGAATGCAGAGCATGCATTTTGAAATGTCAATGTGTTGTAAGGGGACATAATACTAGGAATATGCAATATAATCACCATGTAACAATGTCAGAGGTAGTCAACTGCACATTCAACAACTACCTTGGATCACTTAGTACTGATATGCAGCAGTATGTTTCAAGCATAATGCTTTGCCACTGCCAAATGGGAAGACAAACTAGAAACAAAGCCAGTCACATTAATACAAGAAAGCTACTAAAAGAAAAAAAACATTTCCATAGGCAGCAGACAAGGTTGCTCCCATATTTAACAAAAAACTGTGTGAGATGAAAGTGTGCCCAAAGAACGCCAGTGTCTAATAATAGCATTACCTCACACAGGCGCTTTCTGTGGCCAAGGCTTCTGGGCACACCCACATGCAGAGAAATCTGATCTAATCATAAGCAAGTGAGGCTGGGACTGGGAAGAAGTGGGAGCATACTGCCTCCCTAAGACAGTCAGCTCTATGGCACTAATGTGGCACCTGAGCTGCCCTAAACACTTGGGCTAAATTCCTAAGGAGGCACTGGAGTCTCCTGCAAAGGACCTTTCTTACATCCAGATTCCCCTTGGAAAGAAGCTTACAGACTCTGATGCTTAGCTTCTTACAAATCCAAGTGAAAAAGAATTCAAGTAGAAAGATGAAAAGTTCTTAGACACAAAGGGAGGACTAAACTTTCTATGTATGATGAGATGGTTTTGGGTATATAATCTTTAAATAGTTTTGTGGGGTTTTTTTTGTTTGTTTTACAAAATGTGTATTTGTTTGAGATTTGAATACATTTAGCTTTATTTAATTTTCCTTTAGTTCCTGTTCCTATAAGCATCAGAAAACACCATCTTATGGAAAAATAGTTGCCTAGCTAAGGAAAAGAGCTTTTCCATTCATTCAGACACAGTAAGATATGAGCAAAAATTGGATAAAAAATTCAAAAAAGAAAAAACAAAACAAAACAAAAAAAAAAGAAACAAAGAAAAACAAACAAACAAAAAAAAGAATGGTTACATGAGGAAGATGTGATTATGTCATCTCGGGATTTTTTTATATCCCCCCTTCATATGCCAACTGATGAATCACAGAATAATACAATATTCTCTGAAAAAATTTAACCTGTCATGTTCCTTATAATATTGAAATATTCCTACCTGCCTAACTACTTTTGAGGTCCAGTTATTTGGCATATTTCATCTTACAGATAATGTATTTAAACTACAGAACAACTTTGTCCTTCAGCTATCAAAAAATTGGAAGTACACTGACACATCTTGTACATCTGTGCTCGGTAACACTGAGAGTGCTAAATAAAAAAAACTTAGTGGGCAACTCAGGCACTTCCTAGAACTAGTTCAGAATTTTTAGTGTAAACTATATAGTTTTGGAAAAGTATATTTGCCAAATCGCATTTTTCTACCTGAAATATATTGTTGCCAATTAAATGTTATTTGACAAAGATTTTTCACATCAGATGTGGGATTCTTTGCTGAATTTAAAGAGAGATTCATCTAATTATTTACTTGGCAGTTATAGTAGTCATCTAAAATGCAGGTGTCTTAGGATATGTCTGTATTTGATGTTTGACTCAACCTGAATATGAAAATCCTTGCCTGTGCTGAATAAGAAATACTAATGATGGCTTGTGCTGTCCATATTGGGCTGTCTACACTGTTCTTGTTTTGGACTAATCACTATGGACAGAAACTGCAGTGTAGGATGACTGCAGACAGAGAATTTTAGAACTTGCATCAGCCATGTTCTCTGGCTTAGCATGTGCCTGTAAAAAACACAGAAAAAGTAGCTCATCCTAGGTCTAAACAATTGTCTGATCTGCCAAGATCTTACTGAACTATAGTAAGGATCAATTATAAGTCCTGAAATATTTGTGTGAACTTGAAGATAGCAAGGACTCGATTTTAGGTCTTTGTGTCCTAGCTAACACATTAATATCACTGCCTTATACACAAGATGTATTATGCCTTAGATGGTTTTAAGGTCAAATCTCTCCCCTAACAGAGGAGTTGCTAAGGTCACTAGTGAGACAGAGGGTGTGATTTCTGCAAGCCTGAGCATTTGTCACCTCTGGGTCAGGTAAAGTTAGAACAGTAATCTGAGTAACCAAGCCCTAGGTAAATGTCCTGGTTACTAGCAACTGAACAGTATAAAACTTTCTCATGTTGGTGGGGGTTTTGTTTGTTTATTTCTGATTGGGGGTTTTATGTGTGTGGTTTTTGTTTGGTTTTGTTTGGGGTTTCAGTTGGTTGGTTTTGGTTTGGGGTTTTTTCTTTTCTTTTTTTTTTTTGGTTGGTTGGGGTTTTTTTCTTTGTGTGTGTGGGGGGGGTTTTGTTTTGTTTTTGGTGGGTTTTTCCCCCCAGCAGATTGAAAATAGCTTTTAACTTTTCTAACTTCATCCTTACATAGACCCCAGTATTGTTTTCAGATAAGCTGTCCTTCCAAATTCTCTCAGTCCTATAATTACACATTTAGTAAAAATTCCTGATTAGTTTATTGGGTAGAACGTGGATGGGAAAATGTCACCAGTGGTGAAGCAATTCAATCAGAAATGCCACTGTAGTGTAATAAGCTACCTTCAAAGTAGATTCACGTAAGAAATTTTATTCATCAGACTATATGTTTGCACACAATCATTTATCATGAATCCAGTTATTTCGATAATGAACAGTAGCTCATTACATTACTGTAACTTGACCTCTGACTGATCTCTTCTCTCTAAGACTTCAGGGTGGCCAGGTATACTATTGTCTGTGAAAGTATTTTCTTTTAAAATTTAGTTAATCATCTTCAAATACATCACTTTACAATTATTTCCTGCAAAACTACATGAGGAAAAAAAATAACATGAGGAAAACATGGAGAATACCATGAAACAAAGCAAGCACAGAAAATGGATGAAAACTACCCAGCAGCAATGACTGACCATTGCCAATAGCAAGCTGTATGATGTCGAATGAATACTGTTTGGCAATGGTATTTGTTCAGAATTGGAAGACCAAATTAGCAATGGCCAAGCAAAAAGAACAGCTTCCAATAGGCCATTTGTACAGGCAGTGAGTAATATATTTTCTAGTCCTTTCAGAGAGGACTATTAGGGCTATTAAGAGATTTAATTGGTTGTCAGATTTTCATGTTATTAAACATAGAGAAAAATATTGCTGTATACAGTAGTATTTCTCTTTCTCTGGGACCCTGAACTTTATAGGAAGTACAAGATATCAGGGAGCAGCTCCTCACATTGTTATCAATTTGCTTTCTCCAGGGCATGCAGATGAGTACTGGCTGTACTAAATAGTTGTAAGTTTCTCCTCTAGCTACCTACTTTTACTTTCTAGTGGCAGAGCACTTCTCCAACAGAGGAGAGTGACTGTGATCACACGCAGCCACTGAATGGTAGCTGAATCTCACCTCTCCACACAGTGATGGAGATTATAGGTAAGATAAAAGCAGATGAACTTGAAAAACATGCGAAGAACACTGTTTCTGTGTTGTATGTGGCTAAAACAAGACCTTAGAGAAGTAATGCATTTAGCCAAAATGCACATGGAAGATGAACCATGATGTAAAAACCAACTAGAGATAACAGTGTGATCACATACAGCATGTCTAAGCTCCCAAAACTCTCAGAGTGGGGTGTAGTGTTCAGGACTTGGGTGTGAAAGGGTGTTTCAATTTAGTTAATCAGGCCTTGTAAAATCCTTAGATTTTGCAAACCTAGCTGCACAATTTCAGCCTTTTATCGTATGAGGCAACTGGATACTTCATGAGTGTGTTTTCACAGGAATAAATTAGCTTCTTTCCATCAAAAGGCTCAATTTATTAATTTCTATCAATCTTGGTAGTAGAAGTCAAAAACACTGTAACTGCTGACTTACTTGAATTACTTGTATAGGGTATTTTTTTGACTAAATGCCTTTAAGGCAGCATACCAATAAAACCCCTCTAGAATGCTGTGCTTTAGACTCTTAAACGAGCCTACTGTCTTTTTGTGCTTTTACATACCGCTTACTGATCTGGAGAACAGGGAAGTGGGGGGAAACAGGGTATGATATAGTACACAATTTATTTCATCTATTAGTGCCTTAACCATTTTGAAAATTCTAAAGTAATAAGGTGAAGAAACACACTGTACTTTCAGCTAGGAGAGAAAATTAATTAAGAACTTGCCATTAAGTAAAAAGAGTTAAAACCAGTACACTCCTCTCACAGGCTTCTGACATTTTTAATTCTAGAAAATTTTTCGGACTACTACCATGAGGAGAATCCATTTTAGACCACCATTGCAAAGAAAGCCTTCAAGAGTGTGAAATCTCCACAGAAGGAGATGGAGAGTTTAGACAGAGAAAAATGAAGAAATCATTTGACTTAAAGTCATATAACAGGTAATTGACAGAGCCAAAACTAGAATTAAGGTCCTCTGACCCATAGACATGTGTTTTCTACTGGACTATTTTTCTGAAGCAAATAACTTCTCTATGGAAGGACCTCCAAAAAATCTATTTTCTGTGTCCTTCATTCTTCCAATTGAGTCAATTCAGCCTGCAACCAAAAACTTTTAGCAATATCACATCCATTTTTTTTTCTGTTACCAAAACTGTAAAAGACAAAAATAACTTGAACAGTGGAATAGAAGGAAATAGGAAAAATTATCTACTCAGTTTTCTGTCATTAAGCTCTAAAGAAAGTATTTACCCTGAGATTTTCTTTCTGAATGAACACCATACCCAAATCATGACCACCATCAGAGAACAGAAGCACTTAATTACATCCTTTCTCATTGACAGGACCCAAGGGAATGGCCTCAATTTGCGTCAGAGGAGGTTTAGCTTGGATATTAGAAACAGATTCTTCACCCAGAGGGTGGCTGGGCACTGGAACAGGGTCCCCAGGGAAGTAAGTGGCCACAGCACCAAGGCTGACAGAGTTCAAGAAGCATTTGGGCAACACTCTGGGGCACACTGTGTGACTCTTGGGTATGGTTCTGTCCAAGGCTAGGAGTTGGACTCGATGATCCCTGTGAATGCCTTCCAACTTGGCGTATTCTGTGATTTAGGCCGTATAGATCAGACATCACACAATCTGTTTTCAGCCTCAATTCAACAGCCAGTCTGAGGCTGTTGAGATTCTTTTCTAGCTGGTTGAGGTTCCTAGTGATGGTATCCAACACAATTCCATTGATTTACAGCCAGAATCCATGGTTTTCCAGAGGCTTACAGACAACCTTCATCTAGAAAAGGAAATGTCAATCAGTACCTGACCAGGGTCAACTTTAGTCAAGTGCCTCTACCAGAAGAACAGTTTCTATCAAAAATAGTAGACAAGGTAAACAATGACTTCAAAATATGTAACCATACCTGTGAGTTGTGAGCTTTCGTTATCCTGAACTCTAAAGCTATGTATGAGGAGAGACTCATGCATGTTCCTAACCACTGACTTGTGAAAATTCGTAAGATCACAGAAATAAAATGAGTGTGTTTTTCTGAAAATCAATGCTCCAGCCCATTCTGGCTCTATTTTATGACAAGGTCTGCTCGTCTTTTGACTACATTTTTCATATCAAGGAACAGAGAAACTTATCATAGAATAAAGCACCCACTGAATTTTGTAGAACTTTTTAATAATTATTAAAATAACTCTTTTTAGGGCAGTTTTCTCAATAAGAAATTCCTTTAATTTTAGTAAGAATTAAATAGTGTAAGAACTACCTTTGGTATTAAATCCTTTGACCTACTATGTGGCGTCTAAAGGTAGCCCATTGCTAGGGATTAATTAACAAGTGTAAGGAACAACAGAACAAATAGAAACACACATTTTCAGCTTCCAGAAAACTTGTGTGAGACAGTCATTATTGATCATATGCATGCCTATTTTGTGAACTACATATGTTTTCCAAAATAAAGCCAGAACACAAACACAGTTATTAGAAGATTAAATCTTCTGTGTAAATTAAGAAGGGTTACACATACTATGGTATTGCCTACAGCAGTACATTTGGAGGACACTAGATCATATCATACTGTATAGATAAAGACCAAACTAACACAGACATTGCGCAAAATTGTTACCATTTACTAGATAAATATCTAAATTTTACCTCACTGTCTTTCCCTTAATCAACCTGTCATGGCCCAATAATAAAAGACAAAAGTTTAATGAAATTAATTGTGATATTTTGTGCTTTTAATTTGTTTGTTGGTTTGTCGGTTTGTCTAAACATCTTCTAACTCACCCCAGAAAAGTAAAATGTATTCCAAAAAAAATTAGTTCTAACAGAGAAAAAAGCTAATTCAAATCTGTGAAGATGAATATAAACACTTTCCAGCTGTAATTATAATATTGGATTGCATCCTCACAGTGTTCTTTGGAATTTGGTTTATTCTTAATTTTCTTGGAAACATAATTCCAATTAAAAGCATATCTCTTTACCCTGACAGCCAGTAAGAGTGACTTGTTACACAAAATTTCGGTAAATCTAGTTTATTTCTTACTATTAGAAGAATCACTCTATGTTACTTTAATCTCCTGACACCATGTAAACTAAATTGCCTTTTATCTAGTTCATAGTTCACTTCTTCCAAGGATGTATGGACTGCATGCTTAAGTTTCTTCTGCAATTACAGCAAATAATCACCCATATTTTCTCCCTGCCTCTGTGATAAAGATAGTTCCTTGCTCCTGACATCTATCTACATTATGAATAACTGGTATTAAAATAAGGGCAAAAGGAGAAAGAAAGAAAATATTATTTAATAAAACCTGACTTAGGACAAAACAAGAAAAGCTAGAATCACGTTGAGAAGCACTTCTCAGTAGTATATCTGGCTATTAGCTGTCTTGGTAGATATCTGACCATCTCAGAAGGCTGATTTACCTTGGATAACACTAAGTTGCTTGTCAGAGGTTGTCTAAGGAGAAGAGAAGCACCTACAGCTTCCTCAGAGTTTAGTGGGAGAGATGCATACCATCTGTGATAATCAGATCATAATTATGTTGACGGAAATTTGGAGATTTGACATAATTTTTAAAACTTGCATTTTCAAGTTATATTTTTCCTTTGTAGGTTTGTGGCATACTGTAAGAGCTGCAAATCACCTAAATTAGGTGAGATCACATGTCACTGAAGACTATCTACTGAGCAGTACTACTATCTACAGGCTACTTATCGGTACTAGTCATCTCCAGCATTTTTAGCTCTGTTGAATTTAAGGAACAGGAAGCATACAGTACTACAGTGAAACATCTGCCAGGATGCAAAAAAAAAGTTTTTACTAAAATACTAGTGAATTGAGTTAGAATGTTTCACACAGAGACCAGAGATGTAAAGAGTAAGGGAGACCCACTCAGTAAACCATGGGGTTCAGAGTGGGCCACCTTGCTTTCTAAACTCCTTATGGATCCTGGAGATGGCTAGGTCCAATCATGTTAGACTTGGCCTGTTGTTTATGCCCAGTGGAATAATCTATACAATGTTTATAATCCTGTTGAATAGCTCCATGGATTAGTAAGTTTAAATTTTATCATATTATTATCATAATATTAACATATTATCAGCATTATTTCAGTCACGTACTGAGGATCTGTCACAAGTAAGTGATCTCTCCATCTTAGGTAAGGAAGGATCTCCTAGTCTTGGGTAAGGAATTTCAAACTTCCTGAGGCATCCCTGCTGAAAGGGAGAGTCACCTGGCGTGCAGCCCAACTGCAGTTCAGGGAGAGCTCAAACTGGGCCCATCCTGATAGTAATATTTATAGAGTGAAGTAATTGGCTGTGAGTCAATAGTATAGAAGATGGATGTCTTCATTTTAGAGGTACTATCTTGTTCTGTACTTTAATTATCTTGTATTTTTGGGTCTTGAAACCACCTCTGGAAATACTTTTCCAAGGCACTTTTACTTCTTTGTGTATGAGCCAGGAGCTTAAAAGCATGCAGGTTCACCACAGGGAGTGAGGCCTGTTGCTCCTTAGTCTGAACAAAGTTATGGTTAGGGGTCAAATGTGTCTGTCACAATCATAAGACCAATGCTTATCTTATATAATCTTTGCTGTGATTTTGTTTATTGCACTTTAATGTACTTGATATTTTTCTCTCATACTGACTTAGAGGTAAAGTATTATAGAAGTTCATGTTTGCATTCAGAAAATAGCTTGGAATGAGATGACTTTCTATGAGTTTGTGGAATTTTGTGTGAAAAAAATATGGGTTTTATAAAAACTGAAGAAAATATTCAGAATTTTAAATATGAATTTACATTTAAAGCAATGTAAATATATCACACACACACACACACATATATATAGTGAGGTCATGTTTTCACTCCATTTTAATCCTTTTATGAATTTACACTCAACTAATACAAAAGACTGTCTAATTTTCATTTTCGAAGCCAGTGATGTCAGTTCAAGTTATCAGCTGAATCTACGTGAATACTGCATTTTTTCAGGGTGCTGGAAACCTGCCCAATACACAAACCAGAAATGATTTCATTGGCTATTTATCAGTCTACCTTTTTGACAATCTGTCCTTCCTGAGCAAGCTAATTGTTAGCCAAGTACAGTGTGCACTGCTGATCTGGGGCAGCTCATATTTATACACGACCTAAAGCTTCTTAATACATTAGATCATGGAGGCAAGGAACAGTATTCTAGTCCATAAACAGAGTGGCAAAGAGAAGAAAACATCTGAGGAGTTTTTGTCACTCACCAAGGAGCAGAACTGCTATGCTGCACCATTTAAATGTACCAGATGGCAGAATCAGGGAATAAGAAAGGTCAATGAAACCATTTGCATTCCTATATTACATGGCAAGCATAAGAACTGTAAATCAGAGAGATGTGTTACACTGGATTTGACTTTGTTTGACATTATTACAGCTGACAAACAGCAGATAGGGCAAAATAAGACCAACCCTAAGGACTTGCTGTTATTAAATAATAACCAAAATATTGGTTCTACCTACTGTAACCACCCTGGCAAAGTTTTGTTTACCTTCTAACAGAAGGCCAGTCATTTCCTTGCCTAGCTGAGCAGAAGATGTTAATTATTCTCTTTCTAATTTCTTAATAACATATGAGAGAGAAGCAGAAAATAATGTTCTAGTTGCTTTGCATGATCATTTTGCCAGGCATTTATTATATAATTTGCAATTTATTAATCAGCAGAGTAATAATATTATTAAAATCTATATACTTTACCTTTAAGGAGAAATCCACAAGTCACAGAAAGAACTCTTAGATGCAGCTGCAGTTTACAGATACAGGGCTGTGGTAGCAGGTCCTGGTTCAGCCCTAGAGTCATGTGTGATGTCTATATTTATAGTCTCTTTCCAGTCAGGTACTCCAAATACTGTGGAAAATTTTTCAAGCGCACCAAAAAGAAGTAGAGGAAAACATTAGGAATGGAAAGAGGGTAGGTTCTAAAAACCACTTGATAATAATATTTGATGTTTTAATCTAATTGTAATTCATACACATGCACAAAAATACTGCTCATTAGTTTTCTACGAACACATCTTAGGACTGCTTAAAAAGAAAACTGTCAGTCAAAGGCCTTATTTCCTATGATTTCCAATCCAGTGGCTGTAAAACTAATGTTTTCATTAAAAAAAAAAAAAAATGAGGAAGGGGAGGGAAGCGCAAGAGAGGGGAGGGAAGGGGGTGCAGCAAACCCAGAAATTACTCAGATGCTAGAATTTGCCAGAACCCAGGAAGCCTGTCATCAAGAAGGCCAAGGGCTCATAATAAGTCTGGCACAGCTGAGTAGTTTGAGAACAAACAGAGTATACCTTCCTGAGTCTGTGTGTCACCACACCTCTAATGTAGAACATAATATAAGAATTACATTGGTTTTGATTCAGTTAATGCTCTTCCCAAAAACTTCAACTGAATATAACTAATGTTTAGAGCTTCTTCTTCTTACCAGTCTCCCATACAAGATTGTTGTCTAGGTAGGCGTAGTAGTCAGACATTTATAGCACTGTGAGAAATTCCTGGAGTCACCAAAGTCCAGTTCTCAGCTATAAAAGGCAATCATGTTACTGAATCACTTCCATTTCTATGAAGAAAAATTTTCTGCAGGAAAGTATGGATTAAATCTATTTCCTTTCTCTGTTTCTTTTTAATTTCAATTAATAGTATCATTCTTTGAAAATAATACTTTTTATATCAACAATCTTATATAGAATATATTTACTTACTTAATATTTATAGAATGCTAAGTGTTGAAAGGGACCTTAAAGATCCTTTAGTTGCAACATCCCCCGGCTATGGGCAGAGACACCTTCTACCAGACCAGGTTCCTCAAGGTTTTGAACACTTCCAGCATTGTGGCAGTCACAGCCTCCCTGGCTAACCTGTTCTAGTTACCTATTCCTGTTCCAGTAACCTGTTCCTGTTCCTCTACCACCTCCATAGTAGAGAATTTTTTCCTGATATCTAACCTAAATTTCCTCTCTTTCAATTTGTACCCATTAAAACTTATTCTATTATGATTCTATTCTATCACTACAGTTCCAGATAAAGGGTCCCTCTTGGTCTCCCCTGTAGACCCCCTACCCAAACTGGAAGGTTGCTGTGAGGTCTCCACACAATCTTCTCTTGTCCAGGCTAAACAGCCCCACCTCTCTCAGCCTGTCTTTGTAGAGCTGGTGTTCCAGTCCTCTTACCAATTTCGTGTCCCTCCTCTGGACTTGCTTCATGTCCCTCTCAAGTTGGAGGCTCCAGAACTGTTTGCAGCACTCCAGGCGGGGTCTCACAAAAGCAGAGTGAAGAGAGAGAATTCACTCCCTCGACTTGCTGACCACACTCCTTTTTGATGCAGCCCAGGATTCCCTTGACTTTCTGGGCTGCCAGTGCACATTGCTGAGTCATGCTGAGTTTTTCATCAACCATCACCCCCAAGCCCTTTTCTGCAGGGCTGCTCTAGATCACCTCTCCACCCAGCCTGTAGGTGTGCCTGGGATTGCTGGACTCAGGTGTAGGACCTTGTACTGCAAAATAAATAATCAACATTTTACCTCTGATATTTTGGCTTTTCATTGTGACTCATAATAATACCAGAAGGCAATTTCAGTGTTTCTTATTAAAAAAGACTGTCTTTTCCCACCATTCTTCTATTATTAGAATGGCAGCAGTTAGAGTATTTTGATTGCATCAACACATATGTCATGTCAGTTTTGTAACTATGTAAGGATTGTTCCTCCCTTCATGGCACCACATACCATTTTGAGAAAGTAGCAGATGAATATATTAGACTACAATGAGACAGGGTTTTCTTTGCATTTGTTATTCATTTAAAACAAATATTTAGGCACCATTATAATTACTGGAAAATTAATGCCAGTTAAAGACATAATTGCTATTCCATGCTTTGCGTCAAGCAAATTTAGGCTTAGACCTGAGTAACTCTTGGATAATAACCATCTGGACTAAGGGCCAGGAACTCAAAGGCTGTTAAGCACTGGTATCCCAAATAATCATGTTTTACTGAGCCAGTGTAAAAGACAAAGTGGGAGTTCACAAGAGAATATAAATTCATGAGAGAAAGAGTGATAACAAATTACTTAACATGTTAAAGGGTTTTGCAGATTGCACTCTTAAAAGATATTTATTCTTTCCTGTTCATTTTGGTGGCAAGAGTTATTCCTCAAAGCTGGATTCAGTCACTGGAGACTCACACATGTGATGTTTTTTCCAGCAGCAGTGAGGTCTGTGTCAGGAACCACTCTAAATTCCAGCTCCACTCTAAAATCCTCTCAAAATCTTGTTTGTGACAGACACCAAGCAGCTTCACAAGCCCAGCCTCTACTGGGCACATGATCAGTCATCTTGCCAGTGGCCTGTGAATAGAAGTGCTGTTGAGGAGAAGAAAGTTGCAGTGTGGATTCAGACCATGCCTTCCCTTTAGCCTTTACAGCAGATCTAGCACTCTGTTCTCTTGTTCTTGTTTTCCCTCACCTGCTACATCTTCACCTGCTGCAGCTCTTCTGATGAATGATCAACTCCAGTTTGAGTGCGTGAATGCTACGTAGCCAAGACATTCTTTTTGGTTGGGGAAAAGGAGGAACCTGAGATTCATTGTAGGGTTTGAAATTATACTTTATGAATATATTTATAGTCTTCTAAAGACAACATCAAGTGGCAAACCTGAACTAAGCACTTCAATATATGTACTTGAATATCTGTTCTTGAAGTCTGCTGGTCAAGTATGACGGGCTCTGTAAAGGTGTATTCTGCAAAAGATCAGTCTAGAAGCCAACTGAATTTGAAACTCCGCAGGTAGACAAAGTGTAAGTTAGAGCCAGGCTGTCAGCTAATGTGAATTACCACAATCCTCTGGTCCTATTCCCATTACATCTCTACCAATGTCACAATAGCAAACCTGAATCACAGTCTTTTCTCAAGAACTGTCTGTTACTAAGAGAAAAGGAAGAGATTTTGCCTGCTTTACACGAATGCAAATCTTGTCAACCAGCAATGAAAAATGACAGCCAAGAAAATTTGAGTTCTGGGATTTCTGCAGCATTTGTCTCCTGGAAGAGGTTAGAATAGATAAGAATCAAGAAATATCCTCCTTTCCCAGTGCCTGCCTAAGATGAGGCTTTTCCTCACTGTGACTAAGAAATCTTTAACTTCCTTTATGGACTACGTGGTAGAGCAGAGATTCCTCTGCAGCCTGTAGTGAGGACCATAGTGAGACAGGCTCTCCTCCTGCAGCCCATAGAGGTCCATGCTGGAGCAGATATCCCCACTTGGAGCCCATGGAGGACCCCATGCCAGAGTGGGTGGATATTCCTGAAGGAGGCTGTGACCCTGTGGTAAGTCTGCAGTGAAGCTGGTTCCAGGCAGGGTTTGTGGACCGGTGGAGAGAGGAACCCATGCTGGAGCAGGTTTGCTGATGTAATACTCATTGCTTACTGTTTCACTACATAATTGGAATATTTAAAGAAACACAAACTTCAGGAAAATTTTTGCAAATATTTGTTTTCTGCTTTGGTCCTTTTCAGAAGTGATCTGGTTGGAAGGAGCTCTGCAACCTGATCTAGTTCAAGATGTCCCTGCTCATTGCAGGGGTGAGTTGGACTAGGTGACCTTTAAAGGTCCCTTCCAACCTAAACTGTTCAAACAATTCAAGCTTTGATGCTGTGCCGTTGAAGAACAAAGTCTGATCTGAATTCTTTCAAAGTATCATTTATGTTTATTCAGGGGAAAAAAGTAAAAAACATCTTCAGTCACTACATTTCACCATTCCTTATTAAAAGTTATCACAGACACCAGCTGACACAATTAGACATCCCCCATTTGAATTTTCACTGAATATTTTAAAGGGAGATACTGAGGATCACCAACTTTTTTCTCCAAAAACAAACAACATCCCCCAACAAAACAACCAACCAACCAACCAAAAAACTCCAAACCTAAACAAAAAATATTTTCTTTGCCGAAGATGGATGCAACACTAGAGACTGTTACGAAGTCTTCAGTGGATAATCAGCAACCACTAGTCTCTTCATGGTTCAAACTATGAACGTTCTTTAAAAACTTGGTGAATTCTGAGAGCTTCAAGGTGGGTTAACTTCGTTTGGACACCAGGTACCCACCAAGCCTCTGCACCCTTGTCCTCAGCAGGATGGGGCAGAAAATAAGATGGGAAACATACCCTCATAGATTGAGATAAAGGTAATTTAATGAAGCAAAAAAGACTGTTTCATGCATGCAAGCAAGCAAATGAACTAAAAAAACAAAAATATTTTATTCTCTATTTCCCATTGGCAAGTAATGTCCAGCCACTTCCCAGGAAACAGGGCTTCAGTACATATAGCAGATGCTTCAAAAGATAAACATCATCAATAATTAATGCCTCCCCTTCCTCCTCATTTCCCTTTGCTTTTGTATCTGGACAGACATCACATGGCATGGAATATCCCTTTGGTCAGTTTGGGACAGCTGTCCCAGCCACGTCCCCTCCCAAGATCTTGCCCACCCCCAGCCTGCTGGCTTTTGTGGGTAGAATGTTGGAAGGACAGCACTGATGCTGTGCCAGCACTGCTCAGCTGTTATCAGTTGATAACATTGGTGTGTTATCAACACCTTTCTAGCTACCAATGCAGAGCATGGCTCTGTGAGGGCTGCTGTGGGGAAAATTAATTCCATCTCAGCCAGACCCAATACAAGTGCAAAGGCTGTAATAGGTGTGTGCGAAAAAGACCTTTGCTATTTCAGCCAGGTATTTTATTTGGGTGAGTTACATTATCTTAACTGACAAGTCTGCCATTTGACTGTATTTGAACAACCTGCTTCTGTTTAAAGCTCCTTTTATGGTTTCCAAGCATGCTAAAATACAAATCTGCATCTGAATTACTAGCAGGGCAGTCACAAAATCTCTCATTATGTAACATAGCCACGTTTGGACATCCGTAAACCAGCAGGCACTAGATAAATGGGATCAATTAACCTGGTATTGAGTCCAATGGAATGAAATGCCTGAGAAGAGAACATTGACTCAAGGCATAGGAGTAATTTATTAAAGAATCAGAGCTGCCTTTGTTGCTCTACAGAATTGCAGGCCTCAGCAACTACTGTGTGTATGTTTTCCTGGCAGGAGCTTGATTATTGTGAAACACCTTGGTACTGTTTGGTTACAGAGCATTTTCCTCTTCTGTACAAGCTAAAGCAGGAAAACAACCTACAAAATTTAACTGTAGGAAAACTGCTGGTGTTGAGAGGCAAGATCCTTTTGTCAACACTGTGTGATCGGGAGCTACAAACATGGTTTGCGTTCCTGCTGCATATTCAGAATTTGACAGGAAAGCTGGGAATTAAGGAACTTGTGACCCAGACAAGGGGTATTGGAGCTGTTTGCTTCACAGAGGTGCACCAGGACAGACAAACACATTGCCAATGACAGTTGCTGAGTCTCAGAGGCACAAAGCAACACTTGATCTGGATTATCTGGAACAGCATTCTTCTTCCTTAGATCCACAGTAGGCAGGAAATCAACAGCAAAATATGCAGGCCCATCTTTCAAAAGTGTTGTAATTGTAATTACAACCTTCAAAAAGGTTGTAATTGTTGTATGGCCAATCCAAAAAATCAAACTGGAGAACTGTTCCCTTTTATGTGTTAACTAAAACCTCAGGAAAATGAGGTATAACAAGATATCTGAGAGTCACTAACTCATTCTTCTGCTTGAAGGAGGGAAATGTTAAAACACAACCAATAGCATAATAGAATATTCTGTTTTCACTGTAGGTTTGGAAATGCTAGAATCAAGGTTGCATGCAGAAACTTAATTTGACATGTTACTTGCAGTTTTTATAATTGTCTTTAATTACAGGATTATGCTTCATGTTTCCATAGAACTCAGGTTCAATTACTGCACCAACTGGATGGATTGCTTGCTGGAAGCCTATGTTCAATATTACCTTCCTTCTTTTCCTTCACACATGTCACAGGGCCTCATTCTTTACATGGCAAATTGAAAAGATTATGAAATTTCTCGCATCTCTTGTCCCAGTAGTTGCCACTAGTGTATTTCAGAAGTACCTATATATGATCACTTGCCCAGTTGCTGAGGCTGAATTCATTGTGCTGCAGTGTGTGCTTCAGCTCTTCAGAGGAATTTTTATGGGTTGCTGTGTTAATTTCCTGAAGTCTCTGTATTTGAGCTACCCCTCAACTCCCCGCAATTGATCAAGGCAGTATAAATGTTTCTTATCATGCAAAACATTCTGTTTTAGATGTTTCTTATCATGCAAAATGTCTTATGTGTCTGTTCTAATTCTCGGCTGAGAAGCTCATTTTGAAGAAATCCTCATTTCTAATCTCTGACCAGTGAAAATTGGTCATTAAAAAATTATGAAGATGAATTATTGTGATATTTTTCTTTAGAAATGAACAGGTTGACTCCTGTAGAGTATTATTTCTTCTTCATTATTATATTGAAAAAGTACTTAGGTATTCTGAGCCTGATGAGAACAAAGGTTAAAAGAGATGGAGAATTTTTTTTTCAATCCTTTTGGTAAGTCTGGGAGCTGTTTGTGGGTTTCCAAATTGCCACTTCCACAAATTCTAACAATGTGATGTGAAATCCTTTAAAAAAAAAAAAAAAAAAAAAAAAGATGTTTCCTAATTCGGAAATCTATTTAGCCTACAGAAACTAGAAATAAGCTCAGAAAAAAAGGGGAAAATTTTTCTTAATTCCTTTCTTTTTTGTGTGAGACAGCTCTGGAATTTCATTGTAATGATGATGCTTCCAGAATAATGGACCTAAAGCAATGCAACAATGACATTGTCAGCAGGGTCTTTTATCTTTCTCTGTGCTTCATCAAAAATTTCCCTCTATATTGAAACTACGGGTTTGGTTTTCCACATAAGAGAAAAGGCATCATGCTATGGTATGAGGGAGAACCTTCTTCACAGACAGAATCTGCACAGTATGCCACAGAAAAACCCATTTGAGGTCTGTCCAATGTTGTATGAAAGCAAAGCTTGCAGCATCTGAGGGGGCGTAAGACTCACTGGCTACCTATAATCTTCTTTTTATGCTATCTAATTAAAATGACGATTTTTTATTGGGCCTTCCTTAGTTAGATCTGGAAGGAACCCTGAACTATTTTTCCTGCCCCAGTGCTGTTCTCCTGACACATGGCAATGTGGTTAGCATAACTAATGCTATTTTATACAGCAAACAGTCTTTCTCTGTGACTGATCTAGTCACATATCAGGCTCCTTCCTTCCTTTCATTGGGTCTTGAAGTCCTGCACAGCTGTCAGACTTCTCCAGCTTCATATCATTGTGGTTTCTGGGCACCTCTTTACAGCCTTGAAGGTCTCAGGCACCTGGCCAAAAAGATTGTGATGACCCAGTCACAGAAAAATGAAGTGTAATGGCACGCAGAGCACTGTCTATAAAATCAAACAAGTTACAAACATTAAGTAGCACTTGACCACAACTGCTGCTGGACAGTAAAATTTGTGATCCCCTAGTGGCCAGGGACACCTCCACTGTTGTCTGCTTCCTCTGAAGACTGAGTATAGATTATGTTTGTTATATGGATACTGTAAGTATCCAATCTGCAGAGAGTCCAAGTGATTAAGAACCATAAGTTAAAGTGTACTATAAAATTCAGTGCTATGCTACTTCTAAAATTATACTACAGTGGTATCACTTACAAAAATCCTGTGCTAGTGTGATCATAAAATTCTATGCTGTGCTTATAACAAAGTTATGTTAAAAAAAAAAAATAATTGTAACTCCAACTTAGTGCCATTATTCTGCTGAGGATCTCCAAAGGAATCAGTTTGTCACTATAGTTACAGTTGATAAGAAGAACCATAGAATCATTAAATAATCATAAACAAGGTTTAATAGTGACATCTCAGTTAGGTAGATATCAGGCATATTCATATGGAAAATTGTCCTGCTGTGCCAGTGCAGGCTTTTGGGTCAGACTGTGTTCTGCCTTATGCAGCACAGAAACACAGGAACTGGTAAGAATACAGATAGGAGAGCAGCTTCATAGAAGCACAGACCAATTTAAGTTGAACAGACTCTTCAGGCATTCTGGACTACTGTCCGGCTGAAAGCTGGGCCAGTAAAAATCTAATTTTTTTTTTCCATAGCCTAAAGCCATAATAAGCAGATGGATTTTCACCTTTCTATATTTCTTGTGGATATTTCAATGTGAAGAGTTGAGCAATGCTAAAAATTTTGGACTTTTTTTCATGTAGGATAAATGTAAAGTTAGATAAAGCAGCACTGCTTCAGTATTTATTAATACAGAACGTTCTTCACTCTGTGTGTCACTTGCTGCTTTTTCTTCTTTATTTTAATTTGAAATGCACTGCATGTACTGCAACACTTATTACACATGAAAACTAGAAGCATGAGAGGAAACAAATATCTTATAAATTCCAGAGTAGATGCTACTTAACTTCATTATTTAATTAAATTAATATGATTAGAAGTGTGCTCCCTTAGCACTAATGAATGACTTGTGTGCAATAATATGCACCTATAATATTATTATTGCTAATTTCCTATGTTGGAACAAATTGTAAATTATTTCTACTTTGAGAGATGCTGAGCCAAGCAGAAACAGATGTTCTACTCAGATAATAAAATTTTAGGATTTGTTATTTCACAGAAAAAAAATCACTGTTTCTACTACCCCTCTATCCTTATGTTTAGTAAAAAAACATGTCAGAAAACAAGCAACCAACAAGAACTCATAAATGCAGCCAAAGATCTGAAAAGATGAAGCCTGTTTCCTCGAAAAAGCCATGTGAAAATGCCTCAGAGTTTACACTCTAGAGTGCTACAGGTACAGGTACACCCTGCATGAGCAGACTGGGGAAGGAAAGCAGCCTGTGCATATTCAGAAGTTCTTGTGGTCCTTGCAGACTTAGATTGGAACAACCTCTGAGATTAGACAGATAATAGAATTATTAATTTTATTTCTTTGCTATGCCTGTCTTGCAGATTATTTTGTTTTCATTCATAGGTACTACCCAGGTTTGTTTGTTTTCTGAGGTTATCCAATATACCCATAGTTCCTATCCTCCCATACAACTGAGATTTCATGGTAGGTATATTAAGAGAAATTCTGAAATAGTAGTGAAGCTGCCCTGCATCAGCATCCTTTTTCTCATCTGTCACCCCAGGCTGCCTGTCAATGCAGCAGGGAAAGCATGAATCCTCATTAAGCTACAAGGGACAGTATTAGGCTGAGCTTGGGGTTTTCCTGGAACCTTTCTGCCCCTCCCATGCTGGAGTCAAGTTCTTGGTGGAAAGACTGGCAGAGCAGGAATTAGAGAGCTGCTAGACTTCTGGGTAATGAGATCCTTGAAGTATTAAATAAATTAATCTTGCTTCAGGGCAAAAGCTTGCTTGTGTACAATGGGCCTAGAACATGCCATTCCTGAAACAGCAACTGTCGCAAGTCTTGCAGCCCCCTGAGAGACCCTGTTACTAGTTAGTGATGAAACAGGACCCTTCTCAGGCTCAGGCTGAGTAGTTGCTCTGAAAATACCCCACAGTTGGACAGGATGAATACACTGAGCAGAGATGGGAGAACAGCTCTAAGGAGAAACGTTTTCACTTGCTCAAGGCAGTAAAGAGAGCATGTTTTCTTCCTTTCCACACAAACTGATGACAATGCAGCAGGAAGGAACTATAATTGAATCATGTGTTCATAGTGGAGGAGGTCTTTCCTCAGATGCTCGCTAAAATATACAGACATACTTACCTAGAGCAAACTGCATGATGCTGACCAAACTTAAGGAATTTCCTTGCACTCAAATAAGAGAATGAGGCTTCTTATAGAGAATGTGCAGCCAAGAGCAAGGTTAAGAGAGTCCATAAAATCAGATAAAAACCATATGTGAAAATCCAATGTATCTTTATTTCATAAAGATAATTACCTCATTAAGATAACTGAATCCGTTTTGCCCTCATAAGTCATGACTGCGAGTGGGTGTGTAAAATACACTACAGGTATGTCTCTGACATTGAACACAGGGAACTATGTAGGTGTTTGCCAAAATGCAACAGGGCAATACACAGAGGACTTGTAATGATAAGAAAATAAAGAGCTCCTCTACTCTCCCCTCCACTACTCTGAATAGAAAAAGATTAGAAGAGATGATTAAAAGCAAGAGTGCAAAACTTGACTAGCTCCTGACATCTTCACACAACTCTCCAAATACCGTATAACATTGTCTTTCCCATCTTCAAAAAAGGGTTTAATTTCAATTCTAGTGTCAGGCCACCCTTCTGTGCAAAAATTGTATTAGAACCTCTGCTGTTTATGTGTTGTGGTTTAACCCCAGCCAGCAGCATCAGGCAGCCACTCCTCACCTCCTCCGGGTGATATTGGGTAAAAGTGAGAAAACTCATGGTTTGAGATAGTTTGATATGTAAAGCAAAAGATGTGCACATAAACCAAGCAAAGCAAAGCAAGGCAAGAAATTTATTCACCACTTCACATGAGCAGATAGGTGTTCCGCCATCTCCAGAAAAGTCGGGCTTTATCATGAGTAATGGTGACTTGGGAAGACAAATGCCATTACTCCAAACATGCTCCACTTCCTTCTTCTTCTGATGTCTAAAATCGGCTCTTAGAAAATCCCTAAGATTCAATTTGTGAGTTTTAGCAGCATTCTTCTTATTACATAATTGGATGCAGGAGAATCTAATATCTTCAAAAGCGTGCATACAGAGTTACAGAAGCCTCTTAACAATTCAAAGCATTACCTAATACTGTTACATCCACTTCCAAAACTGTCTGTCCTATGGGACCTCTCTCAGGCATGTCTCCTGAATTGAGCTGGAGATCTTGAAGACCCTTATCTTCCTCTTCCTCATTATCTCTGTCCTGCTTGGAATCATGTCAAGGTTTCTGGGCCTTCTGAATAGTTTTGACTAGAGTTGTATCAAATAATGTGCCTATTGTGTTTTTCTGGGTACATTCTGTACAAACTAGATGTTCTTGCTAAAATCTTTATCCATGGAAATCCTTGATGAGGAACATTAAACAATATTTCAGGAATCTAATACAAAGATACTTAGCTAAACTGTTACTAAAAGTTTTAAAATAAGTTACACTAAAATCTATATAACCTAGATTTTAAGGCAGCACTTCCCCCAGTTTTATATGCTGAGCATGACACTGTATGGTATGGACACCATTTGATCCATTGGGGTCAGCTGTCCTGGCTGTGTTCTTTCCCAAGTTCTTGTGCATCCCCAGTGTACTCACTGATGGGGTGCTGTGAGAAGATGATGCCCTAGCTCTGTGTAAACATTGCTCAGAAGTAATAAAAACAACCCTATATTAACAATGTTGTTTCCAGCATAAATCCAAATCATAGCCCCCCAATAGCTTCTGTGAAGAAACTAGCTGCTGTGTCCATGGCTCCTAATGAAATTGGGATGTTCTTGTGCAGACTTTTGACCTGTAGGAAAAGAGGTCTCCTGCTCACCTCTCTGCATTCATGGGCTTGATAAAGCAACAGAGAAAGGGTGCTTTGCATGAAGGTATAGATCTGGAAAACACAATCACAGGTCGGAATGGTTTGTATTGAAGCAATGAAAAAGATGATCTCAAAAGGAAAAGAACAACCAATTTTTTATTGCTTGTATTGATGAGTTGGAATTTTGATTAAGACTTCCAAAAATGCAATTGCGAGGCCTTCTCCAACTCTTCATTTGAAGCAGAAATCCACAATGCAGAGTAGACAGAACAAAATCTCCTGACACAGATCAGAATGCACAATTGAAGCACCACAGTTAAAGCTATCACCTGAGTAGTTATTTTGTTTGATTAACTTCTTTTATTGTGGCAGAGGCCACAGATGGGCTTGAAGACATCTGCCTGCAGGTGTTCCTATCTCCATTTGAACATCCATTCGATGCCTTCTCTAAGACCACACCAAATCAGCACTGGGATGAAGACTAAAAATACAGGTGAGGCTATCACAGCTGGGCAGAGAGAACTCGGGAAAACCTGCTATATGTCTACCTTTGGGCAGATGGAGAAGTAAAAACTGTGATACTAACTGGTTGCAGCTGTGGTGGCCCAGATAACAAAGCCTCCTGGCAATGCACAAGCTGAGCAGCATGACTCACACAGGTATCACCTCTGCATTTGATTTACTGTCGCCCTTCCGAGGAACACACGTGGGAAAGGTACCTACCAAGGAAACATGCAATACCCTGTTTGCTTAGCACCAGCCCTAGCCAAGGGCCGGGCTCGGTGCCGTTTTAGGGGCCGGCTGGGCGACCCGTCCCCGAGGGAGGGGGCGTGTGACACAGGGGTGATGGCAGAGGAGGAGTCAGCGCTCCGCCTGTGCCGGCGGTGGCTCAGGCCCCGTCTCGCTGGCCGCAGGTGCTCCGGACGGCAGGCTGCTGTGGCAGGCACGGAGAGCCCCTCCTGCCCCCTCACGGCGGCGGCTCCGCTGCCCGGCAGCTCCGGCCCGAGCACGGCGCACCGACCCGACCCGACCCGACCCGCACCGCACCGCACCCGCACCGCGCCGGGCTCGACCCCAGCCCCACAGCGGCCCGACCCCAGCCCTACAGCGGCCCGACCCCAGCCCTACAGCGGCCCGACCCCGACCCCAGCCCCACAGCGGCCCCACACCGACTCCGGCCCCAGCCCCACAGCGGGGCGGCCCCGCCCCG
>JAWWEE010000085.1:27315758-27333713 GCA_035221455.1 Xenops minutus
GGCGGCGAGCGGGGCCGGGGCGCGGGGCGCGGGGGGCAGCGCGGAGCGGCGCTGAGGCCGCGGCCGGGGCGCACGATGGCCAAATGGCTGAACAAGTACTTCAGCCTGGGCAACAGCAAGACCAAGAGCCCTCCGCAGCCCCCGCGGCCCGACTACCGGGACAAGCGGAACGGAGCCGGCGGCGCGCCCCGCCCCGAGGGGCCGCCGCACCTCCACCAACACCACCACCACCACCACCACCACACCTCGCCCGGCTTTCCGCGCCGCCGCCTCCGCGACGACACCAGCGACCTGCTCCGCGCCTACCGCGCCCAGAAGGAGCGCGACTTCGAGGACCCCTACAGCGGGCCCGGCTCGTCGCTGCGCAAGCTGCGCGCCATGTGCCGCCCCGACTACGCGGCGCCCGAGGAGCCGGGCGAGGCGGCCCTCAAGGCTTCCTCGTCCTCGTCGTCCTCGTCGTGCTGCGCCACGCCGCCCGCCGCCGGCTCCCCGCACCTCCTGCGCAGCCACAGCGAGCGCCGCCCGGCCACGCCGCCCGACGTGAAGTACATCTCGCCCAAGCACCGGCTCATCAGGGTGGAGGGCGGCGACGGCAAGAAGCTCCACAAGGGCTCCAGGCAGCCGGCCACTGCTGCCGCGAGAGACAAAGTAAGTGGTGCGCTCCCGGGCCCGGCCCCTGTGGGACAGGGACGAGGGCTGGCGCTGCCTGAGCCCCTGGAGGGATTGTGGGCGAGGGGACTAGCTCCTGCCTGCCCCTGGAGTCGCCGCTGTGCTCGGGCGTCCTTCTCTGCGTGGCCTGGCCCTTTTTAATAGGGCAGGGCATGTGCGGGGCTGGCGCGTGAAGTGATGGCGCCCTGTCCTCTGGGCTTTCACACTCGCCTCCCGTGTGCGGGGCGGGTTCACAGGTGTGCCTAGCCCTGCTTTGGGGCACAGCGCGCTGCCAACCTCATGACTGCTCCCAGGGCTCTTGGGCTGGGATGCTCCTGTACGACAGGATGTGAAGGGGTGCTTGGGGAGCACTAGAGCCCCTTCAAAAGCCTCGTGCTTGTGATCCAAAGTTGTGGCCTCAGCCCCATTGCATATAGTATGGTCACATATAAAAAAATATATCTAAAGAAAAAGTAACTGTTGCCGTCCCGAATCATGCTGTCTGTTTTTAAGGAGGCAATTTGCCATTCGTTTAGTAATAACTTCCTTGCCTCCTAGTTTGGTGCCAAAGGTGAGGCAGTTCAAAGTCCTGCGTTACTGCAGCATCACAGCTTCCATAACTGTACTTGCAGGTCGCTGAAGGAAACTCTATAACTACTTACTCGGTTGTAAATGTACTGCCTTTTACTGGTCATTCTCTACAAATTTAAACAAAATATTGTAGACACAGCACTGTAAAGTGCTGAACTCAGGAACTCAGGTTACAGAGGGAAGTAGCCTAAAGTATTTTGTAAGCACAGTACAATCCCTCCACCTCTTTTGGTCCTTGGAGTATAGTTTAGGTTTTCTGCTATATTGGAAATAAATATCTATTTTGTTAATTGGCATTTTCAACTTCTGGATAATGATCACATCACAAGAATTGCAAGTATGTACTGAATGCTATCAGTCTAAATGATCTGTATGTACATGTTTCAATATGTAACATGACTGCGTTGCCACACTTCCATGACAGCTTGATAAATTTTATCTGTCCAGGTGGCATTCCAAAGAAATCAGCTTGTGACAGTGATGATACAAGATTAAAAGTCTAGAATTTATTGCATTGTCTTTTTTAGGTGTAATTCCTGACTGGAAGCAACTTCTGAAGTGATTAATTAAAAGTTAGGATATCACTGTGTTACAGTATATGTAGTGATCTATTCAGTTTCCTTTAAATTTCCTGCATTGATACCAGGTGTCTGCTCTTAGAGAACCACTTCCAGCGAAAACAACTCCTTGGGGCAAAATGTTTATCTCTTACTTTTTTAAAAAAAAATTATTTTTTTTTAAATAATTTTTCAATTTTAGATCCTACTGAAGCAAATTTCAAAGTAGAAACTACGTATTTGTTGCTAGGTAACCTGCGACCTTGTATGATCATAACTGTGCGCAGCCCTGAAATGTGAGGTCTGACTGGTGAACTTGGTAAGGAAGGATCGTAACAGGCAGGCACAGGACTGCTTCTCCTCTACACCTGTGATTCACTGAGGAAGAAAATGTAGTTAACAGAGTGTGTGATTTGCTAGCAAGTAAAGCAAATGAAAATAAACTTGTGTAAGAAGGACATAGAAGAAGGGACAGTAAAGAGGCAATAACCCCCATCCTGTCCCCCAAAATTGGAGGTCCGATATTTAGAAGAATTCATAGAAATTATAACATTTAGGGGAAAAATAATCTGTAAATAAAAAAATAAACTACTAAAGAACTTAGGAATGTGAAAAAAACCTAGGGGCTACATAGCTCTGTCTTCATAGAAGTATGTTAGTGTTTAATGATCCAGTGCTGTCTGCTTGAGTTCCATTCTAACATCTGTTGGTTTGGGGTTTTTTTCTGTTTTAATTTACAAGGATAGGGTGCTGTTTTCTTTTATGTGTTAATGGAGAAGTGAGAAGTATGGTTTTCAACAAATTCAATATGCAATTTTATAACTTCAGTGATTTCATCAGTAAAGAGTTGGCCGAAAAGCTCAGTTGTGTGTCTTGAAAGAGTTACTGAAGTGGGAAGGAGATTCAGAAAGGTGCTTGTTTTGTGTGTTTACTTACAAAGGGTAAATGGCAAAGTATGGGCAGTGACAGATTAGTTAGTTGAAATTCACAGGGGAAAAAAATTGTAGACTAGCTGATTCAGGGAATAAAGGAGATGGAGATTTAAAGCACTGGCAGACATGATTGTCTGGATTCCAGGATTTTCCAAGATTGCAGGATTCCAGACAAAGGCTGTGAAAGTAACAACATAAATGTTACTCATCTGGGTTTCAGGAAGTTTTGATGTGTAGAGGTAGAAATACTAACTTATGTTGTACCCAAATTGCCATGCACCTTGTAATAGTGAGGTGACTAACCTCATCGACAGATGCCCAGGGGAGAGCCAACATTTCCAGATTAATCCTTTGAATTCACATTGGTGGATTTTTGTTTGTTTGTTTGTTTTTTGTTATCTGGGTAATACAATGAGGCAGGTTTGGGGGTTTTAACACTGATGCTCACCTTCAGACAAGGGGGAGGAGGCTGTGTTAGAATTCATGGCTGAAGCAGCTCAGTTCCTCCAGTGTGGTGGTTGAGAAATTGCTGGCTTCCGTCTTTAGTGTTGGCTTGGGAGATGTTAACATCTTAATTCCTCTGTGGCAAGCAAATGAGTGTAGGCAAGTTGAAACAACATGTGGCTGTATTCTGGAGCAACCTGGCAGCTATGGTATTTGTGCAAGAATAAATGTGAGACTTGGTTTATAACTCAGTAGGCAAAGCACTCCATGAACCAGAGATTGAAAACAAGGAGTTTAAATCTTCCTGGGTGACAATGCTCTGTCTGGCATGGTGGTATGTGTAGATCCATGAAAGTAGCAATAATTGAGGAGATAGTGTCTATGCAAAAGGATAGTTCATTTATGTTCTCACCTATTACGTATTTGAACCAAAACATTTCTCCGCCTGATTTTGCAGCTGAAGGACCTGGGATGCTATTCAAAGACAAAGTGTATCATACTTCATTGCATGAAGTTCTTAAGATTGAAAAGGCGGGGTTGTAGTATACTTGTCCTTTAAAAGCTTATTATTTCATAATACACAGCATTTTGCACACTCTCTGTGCAGTAGATGCAACAATTCTGTGTATTGAATGCAGAAAACACTAAAAGTTCCAAGATCCATTTCCACAGGTGTTAAACAAATTTTTGACACTAAGCTCTCATCTCCGTTAGATAGGTTTATTGGCACAGTTACGATATCTGATTACTTGAGGGAGTGCCTCAAGAGAGGGATCCTAAACAAAGAAATCCCTGGGCAATTACAGCCTTACAATCCAAACTCCCCATCCCTCATGTGACAGTCTGGACAAATAGCAACGTTAGAGTCTGGAGTCTTCTTACTCTTGATTTCCTGTTTTCTTACCAGGTGGTTGCTGTGTGGTCATCTTCACACCCTCTTGGATTGCTTTTGGTGGGAGTTTCATTCGGTTCTGTAGTCCGTGTTGTAATATGGTTATTACAGTACATAAACTGAGCTGTCCATTCCGTTAATTTTTAAGTAATATTTAAGATGCAAGCTTTGTCTGTTCTAATTATTATTAATGTTCATATTGTTAGCTCCAGGTTGTACTGTAGTGTCTCTGACTTATGCAACATAGCCATATAGTTCTGATAAAGTTCAGTTTACAGCCTAAAAATTTTAACTACTTATGTCAAGCAAGCACTTAGCTACTTCCAAATAGTACAAAATTTTCAACTACAGGACAGGACGTGTCTGGTGCTATAGAAAAATAACATGGTTCTGCACAGTAAGAGTGGATCTGGTACAAAGTCATGTAAATGTTGTGTGGCAGCAGCAATCAAGCAGACAACTGTTCAGGGCAACGCAGATGCTGACTTGATGTACAAAGTTCTGAAAACCTTGTATGTGAATTCTACACTTACCTAAGGAAAAAAATCCTTTGTTTCCATGGGATCTCACTCAAAAGTATGTGGTGCAGAGATCTGTGTGCTAGGTAAGCATCATGGCTAAAGCTGTTTCCCTTGAAAGCTTCTCCTCACAATATGTAAGAAACAAGTACCTTTCTAATGTTGTACTAGACTATGGAAATGCTTTTTGGACTTCTTTCATAAAAGTAATTAGATTTGATGGAACATTATTAATATTTCTATAAAAGTCAAGTATTTTAGTAAAGGTTGAGAAGATACTTGTCTTATTTCTGTATGTGGAAGGTCTATATTTTATCTGATCTTTCAAGTGACAACAAGTCAGATTTATTTAAGAATCTTGCAGCTGCTCTTTTGAGGTGAGAAAACATTTGAAAGACGTGTAAGCAGTTGTTTGGGTTATTTATATCAAAGAATCTTGTTTCTAGAGGTCCTAAACTACAAGTGCACCTCCATGTCTTATTCCTGTGTTTAATCCATTGCAGCAGAGTGTCAAACTGCCTCTTCTTGCAGTTGGTTCTACTCTGAAACAGTCTTCTTTTATGTATGTGGTTCCCATTGGCATATGGCTCTGCTTTTGAGTCAGAGGAAAAAAGATACTGGTCTTGCATGAAAAGTCTGAGCAAGGCTACAGGTAAAGGCAGCAAACTATTTTTCCATGTATCTCATGATGTTGTAGTGCAGCTATAATACAGCTAGAAATGCATTTTTTCACATCAATCTCATGATCAGGGGACTATCACAGTCTTATGCACAGGAAGATACTCAGACATTCCCTGAAACTCCACAAGCTCAGGTACTTCAGGGCTTTTTGAAATGATGTGGTAAACTGTTTGGTTACAGATATGCCTGGCATCTGCACTGTATGCATAGCTTGGAACACTCTCAGCTTTGGAAACGGTCCAGATTATCAGACTTCTGGTCACAGAGATCCAAGCAGAGAAAGACTACCAGGAAAGAGTATGAAGCAGCCGGGAGACAAGTGAAGGTTTAAGGAGGGAGTGGTAGTCTTCTGAAAGAGTGTAATGTGTATACTTTTGCAGTAAGTGTATCAACTCCATTGCAAAAAGCTACTGGATTCAGACACGGAGACTGACTTGCCTGCTTAGTGTGACAGTGTAACTGAACACCTTCCATGTGGCCTTATTTTGAAAAAAGGCTAATTTTGCAGTGCAAATGATTGCAAGGGAACTGGGCAAGGTCGTAGACCTTTGTCCTGTTTCCGCCTTTTTCCAAGCAGCCTGTATATCTAATCTCTATGAATCGTGTCTGCTTGGCCCCCAGTCAGCAAGTACTTTTATCTGTTTTATCTGTTCCCTCTTTTAGCTGCTCCCTCACTTGTTTCACAGGAGAACATGCAAAATGAATGTGCTTCTATGCTGGGCATCTCTCCCAATCTGAGGAATCCACGCTGCTTTTAGGAACCCTAGGTCTGAGCTGTCATATGCTAAGTTTTTGGGCTCATTGCATGTTACAAAGTGCTGGATGTCCCTCAGCATGTGCTGTTGCATGCAGCTGCTCCTCCTCAGATGCATGACTGCGCTTCTTAATGAACTTTATGAGGTTCATGTTGGTCTGTTTCTCCAGACGTCCCTCTGGTCACTCATATCTCAGCCATTCCTCACAGTGTAATGTGTTCTGCAGACTGGCTCAAGGTACAGTCTTCTTTCATCACCCATATCATTAATGAAGATGTTAAACAGGACTAAACCCAGCACTGACCCATGGATTACATCATTTCACTGGACTTTGTGCTATGGTCACCATATGTATCTCACTATGTACCTCATTGTTGAGCCAGAGTTCCATCCACCTCACTGCTCAGCCAACCTTTCCATCAACAGCTTGTACATGAGGATTTTATGAGAGACAAATGTCAAAGGCCTTTACATTTACAAGGTAGCCAAGAGCTACTGCCATTCCAAGTTGTTTGGACTTCCTGACCGCAGTTTTCAATTCTAGTTGAAAAACTAGCAGAGCCACTCATAGCTGCAGAGGACTTCCACTGAAGGGATGAAAGGCCATTTTAAAGTTAATTTGTTGTTAATATTTGACTCTAAAAAGTAGCTACACTCTGGTCCAGATGAAAAGAAACCTGCAGATCTACTTTGTTTCTGTAGCTGAATTCCATACATTGATGTCAAACAGTAATGTGTGAATTCTTGTGTTCTTTCTATATGATTTTGCAAAAATACTAGATATTGGATTATTAGTTGCTGTATTCCCAGAGGATTTGAAAACATTTTACAGGCTTTATGTATGAGCAATAGTGACCATGGGGGGCCTTTGGCTACTTAAAATTTGCAACATGATATTTCTTTAGGATTGTGAACTAAAGGCTGCTGAAGGGAACTACGGGAGGACTATCTGTGAAGAGACTGATCTCCTAGAATTGAGAACTCTGCTCTCATGAGATGTTTAAAGATCTATTTCATCTTGCAAGGTTTAAAACAAAGCAAAACTAAATCATAAAACCCAGGGAAATAAAAGATAGTCCAAAATTGTCAAAAAAAGTCACAAATATTCCAAATCTATTTTTAAAGGTCCATGTGTAAGTCTGAATGAGATATGAACAGCCTGCAGCTTGCTACATATTCAGAGGGTAGCTTCTGTGCAGGAGTCTTACAAAGATTTTTAGATTGTAGCTCACG
Organism: Xenops minutus; assembly: GCA_035221455.1. Lineage (NCBI taxonomy): Eukaryota > Metazoa > Chordata > Aves > Passeriformes > Furnariidae > Xenops > Xenops minutus. The sequence continues at coordinate 27,323,010 of JAWWEE010000085.1, forward strand.
AAAGTGGGACTGAGGAGGAAGTTTCTTATGGAAGATGTTACTTCCAGTGGATTCTCTCCAAGTGAAGGTTTAAGGTGATCCCTTTCTGTAAAGAAAGTGCAACTTTTCAGATACGACCTTTCTTTTGTAGTTTCAATAAGTGTTGTTTCAGAGAACAGATTTTTGGCCAGTTTTAGAATAGAGTATTTTCAGTTGGATAGGGCCTACAATAATCATGTAGTTCAACTGCTTGACCATTTCAGGCTGACCAAAAGTTAATGCACATTATTAAGGGCATTGTCCAAATGTCTCTTGAACACTAACAGACATGGGTTATCGATCACCTCTTTAGGAAGCTTATTCAAGTGTTTGAACACCCTTTCTGCCAAGAAGTGTTTCATAATATGAACTCTGAACTGCCCCTGCTGCAGGTTTGAACCATTCCCATTCATCTTGTGACCGGATTCCAGGGAAAAGAGCTCTGCACTTCCCTCTCTGCTTCTCCTCAGAAAGCTGCAGAGAATGATGATATTGCCTGACAGCCTCCTTTTCTCCAAAGTCCTCAGCCACTCCTCATAGGACATGCCTTCCAGTCCTTTCACCAGCTTTGTTGCTCTCCTTCTAAGTGCTGAACTTGTGTGGCAGAATGGATGCTGAATTGTGGAATACAGGGAGAACATATCAATTCCATGTGGAATTTCAGTTGGAAGTTTTGAGCTGTGATGTGGGGATCCTAACTCAACCGGCAGTGAGGTGTATTAGGATTGGTTTTCCCTTGTCCATTGTGGGCTCTGTACTGGCCTATTAATGTCTGTCTGTGTCATAGAACAGGCTGTGCACTAGACTGGGGACTTCTGAGTTGTTTTCTCCCGAGGATAATGCATCTCAGTGAATCCTGAGCTGTGAATGTGAACAAGCTAATCATACAAAGCTTTTCCATTGTGATGTTAAGGTTATTGTCCTAACGATGTTCCTGCTAACGAGAAAGCTGTGAATGGTCAGTCTTTGGCACTAAGTCTAGAGAAGCTGTGTGGTAATAGGTAGCTGTTGCTGTATTGATTATCCAGGTGGTTGTACTGGTCTTCTAGCTGCAGTATGGTATTGTAGAGTGGCTCTCTTGCCTCTGGAAGGTCTGTATTGAGCAGTTCCTACCACTCCGAAGTTAGAGCACTTAGTGTACTGTAGGAGTAAACAACTTTGTGTTGAAGGGATGGTGGAAGAGGGCACAAGCAGTTTGCAGTGGCAGCTGAAGTAGAGACTGAAATACCCTGACCATAAGTGGCCAGCTGTTTGTAGACCTCTGGGCAGAAGAGATGGCTCTTTCTCTTTTACAGAATGATGGGCTGGAGCTATACAGCTGTGCCACTCTAACCTGGCAGCAAGGTGCACCTTTTGTTCTCCTCTCCTCAGCTTTCTGGTGCAGAAAGAGGAGCCCTGCTACTGCTCCATAGGTTGGTGTATTATCTTTGAGAGATCAGGTAGACTGCAGGGATGTCCCTGGAAGGATATCACTGCATGCAGTAGCCTTCCAGGTCCTAGCACTTATATGTGCTCAGAACACGTGGGATGGCAGGGGACTGCAGTTACTGCCTAGGAATAGAGGATAGAAATGGGGAGGTAGGAAGGCAAGAACTGTTATTCATATCAGCTTGTTAGCAGTTGAGTTCTATCACTGTGAGCATGTGGACTTGTAAAAACTGTGAAGAATGATTAATCTTCACTGAGCACTAAGTCTTATGTATGGGTAAGTAGTTCTTGAAATCTTGTTATTAAATAATGGCTTTTCCTTTTTTTTATTTTGTTCTTGTTTTTTTTTTTTTCCACCCCATCACCTCACTACCAGGTCATAACTGTCTCAGAAATTTAGGCTGTACATTTCTCAATTTATGTTTCAGTTACCTTTTGGACAAGGAACGTATCACTCTCTAGAAATCACTGCTATAAATGAGGCCTGTGTTTTCTTCCAGGGGCAGAGCTGATGCAGGTCTTTACAATACTCAGATTTAGGAGTAGAAGGAGACGCTCTACACACACTTCATATGTTGAGGAGTTCTCTAGAATCATGTCCTAAATGTCTGACTTAGCAAGATATTAAAAATCCTTGATTTATTTTTCCTGATACTTTTGGGAACCCAGCTGTGTACAGATCACTGTATCAGCAGGTTTTCCAAGGCTGGGAACATCATTTTGAAAAAAAATGGGTGGTACTTAGGTTACAGAGACGATTACCCAACAGGTTCTGGAATTCAATGCTTCATGGAAGAAAACATAAGTGCAAGTCTTTATTCATTTGCAAAACAAATCAAGACAAAACTTCACAGTATGCAGGCTGAGCTTTCTCCAGGTTTCAACATCAGAGGTATTTCTGATGTGTAGTTACCTGAACTTTGCATGAAAATATAATCTTGAAGAAAACTGCCTAGAGCATGTCTGGCATGTGAGACCTGGTGGTTGCTTGCGGACAAGGAGAGAAATTTGGTATTTCTCAAAAATTTCATTTCACAACAACAATCAAATAAAAGAACACATGTTGGCCACCAAGTTGATTAGAGGGATGGAGCACCTCTCCAGTGAGGAAGGGCTGAGAGAATTGGTTTATTCAGCCTGGAGAAGAAAAGGTTTCAGGGTGACCTAATTGTGGCCTTCCAGTACCTGAAAGGAGCCTACAAGAAAGATGGAGAGGGACTTTTTACAAGGTCATATAGTGACAGAACAAGAGGAAATGGCTTCAAACTGAAAGAGGTGAGGTTGAGATTAAGTTTTAGACTATTAAGTATTACTGTGAGGGTGGTGAGCTACTGAAACAGGTTGCCGAGAAAAGCTGTGACTGACCCATCTCTGGAAGTGTTCAAGCCAAGGTTGGATGAGGCTCTGAGCAACCTGGTCTAGTGAAAGGAGTCACTGCCTGTGGCAGGGGGGTTGGAACTAGATCATCTTTGAGGTCCCTTCCAACCCAGGCTGTTCTGTGATTCTGTGATAATACAGAGTGACTTTTACTGTAGCCAGTGACTTTTGTGACTATGAATTCTTGGAGAGGATGAGGAATTTTCATTACATTGTGTTAAATGTGTTAGTTAACTGTGGTGTAGACATATCCAGAGGACTATATGTGTCTTTACATATTTATTTAACTATATATTTGCCTATGGCAGGAGAGCTGGAACTAGATGATCTTTAAGGACCATTCTAAACCACATGGTTCTAAGATTCTATATAGTGATAAGATAATAATATATATTATTTTTTAATAACAGATCTTCCCTCATGCCCCAAAAAAGGGGGAAAGAAAAGTCTCCCATAATAAATCTCCCAAAGGCCTGGTGAGCAGGAGAGGTCTTTAAGGTTTTTTTTGCTCTGTGTTTGTTATAATTCCTCTTGGATTCTTTCTTGGTCATCATAGCCACTAAATCTGTGAAATAGTAGAGCTCTGTGCTGAAGTTGCTGTTTCAAAGATAGCTAAATCTGTTGTGTTTCCTTTCAGTTCAAAAGGGTTTATTTTGGTGTGCTAAGTTCTCATTTGTTTCTTTCTTGTCTGTTCCCTTTAAAATGTGTTTTTTTAGTCAGATAGATACCTGTGGAATTATCTATATAGGTGCCTTCTTTCATTTCTTACTGTGGCTGCCTATGCAAATAATTCTTTTGTGTATGCAAATATCCATTTAAACTTGTATTTAATATGATAAAATTTGTCAGACTATTTTTTTAAGACTGTAGAAGAACAAAGACTATGCATCAACAGTGAAGCTTGCAACTTAGTTACTATATTAATAGAGGGATAAGCCAACCAGAATATCAGCTTGTATTTAATTTTCTGGGAGGTGATGGTTGTTTTTTTGGTCTTGTATCTGTTGACTAACCTTTTAGCTAGAGCTATGATTTTGAATTTGTCAGTTTGTCTGGGAACTGAGCTGTACTCTCTGTCTTCTGAGTTTTAAAGGCAACCTGCTAGGAAGTACTCCTCTGATTGTTTTTTAAATCTTTGTTGACCTCTTTTGGTCAGTGCACCTCTGTTTATGGGTTGGAATTTTATTTGCTTTATGTTGCTGATTCCTTAAGCTACTGTTAACGACCTGTACTTGATAGAAAATAGTATCAGATGTGTATGGGGTGCCATAGAATGGGCTTGTATAGAGCAGGAGTCAGTAGTTGTAGGAGCTTATAGTCCACTCTGGTGATCTTGCATTCTGTTAAGAGATAAGCCACAGGTCTTTGACAATAGCCTTGACAAATTCAGCCAATTTAAACATTAATTTGTAATCTGAATGACTGCCTGAGTCCTTCTAGGGATTCCTGATGGCTCTGTTTCAATTTGATTGATAGAACCCCTGTGGAAGGTGACTGGGTTTGGCAGAACAGGAGTACAAATTAAATGCGTTGTGCTCCAAGGGTCAGACCTTGTGTATGAATACTCTCTCTTGCTATGGTTACAAAACCTCAACATGTTGCCATTCCTCTCGTTGTGTCCAGGGTAGATGTGACAAGTACAGGACTAGATGTTGGATAGTCTGGCTGGTTGAGACTTTTGAGAGAGATGCATTGGTAGACGTTGCATAGCACCCATTCCCTTCTCTTTCCTGCCCAGTGTTTGTCACTAACATGAAACATCAATTTGGAAGCAAACTGCACAATTTTAGCCATTTCCCTTGAAAGTGCACTTAATCAAAGTTGTGGAAGGTACACTGCATGTAGGCCCTAACCTGGAATGATCTGTGTTGGCCTTGGCCCCTGGACTATAGAAAACAAATGGCTGACAGACACACTTGCTGGGCAGTGGCTGAAAGGTAGTTTGGAGAAAAATAAACAAAGTACACACAACAAGTTCCACTTTCTGGAAAACAGATGAGCCCTAGTGAACATGGGAGCACTTTGATCATCATACAGAAAGACCTGCTCCTACATGGCTGTGGGGGAGAGGTGCCAGCATGGTGTTCTCACACTGGGTCTTCCCTGCGTGGCATTGAGGTGAGTAAGATTATGATCTGCAGAACCCCAGTGCACATGCAAGGCATGTACCTGCAATACTTTTGAACAGAACTTTATGTGTAACATTGGCAAGCATGTGCTTTGTGAGGATGGCATGAAGTGGTATGAGGACAATGTATTAATATCATATATCATGAAGCAGATATTTTGATTATTATATGTACCATAATTAGAAAATTCATATACTCAGACCCTTGTATTTTATCAAGAGTCTTTGTCTGTACTTTGTCTGACCTACTGCACCTTTGTCCACACTTCCAAGTGTAGACTTGGAAGATGAGCTTATTATAGTAAAAGTAATTTATGTACAGATGGCACAGACTTGCAGATTAGGAATCCTTTTTCTGGCTGAGAGCTCTGAAAACAGAAGAAATTATCTTCTGAAATGGGATTTTCTAAAGGAGTTAAGACATTTACAGTAGGTATGTTACAACAACCAACAAGCATATTCATTTGAGGTTTTTAAGCCTTGGTTTCTCTTTGAAAGAAATAGGAAAACTTAAGACTTTATAGAAGCAGAGAATTTATAGCTGTTTGCAAGTGTAGAAGAAATCAAATTCTGGCACTGGTCAGCTGCTATATCTAGGCTGAGAATTACTAAGTTTAATATATATGGAAACAGTAACAGTCCTCTAGGAAGCCCTCTGACAGCTCAGAGTTGTAAATCCACTTTAAAGGAGATACACAGTTCCAGGAAAGGTGGAGCAGGCTGCTCTTTCTGCCCGACTGAGAGCTGAAAAGTGAGTTTGGGGTTTGTTGTGGGGGCGGCTTGCTTGGGTGAATTTTTTGGGGTGTGGTCTTGTTTGGCAGCACTTTATATGTGTATTTTTCCTCCTAGTATGTTTTTGGCAAATGGAGAAGAAGAAATACCCAATGGCTGCGTTAAGACTGCTTTTTGTTTCATATTTTAGTACAGTTATGCTAAGGACTATTGAGTATTACGTGTCAACATTTGCAATAAGGGAGCAGCACAAAGCCTGTGCTACCACCTAGCAGCTCTTGACAGGTTTGAATCAGAAGATTACATGGATGGCATTTCAACTGCATCACTTTTTGAGATAAACCTGTCCTTGTGACTGGGAGAAATTATTGCTGCATGATACACATTGTCGTCTTTGTCTCAAGTGTGTGCAGCTGCTGTCACTTGATTTGCTGCTTGGGCATATGTTGCCAGATGGGGGGAAGGGACTTTTTCCCTTTGTGTTAACTGCTTTTTGAAATAACGAGAGAGTAATTTTGGACACCAAGTGAGAAAAAAGAATTATGTTTTCCTCCCTATATGATCCATGCCAGTCTGGTGATTTCTGGTAAAAAAAAAACTTCTGGTCACTTTTGATTTTGACTGAAGTAAGAAACAAAAAAAACCCTGGTCAAACATCAATCCCTATAGTAAAATAAGCAAATAAATAATATAAAATTCCAGTGTGGCAATGTTGCAGGGCCTGAGTAATGACACTGATGTGTATTAGATGTTTTGTTCCCTGATTTTAAAGGAGTTATACAGTGTTCATTACTCCATAGAATTTGTGCAGATGTTCGATCTGTAAATACTTGTGTCAAATACTTGTGTGTCCTGTTTTTCTTCTCCATCTCGTGGAGTATGTTAGCAGCAGGAGATAGAAGCAGATGCAGCTTGAGTTTCTTAGTTAGCATTGTACTCCTGATTCTTTGTTGAAAAGATTGAAGGTGTTGGAATAGCAGTTTGCTTTATTATTACTTGTGCTGGTCTTAAAGATGTAAAGTAACTGGTGGGCTGAAAAAATCCCTCTTTCATAGAGCAAGCCTTCAGGACAGAGCCATTTAGACTTGCCTTGCTTTGAGTGATGGGTTGGACAGGATTGTCTCCTGAGGTTCTTTCTCACCTGAACTACTTTATGATTCTGTGGAGATTCTGGTGCTGAGGCCTACCTCTGCTTTGCTTTGAACTCCCTTGTCTATTATATATTACATCTCTGTTCTCTGCAGTAATTCTCATAGGAGGATTTTTGCCTTTGCCTCAGTCCCTTGTGACCTTCTAGAAATGAAGATTAGCTCTACCCCTTCAATTATAGAGGGGAATAGTTCCTGTGACTTTAGCTGACTGATAAAAAACCTTCTATATCAGACTTAGGCAGCATTCAGTACTTTTGCAGGGGTCAGAAGAGCATAGCAATGTAACATGTGAGATTTCTAACCTTCAGATTTTTCTAGTCTCCTATTGGTGGAAGAAAAGGTGTTCTGACAGAACTTATTTTTACTACTTTTTGTCTCAGTTCACAAAAATACAAGTAAATACAATGCTTCTTTGAGAGAAAGAATGGCATAGATGAGTTCAAGGATCTAAATTTAGCCAAGAAGCTTGTTTTGTGTCTTGTTTCTTTTCAGCTGAGAACTAAAATTACAAAGGTTCTTATTAATACAGTGAAAGGAGTAGTCTTTGAGTATTTATTTGAAAAATTTCTAGCAATGTTTTCATTTGTAGCTGATAAACCTAAAAAGCAGAGGGAATGAAGTATATGCAAGAGAAAATGAGATTTCTTTGTTTCTGAATATTATCAAACTTTACTGGTAGGAGTTGCACTGGGCTGAGTTTACTGACTGTTTGCCTTTTTCTTATATGTCCATTGCAATAATTCCATAGCTTGTGCTTGATGGAAATGTTTTCAACAGAGTCTGTGTGTGTGAGGTTTCTGGTATAAACAGAAGCACACTTGGGTTTGGTTTATCTTTTAGCAACTGATCTATGGCAATTGTGTGTTTGTCCTCTGAACTAAGACTGTACTTTGAAGATGGCATTGAAGGCAGATGTATTAAACTGTTTCGGGTTTTTTTTTTTGCTGATAGGATGTTACTGCCTTCTGGTTTGCACATCTGACTGGAAAATTCAGTAACAGTTACTTTCCTGTCTTTCAGGTATTGATAGCTGATGATTACTCTGATCCATTTGATGCCAAAAGTGAGTTGAACAGAATGGGAAAAGGCGAGAACACTGGCTACATGGAACCATATGAAGCCCAGAGAATAATGGCTGGTAAGAACAGACAATTGCACATGTGAGTTCTAGTAGCATGGCAATTCACATGTATATTACAGCTGTTATGAAACAGAAATGTTATTGTTTGGAAAATTTTGGCATGGAAGAACCATGCTTCTGAAGATGCTTAGGTAGGCAACAGTAAACACCACGGAAGCTTTTCATTTGTCTGCATGTGCCTTGATACCTAAAAATGTGCTCTGGACCTTGCTTTTAAATATAGATGTTTTGTACTGTCATGTGAGAAGACGAGAAACATATGAGCAGTAGGAGTTGGAGTGTGTATTGCTCAGCTTGGCAATGTCAAGGCTGTCATTTTTGAATGTAGTAGGGGTGGACAAAGCATAGCGTTGTGTTATTTCAGCTTAAAACAGTTGATGAATTTGCATGTGGACTTTTTTCCTCAATCAGATTCAAACTTCTTGGTCTCTGTTCTCTTGGAGGATGGCTGTAAAGCTACGTCTTTATGTGGCTTCCATCTTTTCTTCCTCACTTCTCTGATTGTTTTTTACTGGTGGTCAAAATGAGACACTATAGGAAGCCTGCGAGCCTTTAACTGCTATTCCTAGTAGTTTTTTTGCTTTTCTGTCTTGTAGGGAGCTGGCTAATGGTAGCATTGTTGTAGGAGTTTGGACTGTTTTAACCCCTTGTCCTGGCGTTATGCAACTGTATTTCCCATGTATTTTCCTTATCTGCATCAATTTCCTACTTACTGGCTGCGCAGTCTCTAAAACGTGCCAAGATACAGGGCCGTATATTCTTAATTTATGATGATTTGACTCAGTCAGCACACATCTTTGTGCAGATCAACTATGCATTTCTTGGATTTATACAGCAGGTCTTTTTCTCGCCATGGGGTAAAAGTCATTCTTGTGCCCAGTTAAGTTGATTGTATGCTTTCCTTTTCTATTGGCAGCTCCTGTTTTGGGCCCTCAGGAAAGATTAATCAGTGGGGGAAGATGAGGCTGTTGGATGCAAAGATCCTTTTTTCATGCAAGTGTTCCTATTTTTCTTTTCTTAAATAGCATTTCTGAAGAGAGACACAGGGAATGACATGGAAACTATTGTTTGGAAGTTTTCAGTCTCTTATAGAGGGGCTGGGAGCCTTTAGTTCTCTTAGTGTACATCTATTCAAAATTGAGTAATTTTGCAGAAAAACAAATCAGTGCAAATAATTTTTTGCTGTGTGTTGAGCAAAACACAGATATTTTGTGAGGAGCATTTGTAATTTTAACTGTGAAGTTTACAGGGTGTTGATTGGTTTCTTCCTGTGTTTAGGACCAGAGTTTATTCTATTTCCTTTTCCAGATTAGCCATAACAAATGAGATGATTTAGTGGACAATACTGGATGGCTTACCTAAAGTAAGGAACAGTAGGTTTTTGAACCCTTGCAATTACAAGACACTCTTTTGCCAAATTTTATTTAGTGCAACTGAATAAGTTGTTATATCTGTTCCATATGTTATTATAAAGGAAACACAAGGAGCTCCTTTGAAAAGGGGATTTAATTGATTATAATGATAGAAGAGGTGTTCTGAATAGGCATTTGATTGAGCCAGCAGAAGTTAATTGATATACCCATGAAGATGTTTAGTGTTTTGAGATCCAGGTATTTAGTTTCCAGTTTCCAGTCATGTTGTCCTAGTGTGGGTGGAAATAGAAAAGGTCTACCCATAAACCTCCATGAGGTTAGGTTACATTGACTATATTCAAGCATGTGGTCCTATGTTTGGGGGTTTTTATTGTTCAGGTCTTGCCTTTGCCCTTTACTTGACAAATGAAAATCCAAAGGCATCTTGTTGGAGTTTTTTAAGGTTCAGTTCATATTTACCAGGTGAGTTCTATTATGTATCTGCTGCTTCTAAAGAAGACGTTTTAACTGCCATTTGATTGGCTTCAAAGTATTTACTGCTTTGTTATGTTTATTTGTTGGTTTTGTTGTCTGATGAACAGAAGAACATGAGATGGCTATCTGTTTAGTTTGACTAATCTGATTAAGTCCTTCTGACTGTATTTAACATGGGTTAATCCCAAAGAGAAGGAATTTGCATACCCCAGCGGAATACACTGTAGGAGAGAAAGAAAACATGTAACTGGTGTATCCTAACTCTTGCCACTCTGGAAACAAGGTGTAAGTCTAGTTGAAATAGGAGCGTAAGATTTTTGTGCATATTACATGCTGCTTGAGTTAGAGGATTAGGCAAAATGTAGGTGTCCATACGAAATAAGACTTTGGGATTTCAATATGAGAAGATAAGCTTACATTTGAATAGAAAGGTATGATGTCTGAAATAACTAGTATTTTCATTCAAAACTTCGCCTTTCTCCCTGAGAGCTCTGTGGGCTTGTAGTTTTCATGTAATTGTTCTGAGGTGATGTTTAATATGAAAAGAATTGCAATCCTTAAAATTAATTATTTCAATTAGTTATTTAATGATCTATCTATTTCCATGCTCTCTGTGGTTAGAATTGGCTTCAGTTAGGTTTGAAGTTTCTTCTGCTAATAGTGTCCTCCAAAAACACTTTGTGTTTTTGTGATGGTTGTGATGATTGCAAAAAAGCAATCTTTATGCCAAGGTTTGTGATGCCGTAGGGTTTTCATGAATTTGTAGATTTTTATACTTCTAGGTAGTTTCTTACATTCAGAGCAGCTAACAACCTCTAACCCTGTGCTAGCTGTCTAAAGGGTCAGATAATAGCTGGAACACCATGCCAGGGAAACATGTAC
>JAWWEE010000085.1:27333813-27361809 GCA_035221455.1 Xenops minutus
CAAGAGTCAGTTTCCCAGCCTGTGGGTGAAAGGGTCTTTCACCTGGGAGGGGCAGGTTGTTGTCCCTTGTTTGCTTCAGTAAGACATTGGCAGAGTGGCTCAGGGGTTGGCTGGAAACAGCCGGGAATAAATGAAAGGGACACCTTTCGGATTAATTTACTCTGCATGTTTGAAGCAGTGGTGCTTGGAAAGAGCTCTCGGTATTCCTGAGGCCATGAGTTCAACCTAGCATTGTTCTTTTCTATCTGTTACTTGTCAACACATGTTGTACTCTTTTATACTCTTTTATACTCCTTTATATTCTGTACCCCAAAACCTTATAAGTAAAAGAACTCTTCTCTACTTTACCCACATAAAGTTGTCTTGGAAAGTTTTTTCCCTCTTTCCTTATGGCAACATTTGGAAAGGCTTTTTGAAGGAAGGTTTGACCTGAGGATAAGGTAAGAGCATGCTGATAATGATGCCTGTTTATAAGAAGCTGTTATCTGTCAGCCAAACACATCTCCTGGCCAGTAGTGATATTCATAATTGTCTGTCCTGTCTTCAGGAAGTCCATGCCAGAGGTTCAGAGAAAGTCCCTGGGAACCCAGTTCTTGATATGCTCTGTTGTGTGAGTCTCAACTTGGCTGGATGTGCACGTAAGGTAATAGGAGGAGCAGTGTTGCATCTTTGCCTTACCCACAACCTGTTTGGAGGTTTGATGTCCCAGTGTAACTACAAGGACATACTCTGTGATGTTAATATTTGACATACTGTGTCCTGGACTATGCATGTAGTGAGATTCATGCATGCATGACAGTAATAGAGGTAGCTAAGATGCTAATTTCTAAGGATCCTGAGAAGTAGATGGACCTTATTTTTCCTGTAGTATCAGTGCGTAGCTGCTACAGCAGCATGCAGCCTGCCCACAAACAAGCTTGTCATGCCTTACCTAGCCTGTAACCAAGTATTGCGTGAATCAGGTGTAGGTTACTTTCAGATTTCATATATTTGTAGATACTTATATAGCTATATAGTTTGCTGCATTCTGAAGTAGTAGCTAACAGCTTCCAACCTCTGTGACACATTCCTGGATCTCTGTGTCATGGGGAAAATAATAGCTAGAACATCTTGCCTGAAACCCATGTACCAACACTAGAATAAAAAGATACCATTTTAGTCAAAACAAGAAAGAAGGCCCAGAAACCTTGGAGAAGCTCCAAAAAGAAGATATAATGTGAAGGTGATGAAGTACAAGGGCTCCTGAGACCTCTGACTCAGTTTCAGAGAAGGCATGTTGGGGGTAGTTTCTGGGGATGGACAATTACTAGATTGGATGTAACCTTTAGATAGGATAATTAAGTAGTGTTATAAAATTGGTAAGAGCCCTACGCTAGGGAGCTTGGCTCAGAGATCAGCTCAGCTGGTCTGGTGCTTGTCAGTTTGTCTGCAGTGCGTGTCCACGCACTGCGGGGGTGGCTCCCACCTTGCCCCCTTGGCGAGCCTGGAAGAACCTCAAGTCCTGCTTGAAGAACACAAGGACAGTATTGGAGGAAGGGCGCGTGTCTCTCTGTATGCTTTCTACACTTTGTACCCCTAAACCCCTGTAAATTAATTCCTCTCTACTGTACCCAGATAATGTTTACTTGGAACAAGTCCCCTAGAATTTCAGGCATCAGGACTACTTCATGCTTGAGAGAGAGTTCTACAGGGAAGCTGTGACTGGAGATACTATGTTTGAACAGAAGTGAATGGTTGAGATACTGTCAGGTCAGAATGGTGGTGCCCGTATCATCCAAGCTGTTCTGTCATCCATTCTTCTCAGGCAACGCTGGGGGAAGAGGAGTTAAGTTCCACCTGAGTATTTACTCCCATCAGCGTGCATTAGATGTCAAATACTGGAGGGGGGTCTTTTTTTCTGTGGTAATCCCTTACCCGAGAGGAGAAAAGGTGCACTTAATTCATGGATATTACTGTGTCTATACTTGGGGATAACATGTGCATTTTTTTCCCTTTAAAATCCCCTAAAAGTCACAAGACCCTGTTCTAGTCATAATACTCTTATCGGTATGCCTTTCCACTTTCCCCTGACAGCTGTGCATGTTGACATAGCTTTTTCAGGCATCTCTGCCTTTCAGAAGGAATTAAGACAAGTCCTCAGACTGCATGAAACATTGGCAATCAAATGCCGTATCAAGGCTGTCTAAACCACAGCCTTCTCCACTCTGTGTCAAAGAACTCAGGTGGCAATATGCTGTCAGCCAAATTGTTTCACGAAGAACTGTTTCATTTTAAGGTACAATAAAGAATACTGGCTACAAGAATGAGATATTAAACTGCATCTGTTATTCTTCTTGCTGCTTGGATTTGAAGAGAGCCCTTTGCTTCTAACTCACAATGTCTTGAGTGCAAGGTACCTAGCATGATATGTGCTGTTATATAAAATTACTTGAACAACAGTAAAATTAAAGTAATTTCAAGTCTCAAAATAATTTGAAACCACAATTATCAAAAATGACCAGGTGAGGGGAGGTGCTGTTTGGTGAAAGAGGAAGTAAAAAGCGTTATCTGGGGGGCATGCCTTCCTTGAGAAATGTGTCTCAGCAAAATCGCTTCTGTTTTTTTTCCAGATCAGGAGCTGTGTTTTCTGTTCTCTTGAATGGTTAGGAAAGGGGAGTTAGGGGCAGGCTAAGCCCTTGAGTTAAGAGAATGGTTGGAAGTTATGCCTGTGGTACATCTATACCTTGATTTCTTAGAGGTCTAGAAATGCCTCTGGTCTGTGCTCTGGAAGTTCTAATGTATACTATGTTTTTCCTTTGCTTTTGTAGGTATGATGTAGGACTGTGCCAGGGACATCAGCCCCCCTCATGGGGTTCTGGCATCTTTTAGATGATGCGTCTGCCTCAAAGATATGGTAGACAGGAAGAAAACCCTCTTCTTATATTTCATAATTCTGCAGACCTAAATGGGTAGCATTTCTGAAAACAGGTACTTTCTCTGAGATGTAACATGCCATGTGGTATTTCTCATGAGACAAGTGCTGTATTATGAACAGACTTCAGAATTCTGTCACAGCACTATTGATAAAATATACACTGTACCTCTCTTCTGACCAGGGTAACTTTAGAGGCTACTTAGGGCATAAAACACTCTCTCTGTACAGCCAAAGCAGGTGTTTGAGGAAGAAGGAATTCAATTGTGTTATTGATGCGTTTCTCACATGAGGCTGGTCACACAGTTGTCCTGGGTACTGGGCATATTAGGTCTCGTATGTGGGTTGTGCTCACCCATGAGATCAGGGAAAGCTCAGTGTGCATTGAATTAAGTCCCAAATCAACACAGGAGCATGTTGCCAGTACCCCTTGAAGACTGGAAAATCACAGTAAGTCACAAAAGGGCTTGTGGCCACAAATGGAAAGCTGAACTCAAGTTTCACAGACTGAACAGATGAGCTTGTGTATGTGCTCCAGGACTGGGTGACTGGTATGTGAGAAGGATCTGTGTACTGGACCTGAAGAACTGGAAATTATTTCTAGGGATGCACTAGAGCATTTGGATCATAGTACCTGTTTTCTTACCTGTGTTGTTCAATGTGTTTATCGACCTGAGTGATGACACATCTGCTTTATCAGCAAAAGTGGGCAAAAATTAAGGGAAGTGCATGATGGGACAGAGCAGAGTTTTCATCTGGAGGGGCCTTAATACATGTGAACATTCTGTCAAAGGGAATTTTTTAAAAAGTAAACAGGGATATTAGAATTCCAAAAGAAAAATCACAGCTTTGTTCACAGGCTTACAACATTAGCATCCTCCTCCTTTCTTTCCTTTTCTGTGTATTTATCATCCTGGCTTTATATGTGTCATGCTGGTTGTGCAGTAGATCTGCAGTGAGCAAGTCTGATTAGATAATACTTAGAGATTTTGTGCTTTGCCTCCCTCCCTATTGATGCAGAAAACTGAGGCATCTCTCTAGGTGCAGACAGTGCTGGAAGAGTAAATGCCTTCCTGCACTTCACTCCTTCTTTCTAGGGACTGAGGTGGGACCTTGTGGCTGCATCACAGTGGAATCTCCAATGCATGACAGACAGCCTAGCAAAAACAGTGTACCTGCCTTAACTGGGAACTACCCATGGACATGCTAGGAGAAGTAGCTTGGTCCTCATGCAAGCTATCACAGAAATGCTGGGAGTATGGAGAAAACAGCATTCCCATGAACCTGCACCTACTTCAAAAGGTCTTGGGTGTCAGTTTCCCTTGTAACTAGAAAGGCTGGTGTTTTGTTCAGACATGTAACTTCATCTGAATAGTCACTATAGCACATCAGTGTTGAGTCAGATCTTGTAAAATTCTTTTGCAGGTGGCCTCTGGCATGTTGCTTGTTGGCACTGAGTTTACAACTGCAAATAATATTAAAAGAGCAATGATAACTACTTTGATAAAGGCTTTGGTTAGCAAGTACAGCATGGGAAGCTTAGAAAGAATGTTTCTGGCCTATTGAAAGACACTGAGCCTAGCAAGCCAACCTATGATCTTTAAGCTCTGTTTAAGATTTGCTATCTGCTAATATTTGAACATGGCAAACAGCTGTAGCCAACACAGAAGAGGGACTGTATTTGACTACTAAGCTCAACAGCTGGCATAGTTTGCAAAAAACTTCATATTCCTTCTCTTGTTCCTGCATTTGTGTGTTCCAATTCTAATTCTCTTTGAGGGTCTAACACTAGGCTAGCCATGACTAGAAATGAGCCCAAAATGATAATTCATCCATTGTCAATCCATCTTGTATGCTATTGTGGATTCCTCTCTAGCACTATGTTTATGTTCTTGTTGCCAGATGTTGTGAATATGACTACATGCTGGTCATTCCAGCAGAACAAGTTTTAGGATTTTTTTTTTTTCCTTTAAAAAGTGGAGAAAAGTGCAAGGTAGCTCTCCATTCTTGAAATTTGTTGTATATATGTTCTCAGCTCAACATGTGCCATGTGGAGAGCCATTGGGTAAGATTTGAAGAAGATCAATAGCACACAGAAGTAAGCTTGTGACAAGTAAGAAGATGTCTTTATTTACATGTTGGGATTTTCCCACAGGGATTCACTGGAAATCTGGGGGAGCACTTCATAGAACTGACAAAGAAGGGGATGTCTGAGGTGTTCTGAGCATACCCATCATTTGGAATGTAGTGCTAATGTTACTGTCCCCTGCTGCTATCCTGTAGTGCAGAATTTCCTGCAGCCCATTAGAACTGAGGACATACACACTGCACAGCTGTGCTCCTTCTTTAAAGTAAGCTAGATGTAATGTTAGTTAGAAACCTCCTGGGCTTCAGCATCTATTTCAAGTTGTTTCTTACTTAGAAATTTGGACAGAGATTTCATTCAGCAATGATTTCAAAGAAAGGAATCACCTAGGAAAAATTACAAAAGAAAACATCTTCTTTAGTATTGAGTCTGATGTGCATGAATTGAGACATATTTGAAATAGTGCTGGATCTGCGTCAACACAAGTCCTTACCTTCTCTGTAAGCAAAGCAATAGATCCCACATGTACTGTGAAACCGTATTAGTTTAGAAGCATGTCTAGTTGCCATGATGATCTCTTCCTATCTTCATGGAGCACTTCATAGCCCGTCAATGATTACAAGATAAAGCCGGAATGTATAGAGCCTAGTTTCTCATGCTGGGAGAGACTGTGCTGTGTTGTGGTTGCTATAACTCGATGCATAACTGGGCTGGAAACCAGTGGTGCATAAAATAATTACCATTTCTCTGTTTAAATATGTCTCCTCCCCTAGCAAGATTTAAGGCGTTCTCTCTAATGTTTAATATTATATGTTTAATTTAATAGTGGTTTTGTTTGTGCATTTTGTTCCCCTGTTTCAACACCCTCATCTAGCTTTTATGATTTTTTGTAATCTGGAAATGGGCTGAATGTGAAACTTGAATCACAAGCCTGAATAGAAATGGAGTTTTTCCCTGTTTCTTGCCACTTCTTCTCACTAAGGTAAAGCTTATGTCCAAAATAAACGAAAAGAACTTTGGAAAGGTAGGTCAGCATCATAGTAGACAAGTTGAGGATGCATGTAAAAGTGATGTAGCTCCATTTATGCAAATTACATGCTTGCTGTCTGATGAATCTGGCCTACATTCTTCCACAGAAAGTGAAATGAAGGAATGAGTGCTTTGGTGGTTGGGAAAGAGAAACCAATGAGCTCAAAATGCTATTAATCCCTTGTCTGCAGTCTAGAAGACTCATGTTGATAATGAAGCAGTAGTTTCAAATTACTTTGGTCAAGAGCATTACTTTGACAAAATCTACCTGCTTTCCTAATACAAGCAACATCTGTAATGTATGACAGTGCTTATTCCTTGGTGCCTATATGTGGTTTCAATGCAGCATTGTCTTTAGCATAGGGGATTATATTTCAGTTTCTTAATATGCTGCTTTGATTCCGTGCCTATTTTCACCTGCCATTTACCACAGATCTTTCCTCTATCCCCTCAGATAAGTTTCAAGTTTTTGGGCTGCTTTTCTTAAGAACAGTGCTTCATTTAATGTTGGACAAGAATTGCCTGTTCCTTCAAGGCAGCAGTTTGAGAAGCGCTCATATCTATGTGGTCTAAGAGCATCTGTCATTTTGGAACTCTGGCAGCTGTCTCTTGAGAAATAAGGAAAATGAAAACTGTGACCCTGCAGTGAGAAGAGCTCAGTAGTCTGAATTCAGTGGAAGATTGGTATTCTGCTGGTACCAGATGTGTTGAATTTGAAGATTTCTCACTGTTCTGGTCACCTAGTGGGATAGAAAAGGTGAATTTCCTTTGCTGCAAAGGATTCTTTCCGGTAGAACATGCCTGTGCATGAAGGCATGTGGCAGCTAAGGGATCCTCTCCTGTAAAGATTTGTGTGAGTTGTGTAAACCCTTTAACGGGATGAAGTAAATTAAAAATGAAACTGTTCTGCGTTTTCCTTTGAAGTTCTTCAGACTGTGATTGTTTCTGATTTAATCAGTGTCCCATCTGTCTTTTCATGTTTGGAAGGGGTTACATAAACAGAAATAAGAGCTTCATTGAATACAATGGGAAAAAAACCCTATGAGGACAGTCAAATTGTGGAGAAGGGTGCCTAGTGAGATTGTGCAATCTGCATCTTTGAAATCTTTCAAAGCTGGACTGAGGAATCAAAACCTGAGTAACCTTGTCTGATCTCATAGTTAAACCCTGCTTTGAGTAGGATATTGAACAAGATGACTTCCTGAGATCTTATTTAACCTAGCTTATCCTATGATCCTGCAACTAATCTGTGAAAGTGAGAAATGGCTGTGAGAATCATCGTATCCCAGACTAGCTTTCCGGAATTCATGTTTTTTTAGTCTCAGCTTTGCCACCATGACAGTGTGCTCCTAGTACTGATCTTTTTAAACTTTATCACTGGACAAACCAGACAGGTGACTGTGAAGCATAAGGAAGCAGCCTGCTAAAATGTAACTTGAACAGGGTCTCATCCATAAATACCCAGTTTTCTGGAGGTAAGACTAGATGGGCAGTACGCCTGCTGAAAGTATGCTGTTGCAGCAAGAAATATGATTCCTGACAGCTGTTCACTATCACTTCTTGGGAGGAAGGAGCAGAGGCTGAACAGATGGGCCTGCAGACTAGACTGGGCCTGTATGTGCACTTCTGGACTCTGTTGGCAGGAATTCTGGGTGCTTTCCAGGTGAAAGTGTGATGAAGTGTAGGTGACAGATACCATTGTGTCTGCTACAGCAAAGGAAGGGAGCATAGTATATTCACTTTTGGGTCTGACTGTTATTTTATTGGGCAGGAGGACATCAGAGGTACATCTGGCTAGCTTATCAGTTCAACCCTCCATCTTCTCAGGCTGGTCCCAATTCTATTGTCTTCTCCAACATAGCTCAAGAAGAGAATGGAGAAAATTTGTTACATGAAGAGTCAACATTGTGAGAGATGTGGACTGTTGCTGATGAGCCTCAGAGAGACTTGTTAAATGTAGCTGCAACAGTGAAACTAAAAGAAAAAATTGAGACTAACACTTGCGAAAAAAGTGAGACAAAAGTCCCTTGTTGCATTTGTATGCATCTTCAAAATTATGCTTTGTTTTCCTCTTCTCTTTCCCCTTACATTTTGCGAAGGGGTTCTTAGCCAAAGAAAATGTGAAAATACTTAAGAGCAGCATCTTAATTAGCATTTTAATGGGAATAGATATTTCTACCCTAAATTGGATTATTTTTTTAAAGGCGACTAGTGGACATGATGTGTTGTGTAGTCAGAAGGAATTTCTGCCATTTCCCCAGTTAGTGTGTTTGTCAAAGGTCCTGCAGGGTCCTTCTTCTTCCCCCTAAACTAGTGAGGATTTTTTTTTCTCATAAGTATTTCCTCAATCATTCTTTTATATTATATTCTCTCTTACTCCAGTCACTTTTGGTTTTTTATCTGCACTGTAAAGAAGAGTTAAGTAAGCTCAAACAAACTGGTACAGAAAGTGTTAGGTAAGCATATGGTAAATAGTAGTTCTTGGAAGCAACAAGATACCCTTTCAGCTGTCCTGTTTTGTTAACTTTGTTGTGCTTAACTTGCTGGTAAATGAGAAAAATTTTTGTCTGGTGGTTTTGCAGCCCCTGGTGGCAAAATATGAGTGAAATCTTCAGTAAATGGAGTCTGGTTTTAACATCAGCTGTAATGTAGTAGCTACAGTTTCTTCTGTGTCTTTTTTGGTTTTGTAACCCAAACCAGATGAGTGTTTTCTTATCCCTGATAGTAAGTGAGAGTTGAAGATTCAGCCAGTTCTGTGTCCACTTTTGCCACAGAGACTGAACATCTTGCCACATCAGTTTACCAATATTTTATTGTGGCTTCACAGCAGTATCATAAAATGGACTTAAAATTTTGCCGGGAAGCTGTGAGAAACACAACTTTTGTGCTCTGTGCATTTTATGTAGGCTGGCAACAACATACAGCTTCTCTCTTCTGGTTTCTGTCTATGAAGAACTCTGCTTGACAATGCTCTTTTGGAGGAGCTCAAACATTTATGCAAACTCAGCTGTTCATTACCATTCCAGCTGCTAAAACTGTTAGAGGCTATTGTATGCAGGAGCAGCCTGCTCTTTCTGGCTGGGATCAGGTAAGCCTTGTCTGCTTTGGGTGTGTGTTGGTGTGCTGATATGTGCATTTATTTCTGTTATTCCTACTCAAACAAAGAACTAGGAAGCCTGCAGTGTATTCCTACTTGCTGCTGGACTGTATTGTGCTACTGTGACTGAATTTCTTGAGTAATAAAAATACGTGCAAAAAGGAGATGGAAATATTCAGTCTGCATCTGAGCTTTTTCCTGATTCTGCCTTGTTCAGTTTCATGTGTTGATGGCTTAGAGTGGGGGAGTTCACATGCATTTTGGTTTTATTAAGCAGGATGTAGGTATGCAAAGCTGATGCTGTTCCAGGTCAGGCTAGCAACTAAGAACAACTCAGGTAAACCTGAGGCAGATGAGACTTGCCTGAAGGAACTCTGGGCATGCTTTCACTTCTGAATTCACTTTCTGCGGAGTGGGTAATTTGAAAATCTGCATGATGATGCAGTGGATTTTGTGATTCTTGTGCTCTTCTAGGTCATGTCTCTTGTGTGGTCTGTCAAGCAGTCATACTTGCTTGGGGTGGGCTGCAAGGCAGAGAAGTGTGATAGCATAGCTGAGCCCTTGTGAGCTTTTCCTAAGCAAGTTCTGCAGCAACTGGTATGGTTGTAATGCAGCCAGAAATAGTCTAGAAGGTGTCTGTGCTGCTGCCCCAATTAAAATAGAAAGGAAAGAGGGAGACAAAGTTTAAAAAAAAAAAAAAGGTGGTCTTTCACATATATCCTTGATACTGTATGTATTATTTCCCTTTACTTTGGCTGTGAGATGTGCAGTCACTGAGAAAACTTGGCATCATGGTAGTATGTCAAAAGACAGTGTCTTCTAACTGTATTTTAAAGGATCTTTTTGTATCCTTCTTTAAAAACAAATAATACCCAGCAAAAAACACATCTTTCTACAATTGTGTCCTTGGGTGTGGTTTTGCACATTGAAAATATTTATATGCACACTGATTAGTGGTTTAGAGATGCATATTTGAAAATAAGAGTGTAACTGGAAAAATTACCAGAAAGTACTGACTCGGTTGTATGCACTAAGAGCATGACTGCAACGAATTTTTGTAACATTTTGTGACTTGATCTAAGTGGAAAATATCAAGTATTGCTCTCCAGAATTTGTGATACTTGTATTGCAAGAAGTGAAGAAAGTACTGATTTATGGTGTTTGTGTATGACTATCTTTTGCTGTCTGAAAGGGTCTATTCTTAATGATCCTATGCTGAATGTTAACCAGATTTATTTGCTGTTGTTACATATCTGTTTAAGGACAAATGCTCTTGAGTGATGATGTGTCTGAGGGGAAAAACCAACACTGTGTAAACTCACTACTCTGCAAGTGGGCTTTCAACTAAGAATTAGCATCTATTCAGGGTTTGCCTAGGTAGTCTAATTTAAACTACAGACAAATCTGCAAACATGTGCAAGGTACTGAATATTAGCAGCTGCACAGCTCAATGTATAGTATTTGAAATTCTGTGAATTCCATATGCAAGCTTTTCCTTCCATCAACTGGGCTAACTCAGTGAGTAGAGATCATAGGCCAAAGGGGATGAATTGAAACATTTTCCCAGTAATTTCAGTATTTATATCCCTGTCACTTTTTCTGTGCTGACAGCTATCTTTTGCTGCATGCAAGGCCTTGGATTGTGGTGAGTAAAATCTATGCATGTAATGACAACTCAGTAGCTATCTTGGTCTAATCAAGTGTAGATTGTAGATAATCTTTTATGTTCTACATTAATGATTCTGGCTGTATGCATGTGCAGGAGTGTGCTGGACTTCAAGATTACGTTGGAGTTTAACATTTGGAGTTATATCTGAAGGCTTCTATATCCAAGAAATAGTGATTCATCTTCTTTAGGTACTTAGATGCTGATCAGAGTTCCTGGATTGTGCCAGTAACTCAGCCTGAGTGACAGAACCAAAAGATTGCAACTAGGACAACCCTTCCCTTGGGGAAAGCATATAAAAGTGGGCAAAATTACAAATTATCACTGTGACAAAGAATTGCTATGGCTGTTCCTTGCAGAGAATAGGAAAAAAGCCAGCCGGTTTAGTATGCAGATGCTGTGTGGCTTTTAAGTCCTGTCAAAGGAGGAAACAGTATTTGATAGTGCCTGCTCTTTCTGGAATCCTGGTCAGGGAAAGAGAAGGGAAAGAGCTCTTGTAAATACAACTTTCAAAGCTTTGACTTCTTTTTGTTTTCTTTACATTTGTCTTTTTTTAAAAAAAATTACTAACAAAGATAAAATAATGGGTATTAGTTATCAGGGAAGTTTCGGGCTGTTTAGAACTGGCTGTTGCATTTTTTTGTTTGTTTTGTTTTTGACTGGCTATTTGGTTTTGGTTTTTTAAATCATAATGACACAATCATTCAGAGGCTGGATATTTCATTAAAAACAATATACAATTCACATTTCTGTATTCCTTTAAACTATGTAGCCACCATCTCTGTGGAATATGTCTAGGAGTTTTTAAGCAGCAGTTCTTCTCTTGGCCTTGTACTCTCTATGGGAAATGCTAGCAGGTGCCTAAAAGAAGATAAGAACGTATCTCATCTGGCAGAAAACACATCTTATCTGACTTTGTTAAATCAGATATGGCATTTTTCCTGGCTACATGAGTCTGCTGCCTCACTCTGTCAGAGAAGTTGTACCTGTAGGCAACTTCTTTCCCGCTATATGTATCATAGGGCATTGTGAGGAGGAAGTCTGGAGGAAGGCCTCTGTCCACTTACCCTTCTTCTCTGCCCTCTCACCATCCCTAGTAAGTCCATGTTCAAAGTCAGATGCAGAAAAAATAACTTCCCTCTGCATAGTTCTCACTGAATTTAAGCCTCCAGCTATCAGAAAATAGGTGCATATTTTGTCTTGATCCTATAAACTCACTTTTGCTCACATCAAGTAATTCCTTGTAATATCATTCTGAATATATAAATATGTATAAATATTTATACTCACTAAAAATCATTTTGATCAGTACATGTCTCATTTGATTGTTTTGACTAAGCTTTCAGCAAGCAGAGACTTTCACAGGCAGACATGATTCAAAAAGATGTCTTTCTTCTGTTTAAGTATTGAATGGCATTTACATTATAAATTGGGTGGTCTTCCACTCCTTTCCCCTTTCTAAATGATTCCTGTGAAGCTAAGATATTGTGTTCCCAAGGAGAGCTGACAAGGCCATTGGGAGCAGTAACGAGTCACAAGACTGATCTAACTTTAGGAAATAGTCATATTTGCTACAAGCTTCTCCATCCTTACACTGGAGAGTTTTAACTTGTTTAAGATAGGCATGACTTTCATGCTAAAATGACTTTCAAGGAGAACTGCCTCTGTGCTAATCTTAAAACAAACCTTTTGGGACACTAGTTTGTGTCATGGACTGATGAGAACCACTGTACTAACCAGTGTACATAAAAATACCAGCACTGCATTCTGTTTCCCACAGGGCTTCCTTTCTCTGTTAACACAAGCTCTTTTACACAGTTTAAAAGCTTCGTATTATGGCATGAGGATCTCAAATTTTGGTTGAGCTGAGGTCTCTCTTTTGAGTTGTTGCCACTTGAATTGCTCCATTTAGCCTATAGAACAACAATCCTTGAATCCCAAAGGTCAGTGATCCTAATCAGGAGGATCAAGAAAACCTATGAGCAAAGCATGGATCTGGCAATAGCATTATGATGCAAATGGCTTGTAGCAGCATCTGGAGATGGCTCTTTGCCAGGCAGCAATAAATGTACAATCTTGTGGAGATTTTTTTTTAATTCTCTTTCCGGTCACCTAAATAAAAAGGGCATTCCTAATCCGCTTCTGTGTCTTACTGAGAAATGCGTATGGAATATGTAGGTAAGCAGCCTCAAAACACTTCCAGAAAGGCACAGTCTGCAAAAATTAAGAATTTTAAGCTGGCAGATAGTGTTTAATCACTGCTTATTTAACAGAAAATTAGGTACTGAAGGGGAAGGCTTTGTAGAATAAACTGCTTCCCAGAGGACTGAAGAAATTTAATTTTTTTATCTCTTTGTTGTGCTATAAGAGAAATACATCTTCAAGGACAATTTTCATGCCCTTTAGAAGCAGTACTGCTGTTCTTCCAGGCCACCAGGATTTAGGTTTCTTTTTCCATGTGTTTTGTTTTTTTAATCAGCCTCCTTCTACTGCACCAACTCATACCTCTCCTCTTCCCCTCCCCTCCCATAAAGACAAATGTGTTCTTCCTGTCTTCTTGGGCAGGGTATGGTTACTTGTTTGTTTTAATTCAGTACATGCCTTCTGTGGAAAATAAAGATGTTTTTTGTTTCTGGTTTACTGATACTTATCATAAATGGACTTCTCCCTGCCTGCCCCTGCTCTGACTCACCTAATAACTTTTCTTTATCAGGATTGTTGGAATGTAAAATTGGTTTGAATGCTTCTTCCTGAGGTAATGAGTCATACTTGGACTTCAGTAGTATTTCCGGCATGGTGCAGGCCATTTGAAGGCATTGCTTTTCACATCAAGAGGTTGTGCAAAGCCCTCACATCAAGGCAGGGGAACAAGTGTCTGTTGTTCATTCCTGGAAAGTGGCTCACTTCTGAGTCACTGGTCATCTGTTCAGAAGAAGAGCTTAGAGAAGATCTTCTCAGATCCAGCCTTTCCTGCAGCAGAAGCTGGGATCGTGACCGTTGGGGAGTTGCTGCAGTCTCAAAGCAAAACAGCCCTCCCTGCCCTTAGAATATTATCGGTGTTTCCTTGTGTCCCTGCAGTTGGACACATCCAGCTGGACTGGAAGCAGAGTAGAAAGCAGTTTGATTTCTGGTGGCCGGAAGTGAAATTTTAGCTTCTCTGGTGAAAAGACTTTGCACTAATACAATGAGAATTCTATACAATGAGTCCTAAAATATTTCCAGATTATCTTTTCATGATGGATGTAAAAAGAAACATTAATGGTAGGTCTTGGATCAGGTAAGCAGTTGGCTAAGTATTTTGACCTGTTTGTGTGGAAATGGATTCAATGGAAGCAAATGTTCCTGTGTCAGGGTAACCTTTGCATTAGTATCTGTCTTAGGCCTCTGTCAAACTGGGAAGTTACTGGTTGATGTGCTGCCTACCCATACACCTGAAGCAAACAACTCACTGCCCTTTAATGTGATAAATTGCCAGTTCAGTGGTTTTCCATTGGAAGCCTCAAGAGCAGAACACATGGAAATTAGAGGTTTGGGCCATTTCAGAAAAGCGGGTTCCTTAACAGCAAGAACTCCTGTAGGTGTGACTCGGTTTTCTGTGGTCAGATCTGGCTCTGATGTGACCGTCACCTGCTAAAGATTTCCAGAATGTGAGGATACTGTTGGAGGGGGGTGCATCAGATATTTACCAGTACCTCTCAATGTGAACTTGAGCATTTTCAAGTTTCTTTCTGCTCCCACTGAAAACTTCTGGTTTTCAATGACAGATTGGAACACAAGGAATACAAGTGGCTGTTGCTGAGAACAGGCCTTAATCTTGAGTTAAGTTTTCAGGTACTTTTTAATGTGGTGTTCTTGTTTCCCCAGACTTACCCATAGAAAACCAGTGTGCAAGTCCTCCCAACACTTCACAGACTGCCCTTCTGGGGCTTTTGAATATAAAATGTTTGAATCCACATTCCAAGAGTTCTGCTCTGACTATCCTAGCTGAGGACAGGTTAGCCTGATCTCTCATGCAAGAAGTGGACTCTAGCAGGGTATTGTTGTTTGCTTGCTTGCTTTAATTAAATATCCATATCTTTCCAATGATAAATATTAAGTCTGTCTGTGTGCCTTGAAAATTTATGCGAGTTCCAGATAAAGTTTCTTCAATGCTGAGACCCTTGTCACTGGAATTATTTGGGAGATTTGAGTGATGCAAATGTACTCAGTGAGAATAGCATCACAGTGGTATTTTCTGCAGTTTGGTTATAGTTTTGGGTGTAGATAACAGCAGGTTGTACTTTTTATTTGGTTAGTGGGAAACTAAATCCAGGTCACTATGATTGAAGCTGTTTAAATGCTGACTTCTGGGAAGAGAACAGAAGAGGAGCAACCATCTGGAGAAGAACTATAGTCTAAATTCAGAGACAGGAGGACAGAAATTCTTAAAGCTTACAGTTCAACTCTGTGCAATCTTATTCCAGCATAGTCTTTACAGGTTAATGTGTGTAAAATGAATGAATGAAAAATCTGCTGGGCTTCCTTCAAATAGATGTGTATCTGAACAAAGTTAAGTGTATGCAAAAGCCACCTTGAAAAATCATACTTACGTTAAAGGGGTTCTATCAACAGCCACTGGTTGGGGTTAGCATTTCTGAGTATTTTGTCCCTTGCTTTAGGAAATAGTGAATTCAGCATTATGGCCAGTTTAAACTCTATAATGGGCTGTGTACTGTTGAATGGAGATGGGTGCAATTAAGTGCACTCTGTAAAATCCCATCAGTAGAATTCTGTTATCTGTCCTTAGTACTGTTCTTAGGCTTGTCAGGTAGAGAGGGTTTGATAGCCCTTGTACTTTGATTAAAAGACAATTTCAGTGCTAGATTTTCAGAAGTTCACAGTACTGTTTCCAATACTTTACCTTCATAGTCAGATTTGATTTTCTAGGATTGGGCTGGTGGCTAAGAGAAAGTAGCTGAGGAGCTGGTAGGATTGTAATTTTAAGACTTGCACCAGTCTTGAAAGCTGCAGCTGAGGTGGAGATGGGTCTGGCTTATCTTTTTTGCACCTGGTATGTGTGGGTCAGGCACTTTGAAATCTGACATCCTGGTGAGTCAAAACAGCTTTATTGTGCTGTTCTTGATCACTCTATATGTTAATGTGACTGTGTCTAGTTACATTATAGATCTCTCTGGTTTTCAGTGGGGCACACATAAATTACTGTTTTCTTTCACAGTGGTAAAGAAGCACATAAATCTGTGTTACCACTGATGCTGTGATTTGTTGCATGCAAAATGTTGAAAACAAATTTTATACAAAATGTTTAAAAGAAAAAACTACTTTATGTTTCCCAACAGAATAGTACAGCAGGTTGAAAAAAGACCGAGGGAGTTAATATAACTTAGCGCTTTTGTCTCTTGCGAGTTAAGACTCTTTCTGCATAATAGTTGTAGGCAAGTACAGTGTGCTCAAACTGTGGTGCAGGAACCTGCCTTTGATTCCCAATCTGCCCACCAGAATCTAGCTCATAGGCTTCACCAGACAGAAAATCAAAAATTCTATCAAGTGCTTAACTTCAGGGAATCTTTCTGTATTTGACATTCCTTACACAGCTGTGGCACGAGGATTCCTCCGTTTTGCTTATCTCATGTTTCATCAACAGAAATGTTGCAAAGGAGTTGTAGAATGGTTGTGAGTTTATTCCTCCCTGATGACACAGATGTGCTTGATTTGAGAAAATGGGCTTTTATGTTATCAGAACTTTCTTTTAAGAGTGTAGCTACATTGTTTGACATCTTGTTACTGCATGGTTTAGTTTGAGAGTAAGGAAATATCTACTGGCACCTGACCATTACAGAATAATCTGGTCGTTTTGTTGTCTGTCACATCCTTTTGGAAGGCAAGCTGTAGAAGGTCACCTATCGGGTTTTGTGGTGTGTACAACATTTCCTTTTGTTGGCTTCATAGCTGTTTTGTTTTCTTGATGACATATCCCCTAATTCTCTCCAAACTCTCCTCAGGAGTACGGTGCACTTATGAGTAATGCTGTTGAATTATTTAGGGCTATTAAGGCAGTTAGTGTGGCTGCTGGAAAGGTTACCATGAGTTTACTTGCTTATCCTGTGAAGCACTGTCTGTTGTGTATGTGAGTGTCAGAGTTGTTCACTGAATGGGAAGAAGAATGTCAAGTTGAGTCTTGCATCTCATAGTCTTGTCTCGGTTTCTCTACCTTACTGGTCAGGTTTTTGGTTTTACAGAAGAGCCCAAACTTCTGGAGCCTGATTCTGTTATAACTTCTAATGTGAGAGAATAAGAATTTTTTGTGGGAGTCTTCCAATCTGCTAGCAAAATTAGTGCTTTCAAAATTTCAGTTGTTTTTCCTTCTGTTAGCTATTAACTTAATGTGCGTAATTCTATAAAAATGTACTTTATCAGCAGTAAGAATTCAAATTATACAATTAATAAAAGTGAAAAATATTTTTAAAAGGTAAATTAATACAGTTTTGGACTTCCTAGTTATTCCAGTGACTATTTTAGCTCTGAGATTTGTCATTGTTACAGACTGAAAACGATGAGAAAAGCTCCATCACAAATGTTCTGTTGTCTTCTACTACCTGAATCTTAAAAATCACATTTGCACTGAGAAATCAGTGTGTATAATTGGAATACTGGTTATGGTACAGATTTCAGCTGTGCTGTTACTTAGTGAAAGGAACTTTTTATGATTTAACTTTTAGTAAAATTACTTTTATTTACAAATACTCTTCAAGATGAACTTTCAAGCATATTTATTGGAAGCTATGTAAAAGAATATATATGTAATGTGCATATAAAGTGTGTGTGTATAAACACATATATTGTTCTATATATGTGTATATGGTGTTCTTCCATTTCACTCTGTGTAGGCTTTAGTTCTTCCTAGAAAAACTTTTCTACTTTAGGATCAAATATTTGTAATTTTTCTAATTGTGGTCCCTGAACATGAATCACCTTCTATCTCCCAGTAAACTTATCTGTGTGGTCTGATGCTTTGGTCCTCTGGGTGAAAGAAAAATGCTGATCAGGGAGTCCTGTGTTGAAATGTAGTCACATACAAGGAGCCAGGGTCGCAACTGGGTTTGGCATATGTGTTTGTGTTTGGCACTTATAATTGATTTGGTAGGATCATGGCTTCTGTTTCACAGCAATGCTCATCTCTTGGTGTACGAGTTACTGGCTTCATAGTACTGAAAGAAAAACAGATGCATACCACATTCCAGACTTTAGAAGAAAAAAATGTTTATCTTTCTGATATGGGAATATTCAAGAGAATATCAGCTGTGAATTCTTTCTAACACAGTTTTTTTTCAAAGCAGCATTTTTTCTTGATCAAAATTCTTTTCAAAAGGTAGCTGAAATACAAAGATTGTGTTTTAATTGAAGAGGTTTACGGCACTTTTTCAAATAAGCTACCCTTTAAGATGGCATTTTGTTGGTTTTGCTTGCACTGAAAGGGGGTAATGTGGCTATTCATAACTAGAAACTAACAGGACCTATTTTGCTTGTATTTGCATCATCAATTTTGGTGTATATTTCTTCAAATTTACTGTATTTGTAATGTATAAATTAAATATTTTTTTTCCCAAGGAATTTCACTGTCATTTTGCAGGTTTTCACAGTACTTTGAAGTGGTTTGAAGAAATTGCTTGGTTATAATGTTCTGCTGATGGATGAATTGATGAACAACTTTTGTTACTGTAATGGAAAGAACTGCTCTAAATTTTTACTTCATTTCTAGGTTAAAAGGTTCTCACCCTGAGTTTTTGGGTTTTTTAGTAACTTTGCAATTTGCTACCATTATTGACAGGTTTACTTAGTCCTTGCAGTGGTCAGTGTAATCACAGAACATCTGAGGTTGGAAGATACCTCTTAATATCATTTTATAAAAAACCTATTCAACCAGGGTCAGCTAAAGAAGGTTGCCCATGACTCTGTCCAGTCATATATTGAGTATTTTCACACACAGAGACTTCACAGCTTCTCCAGGCAACCTATTTTACTGTTTGGCCATTATCACAATAAAAACATGTTTTCCTGTGTTCAGATGGAATTGCATGTATTTTGACTTGTGCCTATTGCATCTTGTCCTGTCACTGGGCACTGCCAATAAAAGTCTGTCTCCACTAAATGTCCCCACTAAAACTTACTTTCTCCTGCCTAACAAATCTCAGCTCTCTCTGCCTCTCCCCATATGAAAAGTGCTCCAGTCTGATTATCAGGCTTCATGGCCTTTTGCTGAAACTGCTGCTGTGTTTTTGTCTTTTTTTGTGCTGTGGACATGAGACACAGACCCAGAAGTCCAGATGTGGCCTCACCAGTGCTGAGTAGAGCAGAAGAATCAAATCCCTTGCTCTGCTTTCAAAATCCTTACTGCATCCCAGGTTAGCATTGTTCCTCTTTACCATGACAGTGCATTGCTGGCTCATGTACAGCTTGCTGTCATGCAGAACCCCAAGGTCCTTCTCTGCTGAGCAGCTTTCCAGCCTGTTAGCCTGCAGTTTTCTGGCATTACCAGGTCCCTTTGAATGGTAGCACAATCACCTGGCCTATCACCCACTCCACCCAGTTTTGTATCAGTGGATGCAATGACTGTGGCTTTGCCTAACCAAGGCTCTGCAAACTCCAGAGAATGGAGACCCTTCCCATGAACTCCTCGGTGACCTTTTCTAGGGCTGCACTAAACACTGGGAAGAGGTTCCCACAATGTACCACTTGGGTATCTTGAGCTACATTTTATGTCTCTTTCTCCTTATTGTATCTTCTGACTCTGCCCAAGAAGGGTTTGGTTCTGACTGCTTTTCAGGCAGCTGAGAGCTGCTTTTAAATCCCCCTTAATGTGAGCTAAGCACTGGTTGCCAATGCTTTTGCTTAGCACCCTTACTCTAGTCCTAGTTAATTTTTTAACTCATGCTCTGTAGGTATAAATGCAGGTAATTATTTTTTTGCATGTGTAATTATACTGTGGTATTTAATTTTTATCATCTTTATATCTTTCAGAATGATCTCCTCTTGAAGAGTTAACTATACAAAAATTTCAGTGTTCTTGGGCATTTATGTGCAGTTGTTTCTAAGTGTGCTTTATACAGGCTGACAGGATTTGTATGCTTCCTGCAATCTGGCTCTGCACAAGCTGGGAAATGTTGGTTAAGGCATAAGACTGTACTGTGGTTATTAGCTGGAGCAAACTTTTGCTTCCAGCCAGTTACCAATGCAGATGCAGAATTTAGAAGTCTTGTACAAGCTTGTCATCTCTATAATTACGTGGCTATTAAGAAATGGGTGGAAGTTGAATGCTCTAAAATTATAGGCTATAATGATAAGACATGGTTGGGAATGATTCTGATGCAATTTTCCTTCTTACCAACAGAGTTTCAACAGCAGGAAGGCACGAAGTCCCATCAGAAAAACATGCAGCTCTATGACACGCCCTATGAACCAGAAGGCAGTGGTGTGGAATCTGATTCTGAAAGTGTGGTGAGTCACCGTTTACGAGACAGCAAATTGCCACAGGATGACGACAGGCCTGCAGATGAGTATGATCAGCCGTGGGAGTGGAACAAAGTCACCATCCCAGCTTTGGCAGGTTAGATTCCTAGATCCCAACCTCAAAATTCTCTCAAGTTTATAGCATATGTACTTTCCTTTGAGAGAAATCAAGTATTTATGCTCTTTTGATATGTATGTATGTATGTGTATGAAGAAATGTCTGAAAAGCAAGTGTGGGTAGTCTTAAATCTTTACCCCCTGCAGAAATATTGAATGTGGCACTTCTTGTTTGGTGCTTCAGTTGACCTATTGTCAACCATCTTAGCACTTAGTTCATGTTACAAAAACTTTTGATTCTCTCACTCCTTGTCCCTACACCCATTTTAATGGATGTGATGTAGATAGTGTTTATTGTTGAGTGGCTCTATGACAAGAAAACTGCCTTGCAAGGTCCTGAAATAGTGGAGCAATTCTCAAAGGGACAGTGTGATGATAGCGTTGGGGATGAGGAGGGAAGGAAAGAGATCAGGTTCTGTGAGTGAGCGTGGAAGAAGCCTGAGAGCTAGGCAGTAGTCAGTGTGCGTTTCTCTGGAGTAAATCTTGCTTGACAAACCTGTTTGCTTTCAGTGTTAAAACTGCTAGATTTGTTAATCGAAAGAGAGCAGTAGGTGTCATCTGTGCTGACTTTTAGCTTTCAGCATGGTATGCTATGGCATCAGCTGTGTTTGGAATATTGTCGCCTAGAAAGGAGAACTAGTAGATTTGTGAAAACCTATTATGGTCGTTGACCTAAAAGGGTAGTGCTTGGTGATTCATACTCTTCCTGGAGTCTGGTTACAAGTGTGATTCCTCAGAGGATATACTCTGGAAACCTTCCTATTTAGCATACTTATCAGTAACCCAGAGCAGAAAGAGAGGAAATGCCCCTTAACTGGTCTTATCAAGTTTGTTGTAATAGTCAAGGAAGGGGAGGGTGTGAATGTGCAAAGCTGCCATTGAGAGGGACCTGCACTGGTTGGAGAAATGGTCTGACAACAAGCTTACAAAATCCAACTGGAACAAACCTAAAGACTTGCATCTGGAATAGACTAAGCCCCTGTAATGATATGGTCCTAGAACTGGCTGATTTGCTGTGATACAGCTTTACTAAAAGATGCTTAAAGGGGCAAGTGGACTAAATATGACTAGTAGTGCTCCTCACCAGTGATGAAGTCTAGCAGCATCCTGGTTTGTGTGAACAAGAGCAATCCAGTAGATCAAGCAAAATGACTGTTCCTCTTTACTTCACATTCCTTGGGAAATGTGTAATGCTGTGTCCAGTATTCTGATACAAGAAGGATGTTGATAAATGTTGTTGTCAGTGGAGAGCCATCAAAATGACAAGAAACTGCAGCACGTGACGGCATATGTGAGGAGATGCTGAGAGAACTGGTCTTGTTTGGCTTCAAGAAGAGAAAACTTTGGGTGGGATATAATGGGAACTTTCCAATGCCTGTGAGGAGATCCTCAAGAAGATTGAGCCAGTTTCTGCACAAATGAGGAGATGTGTGATGGGAAGATGAAAGATAAGATGAATCAGGAGAGGTTCTGACTCAATACAGGAAATTTTTTTCTTTGCAAGAATACTTAAGCATTGGAACCAATTCTCCAAGGAGCTCTTGCAATTGCCATCTTCAGATTCTTTTGTACTCTGTGAAGCAATGATTGAATAAACAACCTGATCTGATCACACAGCAGACTCTGCTCCTGAATTATCTATGATTTTGCAATTCTGTGTCCCAAGATATTGCTGCACTACAGAAATGGGAAGCGACTTTCCTCCACAGCTATACAGGGCTGGTGTTCTGTAAACAGAGCCTGATGTGACTGTGTCCTTCTTGGATGTTTCTGACCTGATTCCCTAATGGGTAGGTGGACATGGTTGGCAGAAATATGTTTCACTTCTGGCACAATGGGGCCGAGCAGTGGTCACTTACTGTGAGAGTGATTCTGTCTCTCTGCTTCATTTCTTCTTATATTTTTAGGTTGTGGTTGATTTGTGTTTGTTTCCAAGCCAAGCTGATGTCTGCATTATCCATCCTGTGAAATGTGAGTGGGAAAAGGAAACACATAGATGAACAAGCTGCTTAAAAAGAAACCTCTTGCTCAGCATCCCCTTTCCTCTTGTTGGGCTTCTGTGGGACAGAAGAGGTCAAAGAAAACTGATGCTTCCTAGCAACATGGTCTGCTCTGGCATGTGAGCTGATAATAATCTTGTGGAGCTACAGGCTCAGTAACTTTCTCATTAGGTATATGCTAATAGGCCTTTTGAACCTGGGTCTAAACCAGCATCCAGTTTTGCTGGATGCTGTGCAATAAAGTAGTCTCTTTCTCTAAAGAGCATGAACTCCAGTGCAATAGTCTAACCTGCTTGCACTTCTGCTCCTGAGGTCTGCCTGGTGGAAACAGGATTTAGTTCAGGCTTGCCTGAGCTGACTCATCCCATTTGCTGGACCAATTAAATCCTTGCAAGACTTGTGCTGGGAGATTTCCTGGCTGTGAGATCCTGGCTGTAATTTGGGATATCTGTTGTATATTGAGGTAGGCTAATCAACAGAGAGAGGTATCACTAGGTTTCCATGATGGCTGTATTGCAGATGCTGAATACCAGTCTGGTGTGTGTGTGTGTGAAGCCTTCTGCTTTGGGTTCATGCTATGGCATTCAGTAGATGTTTCTGTGCCTTTTCATATGTCCCTATTATGACAGTAATACTGTCCTTGCCTAGAGCATATATACAACCTCCATATCCTGACAGGTGAGTTAGTCTGGGCTTCCCACATGAGAACAGTGATTTTGTGCTCCCCAGAAGTAGTTTTTCTTTCAAAAACTAGCAACTTCACAGCTTAACAACAATGAGATGTGGGACCAGTACATGTCTGTCTTCAGTGAGATCACACTTCACAGATTTTTCAGTTAGTAATGCAGCACCCACAGAAATGGGATTATTAGTTTTAAAAGTTACTGTCTTAAAGAGTCTTGTTTGTGCATATGTAAATCTTAGACATTACTCCTCATGTATTTTTGATATTTTATGGAATGGATAATTTTTAATTCATTTGGAGTTTGTCGTAATCTCCATATTCATCTTCAAGCCCAGTTTTTTGGTCTTTATCAGATTAATTCTGAAATAGGTTTTCCTTTAGTTATTTAGAGAAAAGAATCTTAGGTTTGTCAATTTTTTCTTTATATCTACTTTTCAGTTTGTGTACATGTAACTGTAAATTAACAAGGCCAATCCAATATGAGATTTTATGATTGATCTATGTGTAAATATTCTTCTAAGAATTATGTAGGTAACTCATATGAGAGCACACAAAACAAAATACTGCTTTACAAAAGTAATAGGCTAAAGTATTATGATATGGTTGGTTTCCTTACGGGTTCAGCATGTCACATTCTTATTTCAAATGAGTAAACATTTTTTAAGGTTAATTATATTTCTTTGATTGCATCTGCCATGCATTATAACTTGGTTTGTCTTAGGGTACTGGTTATTTGTTACAAAGGAGCATGTAAGGATTGACTGCAACCATAGTTCCATGCTGTTATTTCATCTGCTGTCTTTACATCCAAGTCCTACAAGTTATAAATGTTTAAATTAAGGAAAGAGGAGGTCCAATTTGTAAGTTTGAAACAGTGGAAAGTTTGCAATGAAGTATTGACCTGCTACTGAGATGTATGGGGTGCATTTCTGATTTATTCAGTGGTTCTATAATGTAGCTAGCTAATATAGCTAGACCAGGTGGGGTTTTTTTTAGTTCTTGACTGAGGTAGATTTCTCTGAAAAGCACAGTGTTGGTCTAAGTGGTATTACAAATTTTAGTAGTGGGCAAGTCCCACTTTACAGGCTCACAACTACCATCCTCTGACTATTTGGAGTTGTAAAGGTCCTGAAGGGACCCTCTGCTAAAAATTTTTTATTTTGAGAAGTTCATCTGAATGGAACAACAGGTATTTGTGATGTGAAATGCAGAGACAGATTTTTGAAGCAAATGTTTTTGATTTGTCAGGTGATAGAAACAAATCAATGTGGCAAGCAACACTAGAATTATCATGAAGTTAATTACTCATGCAAGTCTTTTAGGGAAAACATTTGTTCCTCTGCCATGATTTCAAGATTTATTGCTGAAGCACAGTTAAAACCTGTTTGTCTCCAATCTGTAGTTTTGAGATGTGCCAGAATAAAAGTGTGTACAAGCTATGAAACCTGCTCAGTTTGAGGAGAGTATGTCTGTGCTGTGACTCCTAACCGTGGGGCTGGTGTCGTGCTGACACTGGATGGACAAGCTATGTGTAGCCCAGGGACTTTTGCAGTGCTGAAAGATGTTGCTGTGTAGCAGAGCTGGAATGCGGCATTTTGACTGTCTGCAGCTTGAGTTCTTTCACAAGCAAATTTAATTTTTTTTTATTGGACGCTGTACAACTGAAGCTAAGTTGTGTTTTTGATGGCTCTTTTGGGAAGTGGGCAGGTCTTGTTAGAACTCCTCCTGAGCTAGGCAAACTGGTTTGCCCAGAAGAGTTTAGGTTGGCAGAGTAACAGGAACAAAGTAGCTTTCAGGTACTCAAGTCTGGCTGGAAAAGGAGATAGGTAACACCAGGGAGACCTCATTGGCTAGGCAGAAGACAAACACGGGCATTGGAGAGCCAATTCAGGAGCGTCAAGCTGACACTGGCTTCCATTTGAGTTTCTGGCAAATCTGGGATTTTCGGACTGTCACGAGGGTAATAGCAAACCTTTGCGTAAAGAAAACGCATGTGAATTCTATAAAGCCCATCTACCTTAAAAAATATGTGGGCCTCCATTATGAAGAGGGCCATTTGGGAGTAGTTGCCAGCACTGACCATGGACTCTTTGAAGGAGAATCTGTAAATGCCAGACTTGGTCTCCTTTGCTGGCTACTAGAGCTGTTGTGCAGAACGGTGATGCTTAGGACCCCCAGGGATTTGAAGCAAGGGAGTTCTGGCATGGCACCACTACAGGGCTATGGCACCAGTTACAGGGCAGTGGGAGAGAGGCCACATGGAGGGTGAGAAAGTGCCAGGTCTGCAGGTATTCGGGAACTGAAATGGCTGTGACAAACAGAATTACTCTAGCAATAAAAAGCTTTACACTCCCAGCTGCATGGAGTTGAGCTTCTGAACCTTCATTGTATATACAACAGCTTTTAAGAGGGGATTTATAGTAGCCAAAAGTCAGACCTGATAACAACATTATATCACACTTGTAATTTAATCTGCCTGGTTATTCCCCCAAGACTTCTTCTTCCTGACAAATTAATTCACACACACACACAAAAAAACCACCAAAACCCAGACCAAACAAACCACAAGAACAACAACCAAACAAACAAAAAAAACCAAGAGAAACCCAAAAAAGCAGGAGTCCAGAGACATGTCTGAGCTTTTCAAACAGGAAAACATTCAAAAACATCTGAAATCTAACCTTTTGCTGTTTTCAGAGAACAGAACCTACCTCTACCCATGATGTTAGTGACTTTTTACAAAGATAGAACCAGGGGAACAGTTTTAAACTAGAAGAGGAGAGATTTAGATGAGCTGTTAGGAAGAAGTTCTTTACTGTGAGAGCAGCAAGACATTGGAACAGGTTCCCCAGAGAAGTTGTGTATCCCTCATCCCTGGAAGTGTTCAAGGCCAACTTGGATGGGGTTCTGAGCAACCCGGTCTCATGGATGGACTCACTGCCTATGGTGACATCCTCCTGCCATTACGGACTTGTAACTAGATAATCTTTAAAATCACATCCAATCCAAGCCATTCTATGATTCTCTGTTGCAAAGATATTGTTGTGTACAGTCAGAACTGAGTTTCATGTTTGTTTTGTGAACTGAATTTTCTAGTGTCTGAAAGATGTTCGTTGATCAGAAGCTGACATTAAATTCACTGGTTTTCAGAGAGTCCCCTGATTCCAGGTGTTTTTCTTACAGTTGAAATAATAGTACTGTTCATACATGTCACAGGCAAGTATGCACATGTAATGTTTCTTCTTGTTGTGCTAATTGACCTCAGTACTGGGTAATGAAAGCTAAGTTTGTATTTTAAGAAAGAACCAGCATATTACTGCCCTGCATACTTAGAATATGATTGAATACATTTGCCCAATTTTTGCAATATCTTGTGCCTACTTTCTGTTAATAGAAGAGGAATTTGGAAGTGTCCTAAGTCCCATGACAAAAGCATAAAAAGAAAACCCTCCAAAACACTTTCCATGTCCAACATGTCTCTACGCCTTATCTTTTTGAACTTGGAACATTACAGCTGTCTTTCTGATGTATAGATTACTTTTAAACACTAAGTACTACCAGCCACATGCCCAATTGGCTGTGTGTTGTAGTCAGTTCAGTTCTAAATGCATGAGGTTGTAACTTTTTAGGACGTCCCTTCAGTTTTCTTTGCAACATTACTTGGTAAAATATGGAAAGGTATCAACAAAACCTCTACCCTAGCCTTTCAGGAGGCTGGTCCAGAGAGTACCTGGGCAAACAGCCCTT
Organism: Xenops minutus; assembly: GCA_035221455.1. Classification (NCBI taxonomy): domain Eukaryota; kingdom Metazoa; phylum Chordata; class Aves; order Passeriformes; family Furnariidae; genus Xenops; species Xenops minutus. Next base: position 27,360,656 of record JAWWEE010000085.1, read on the forward strand.
AAAAACAAAGGGGTCCAGGAAGCATGGAGATACTTCAAGAAGGAAATCTTGAAGGCACAGGAGCAGGCTGTCCCAATGTGCCAAGAGGTGAGCTGGCAGGGAAGATGACTAGCTTGGCTGTACAGGGAGATTTAGTGGCAACTTAGGGCACAAAAGAGTTTATTGCCTTTGGAAAAAAGGTCAGGCAACTCCTGAAGTGTTTAAGGGTGTCATCAGGCCTTGTAGAAAGAAAATTTAAGAGGCAAAAGCACGATTTAAACTTTATCTGGCCATTTCTGTTAAGGATAATAAAAAGTATTTTTATAAATACATCAATAGCAAAAGGAGGGGCAAACCCCCCCCTCCATTCTTTGTTGGACATGGAGGGAAACATAGTTACCAAAGATAAGGAAAAGACTGAGGTCCTCAGCACCTTCTCTGCCACAGTTTTCAACAATAAGACATGTCCTCAGGACAGCTGGCCTCCTATGTTTGTAGACAGGGACAGGGAGCTGAATAGCTCCCCTGTGATCCAGGAGGAAGAAGTTAGTGACCTGCTGAGCCCCTTAGGGTGCTCATAAGTCTATGGGATTGGATGGGATCCATCCTAGGGCGATAAGGGGTTTGGTGGAAGAGCTCGCCAAGCTGCTTTCCACCATTTATCAACAGTTCCGGCTCACTGGGGAGGTCTCACACAATTGGAAGTTGGGCCAGTGTCATGCCTATCTACAAGAAGGCCCAGAAGGAAGATTCAGGAAACTACCGGCCTGTGAGCCAGACCTCAGTGACTGGCAAGGTTATGGAACTGATCATCCTGAGTGCCATCACATGGCACCTACAGGACAGACAGGGGATCAGACCCATCCAGCATGGATTTAGGAGGGACAGGTCCTGCCTGACCAACCTGATCTCCTTTTATGACCAGGTGATCCAGTGGATGAAGGGAAGGCTGTGGATGTGGCCTGTCTGGACTTCAGCAAAGCCTTTGACACCATCTCCCATAACACATTCCTGGAAAAGCTGGAGCCCATGGCTTGGCCAGGGTCTCTGCTGGGTTAGGAACTGGCAGAGAGTGCTGGTGAATGGGGCTGCATCCAATTGGTGGCCGGTCACCAGTGGTGTCCCCAAGGGGTCAGTGTTGGGCCCAGTCCTGTTTAATATCTTCATTGACAATT
>JAWWEE010000085.1:27361909-27415566 GCA_035221455.1 Xenops minutus
GAGCCAGTGTGTGCCCAGGTGGCCAAGAAGGCCAATGGCATCCTGGCCTGTATCAGGAATAGTGTGGCCAGCAGGACGAGGGAAGTGATCCTTCCCCTGAACTCAGCACTGGTGAGGTCTCAGCCTGACTGCTGTGTCCAGTTCTGGGCCCCTCAGTTTAGGAAGGACACTGAGGTGCTGGAGCAGGTCCAGAGAAGAGCAACAAGGCTGGTGAAGGAATCTGAGCACAAGTGCTGTGAGCAGTAGCTGAGGGAGCTGGGGTTGTTTAGCCTGAAGAAGAGGAGGCTCAGGGGAAACCGTATTGCTCTCTACAATTACCTGAAAGGAGGTTGTAGCCAGGTGGGGATTGGTCTCTTTTCCCAGGCAACAAGCAGTAGGACAAGAGGCACAGTCTTAAGCTGTGCCAGGGGAAGCTTAAGTTAGGCACGAGAAAGGAATTCTTCACAGAGAGAGTGATCAGACATTGGAATGGGCTGCCCAGAGAGGTGGTGGATTCACTGTCCTTGGAGGTATTTAAGAAGAGACTGGATGTGCCACTCAGTGCCATGATCTAGTTGGCAAGGTGGTGTTGCGTCAAAGGTTGGACTAGATGGTCTCAGAGGTCTTTTCCGACCCAGCTGATTCTGTGATTCTCATATGCTGTTGAGCTCACAGAGGAACTGATCGAGCTGTTCGTGCTGGTGCACATTGTGTTGTTTGCCTCCTGATACAGTGAAGTTTTTCCTGCCCACTAGATGACCTTGAAATAAAGTCATCTGCAGCTGGGAATGTTAAGTTTTGATGAAGCAGAAAACCGTAGAAGGCAATGACAGTGAGGAATATGGTATGGGTAGCGTCTTTCACTGTTTCCATCAATATTCTGTCCTTTAATTATTTTTAAATTACAGATACGTGGAATCTGTAAGTGTAGAATGAAGATACTGACAGTCATTATTATGTGCTTTGCTAAGGATGTTGCAGTGCTACAATAAATTATATCTTTGCAAAATAAGTCATATTGCTTTTCTTTGAATAATAGAGAAACTAGCAAATGCCATTTTCCTTTTTCATCTCTTTGTTTCCTAGTGTTTAAAGACAAAAACTTTGTGCCAACGTTGTATGAGTGGTTACGCTGTTAATTCTTTGGTGCTTGGCAGTATTCCTGATCAGTGTTAGCTGCCTGGATTTGCACCCAGATCACTGTTAGGATGATACCACATAAACTGAGGCAAGCTGGATTTCTTGATGTTCTCACTTGTTTGTTAGTGGAATTATGGCAGGTGACTAAAAACTTGTTACTGTTAATTGTTTAAGAGTATCACCTCTGGGGGATGAAAATAACAAATGTTAAGATAAGTACTAGTTATTATTAAAAGGCTTGGAAGAGTGTAGATCTTCTTACTGGAAAAGCAAGAGAGTTTTAGGACTACTCTGCATAGTAAGAAACACCTTTACATGATACATATAATAACTGTAGATAAAGCGATATATCATACTGCTAGTGGGCGTATGTTTGTTCTCTATAGGGTGTAAATCCTTTCTAAGCACTGCAGCTCTTTTGGTCCTTCTTAACCTTGCCTGGAGATGTAATTATTGTGTATCTTGCAGCCAAATTTAATGGAAGTGGGAAACGACAAGCATCTCCTCCCTCAAATGACCAGCACAGGCAATTAAGAGCACCTGGAGGAGGTTTTAAACCCATCAAACATGGCAGTCCAGAATTTTGTGGGATCCTGGGAGAGAGAATAGATCCAACTATTCAACTGGAAAAGCAGATGTAAGTAAGCACTGTAATGGCTCTCTAGCTCTTTGCCTCCCCACTTACAGGAGCAGAAAGTGCCGAGATCCTGCTGTCCAGCTCCCTTCCTTAGTATCCCCTGTGCTCACAAAAAAACTAGTCTTATTAATCCTGCAAAGTATAAGTAACTTTTCTAGGGGACTGAATAATCTTAAATGGGAAACTCGTGTTGTGAATTTTATGTCAAGTATGTGCAGTTACTTCACTTTCAAGCATGTTGGCTATATTGCATTCGTGAAAAAAACAGTTGTGTATCACATAATACAAAGTCTGCTTTAAATTTGCATGAATTCCATATCTTTCTGGCTTCATAACGTGTTTCTAATACATAAGACATGCTTTGCTTCTGGCTATGATACTCTTTCAGGAAGATAATTATACGACTACTTACAAAGCTTTCAGAAAAGAGACTTATTTCTACTTTGGTAGTGTCAAACTTGAGAGTAGTGTTCAGAGGCAGTTTTATCAGCTCCAAACTCAGGTTTTTGGAGAATTCTGTGGAGTGGATGTCTGAAGTAGCCTTTGTCCTGCCTCATTGTTACCCTTCCTTGAATGATTTGGACAGAGTAGCTTGTGTGATGAAATGACCCACTGTCCTGTATCATACCACAGGTGCAGCCTCATAGAAGAGGCCAGAATTCCTCTTAAACAAAGAAAAATCTTCATATGGGTCTATTTACAGGTTAGACTGATAACTGTGGGCACTGAAAAGCCAATGGATTCAGGCAGTAAAGTGAAGAAGCTCTATCTTGGATCCCCAAAAACAGGCCCACTCCAGAAACTATCATTCTAAGTTAGATGCAGAGTTTATTTGCACAGGCAAGGGAGGCCATAATTTAGCATGTATGTGAGTGTGGCCTTGTTCCTGAACGCTGGTGGTATTGAGAGGATTAATAATTCTTTTGCACTCCACATCCTCAGTCGGAGAGAATCCTCTCCTTGTGTCTGAGAGCAGGTAGTTCCAGAATTCCTTTTCTTTTGACATTTGTTTTTACAGGCAGTATTTGGAAGCTGTAGTTTGAAACAGAGAACAATGTCATATGCATGGTGTCGTGTTCCATCTAATCAACCTCAGCATTTGAACAATCTGCTCATTGACAGATTCTGTGCTTAACTCCAACAGAGGAAGTAGCAACCATTATTGTGAGAGACTGTTAAGTAGATGACTAAAAGACTCTAAATTTTACTGTAAATTTGGTCCTCAGGTTTGGGTAGCTCCAGCTTACTGTACTCTTCCCCCAAATAGATTTATAATACTGCAGGAAGTTGAGTATCTGTTAACTGATTTTTGAATCATAAATATATTGTTGTGTAGTTTTCTCTTTTAGTATAGATGCAGTTACATGTAACAGCAATTAATACTAACAACTGAAAACTGCAGAGCTAGGTTTTTTCTTCCTTTAATTATTCAAATATCAGTGATATGAGATTATTTTTGATTCTTCAGTATGCAGGATCAAACCTGAATTGAATGCACAGTTAATAATAATATGTCAGAAAGTGGAAGAGTTTACATTTATTGTACCATAGGTTATACATAATAATTCAAATTGCTCAAGTTTTAGTACTGTGAGACATCTCCACAGCAAATGCCAAATCTTTCCATCTTTCCCTACAAAAATGGAGTCTGTTTCTGTAGAAAGGAGTACACAATCTAGAGGAAAGGAAGTTGATAAGTGGATAAGTAGCTTAGGAAACTGCCCAAAGAGGCAGAAATACCAAGGTGTGTTAGTATGGCAAGAAAACATTTTTAGTTACTTGTGATTAAGGAATCTGTAACTATGAACTTAGTTCATAGTTCATGGGCCCAGGGGAATCAAATTAATTTGTTCTATTTCCTGACTAAGAGTGTAAAGAAGAAAGTGTGTTCTGCTGTTTCCATTGTCTTATTGAAAGTGAATCCCTCCCAGCCTTATAATCAAGATCTGGTGGTTTCCTGTTTTGTTCTGACCAACTCAGAAACAGAGCAGTGATGTACATTATATGAGCTGTAATAACTTGTTATATTTGTATAACTGATGCTGCTGTCCTGGCCTCAGTGGAGCTGTGGCACCTGAGTGGCTAAAACTTGATCATTGACACAATGAGGGACATCAGAAAGAACATTTTGTAAACCATAATCAGGGTACTTACAGTCTTGGGAGGAGGTCCTGATAAAGGTCACAGTGTGTGATTATTTTTGAATTCTGCTTTAAGGTTTGCCACTGTGTGCCGATGTTTTTCAGGCTATCTTAAAAGACATACAGGTGGTCCTGTGCTTTTGCATTGGTGTCCTTCACAAGCTGTCATTTCACTTTTTGAAGATCACATCATTGACATTTGATGCAGACGTTTTTTGCATAAATACCTACATGTTGACATTCAAAAAAAAGCATGCCCAGGGCAAACAGACTCAATAGAATTGAAACAGCAAATTACTCAGGAACTTTAAGTATAGCACTATACTTATCTCACTAGTTATTTGGAACAGGAGTAATCTGAGTGTCCCATTTACATAGGCATATGATTCACAAGCAATTACACTCCTGGATACTGCTCTTTACTCTCAGCTGTAGCCAAAACAGCTTCCATGCATCACATCTGAACTGATACAAATCATATATTCTCTCATCAACAGTTGTCTTCATACTTTACTCATTTACTTTCAGCATTTTAAAGCAGGTTTTTCTTCCTCAAAGCAGCCTTATGTTCTTTTTCCATGAACCTTTCTGCCAGCTGGGGAACACCAGATCTAAAAAATGTAAGAACTACTTCCCTCTGAATATCAGAATCTGGGATATCTCCCTGATTTTGGGAAGGTAATATTTTATTTTCATTTGGCCCTCTGGGCAGAAAATAAAGAAAAGGTATTTATAGCTAATAGGAATAGCTTTTAAATTTTCCCAAATCCATTTTCTGATTCACACTTGTGTTAATATTATTCCCTCACACTCAGAAGACAATCTAGCCTTTAAATTGCTTGTTTGGAAGTATCTTTCAGCAGTAAATATCTATTGGGAAATAGAGAGAACGTTACCTGAAAACGTTTGCATCTGTCTCTATTTTATTCATGAAGTGGTGAAGCTGTCAGGGCTTCCCTTCCCTTACTAGTTTGTCTTGAATAAACAATAGTATAACCTCCTTCTGGTTCTCTCTAGTGCAGACTTCAGCTGTAACCAAGCATACAATGAATTTTTAATTTGAGCACCAACTTTTTAACACAGTCATCAGATTTGACAATGAAGGTGACACCAGCACAAGGCAGTTAAGAACATGACTTCCGTCAAAGGGATTTATCTGCTCTTTATTCATTTAGCTTTTAGCTGAAGCATCTCCCTTAGAGTTAATTCAGTAGAACAAATGGAAGAAATTCTTTTGCACAAAGCCAGCAACAGTTCCTGGTAAGAATAGACAGAGAGGACTTCTGGTGTATACCTTGGCAGACATGATAGTGTCACATCGTGTTTCAAAGTGTATCTGGCAATTGCAGGAAAGCAGAGATGCAATTGACTCAGTACAGGGCTAGACACATAACATTGCTTGGCAAACTTGCAGGAAGGGTCGAGTGCTTACTAGTGGAATGTGAGATTTTAAAAGCTGATACAGAGCAGCATGTGCCGAGAAGCTTCTTTCTTTGCAGCGGTCAGTTTAATGAAAGACACGTCTCCTCTGGCGATTTCCTTTTTTCCCTGAATTGATCACACCAACTACACAGATCCACCAGGGATTTACATAACGCACTCTGGGCTGCCACGGGTGTGTTCAGAACATGTCTTTGTTATAAATCTTCACACTTTACCATTTTTCTCCTTTCTCAAAGATTAATTTTAGAAAATCTTTTCCACTGTTAACTAACTGCTCGTTTTCTCCATGTGTGATTTTTCTGTTTGTTTGCTTTTGTTTTCTTTCTGTCTTATATATTAGTTTAAAAACTGATGTGTTACAGGGATGAAACAGCAAATGTGTGTATGATGGATCTGCTGCTTGCAAGACAGATTATAATGTGTTGCTCTGAATGGGAATTACTTACATAAAACTCTATACATCTCTTGTTGCATACTCTCCTGATCTAAGATTTTTCCTTCAGCTGACGGGAACCACAAGTCTCCATGAACTGCAATGATAACTTTCAGATAATGCTCTTTATCCATAATATGCTAGATCTTAAAGATATCCATGTGATATTAATGATTATAACTGAAGAAGTTAAGTAGTTAAAGTGCTGCAAGTGGGAATATTTGTGTATGTATGAATCGCTTTGCTTTTTTCTAGATGGTATCATGGAGCAATCAGTCGGACAGATGCAGAAAACCTGTTACGTTTATGTAAAGAGTGTAGCTACCTTGTAAGAAATAGTCAAACAAGCAAGCATGACTATTCTCTTTCACTGAAGTAAGTACTTGTCAGTAAAATGTAATAAATGTTATTTATAAGCCATAACTTCTCTGATGCAAGAAGAGAAAATGATCCAGTTTGTTGCGCAGTGGTTCGGCTCTGAAAGACAGAGAGTTTGGGACTCTCAGTCTGCATGATATATAGTCACAGTCACTAAATTAGTACCTTCCAATTTGGGGATATCATACATTTCTGTTTCAGGGGAAAAGGAAGAATTGACACTCTGATTTTGTATTGAGATTAAGTAAGAGTGATTTAAAGTCTGTTCTGCAGCTACATGTGGCAAGCTTTTTCTAACAACAAAACAAAAAAACAAAACCAACAAAACAAAACCAACACACACACACACACACACAAAACCCCTCCAAAGAACCACTCAAACCACTTTACTGTGGTTTTTGGGTTTTTGTTTCTCTAGTAGCAAAAGATTATATTTCCCAAAACACAGCAATGAGAACTTATCCAAATATTACCTGTATTTGAAAAGTTGAAAGATGGTAACACTTGGTAATTTTTCATTTAGTATAACACTGAGTATTGCACAATGGAGAGACATCTTTGAAGACTGTCTTTTCCAATAACAGGAAACCATTCTGTGTTCTGTGGACAGCGAGGGCCAGATAGGCTTAAATTGCATGGGGAATTTGTGAGAGACATTTGTCTGATTCAATTACCAAACATTTTCATTCCAAATATAATGAAATGGGCGTCAAAATAGCTTCATTGCCAAATGAAAATGCATCTGTACATAAAACAGTCATTTAAGTAGTTCAAGTTGCTCATGTCAATGTCTGTCATTTTGAGATACTGTAGTTTACCCAGGGAAATTTAATTGCGTGTGGGTTGGCTATCTCTGGGATCAACAAAGAAGGTATTTTTGATGTACACATTCATGTGTTGCTCATCTCAGTTAAAAACAAGGAATTGGTAATGGCAAGTGTTGGAAGCTAAAAGCATCTCTCTGTGGATTGTGATCTAGAGAGCTGAGCCTCATTGTCAGTATCACTTAAATCATCCATAGCAGAAGAGGGAAAGAATATGATCTACCTTCCCAGAATAAAATGATCCCAAAGGCCTGAGAAGCAGCTGACCTCCCCTGTCAGCCCTGCATTGCTGCATTGTTCCCCATGTTTCCTTTTCTCTGTATTCCTTCAGGTTTGTAGATGTTTGGCTCCCTCACACCCACACACTCATTCCTTAAATCTAAATTTAACTGCCCAAGCCTGGGTAAAAATTGGAGAACCTTACTCCTGGTAACTGTTGCGACCAGGAATCCCAGTCTCTGGCTACTGTTGAAATGCCTAGTTGTAATTTCCTCATCTTAGACCTGTTTTTTACTATTAAGCAGACTGGTGAAAAAGCTGGAAGCAGATGTGCGAAGTGTATCACAAGTCTGCTGTTGGCCTAAATTGTAATGATAGCTAATAGCCAGGAGGCTGTTAGCAGACAGCAAGGCTTCTGTCACTTCTACGGGATGCCAACAAGCTAAACACCCTCAGTACCTTCAAAGCAGCAGATGGGAACTGGTTCTAGAGAATGGAGCCTGGGCTCAATAAAGTGATCTTCACAGACATTATTTTACCATGGAGTGTCTGACAGATGTAGAATGATGGTGTTGTGTATTCTGTGCTTGAAAAAGCAGAGCTGAAACAAAAAGCAGTAGACTGGCCAGCCTCTGAATGTCTCCAGTAAAGGATTTTTTGAATTTTTTTTCATCTGAGGGGGAAAAAAGTGAGGTTTTATTTTTTAGAGGAAATTTTAATTTATTTCTTTGTTGCAGTACATTGACATGAAACATTATATGTTTTGTTCAAAGTGACAGCATGTAATATAAATTAAAATTATGAATTGGAAAAGCATTTCAGAATGGAAAAACCAAACAATATGTGTTTCCTACATTACTAGAATGGGTTTTTTTCTGATGTTACTGCAAAGCTGTTGCTTTTTTTTTTCCTTGTTGAAATGACATTTCATCAAAATGAATGCAGAAAATCTGTTCTGACAAAGCAGCACTTTCTTCAGCAAAAATAGTGTTCAGAAGGCTTGGCCAAACTTTTTCATTGCAAACGTAGATAACATTTCAAGACCATTAACATTTTCTGGGAAAAAAATACTAGGTTTAATATCTAATTAGTATTTATTGAATGTTCTTTTATCACACTTCAGGCATGAGATCAGTCTGTTGAGCTGTCTGCACAATTCCTTTCCCATCCTCACTGGGTTTTGAAGGAAAACATGTGGGAAAGTTGTAATTCAAAGTCACTTGGTTTTATGGTTGTGTTGCCAAACATTTTAAACAAGGTGTGACTATTAGTCATATACCAAGTATTGTGTCTGTGTAAACATCTGTGCCTGAGAGTTCCAAAGCAATTTGGTACAGGGATTAGCAACTAGCAATTCTCTTCTTCTGTACTTGAAACTCATGAGAATGGTTGCAAAAAGAAGTGAATAAAGTAGAAAGAAAGAGTAGTAGCACTGTTTTGTCAATGTTTTCCCTCAACTGAACTAAATGTTATGGAAGAGTTACTGCAACTTTTGAGAAACCACAATGACATTCAAAATTCACATAGTAACAATATCACATCTTAAGTCAGGTCCCAGCATCTTCTCTTGCAAAATGTGTATGTCTCATCTCTTCAAAGTACTGGCTTTCCTCAGTGTTCACATATGTGAATTTGGAATTACCATTTAAGTTATTTTCTTTAAAAACTGTGAGCCTGCCGGTTCTAATATGCATGCTATTGAAAGAACTGAGAAATCAGCATTCCAAAACCAGGTCTACTCACTGTTAGGCACTTGTCAGGTAGACTCCAACAATGCTTCAAAAGCTAAGCAGAAACTGATTTACAACCAGTTCAACCATGAGGCTTTTCCTCCCACTGATACCTGAAATTTCAGTAATCTCTTTGCATACTAAAATCAGAGCTTAAATCAAAAGGGTTTTGAGGAGGGGAAGAGGGAGGAGTATGACTCCAGGTTTCTTTCTAACAGTGTCCCTTTAATCCTAGTCACTGGTCTAGCAGCAGCAGTAGTGCTGTTAGTCAAGCGTAGGTGCTTTCTACCCTTGCCAGTTACTGATCGCACTGATTCCCTTAAGTCCAGGCATACCAGAAGAGGGGAGTCTGTGAGATAAGGACAGACTTCAAGGACAAATAGAGAAGGGGAAACAGCACAGAAGGCTCCTTAGTGTTTATGTGAACAGTTTCAAATCCTATGCAGTTGCAAGTGTTTAATTCAAGGGCATGGTTCCAAGGTATTAAGATGACTTTCTTCCAACTTAATTTGTCCGTCATTCTAGAAGATGAGAATTGTCTGGTTTGGTATTTCTACTTGCAGCTACTGACAGATCTGCTCACTTGGAGCAAGGAAGGCAGATAGCAGATTCACAATGTTATTTTTGGAAACTAAGGAAAGCAGAAAGGGAGTGAAGGGGGAAAGTGTTTGACAAAAAGTACTACTAATGCCTACAACAGGGAAACCCTAGGTTTTGATATGCTCTGACTGTAAAAGCTGACAAAACACCACATTTGCTGCAGTGGAGAAGATACAAAGGAGGTAGGACATGAGACAGTGTGCGGGTGGGAAATAACTGCTTTTCAGCAATCAAAATGCTACAGTTAGGTGGCCTCACAGTTTTGCAACATACTGATGTAAAAAGAAAATGGGAGCTAGTGTTTGACTGAGAGCTGTTAGAAATGTCACTGAATAATCAGAGATGAGAATGAAGGTGACTGAATATTACTGATAACTGGATGAAGATAACCTCACAGGTTTTCATCTGCACATGGCAAGCTGAATCACTTGGGGTATTCCACAGAGGTCTGGGTTAGCAGTGGATTTTAACAGAAAAGCTGTGTGCAAATAAAATCTCAAACTTTGTTAGTCTAAAGCAGTCAGCTTCAAAGGCTAAATAAGCCAAATGTCACATTCTTTTTTACTCATCTTCACAGTGTGGTTTTCCGAAAGGCTGATCTGTCATGATATAGCAGAGATGCTTTTTGTTCATTTGTGGAATTCTGGTAGTCAGAGACATCATATGCTGTAAGCTCAATCACTTTGTGCTACGCTTAGGGAAGCAATAGTTGTCTGTCCTGATTATATGGCTTGTAGCATTTTATTTCCATTGTATGCATTGTCTTCATGTTTTAAAAAGGGCATCTGTCTTTGCATTTTCTGCACTAAAGTGCACTTTTGTTCTCCAGGCCTCGCTATACTTCTGAAATTAGCACAACGTTTAAGGCATGTTGTAGCAAAGTAGATGCATGGGGAACTGGAGAAAGAGAACAATACCTCTATCCTCATAATAAGTATTGTAAGATAAGTGACTCTTATTTAAGGGAGATAATTTGGAGGGCAATTATGACTTGGAAAATAGATTTTTCCACTAAGAAATTGATATTTAAAGCAAGATCTTAAATATGTACAGCTATAATTACAGTGCCTGCAGTGTCTTCTGCCCACCAGGAAGGTTCACTTAATCAGAGAATTGTTGAATACATCTAAAAGATATCAGCTTGATTATGCTACAGGCACTTCCAGAGGGAAGGCTGCACCTGTTAACTAGAAAATGGCAGATTTTAGAGAAGCTGTTTTTAACGCAGTATGATTTGTTTTCCTACTGTAACTTATTGTGTCATCTTAAGTTGTGGGGTTTTTGCTGACATAGACCAATATCAGTTTTAGCACTATTGTCTTTGCCCCTGGACACACTTGGAAGAAACAATGGCTTGGAGCCAGAAAGTAAGGGATTGGGACATCCAGCAAGCTGTAAAATCTGTCTAGGTCTCATTTAACATCTTGCAGTGTAGGAGCTGTTCTTTGCTCTTGTGTTGTCCTGGCTAAACTCTACTCTGTAAAAGGAGCCTATATGTCATGCTGAAGACAGCAGGAACTGCAGGGTTGTTTCTGGGAAGAGATAGGTCAGATTTACCACCTGCTGTACTGTATGGCAGTGTGGGTTCTACCATCAGAGTGGCATTATGTTGGATGGGTTGCTTTGGCAAGAGCAGATAGTGCAGTTGCCATGCCTCTCTGCTCATGCCTGTGCCATCATGAGCCTTCCCTCAGAGTGACAATGCATGGTGCTGGCAGGCTGGTTATCTAGGAATTGAATGCTTCTGCTGTGGAAGTCACACCATGGTTTCTGCCTGCAGAAAGACTGCAGGATAGCTGCCTTTGCTCAGTATAGTGCTCGGTATAGTGCAGTATTATGCCATTTATCTTGGGAATGTGTTCATCTGGGGAAATTTTCCAAGATGAAGCCACCAGATTATGCACAGAGACATTATGCACAGGGATTGTCTTCTGCCACACCTCTGGATCAATTCCAGGGTGAGAGAGAGCCTTGCACTTGGAACCAGGCAGTATAGGAGCTGAAAGCAAAACAAAAGTACTTAAGGCTGCCTTTGATTTGGACTGTCCATGGGTGTTTGCAGTCGTTCTGTCAGTTTGGCCACTGTCTTGGCATGTCAACCAGCAACTGCTCACATTTTGTTCTCCTGCATTCCCCTGCATCATAAGGAGAGCCTGTCATGGTGCTGCTTCCCTATGCACAAGCATGAACTAACACTTTGTTTTCCTTGCAGGAGCAGTCAAGGTTTTATGCATATGAAACTGATGAAAACCAAAGAGAAATACATCCTGGGTCAGAATAGCCCTCCCTTTGATAGTGTTCCTGAAGTCATCCACTACTACACCACAAAAAAGCTGCCTATCAAAGGAGCAGAACACTTGTCCTTGCTCTACCCTGTGGCTGTGCGAACACTCTAATAACCTGGTCTCACCCCTTCCTGTGGATGGGAGGTGAGAGGTAAGCTGGGTTGCACAGAACTCGTTGCCAGAATTCAGAGTTTGATTCTATGATGGAGAGTGGCGGCCTTTAGTCTTGTGAATGTGGGCTCTCTGCAGAGTTGTATATCCAACTGTATGTATGATACTCTTCTGCTGAAGCATGCCTCTAGAACTGTGTTGCTACATAAGAGAAAGAAAACTTATTTTAGTGCAAGGAGAGGAGATAACCTTCCCAGACCTTCTATGCGAATGAAAGTGCTTCCTAACAAAAGTTGTTCTCATGTTTTGAGAAGAACCAACAAGTTCTTCTCAGCAGTAAAAAACCAACAACTTCTATTCTCTTGCTACCCTGAGTAACTTCTCCATGAGAAAGGGTAACCTAACTCTGAGGGATCCTAGTGTGTTCTTGATGGACCTGAAAAGGAGCTGCTTAGCAGATGTGTCTCTGGCTCTGGTCATGTAGTGTGATGGGGTTTGGATTTTTTAATGCAGGTTCTTGGGGTAGTCAACACACAATCTTAAAGTAATTTTGTGAGAGTGAATCATGGTCAATTACTTATGAATAGGGGATGTAATTAAATAGTAGTTTGTTATATATTTTTATCCTTTTTGGTACAATAATCTCTTAATGTTTACTGTCTTCATTTGCAAGTTTCATTCATAGGTACAGGCAGCTAATTCTATTTGGGGCAGTTACACCACAATATTTTAAGTAGTTAGGATAAGTCAATTTGTTATGTGGGTTAGTATTTATGCATGAGGGTGGTCAAAGGCTTTTATAAAGCTTTAGTAGGCAAAATTGTCACTTGCTCATTCATCTGGATCAAACAGCTGTCCCACTGATACAGCAGACTAACATTTGTGTGTCACACTGCCCTTCCACAATATGGTTTTTATTGCTGTGATATGTAGCAGAGCAGAATTTGTTTTTCTGGTCTACCAGTGCATTCTTAAAACACAGCCCCTTTGACACATACCCTCTGGGCCATGCTCTTTTTCACCATGAGCAGAAACCTCCTGCTGTATTTCAGTCACTGTCAGCCAGAAGTACTGTAGAAGCTGCTCTGTATCTTAGTCCTGCCAGCTCATTGCCCATCCACTTGAGACATATTTTCTACATGCTCTCTGTGCTCATTCGATGAGATAAGTGAAAAATTGTAATTGTGCACAAGTTGGAACTGGGGAGTCAATAGCCTTATAGTCCTCATGTTATGCCATCTCTCACATATGTCTAGAATTTTGTGCATTAACCCATCAGCTGTTATAGTAGCAAACTGGTTATATGCAGGTTATGTATTTTACAGACTGCAATAGGACTGTGAAATTGTGTGCTATTTAATTCAGCTTTCTTAGCTACTACTATTTTTTTATGTATGCTTAGAAACAAGTGCAAATCTGAAATTGTAATGAAATAACCACTTACTGCCTGTAAAAGTAGTGCTTCATTGTATTGTCTAATCTGATAAGAATCTCAAGGATGACCCATATAATGTCACCGGTGCTAAATGTTGTTTCCTTTTAAGCCTGCCTTATTCTTTATGTAACATCCAGTGCAGATTGAACAGAAGTGGATCACACATATGGGAAGAGCTCAGTGTTGTACTGTGCAGCAATAGTAGTGGGTCAGACTGTCCCTGTCTCACCCAAAATGTGAAGCTGCATTGGAATACGTTTTCTGGTTTTCTGAGAGAAGGGTGACACAATGGAGAACAAAGAGACAGTCCGCTCCAAGTGAAACCAAACACTCTTTTTTTCATGTACTCACACTCATTTTTTATTTCCCTAAAGTCTTTGCAGAACTCTTTATTGTCTTAACATCACCCAATTAACAAGAGCATACAGGCACTTTTTAGTTAGCATGTTCTCTCACCAGAGTAGGAGTTTATGAAGGTAGCACAGCTCACACAGATTAGGAATCAGGTGGCATCTGCTCTGAGTCTTTGCCTTTGTGGGCTCTAGCAACATTCTCATGTCCTTTATGACAGAAGCATGCCATATTTCTTCTTTTGCATGTTGAGTCTGGTATTATTTCTGTTTCATGGTCTGTTTTCCTTCCTCTTTAAAGGGAAAAAGAGTATGCCCCTACTGTGTCTAGCAGCAATTACAAGTAGAAACCAACACCATTGTTAACCAAGGCCTTGCCTGGCTTCCTTAAGCACTTTGTCTTTAATTCATGGGGATAACTATTGTACCAGACCTTTCTTGTCAGGGGTCTGATCAAAAGTCAAATGAAGCCAGCAGGAGCCATTTTATTGCTGTCTGCAGATTTTGGGTTGGGATCCATTGCTTCATACAAATCAGATGAATATGCATCGTAGAAATGTATATACAGCTTATTACAGCTCCAAGGATCAGATCAAGGTTCTTGGTTCAGCAAGAGGAAATCATCTCAAAAAGTATTGGTTGTCCCTGGGAAGGTTTTTTTATTATTTTTCTAAAAGACTTTTAGAAAGTACTCAGTAATTGCAGAATAAATAAAACCAGGATTTTGTTTGCACTGTAATGTTGTCTTTGTTTATTTAAGTGATTGTATGATATTTTTCCAGTGAAGGAATATTCTTCCCAGATTTTTTAATGTACAGTGAAAATGCAGTGTGGTAACAGTGTGTAGTATTGCATATAGGTGGAAGATCTTGTAGCGATCATGCCTATATAGCACATTAAAAGTTTATTTTAAAAAAAATTATAAACCTCTCCCTTTTCTTCCTCTGATCGTCATTGTGTACTCAGATTGTCATGAACAGCTCCATGAAGCGGCCTTTTAGAACAAGTTGTGTTTGTGTGTCTTACCTCTCTTGTGAAAGTAATTTTTAGGTTATAATCTGCTTTGGAGTCTGGAAATCATATGTCACAGTACTGCCCTAATTCTCTTGATAATGTGCACCTTTACAAGGGATAACATGGGTGCATGTGTGAATGACATTGCTGGTGGTGTCCAAGGAATCCAGTTATTGCTCACAGCATAACACTGGTGAGTCACTTTTTGCCAACTTTATAAGAGGTGTTAATTAGGCTTCTATTTTTATGAGTATTTCACAGCATGGTGAAAGCTGTGAACATCTGTATGATGAGTAGGAGGGCTTTAATGGCCAAGATTGCCTTTCATAGCTCCTTCCATAACTGGAAAAACAATTCAGGTTTGTGGAAGTACAGTCATCACCATGGTTTCTCTAGCTAATAACAGATTATTCTCTTACTCTGAACTTAAGTCTTGAGAGACAGGATACAAAGTGCAAGGCTGTCTCCTGTCAGAAGATACAAACCACACGTTTTCAGCTTCTCAAAGAACATGGCCTGAACCTCTGCTCTGAGGAAGACTTGGAGAATGACAGACTTGTGTGCTGCTTCTCAACATCCCAGTGAGGTTCAGGCTTTGCACTTCATTGTGGTGTCAAGGTTCAAGCTGGCAATGTGTGGCAGTGTTGGTGGAGTCTGCAAATGCCATCTTTTATCCAGGCTCTGATTCCATTTTAATCCTGTTACATGCTAACCTATGCTCTGGTGACTCAGTTCTCTGCTGCTCTAAGTTATTTATGCTGTCCTTAGGTCAGATTGAAGGTGGTGCCTGAGCATAACAAGCGAGGTCTTAACACTTGTTAAATAAGTAAAAACCCCCTCACCTAACACACTGCTGCACTATCTCTCTGCAGAGGGGGGAAAACAAAACAAAAATGAAACAGACCTCTGCACTCCTGGTCTGAGCAAGAGGCAAAGGAAATTAAAAGTGGGGAGTCCACTGTTTTTCATATATATTTTTTTTAATGGTCTGCAAGGATCCTACATAAAACACTGTAGCTTGCTTCCTTTTATCACTTACTGCTGGAGTCCTCAGTAAGAAGGGAAGAAGAAAGGAAGGAAGGAAATCACAGCAGCTGAGCAAAGTTGTTGATCGGAAATAAATAGAAGCCATACTGAAAAAGAACGTTCATAGATTGGAATGGATGACCATGTACAGTCCCATTTTCTGGGGTATTGATTTCCTGTATCAGGCCTTGACCTTACATTAGAACCATGTATGCCCAATTCAGAGTTGCTATGATGACTTCAGTGCTCTGTACCTTGTATTTAGTTCAGTGACAAGATTAGTCCAATCATTGCCCATGCTTTCAGGCTCCCTAGATTGCATTTTTTGCTGCTGACAGTTCCAAGACACAAGCTTGGTGAAGCTTGTTGGCAAGTTGACTATATTAACCTGCTCCCCAAGTCTGTCTCCAAGAAACAACAGTTCTAGCCATGGTAGAAACATCAAGAGGATGGTTGGAAACCTACTTAGTTGCAAAAGCCATGGGTATGACTGAAACATGATGATTATGTGGAATTAATCTATAGGAAGAGTTACAGCATTATTTATAGAATAAAGTCTAACTTGTGTGTCAAGTGGTATGGGCTGCGTCTTGCTGAAATTTAGCTATGAAAAAAATAGAGAAGAATAAGGGAACCATTTAAGAGTAAACAACTTGTTAACTGCTATGAAAGTTGCAAAAGTGTCATAGGAAAAATCTGGGGATACTTTCAGAAAGGGCAGACTGTCAATGCCAGTGAGGCAAGACCTACGTGTGAGACACTGGGAGACTTTAGGTCTAAAGTATATCAGTAATCAGGCATTCTCTACCACTCTGTAACTCCTATTGTCTAGGGTCTCTCAAGAGAGACACAGAAGAGACCTACAAGAGATAGCCTAGAGGAAGAGATTATGAGGAGAGACTAAAACAACCTGAGGAGAATTCAGAGACTCAGAAGAGACCTCAAGCAAAATCCTAGAAAGGAAAAGGGGAGATTACAGGAATGCCTTGGAAGAAGCAGAGGGGACCCTACATCCTTCCAGACTACACACAGCATGGCTAGAACTGCTACACTGACCCTCCTCACTTCTCTTACAGACCATATGGTCTCCCACACAGAACAAGGAATTCATATCAGGAACCACTATACTGACCAAACCAACTTCTGTCCTGAACTATCGTGTGAAACAGGAAGGTCATGTTACTCATTGCTGACATCACACATATCCATGTCTTGAGTGTTTTCAGATCTGACTCCATTTAGATTCTGCACTTTCAATTTGGTCTTTAACTGCAAAAACTAACCCTGTGGTCCCTTTTCCTTATTAATTAATTATTGTTAATTATTTTCAAATTCGAATTTATGTGATATAATTGTATTAAATCATAACAAAAGGATTATGGTTAGTAACTACATGTGGCCAGGATGGACTGTGTTTTCAACGTGAGTATTATCAGCTCTGTGAAAGTAAGAGCGATGTAAACAATGTCTTTGAATTTTGCTGTTTACTCATAACCTCCTTTCAGCACAAATGTAATAAATGTTCTCTGAAATCATCTTACTGATTATCTCCACTAATTATATCCATTAATTGAGGTGCTAACCTGTAATAACTGGCTTTGTTGCACCTCTCTGCACCTGCTCCAGCACCATAATGTCCTTCATGAATTGAGGGGCTCAGAACTGGACACGGAACTTGAGGCGAGGCCTCACCTGTGCTGAGGACAGAGGGACAGTCCCTGCCGAGGCAAGAGGGACAATCCCTGCCCTGGCCCTGCTGGCCACACTATTGCTGATACAGACCAGGATGCCACTGGCCTTCTTGCCCGCCTGGACACACTGCTGGTTCATGTTCAGCCAGCTGTCGATCAGCACCCCCAGGTCCCTTTCTGCCTGGCTGCTCTCCACCCACTCTGCCCCAGCCTGTGGCACTGCATGGGGACGTTGTGACCCATGGGCGGGATCCAGCACTTGGCCTTATTGATCCTCATACCAGTGGCCTCACTCTAGTCTGTCCAGGTGCTCTTTCAGAACCTTCCTATGCTCCAGCAGATGGACACTCCCTCCAAACTTGGTGCTGTCTTGCCTGCAAGCTGACTGAGGGTGAACTTGATCCCTTCATCCAAATCATCAAGATACTAAAACAGAACTGGCAGCAAAACTGAGTGCTGGGGGAAAGTGCTTGTGGCCGACTGCCACCCAGAGGTAACTCCATTCACCACCACTCTGAGTGCAGAAATCCAGACAGTTTATTACCCACTGAACAGTGCATGCATCCAAGTCATGAACAGCCAGTCTCTCAAGGAAAATACTGTGGGAAATTGTGTCAAAGGCTTTACTAAAGTCAAGATAGACAACAGGTTTCCCTTATCCACTAAGTTTGTCACCCTGTCATAGGAGGAGATCACATTAGTAAAGTAGCATCTGCCTTTCCTAAAGGCATGCTGGCTGGGCCTAATCCCCTTTTTGTACATGCTGTGTGATGGCACTCAAAGTGATCTGCTCCATTACCTTCCCCAGGCTGACAGGCCTATAGTGCCCCTTCCAGCCTGTATAGGTGGGCATACATTAGCTAATTTCTAGTTAGCTGGGAACTCCCCAGTTAGCCAGGGATTATGGTAAATGATTGAAAATGCCTCAGTGAGCCCTTCCACCTGCTTCCTCAGTATCTTTGAGTGGATCCCATTTGACCCCATAGACTTGAGTATGTCTAAGTGGTGTGCAGGTTTCTAACTCCTTCCCCTTGGATTATAAAGGCATTCTGTTCCTCATCTGTCTTCCAGCTCAACAGATGTAGTGATAGAAACATTTTGTCTTTTACTGCAGTAGCCAAATTAAGTTCTAGTTGTGCTTTGGCCTTTTTCATTTTCTCTCATGTAAACTCACAACATTCATGTAGTCTTTCTAAGTGGACTGCCACTTTCAAAGGTCATAAACTCTTTCTTTTCCGCTGAGTTACTGCCAAAACTTTCTGTTCAGACTGGTTTTCTTTCCTCCACCCACTGTCCTGCACCATGTCTTTGGCACACAGGGACAGTGCTCCCACACCTTTAAGGTTTTGTTGTTGAAAGATATTCAGCCTACCTAGATTCCTTTGCCCTTCAAGACAGCACAGAATCATAGAATCATTTAGGTTGGAAAAGACCTCTGACATCACTGAGTTCAACCTTTGATCACAACTGTTTCAACTAGACCATGGTACCAAGTGCTGCATCTAATCACTTCTTAAACACTTGCAGAGATGGTGACTCCACCACCTGCATGGGCAGTCCATTGAGATGTTTAACAGACCTTTCCATGAAGAAATTCTTCCTGATGACCATCCTGAATCTCCACTGCCGTGGCTTAAGGCTATGCCCTCTCATCCTGTCACTGGTTGCCTGGGAGAAGAGGCAACCCCAACTCACCATAACCTACTTTCAGGTAAGGTCACTCTGAGCCTCCCTCTCTCTAGGTTGAACAACTTCCTCAGCTGCTCCTAATAAAACTTACCCTTTAGGCCCTTCACCAGCTTCACTGACCTTCTCTGGACTCACTTCAGCACCTCAGTGTCTTTCTTGAAATGCTTCCCAGGGACTCTGTCAACTAGGCCAAAGTCTGCTTTCCAGAAGTCCAGGGTAGCAGTTCTACTAACGACATCCATATTTCTCTGAGACTCAAAAACTGTATCGTTTCATGATTACCATGGCCCAGGCATCCTGCAGCCATTGGTTGCACCAGTTTTACTGTTACTAAGGCTGTTCTTCACCTCTGTTAAACAAATTAAACAGGCCCATCCCTTACTTAGCTTTTATGCCACCACCATGTGACTGCCTGAATTATTCTGATTTCAAGGTGCTGAGTATAAGATGAATTACAGGGTTTGATTTGCAGAGTCCAGGATCTGCTCTGTCACTTAAGAGGAGCTGTAGTGAAGAAAGATTAAAAGAGCATGCTCCTCTTTTACTTGGAAGCTGCTTTTAAGCCGGGACTTTACTGCTGGTCCCTACCTGTGCTACGTATCACAGCTTTGTAGTTGTTACACCTATGTACCTCATAGCCTTGTACCTCCTTGATTCTGACCGTAATCCTGACCCATTGCCTTGGTTTCCAGGCTTAACCTCACGCCTGCCATGTCACTATGCACCTGCTGTTTTACCACAGGACTGAGACTGACTGACTCAGAATTGTCCCTAAAACAAACAAACAAACAGACAAAAAAAACAAAACCCAACCGACCAAACAAAACTAAAAAACCCACCATCAACCAACCAAAAGAAAAACGCAAACCCCCAACAATGCTGCATCCTGTTTCAGCTATGTGCTGTCTTTCTGTAGAGGTCATGAGAGGATGATGGGGTTGGAGCCTGACAGCAAGGGTGTCCTTCCTTTGGAGACACGCAAGTTTTACTGGTTATTCTCATGCCTTGGGAAGTGATAACACAGCTACTTTTTGTCAGGTGCTGCTGCTCACCACAACTCTGGCTATTTTCTGTGCGTCACATAAAGGGTGTCCCTAAGTGTGTTCACCAGACTAGGCATGGTGACCTTCACTTATGTCTGCACTGTAAAGTATGTTGCTCTTGCCCACTAGTATGCTCCACACCACATTTTCAACAGTCAGAAATGTTCCCTGAGAAGTCATGGGTGAGGGAAAGAATTATCAGCTGTCACTGGGTACAGTCAAGACAGGGAAATTATAAGAACAAGAGCTGGGTCCCATCCCAGCAGTGCTGTCTTCTTGATCCCACCAGATCAAGGACCAGTGAACAGAACTATTCCTGCTCTGTGTTCTACTGGAAGAGTGACATGCCAATGCTCAGGGGAACCACTTCCACAGAAGAAGGGCAGAGCCCATTTGCAGACTCTGTCAGCCTTAACGCCAATTTTGTCAGCTGTCTACCTTAAGGGGCTTTTGTATCTGATGCTTAGGCATTCTCAAAAAAAGCTGCATAGCTAAGAAGCATCTGCTGAAAGCCCCTGTTCTCCTGGGATGGGGTAACAGTGTGACAGGTAAGCACCAACATCTGGATTTTGAGTGGTTTTTATCTCCTGTCCTAAGCAGATGCTCTAGTTCTACCTCAGCAGGGCAGATGATTGAAATAATTTTTACATGGGTTCTGGGCTTTCCTGATTTGCACTGAGACTTCTTTGCTAGAGATAATTTGATTTCTATGTCTTGGACACTCCTTCTACCACCTCTGCGGGAAGAGGTCAAAGACCTCCAGCTACAGCAGTGAAAAAAAAGCTGTGAAAAACTGAGCTGTGACATCTTATGAGAGGGGAGTATCCTTGAGCTCACAGCTAGGTACATCCCTTTCCCAGTGGAAGCATACATTGTGTCACAGCTCTGGAACAGTCTTCCAGGCCAGTGTTGTCTCCATTCTCTAGGTGAGAGACTTGCATTTGGCCAAGTCCTAAGGAAGAGAAATGTTGAAGAATGGAGCTGTGTCTTTGCCTTGCTAAACTCCAGGATACCATTATGGGACAGGTAGACTTTTTGGGGACCACCCCCTTGGAGCATAAAGGCTACAGAGAGTCTAGAGCAGGGGTTGCTCAAGAAACACTGCTGTGTTTCAATACATGGGAATTTTCTAGAGATGTATGAGAAGAGGACATGAGGAAGGGCAAAAGAGCATCAAAACTCTTTAACCAAGCAATGTTTTTGATAGGAAAACAAAAACTACCCTACAGTTGGAAAAGGCAAAGCTGAATATTTTGGAAAAAATCATTGTAAAAATAAGAAAAAAATGAAAAGTAGAAAACAGAAAAATAAAATCTTTTGAACTGCAGTGGTGAATTCTGAAGAAGAAGAAAAAGTCTGCTTTCCAAAAGGCAATTAGGATCCGCCTAGGAGTTAGGGTAGGATAGATGGAATGTCCTCTGAGCCCCAAAGAGGGATGGACCAAGTTCTTACTGTGGAGAGTCAGAATCTTGGCCTTTGTGATTGGGATCTAGCTGTTTAAGAGGTGTCTGAGAAGGAACGCTGTGGTCCTGCATCAGGGAGCTGCAGCACAAGAGACCAGCTGTGGGAAAGAGAGTTGCCCATGTGCCAAGGGGACATGGTAGGTAGCCAAACCACCACCTGGATTTGCTGAATTCCTCTTTTCCTGAGCTTGGCAGTGCTTGGACTGCCACAGAACTCCTATTTGCATTTCCCCTAATTGTCTTTTGCTGCAGATTATGGCAGCCTGGAAGTTTTCGGGAGGAAGAACTGTCTTAGGTCAGACACCTTAGAGTCCTGTTCCTCCAAAGGTCTCATCAGGTGGCAGTAGCCCCCTTCCCATAAATGAAAATACAGCTCTAGAGGCAGAAGAACCTTAGCTTTGAGTACCAGAAAAAAGACTCCCCCTTGGCTGAACTGAGGGGCAAACACTCAGGGCAGGTGAAAAGACTCTGTCCTGAGCACCAACAGCTGAGCTTTTTCTGGTGGCAATAAGCACAGCTGGTTTACCTCCTGCCATCTGTGGTTCTTGGGATAGGTTGAAATGGGACACCATCTTCTGCAAAGGCAGCAAAGAATTACAATTATGAAAATTGGTTTTGCTGGTTAGGTTTTGTTTGTTTGCTTGTTTATTTAAAGAAAGCTTCTACACTGCAACTCTATTGAATGGCTAACTGTATTGTGTCAATGCTGTCTGTCCATGGAGGTTGTTTCAGATCAAATTTCAAATGCAGAAGAAAGCATTCAGCAGGTGGGAGGCTCAGTACAAAATTACTCATCTTGACACTTGAACTTTGTTTCTTTTGTGTCTGTTGAGTTCCTGTTGAATTATGATTGTCTTTTTACATTTCATTGCATCAGCTTCCATTTCTTCAGATTCAACTCTGTGCAAATGAGAGTAGAATCATACCCGTAGTTATTTTAAAAATGTGACCTTGAACTGAAATCCTGCAAATCAGGAACAACTGCTTTTTGCCTTGTTTATTCTGAGTTTGTGTTTGTTTGTTTGATTGATTGATTGATATTGCGTCCAGAATACGTAGTACTGAAGGTATTATTAGAAAACTGGAAAGCACAGAACAACCAATGCAGCATCAGTCAGCATCTTGACTGCAGGTCAGAGCCTTTCCTCATACCACTGGACATGCTGCAAACTGGTTTATAGAGTTCTTAGATGCAGTTCTAATTACTTTCATTTTCTGCAAAACCCAAAGTCTTCCTGAAGACACACCTCGTGACATTTTCCTGGGATTAGCAAAGCTGCTGAATTGATGGGTTTTTCACATGTTGAGCCGCTGGCTGTCCACATGTGCATTCTTCATTCAATGTTTGTGTCTTCCATTCACAGCTTTGGCCACCCAATGGTGGCTGGAGAAGGAGGCTGGTTCACCTGCAAAACAAAACTTTTCTGCTCTTAAAGAAACAACACATCAACCAAGTCCAGAGCAATGAAAGCAGGGGTTGTTGCAATTTCTTAGGCGTTTTTTCTGATTTAAGCTAAATGTTAGCTTGGTGTTCATCATGTTGTGATATTTCTTCATATTAAATTTTCTTGTTACTGAATCCCAGCATTTTGGTTATTTCAATTACAGCAACAAGGAAAAAGGAAGGCATGTTTGGCCTACTTGTACCTCAGCAGCTGGTGGGACAGTGTGGTCCACAGGGATCTGGGGGCTGGACAGGGATGGCTGTGTGCCCCCTGCCTGGAGCTGCTGTCTCCAGTGCTCCGTGGGCTGGGACACTGCTGGGGGCTGTGTAGGGACACCCCTTGTGCTGGGAGCGCAGGAGGAGGGAAGGGAGACTTTCCCCCCAGCCCCAGTCGAGGTCTCTAGGGCTGATACATTGAGGGAAATCACCTCACACCCTCTTTTTCCTGGGACCACAGCTCCCTCATGAGGCAGAATTCAGCAGGGCCATTCGAGGCTCCAGGCTCAGCTGAGTAATGAGCAAAACTAACTGCAACACCGAGGAAGGAGACATAACTCTCTGCACGGGCATAGCTGGAAGAAGATGCCCATCTTGTAAGAGGTGGGGCTAGGGAGAGAAGCACAAGATTCTGCTGTTTTCCGGGAAGCTCAGGTGCCCTGCTCCTCACCAACCCTGCTCTGCTCTAATTGCTACCCCCAAATGGTGTTTTCACCACTTAGAGAATCCAGGCTTGGCTTCTTCACCAGACCAGAGACTGTGTTACTTAGCGCCTTAGAAATCACATCACAGACTCCCACCCCTACAAACCCTGATGTCCACCTAGCACTGCTTTGTTACCCCACCTGATGATGTTGTCGATGTGTGATAGATGTTTGGGGGGATCACCCTGGTACAGTGCAGCTCAGATTAGTCCATGTTAGATGGTAGGACTGTGTTTCCACCCTGGGGCAGTTGATTCCAGGTGTATTGGCACCCCTTCACGTGAAAGCAAACTGTTGCACTCTGCTGCCAGAGGAACTGAGAAGACGACACTGGCAATATCTGGTTTAATATACCACTTGTCTGTCCTTGACTCTAGTTGGTATAGGAGCTCTAGCATATCAAGTAGAGCAGCACTGAGCAGCAGTGATTTCATTCAGGACACACTAGTCCCTGTTACCTTTCACCCTCCATCAGATTTTTTGCACTGGCCATATGGGACATTTAAAAGATGGGCACCACTCTTTGGCTCTCCATTGGGCGAATCAGCTCATGGATGGGAGCTGGGATATCTCAATTGCTGCAATAACACTACTGATGTAACAGCGCACACTGGGGTGAACAAGAACCTGGAAAGTCTGTGCAATGAAACAACCAACATCAATCTTCAGATGAGAAGGGGGAGGTGTATTCTCTCATCCTCTCTGCAAAATAACTTCCCCAGCACAGTTAAGTGCCCAGGCCAAGGACATGGCCAATGTTTGTATTAACACGTTCCAAAGCTCAACGATATAAAGAGATATTCAGTGCAGCAAGCCAATTTCAGAGACACAGAAGCCTGCCAATTAATAACTGCTATAGCTATAGCATGCTCAATTCAAAACTTACGTTGTCTCAATACACATGCTAGGGGCCAAAAAAGACTGTGGTGTCTTGACCTTGAGTGGATGCCAGGTGGTCACCAGGCAGCTCTATCACTCAACAGCACAGGGGAGAAAATAAGATGAAAAAGCTTGTAGGTTAAGATAGAGGCAACTCAATGAAGAAAGCCAAAGGCAGTGCATAAAAGCAAAGCAAAAAGGGAAGCAGGGCCTTAGTACGTATAGTGATTGCTTTAGAAGATCAACACCTTATTGACAAATCCCTCTCACAATCCTTAACTTTTATTTTATTGCTAAGTACAGCATAATTATGGTATGGAATATCCCCTTTGTTTAGTTTGGGTCAGCTGTCCTGACTATGTCCCCTCCCAAACTCTTGCCTACCAACTCCAACCTACTGGCCTTTGGACGGGGTTTGAATACAGAGCCTTGATGCTGTGTGAGCCCTGTTCAGCAATAACAAAAACTTTGGTGTGCTATCAACACCATTCTAGCTACAAATACAAAGCACAGCTCTATCATGGCTGCTTTAGGAAAAATTAACTCCATCCCAGCCAAACGCAAAGCAGCTGACCATACTTGTTTGTGAGTACAGCATCTCCCAGCTGCAGTCAGAACCCCATCTCTCTCCTTGCTACCCCGAAGTGTTAGGGGAAACCCCTGACCTCCACCACTCCAGGCTGACCCTCACCCAAACCCTTCCCTTTCTCCAAAGCAGGGGAGGTGTTGGAACCTCCTTCCTTGGCCCCACACAGCAGATAATTGGCAAAGCACTCCACTGTTCTTTCCTCCCCAAGCCCAAGCAGAGAAGCAACTCACTGGGACATGCTGGTTTCAGCCCTGAAGGTTTGTTCTGCTTTCTAGCAGGTCCAGAGTTGCCTTCATCTGGGGTGAGCTTGCACCAGAATCTTCTGTCCCTGGGCCATTTTTTGAAAGCTGCAGAGACTGCAGCAGGGGCAGGATCTGGCTCTCTGTCCAGCAGGAGGTCAGTGCTGGGTATTTCCCTCATGGCTGCCAGGAGCTGTAGGGGTGAGAACTGTGTTACAGGTCTTGTTCCTGCTCCAAGGAAACACAGCATACAGCTGGCCAGGCTTTCAGCAGACCCGTCCCTTGGAGCAGCTGCCAGGTTGCAGAAGAGTGGCAGCTTTTGTCTCTCCAGGCTCTGTTGCCCTTTGCTGAGCTACAGCCAGCAGCTCTTTGTGAGCCTGCTGTGGGCTGGATTACCTGACCGAGTCAGCTCCTGGCATCTCTTCTTTGATGGAGTGAAGAAGTTTCCACTCAGTCAATTTGCCTCTATCCCAGTGCCAGGGAATACTCCACAGCCTTGGGCTCCTTCTGAAGGAAGGCTGGGCACAGGCCAGGGCACTCAGCCAGGCCATGCACTGAAGCCAAGATCTTAGCCCTGCCTCTGTGAGCCTCTGCCTTCACTCCCGTCCTCTTTTGGGGCCTTTGCCACCATGCATGTGAAGGCAGCACTAACCATAGGAGCACACCGAGAACCCAGCAGGTCTGGCAGCCCTCTCTGACCTCGGCCACTGCCCTACTGCTCTGGGATACTACAGAGCTAACCAAGCCTTCCAAAGCTGTGATTCACCTGGAATCCAGCCCTGGATGTGCTGTGAGCTCAGGGTTTGGATCCTAACGGGAATCCCTGAGCCCTGGTGCCAGTGCTGACTCCACACGCACCTCACAGTTCCAATGCTGTTGAGAAGGAAACAGGGGCAGCACTTCCTTCCCAGGAAGCAACAATTCCCAGTCCTGGGGCATCTCACCCTGTGGTGTGTGTCACCTGATGCTACCAAATGCAAGGGGGACAGGTCCTTTTAAAGATCGTCTGCAGAATTAGAGCAGGTCACAACGTTGTAGTTACAATTAGATTTTTATTATTCTATAAACTGAGTCAATTTCAGACTGAAAATCTTCTAAAGACTCTACAGTAGCATTCTGGATAACTTCAAGCATAGCAGAAATATTTAGAACAGCTGTTTCAAGTTCAAACAATACCTAAAGTTAGAAAGTTCTTTCAAAATTTTATGTTTTCTTGCGGTCAATGATCTCCTAACTGAGTCCCATAGTGTAGCAAGGAAAAATCTCCTGTATTTGATTGGCTTTGAACTGCTGTTAATTTAAGTGGAATTTGGTCATCTGACTGATGAAAATATTAGAGGAAGTGTCATAATATTAGAGAGGTTTTATGATGCTTTGAACTGATTTTAAAGAACATAGAATAAAGAATATGTTTCAAACTGAAGACTGTGGTTTAACTCAGATGGTGACGTTGAAATGTCTTCATTTTTATGCTGTTTTCAAGGGAAAACTTCTATGAAGCAATGGATACTTTTCTCTTTCATGAAAGATCTGTTCCTTGCAGTTCCTTTTTTACCAGAATTTTTATTTCAGTTTAAAGTATTTTAATTATCACGAGGAAAAGAGCAGTGAAAATGTTATTTACAGCTCATAGAAAAGTGTTCAGCTTAAGATTTTCTCTCAAAAGAGATGAATCAGTCATTAAAAACTGTAATTATGTGGTTTTAAAATTGGGAAGGTGGTCTGAATAAAAAATACAGATCTGAAACTGCTAAGTAAGAGGAGTGGCTTAAAAAAGGATTGTTACGAAGTCTCCCTATTTGGCAGAGACCTTTGTGAATTTAGGAAGGATTCAGCATAATATTAGCTGAAAAATCCAGCTCTAGAATCCACCCAGAAAACTACAGTATGTCAAAGAACATTTAAAGTTGTAAATATGGAAGATGTGAAAAAACAGGATTTAATTAAAATTTACTTCTTTAAAGTAAGTACTACAATGATGAAAGGCAGAAAGGCTCAAGTGTTGTGAGAGCTTCCAAAGATTTGGTGCTTGGAGGAAAATATCAAAGGTGGGATACTGCAGGAAAGGTGCAAAAAAGTTTGAAAATCATGTTTAAAAAATATATTAAAGGGAAAGTCCCACAGCAGTTAAAGGAGAGTTTTTCCTTGTGATATTTTCCTCATGGCAGTATGACCAATACTCTGCTAGGAAGGGTATCCCATCCAATCATTTACATCTTTAGAATAGCACCCAGGGCAACTTTTAGTGACCAGCTCCTGGTGAGTACACACCTTTAAATGTGAAAGAGCTTTGAATGAGAATCAACAGATGTAAAATAATAAGCCAGAGAAGGATGCCAAGGTGGTGCGTAAGTGCTGCTATACTTTGGACAAATGCAATGTGATCTGTCATTCAGTTAACAATAATGCAAGAAAAAAGCCTGAGGGCTCAGATGGCTTGAGTGTGGTATAAATTGGACCAGTGAAAGTATTGCATCATTCTACAGAATTAAAAATACCTTCTCCTGGGAGCTATACATGCCCAATGTAATGTCTTGCAAGTCTGGAAAACTCATAAAATCATCTGTGTCCTGACTGACATGAAAACACCTTGTAGAACTTACATCAGGGTAATGTCATCAAACCCCATTGCACTGCTGGAACTGCACAGGCAGCTGAAGAGAAAGCAGCTGAAGAAGCCACTTAGTCCTTTCAGGTCGTGTTGTGAGGGACAAGAGATATATGGGTCTGCTTAATTACTGTGCATGCTCTGGAGGGAAAGTCCACTTCACCTATTCTGCAACTGGCAGGAGTAAACAGCTCATGCATAATTATCCCTTCCAGAGGGGAATCACACTCACAATGCAGAAAAAGGGCAATCCACTCCTATGTTTTATAATTTTGTAGTAAAAACCACTGTTTACAGGCAAGTGCATTCATGCTGCCATCAAGAGAGGGCAGCCTTTGTTAACCGCATCTCTCCTCCTAGCACAGTGTTGTGTCTGCCTTTTTGGGGGTGTATTTCCATGCCAAGTTCTTGTCTCGTGAGCTTCTCACCTGTTTGCTAAGCTGTGGGTTTTTGTTGAAGCTGTTCAGGACACATACCATCTCCTGGACCAAGCTAGAGCAGCATGGCCCATGTAAACTTCCCAGGTGATAAGGTAACAGAGTTGGTAGCAGTTGAGAGTTACCTAACTGGTATGTTATGTAATTAGCCCTGCTTCAATCACACATAAACCACAACACTACTATCAGTAGAAACCAGATCCCCAACAGAAGTTTTCATAAACCTCTGTTTTCTTCAGTCAGATTAAACAAATCCCAATTGGGTATAAATGTCTCATCTGATGATCTCACAGGTGTGTTTCAGATTACACTGGAAAGTCTAGGTAAGCAGTGAAAACTGGATCTATTGGAAGGCCAAATATCACCTTTACCCAAGATTATTGGATAAATTATTATTACTTCAAGATTATTTTCCTTCAATTGCACATAATAATTTTCCCATTTATTTGATGTTAGAATACTGACCTTGTATTTCTATGGCTTGAGTTTCAGATTTCAATGAGAATCCAGTTGCAAGAGGTTTAGAAGTTATATTGCCTTCAGTGATCTATGTACCAGACCCCAGTGGGTCATAATTGAATAAATGCAAGATAAAATTCATCTCCATTAAGTGCAGATGTCCGCAGCAGCTCATTAGTGATCAGTGTGGGTTCACAACATTTCCTCTGAGATCACGTTCTCAGTAAGAGTGGGTCAGAAAAGGATCACGGAACTTCTAATGAATGCAAGCAGGGAAACATCCCAGCACTGTATTTAATCAGGAATCTATGTCTCTTTTAACTCTTTTTTAACTCAGAAAGAGCAAAGAATGAGGAATGATACAACATCAGAAGCAATGACTCTTTAGGCAACTACTCTAAAAAGTAATACACAACTGCCACCCATCAGAGCTCAGCAAGAAATGATAAAATCTGTTACCCTTCTTACCATTCAGACACACTGCAATTAGAAATATAGAAAACATAGAAATGAGAAAACAGAAATTATCTAGCTGGATGATAGCAAACAGAGCTAGGTATTTGCTACATCCATGATTGTGCTCAGCCATAATCTGAAGCCTCCAGTTTGCAATTTACCACATCCTTTCTCCCAGTTCAGTGCTATTGTTGGAAAATTTTTTCAATGAGTCATCCATACTTTTCCAACAGAGAATGAGGCTACAACAGCCATTTCATCTTGCATTAACAAGTGACTGAGAGGCATACATTATTGTTTTTGTTTTAGTGACATAAAATGCAATGCTAGAACACCTTGGTTAGGCCAGGGAAAGCTAATAAGCACTTTTTCATTTCTGGACAATAGCTGAGCATGATTTGCTATATCTGTCCAATGCAAAGTAAGTCATGTTGATGCTGGATTTCAGCATAAGTTATCTTATCTAGTTTATCTCATTTTCATTATTTTTCATATGTCATATTATGCATCCATTCTAAATGGCTGTAAAACAACCATTATAGGTGCAAATGCACATGCCCATATCTTTTCTAAGGAAACAAAAGATATTTCACCATCTGGATGAGATTCAGAATAATATTAGGAAATGGAGAATAAAATATTCACAAAGCCATTGGAGACCAAATGGTAGTATTCTACAAAACACATGAAAGCTGGGAAAGAAATTACCTTCCAGGTAAAATTAGTCATGTTATTTTAGTTGACTCAATAGTTCTATCAACTACTTCATTTATGTGCCCCTCTGCTCTGCTAGAAGCCAGCTATGAGAGAATGCTTCAGGGAGCACAAGGCTAATTACTTGCATGAACAGTGTTTTCACATGTCCTCCAGCAATAGCATCTGAATATTTTGGACACAGAGTACTTTCAAAATGAACTATCCTTCGAACGTCACAGGCTAGGGATCACACACAGCATTGTCAGGAAAGTAAGAAGTGATAGGAATAAAGAGTGAAAATAGAATCACCACCACTGACTCAACAGCTGCTTCTGCTCAGAACAGCTTCAGCACACTTTTTGACCTTTCTTTCCCAATGTGACTTTCACACAGATTAAAGCTGAGTCCTAGCATGTTGGTTGGATTTAAACAATGATTATGTATTTTGCAGAAATGGGGCATGGAGATGAGATCCAAAGAAGAGTAAGTTTTTTGACTGATTGACTTACTTTTTGTGTTATTTTGAAAAATCTTTCAGAAATTCCATGCAATTGCTCATGCTGTATTTCCTGTCACCCAGATAGCAATGGTGAGCAATTGTATTGTGCATCATTTGTTTTTCTTCAGTTTTACTGATTTTCCTCTCTCCTTTTCATTACTATTGTTATTGTCATTATTATTATTGTTATTAGTACATTAGTATTGTTACCATTATATGTTACTTTGTTTCAATTATGAAACTGTTATCTCAATCTGTGAGTTGTATTTTTATTTCCAATTCTTCTTCCCATGCCACCAGGGAGAGGGGTGTGAGCAAGCATCTTAGTTGGCGGCTGGGGTTAAACCACCACACTTGGTTTACACATGTTGAACGTGGCTAAGTGAGCTTATCTCATCACAGAAAGTTAGTGCATGTGGCAGACATGGTATTGGTCCATCAGTGGACCTCGTGTAGGCAGACAGAGCCAGAAGGTGGCAGAAAATGAACTAGGAGCATAGGTTCCTTTGATTGCAATAGAGATACAAGGCAAAATGAAACAGAACATCCTCTGAAACATTCTAAGTGGGCTTAGATAAATTATATGCATATTTGTTCCTCCAGAATTATTAAATAAAAATCCAGTATAAACTCTGAATTATGGACATATTTGGGGGGCAGGGGGGAAAGATTATTTGAAGGAAAAAAGTCAAATAATTCAAGAACATAACAATTAGTACTAGTAATCCATAAAAATGCATATAAAAGCATCCACTTGGTCACTGTTGGTTTAAAAACATTTATCTCTAGAATATGCTATATCAATTCAAATAATCAAAACTGTCCAGAGAACTTTGAATGTCAAATGAAGTCCCTTTCAGCCAATGTAGAGGATAAATTCTTGGCATGCTGTCTTGCTCCTTAGAGAAAGGGAAACACATTGTTCCAGCAATCAAAAGACTTTATTCCAAAATCACTTTGTTTCCTGCTGAATGAAAAGAACAGGTTATGCAGTTACTCTGTGATTTATTAAATCACAGATTATGTTTTTATTATGGTAATAAAAATCTGTTCACTCTCATCCAAGTGCAAGAAGCTTTTTTCCTAGCTGAAGATGTCTCCAGATTTCTTAACTTTTGTGTGATTATTTATTTATGATAACTTTTTTGAGTGCCTGCATATTGCAATCTGAGAAGCTATGTACAATGCCCATTGACAGATAAGGATTAGAGAATCTATTACTGCTAGTCTATTAACCAGAATACTAATATGTTTGGAAAGAATAGAATTTCAATCATTACGGAGCTTGTCTAAAAATCAAGATATTTGGTGCTTTTCTTCTCCCTTCCCAATAAAGGAATATGTGTGTGCAACCCTGGAAGCATCACTGTGCTTTGTGTATTTTTTAGGAATTGATTGCTCAAAATCCTGCTCAGTTAAAGCTTCAGACATGATGGAGAGAAATTTTGACCCAGCTAAGATGAAGGTCCATCCAATACAGTGCTGACAGTGTCCAGAAGCAAACAGAAACATGAGTTTTCTGTAGGAAAAGATCTGCTGCAGTATCAATCCTGTTCTGTCTTTCCAGTCTCCAACAGTTCAGGGATTCTGAATATCAAAGTGCTATGTAAGTAACTAGTGATCCTGAAAGAAACTGCACCACATAATTATCTCATCTGGTGGTTTTGGTTCTGTTTTTGTTTTGTTAGTTAGTTTGTTTTTTTAAATCCATTAAACCAAACAAGCATAGAGAAATATGCCCTAGAAGCAAAATGACAAAGTCAGTGCATTTGCCCCAAGTTCTCGGAAAAGAACCCATTTCTGCAAAATAAAGCCTTTATCTTTCAGGGAATTATGTGTAAGATTAGTGCTCAAATCTCCTCCCCACTGCTCAACCGGCAAAACAAAGGAAATGTACAGCTACTGTTTGATTCTGATAGCCTTTCCATAGCTCCTGGGCCAAGAAGGTCCTAAATGGCTGTTGCCTAGAACTTCCTACTACCCAAAGAGGGAGTCACCTGCACTGGACAGCTATGCTAAATGTTATCCTAAGAGAATTTTTCTATTTCTCTTTAAGTGGTGTTTGCCCTATAGTTGTCATCAAGGCCAGTGACATGGCCCTTTTAAGGAACAGGCTGTATTGATCCTGACAGGAAGACCAACATACACATCCAGGTGTTGGCAATTTGCAATGCAGTTAACCTGAGCACGCCGCTGCCTGTGCTGGATGTACATTGCAGCCCTATGGAAGCAGAGATCCCGTGGCTGCAGGTTAAACTTGGCCAGTCCAGTGCAACAGTGCAGGCTGCAGCCAGTTCACCCCATTTGGTACAAGTGATGGCATCTCCTGCATTTAATGGTGTAGGAGGAAGCTTTCAAGTGAATTTTATTACTGTTTTGACTGTAGCAGTGATAGAGCTTCTCCTTTCAAGAAAAACTGTAATTGCTTGAAAGACCAAAAACCAATATTGCCTGCAATGGACCATGGCTGAAGGTCATGCTGCATGTTGGAGGCTACCTGGTCTTGAGAGCAAATAATTTGCAAATTATTTTATTATTAATTATTATGCAGTCACTAAACTGAAAGTTATCTCCTAAGTTGTGGAACCAATAGTGAGGAATAATTATTAAATTACTTGAAAATCAGAATAATTTTGTATTTAATTGGAACAAAGACATTAATGACATCAAGAGTCCAGTGAAGGATATTTTATCAGCTGTAATCCCCAGAGATGGATTTGTGCTCTCAGGTTAATTTCCATTTGTATAACTTTTTTGCACATCCACTTAAAAATGACATGGTTTTAGTTCAGGCCCTTTCTTAACCTAGGATGATTTAAACATTGGGAACACAAGCAGCTTTCCAAGTTCAAAATGCTCATCCAGCCAAGAAGTGTTGTGGCCAGCATCGAACCAGGACAGCTTCAGGGGGAATGTAAAAGTGGTGAAAACTGAATTTTCTAGTCACTAACCATCTTACATAAAGACATTTTAAAAGTATTTAATGCTTATGATTAGAATTATGCTTTCAATAAACATTCATTTATGTTTCCCACACTTAACTAAAATATTTTTTAAAGTCACCTGAGCACTCAAACCTCAGCACTGTAGCTCTGTCTTTCATCATTCTGGAGAGGAAAAGGACAAACAGGAGAGTAAGTTTGCAGTTGCAAGGTTCGGGTGGAGATGACTTTTTCATCCAACTTACCATGAGAATTTTATGACTTGGGCTGTATCCTCACTACAGTCTGCCAAAATCAGTGAAGATGCAGAGTTCTGGGCAGAAAAATTCAAATGGCTTCAGGACTGAAGGCCAAGACATACATTCTGCACAGTAAGTCATAGCACAGTACAGCATCTATTCAGGATAGCTGTTTTGTGGATAATTAGCTCTGAACAATGATCTTCTATTCAGGATCACTACAGTGGCCAATTCCATATTCCCAATTATGTGTTGAATGTACCTACGCACACAGCTCTAGAATAGGAACTGAGTTGTAAAACAGAATCAGGAGTGAGCATAATGAATTAGACATCATTGACATTTACTGCTTTTTAATCTAAATTTCTACCTCCTGTTATCACTTGTTTCTTGGATGCCTGGTTAGACTCCAGAATGTTGTTGTGCTTTATTAAAAAAAAAAAAAAAAAAAAAACCAAACCAAAAAACCCAACCAACCAACCAAAAAAACCCATCAAAACAAAAACCCCACAAACCAAAAACCACCAAAAAGCCACCAAACCCAAATCAAAACAAATTTAAGTCACATTCTTGCCTTACTGATCGAATATAATAGGACTGAAGAATATAGTGGAAAACCAATTTATGGAACAAGAAAATACAGAAGGTGAAAGTTAGTATAGCAACAAAATCTTGTCATTATCTGACAAAGCCCATGTAACTGTTGTTCTTCCTGAAACAATGCAAAAAAACCCCAGGAAACAAGTTAAAGAGAGTGAGCTTCCCTGGCAATAAAATCTGTGTGAAAATTCTTAGTTCAGCTACTGCGTTCGTACTCTCAGGTTTCTACTCATTTCATGCTATTTTACACTCCAGTTTTTCTTGGAAAGCCAAAAACCTGGCACAACCTTAACACAAACAGTGGAGCCAGTCAACAGTTCTGTGACCTATTTACTGTCTTTGTGCCTTGGAGAAGCATGAGAGCCAACTGGACAGCTTGAGGTACTGCTTGTAGTGGTGGCGGTGCTTCCTATGGATCTTTGCCTTTACCACAGGCATGAATCTGACTTTAGATAACGCAATCAGAATAACTATGTTACAGAAAAATACAAGTGAAACTCCATTCTAGGACAGCATCAAAAGAGCAGTTTTCCTGCCCAGAACACCTTGTTTGTGGTGAAATTTTCTTATTGCTTCTTGTCCCCTTTATTATAGCAGCCTGAGTAATCAACTGAGAGAGCAAACTTTCCAGCAGAAATACGCATTACAGACTTTCTGGGATCGCAAAAGCTTAGGGATAATTTAGTGATATATTTGCAGGGCCAGGAAATCAGATCCCAGGCGTTCTCACTCATGAATGAGAGTTCTGTTTTTACAGAACTGATCTCAAACTGCAGTGTTTAGCTCCTAATGTTGCAACTCCCACTTAAAATGGTGGAGATGACTCCTTCCTCCTCTATTCTTAAAAAACGAATAAAAAAATAGGATATGGTAGTGGCCAGGATTTTTTAAATCTGCATGTCAGTGTATCTGTGGGTTATGATTTCATTTTTATTGCAATTGATTAAGAAAGAAGATACAATTTTCCACAACAAGGCCTACTAAGGAATGGAAGACCTGTAACACTATGGAATTTATACAACAAGGATAAATTATTTTATTTGTTTTTCCTTATTTTCATTCTGTTTAATACATGTCCATGTTGCAAGAATGATAAAACCAGAAATTGTTCATATGAATAAGGATATTTACCAATGTACCTGCTTATCAATACAAAATACATATCCAGGTGACAAGCAGTCTATTTTACTTTTTCAGTCTACTTGCAGACCAGCTGATCTGTAACTCATTTAAATTCATGAAATGAATTTAAAGAAAGGGCCTTCTTCTAGCACTTGCTGGGGTGCATTCCTGATTTCTCCTTCCTAGGCTGCTCTGAGATCTCAGGAATTCTCATTAGGCTTTGTCCTTAATTAATGGCTCAAGGATAATGTATCTCCCCTGGATCTTATCAGAAACACCTTACTCTGATCTATACCAGGAACTTCTGCTGCATAACTAAGGCAAGGGACAAGACATAACTAGTCATCTCCTTATAACCTTGGAATATTACTTGCCTGAATAACAGTCAAAGTGGAACAATATTATTGTTACTGTATTTTTGAGAAAAATTAGTGACTCGGACTGACAGCAGGATGGAGCCTCACTGGGATGCAGTGGCTGCACCAGTACCTTCCTCAGAGCCTCTTAGATCTCACCAACCCACAGGTTTGAGAACTCAGAGAACCATCATCAAAAGCCAGCAATGGGGCTGGGGCTGATAACCCAAACTCATCAAGAGTTTTTCCCATTAAGAGATACAAAGGCATTATATGTGAATTTAACAGGTACCTTTGTATATATACACACATTTATACATCTCTGTTTCTGTGTATGTGTGTGTGTGTGAATTAATACAAATATTCTCTATCAAGTACAGTATTAGTGTTGCCATCTTGAATCTACGTTTAAGTCACTGTTGTAATTGTAGCAAATCCTACTGGATCTCTTTCTAAATGTTAAATTTGTCAGTGATCAAGTGCTGCCAAATCCTTTAGATGTAAACTATTGACTGACTCTGGGATTAAGATTGTGCTCAACCTCACTGAGGTTCTCCCTGGAGTTTAGAAAGCAAGGGGGTCCTCCTTGAATCTTATGACTCAGCAGGAGAGTCTCCCTTACCCTTTTGTGTCCTTACCTTTTTGCATCCTCAGTCTCTGTGTAAAATCATTCTAACCTGCTGCTAATCTGATTGAAGTATGTTTCATAATTTGATTGTCCTATGTATGCTTCATCTATGTACTAAGAGTGAAACCTGCCACCAAACTTTATTAAGTTCTGATGTTACAAATTTATGTTAAACATGCTTTTGCTAATATCTTAAATGTGATTCTTTAAATCACCTAAATCATTCATTTGTGACATCCTTCAAAGAATTCATCCTATAAATTCAGAATGGAGACTCAGCTGTTTCTTCATGCCACTCACAGGCCCCACAGTATCATGCATGCTAAAATATGAGATTAGACAGAAAAATTCAGTGAAGGAAAAAGCAGTTAGAATATTCAAAGACACAACGTGAGGCTCAGAAATCTCAACTTCACACATGGTTGAAACAAACCTGGTCTTAGACAGTTCCTACTACATCCTATATTGCCCAGTGCTGCAGTCAGGAGTCTGAATAGAATCACAGTTCTTCTGAAAGAAGACAAAAAGAGCCTGGTTATTTCACTCAGCTAAGAGAAGGTTTGAAGGCACTTGATTATTTCCTATAATCAAATTACAAAATGCTATGTTGAGTGAGGAACTTTTTGAGCTGA
The DNA here is from genome assembly GCA_035221455.1 of Xenops minutus. Lineage (NCBI taxonomy): Eukaryota > Metazoa > Chordata > Aves > Passeriformes > Furnariidae > Xenops > Xenops minutus. Next base: position 27,399,067 of record JAWWEE010000085.1, read on the forward strand.
AACATAATGTTGGCATAGGAACAAAGGAGCATGGACTTCCTATCAATAAATTTAGGGTAGAAATTAAGGAAGATTCCTAACCACTGGAACAGGGAGGTTCTAGCAGTTCCTGCCCACAGGAATCATAGAGACAGGCTGCCATTCTGGCTTTAGAGAGAAGCATAGCTGAATTTTTCAGAGGGCAGTTTGATGCGGTGCCTGAAGCAGAAGGAATGAGGCCTTCTAAGCCAGGAGCCACTGCCAGTTTGGATTCTTTACCTCAGAGCTTATCAGCAAAGGCATCTCCTAACTCAAAAACATTTGCTTGGCACTCCAGTTGTCCTAGTTACAGCAGCCAAGACCAGTTTATCACTATGTGAGTGTAACCAAAACTGTGTATTCTACACCCTCTATGTCATTTCTCATGAACTGTTAATAATGGATCATTTGCAGCTGCTGCCCAGGGCACACCTGACACCTCAGGCTGTAAGCTGGGTGTTAAAGAACTCTGTGAGATAGGGGAGTCATTAGCACCTTCATACTCAGCCTGAGGGATCATGTCTGCTAATGGGCCATCAAAGATTCCAAAAGTATGCCATGATTCACACAGTAAATCACCCATTGTGACACTCCTCACCCTGGAGAAGGTACTGGGCATTCCTATCTGAGCCTAAGCATATATAATCTTGGAGTCCGGGAACTTCTGGTACCACTTGTGGGATCCAGAGGAGAACCAGAGCCTCAACAGGACTGCGACTACCATTCTCAACAAGACTGTGACCATCATCCTCACCAATAGGTTTCCCTTCCTTTCACTTTGTACTCAGGGGGACCATGTGGCGCTCAGCACAGGGACTAATGAACACCATTCTGTTCATGCCCCAGGGTGCTGGGTTACACATCTGGTTTTGTGGGTTAAAACCAATATTTTCTCTGTATTATTGTATTTATTGTAATCTTTTTAGTAAATTGTAACTCTGACTTGTGATCTCTCTTGAGTTGGGTTCATTTCTCCTGCCAGTTTACCTTTAAACCAGTAGACCAACATACAGTGATTCCTACATTCAGAATGCACTCTTTACAGAGGAGATGAGACAACTTCCTTGTTATAATTTGAACACTTGAAATAACGTTTATTTTCCAGAAGTTATTAACTGAGAATGATAAATTCAAGAGATTTTCACTTTGTCCTAGGTCATATTGTTGATAGCCTGCCTGAAATGCAGGTTTCTTTTATTGCCACTAGTCTACCCAACTCCTGTGATCAGCCACGAGACAGTGATGGCAGCTGACATCACTAAATGTCAAGCACTGCATATATTTTCTGTCACAGAGGCATGCTTATCCTGGTGTCTTCGTTGCTCTTTCACAAATCTTCTGCCAGAGTAGCTACAGAACTCACACCATCAGTTTGGAAGGGAAAACAAAGGCAAGAAGCGTGACAGAGTTTCTCTAAGTTTCAAACCCAGGTTACTTTCATCTCCTTGGTTAAAAGGCCTACATTTCTTCCAACATTATATGTAAAGTGCTGTTTGTTATGCCCAAGTGAGCATGGCACAACTTAGTATTTTCAGTATTAAAAAGGCAAATGATGCCAATCTCTGTGTGGCAGCAGTCTACCTCTCTTTTGAGCAGTATGAGCACAACAGGGTATAGCTCATCTCACACTTCCTTTCGTGGTGCATGTTTCTCATCATGTCCTAAAAAACACGATGAGAATCTTTGCCTTTAAAAACATTTTCTCACAGGTGATGCCTGAGGACTAGCAGGAGTGGATGTGATGGCCACATGAGTCTGAGAAGAAAATGGTGTCCTTACAGTATGAGTACCAGATGGCCCCATCCGGGGATTGTGTTTAGCATTAGGGAGGAACCAGATTCTGGGTCCCTAGGCTGTGTCATCTACACTAGCTGAAGGTCTGGTCTTGGAAAAACAGTGGTTTACAAATACTTGGAGAAGTCCCAGGTTTCTTTCCCTCAGTCTGCCTGCTTGTGGCCTCAACACTTTCACTTCCTCAGGAATTGTGCCTTTTCTGCCAACCCTGGCTGAGTAATCACAGTTATCTCATCATCCCAGAAGGCAGAAAGGGAAATGCTAATTTTCTACTCACAATCTAGCTCTCCTTAACTTGCTTTTCATAACAGACCTTCAATGTGTAATCAGAAACTCACTGTCTAAGAAAACTCACATTGGAAACTCCTTCCTCATACTCCTGGAAGTATTTGCATAAATCTCAGTGGGAGCCAGGCTAGCAGAGCAGATGAAGGTAGGTTTTTATTCAAGAAGCTTCCAAATTACCCTCACACCTAGGAGCAAAATCTTCGGTCTGACAAACCAAAGTGACCATTACCAGCATTTCCACTCTAAGCAGGAGTAACACAATTAGAATGTGCAGAGCCAAGGCCATCTCTCATAATTTTTCTTTTTCCTTAAACAGTCCTTAAACAATCCTTAAACAAGTCCTTAAAGAGTCCTTAAACAATCACAGTTTCTCCCACCATCTGGAATGACTGAAAAAGAATTAAGTAATAGCTATAGTCCTTAGGTGCTTCTTACAGATCTATGTTGTAATGGCAGTAATTGGTAAATATCCTCTTGACTAGAAATCAGGCTGTATAAGCAATCACACTCTTCACATAGAGGAACTGACTGTAGGACTATCAAATCTCAATTGTAGAATTGACTATGCTGTTTGAATATTTCAAGCCAAACCCACTATATTATCTAAAAAATAAAAAAAATTGTTGAAGAACCAATTTTAATTCTCTAGGCTAAAAAATTAAATAGGAAACTTTCACTACTCAATAGCATCATCTGACACCAGGATGTTACTTTACTGAGGAATTTCCACATGTGAGAGCGAGGGTTTTGATACAAAAAGCAGTGATATTTTCCTTTAGAAGGTTAAATACAAAAGCTCTGACTTCTTACTGCTCCAAGTTTTCTACAGCAGTAGTATTTGACTGTTCATGTTGACTGTAAAAAAAGGCTTTTGCAAAATAGAAAAAACGTATTGCTATTACAGATAGTGAAAAAACATCACCTGGAATTTATGTAGCATTTAGTGTTCTAGAAGGAGAAGCAAAGATTTAAAATTCTTAAGAGAATCTTCTATTTTTCTAGAAGAAATGTGTTAACATGACAATCATTTGGGAAAAGTTGGAGTACAGTTGTGTGATCCAGAGTGTTGTTTTACACTTTGCATAGTCGTATCAAAACAGAGCAATATTGCAAAATTGCCTTGGCTTATCTTTTTCTATGGTATTCACATTAAAATCGGAATGGCACTGCATGTTTTGTGCTAGAGTATAGGTGCTTTAGGCAACAAGTATCTCTCATTCCTAAGTGAATCATATTATTTCCTATTTTCTGTAAAAGACTGTACAGCTTGCAGGTCTGTCCTAATTATCAATATGATCATGGATATCGTGCCATTTTCTATTCTGCTTTTTTTCTTATAGCAAAAGAGAGAATCTCAACTTATTTAAAGTGGGAACACAAGCCATCTGAGCACAAAAGAACATCCAGTACCACAAGCAAGAAAACAGCTACCAAACCTCACTCAAATTCTTACTTCTGTCTTTCATTGCCAGAAGGTGGTATCTGTATGCAAACAGATGTTTCTAATCAGCTTCATTCAGTTTAGTTTGCTACCTGTAATTTACAGTCCATGATACTACACTCATTTCCATGCAAGTGTAACTCACAAAACAAGATCTATGAATAACTCCCAGGGTACCTTCTTCTCCTTTTGTGTTTAGGACAAAAGTACTGATAGCCCTCACTCAGGCTATATAGCCACTTCCTTTGAAGGTGGTGAGCAGACTAATCAGATTTATTCAGAGCAAGAGAAAACACTAGCACTGGTGTAAGCAAGTTACCTAACAGTGCTATGTTTTGTTGCAATTAGATAATCATGTCCATTCATGCAAAAATCAGAAGGAGCTGTTTTGGCCAAAGTCTGAATTTTGGGGAACATATCTGTGTTCCTTCTTGGAATCATAGTTTTAGTACACGAGCTTGTTGAAGTCTCATCAGGTAAAGCTTCTTATTTGTACTATATGTTTCCCTACACATCTCAGTTTCTTCTTCAGCTATTATGGTATAGGAGGAGGGCCTCTGAATGACATATACTCAGGGAGAAAAAGCCCAGGTGTGAAAACAGTATGTAGAGGAAAACAGAGTGACACAAAAAGAAGAAAATATTAGGTCAGTGTCTTTGGTTGACATAATGAAATGATGACCCAATGGAATTGCAGTTTGAACTCAAATTTTTCAACAAGATGTGCTGACATGATTTGAAAAGCATTGTACAGGCAGCAGGTTACCTGTTATCTTGGAAGAAAGACTAAGGAAAATAGAGCTGCATCATAGAATCACAGAAACATAAAATGATTTGTGCTGGAAGGGACCTTTAAAGGTCATCTAGTTCAACCCCCTGCACTGAGCAGGGACATCTTCACTAGATCAGGTCACTTGAAGCCCCTCCAACATGACCTTGAATGTTTTCAGGGATGGGGCATTGACCACGTCTCTAGGCAACCTGTGCCAGTGCTTCACCTCCCTCATCATAAAAAAAAGGTCTTCCTTTTATCTAGTCTAAATCTATGCTCTTTTAGTTTAAAAGGATAGGACCTTTTAAACCCATTTTAAACCCATTGTCCTATCACTGTTGACCGTACCAAAAAGTCTGCCCCTTCCTCTCTAATAAGCCCCCCTACTTAAAGTTTTGAAAGACTGCAATAAGGTCTCTTTTTAATCAGCCTTCTCTTCTCCAGGCTGAACAATCCCAACACTCTCAGCCTGTCCTCACAGGAATGGTTCTCAAGCCCTCTGATCATTTTTGTGCCTTCCTCTCGAGCTGTTCCTACAGGTCTGTATCTTTCTTGTACTGAAGGTTCCAGAGCTGAACACAGTATTCCAGGTGGGATCTCACCAGCATGGAATACAGGGACAGAATCTCCTCTGTCAACCTGCTGGCCATGCTTTCTTTTTATGTAGCCTGGGATATGGTTGGCTTCTGGGGCTTGCTGCCTCATGTGCAGCTTTTTATTCACAATTACCTCCAAGTCCTTCTCAGCAGTGCTGCCCTCAATCCTTGCATTTTCCAGCCTGTATAGATATAGGGTGTTGCCTCAACCCAGGTGCAGGACCTTGCACTTGGCTTGGTTGGACCTCATGAGGTTCCCATATCCCTCCCTGGAAGGAGTTCCAAGCAATACAGAGAAGTACAAAGGTCAGCCTAAAATTATAGCTGTCCATTATATTTACAGAGTTACTGCCTCCCTTTGTCTCAACAGCCTTCCAGGTTGAGACAATCTGTACTTAACCACTTCATTTATGTACAGGCTGGCTGTCCATTTAGACTGCAAGCTGAACTGTTCATATAGTTAAACCATAACTTCTTGCAGTTGAGATTAGTATCCTAGAAAGAGGTCAGATTGTTAAAATCTCTGATTGGGGTAACAGTGAGCAATAATGAATAGGCTGTGTCTAACTAGTTGATGATATATATCCACTGCTGAATAATAGGTTTCATGCAAGACTTTCATCTTGAAATATCAAGTAGTAGATCCTCAAAGCAAAAAAGAGATACAGATTACTTTTTAAAGTAGTACTTTTTAAAGTCTGGCTATGTATATTGGAATAAGCATATCAATAAGTAACTTCTACTTCAAATAGTTCTAGTAACACCAGAGTTATAACCAATTTATTATGACAAGTGGCAGAATGAAGCCTCAGGTAACTGAAATGTATGGGTTTTTTTCTGAGAACAATTTTACCATTTCTCTATGTGGTAAGTTCACATTCAGAAAAGCAGTTCCTTTTTAAAGACAGCAACTCCAAATACTGTTTTCTTGCAGATTAACTGAGCAACCTACTCTCTTTCCTTTCCCACTAAAAAGAACACCCCTGTTTGTCAATCAAAGTTTATAGATAGTACACAAGAGGCACTTCCTCCCGTAGGACTGTTCTGCATGATATGTGCAGAAAGTGCGGAAAGGGCCAAAGTGAGTTAATTGTAATCACAGTGGTAGACTTCAAAGACCATCAGTGGCAAAACTGAATTTAACATGTCCCTCAGGAACAGCACTAGGAATAGCATTTGAAACAGCTATTAAAAACTAATAAGAGACAACCCAACTCCACCAAACAAAAAGAACCAGCGGAACATAGCTTGATCTCCTGAGAGATGTTTCTGTTGTAAGGAGTTCACTTGAAGTTTATGGGTTTTATGCAAAATGAACAATTTCAAAAATGCCTGCACAGTCAAAATGTGCAGTTATCAAACTGTGTATCAAACCCAGAAGGATAAACTTCACACACAACAAAGAAAGCACAGTATCTTATCTGTAGAGCTTCAGAGGAGTAGGTCTGTCCTAGAAGTGTTGTCCAAACATTTTGTGTAGACTTTTTCTGTGTAGACTTTTTGAGTAACAGGAGACCCAGATATTTCTAATGGAAATAGTCTTATCTACTGTGATCAACAGACAACCCCTCAACATTGCAAAACAAACTCAGTGGATGCTGGTGTGTCTACCCACGGATATGACACCTTAGTCGCATGTTGGCTTCTGTGCATAAGCTTGTAAAGTTTAACAGCCAAGGGAAGATACAGTAATATAGGAGTTCATGGACAAAGCTGATGGCATATCCCAGCAACATCGTGCAATTCTGAGCACTTCCACTTTAAAGTGTAAAGTGCCCTGTAAAGCAAAATATTGACAGACACTTTCAATCTTATGCTGGAGCCAGAGCACTCTGGAGAGGTAATTGTCCTTGTGGAACAACTAAAACACATGAATGCTTTCTGAGGAAAGAAATGGCTTGATCAAGATTCTATACTGTGTGTTGTACCAGCACACAATGTAGTTGGTGTACAGGAAAGGACTCCATCCCTGTGAGGTCTTAGGGAAAACAGTCCTGATTACAGATTGCAAAATTGACATAATGGGGCAAAATTCTCTCATGGGACCTGAACTTGTGCAAAGCACTTGACACTGTCAAACATGACATCCTTGTCTCCAAACTGGAGAGACATGGATTTGATGGGTGGACCACTTAGTGGATAAGAAACTGGCTGGTTGGCTGCATCTAAACAGTTGTGGTCAATGACCAAGTAGAGACTAGTGATGAATGGTGTCCCTCAGGGGTCAATGTTAGTACTAGCCCTGTTTAGCATCTTTGTTGGTGACATGGACCAAGTGCAGCCTCAGCAACTTTGCTGAAGACACCAAGCTGTGTGGTACAGTCAACATGCTGGAGGGAAGTGATGCCATCCAGAGGGGCATGAACAGGCTTGAGGGATGGGCCAATGCAAACCTCATGAAGTTCAATAAGACCAAGTGCAAGGTGCTGCACCTGGCTTGGGACAGTCCCAATCACAAAAAAAAAAAAAAAAAAAAAAAACACAAAAAAAACCCAAAACAAACAAACAAACAAAAAAACAACACACAAAAAAAACCCCACAAAAACAAAACAAAACAAAAAACAAACAAACAAACAAGGCTGGAAGGAAAATAGACTGATCACAGCTCTAAGGAGAAGGACTGGGGGGTGCTGTGGGATAAGAGACTGAACATGACCTGGCAATGTGCATTTGCAGCCCAGAAAGCTAATTGTATCCTGGGCTGCATCAAAAGCAGCATGGCCAGCAGGGCAAGGGAGGTGATTCTGCCCCTCTGCTCTGCTCTGGTGAGACCCCACCTGAACACTGTGCTCAGCTCTGGGGCCCACAAAACAAGAGAGAGTTGGACTTGTTGGAAGGAGTCCAGAGGAGGCCACAAAAATGACCAGAGTGCTGTGGCACCTCCTCTATGAAGACAGACTGAGGGAATTAGGTTTGTTAGACCTGGAGAAGAGAAGTCTCTGGGGATACCTTAGAGAACCTGCTAGTATTGAAAAGAGGCTTATAAGAAATCTTGAGAGGGACTTTTTACAAGAACATGTAAAAAACAGGACAAGGGGGAATAGCCTTAAACTGACAGAGGGCAGGGTTGGATAACTAGGAAGAAATTCTTTGCCTTGAGGGTGGTGAGGCACTGGAACAGTTTGCCTGGAGAAGTTGTGGATGCCCCATTCCTGGAAGTGTTCAAGGAGAGATTTGGATGGGGCTTTGAGCAACCTGGTCTGGCAGGGGTTGGAACTAGGTTATCTTTAAGGTCCTTTCTGACCCAAATCAGTCTATGATTCTATGAAATACTGAGATTTCAGGGCCTGATAAAGAAACACCTCACCAGTGCATCTTTGAGAAACAGGGCATTCAGATCCCATGGGGCCCAAGAACTGACACAGAAACTGGAAACATCTGCACCACGGAGAGCCAGTTATTAGTCCAGTGCTTAGGGCAGTCTGCAAGATTTCCTGCACTTGGAAAGTTTCCACTCTCTGTATGTGATAGCATCTACTCCAGGGCTGTGAGCAAATACCAGTTCTTCCTGGGACATTGTATCTGCCCAGATGTGTTTGTGACACAAGTTGGGTTTATGCCTGGTTTTAAAAGCCCTTAGTTGCCTCCCATTTATGGAGTGCCATGAAATTGCTGCCAGAAGAAGGTGTTTTGCAGCCCTTCTTCTGTACAGTAAGATAGGAATGTGGTCTAGCAGGGTGCTTAGCCACGAATTCGGGAGCAAAAGATATCAAACCATTATTTTGTCAAAGAAAACATCAGCTGTGGGAGTTAAAACTGCTAACTTTCAAGTTAATACAGTGGGCAGATGGCTCACCCAGGTCCGTAAGGTCAGTGTGGACACTAGATTTTGTATCTTTTTAAATAGGGACCAGACCTTCAGCAATGTCTGGCTGACTGTTGTGTGCATATATAGGGTTAAACAGCAAAATTGCAGTAGAAATACAAGAGCAATGGCAATTAGTTCTTGTCAATAGCTACTGGTTATCATTTCTTTTGCATCAAGAATCTCGGAATGCAGAGAATCACACTGTGCTGGACCTGCCTTTTAAATGATCTGGAAGTGTTGCTTCAGCCTAATTCGTGCATGCATTTCCTACAGTTGTTCTCTTACACTGAGGCATTTCTGTGAAAACACTGCCATATTGACATATTGGCAGAGAAATACTTAAATATACTATTGAAATTGATCAACTGTTTAAAATCTGAGAGAGATATCCCACTTTCCCTCTGAATTCTGTTAGTAGAATAAATGAAGTGAAGAAGTTATGTTGTAATCAATGTTAGGCTCAGGTAGAACACTGCTCCAACCAGTAGGCTCCTCTCCCCTCTTTACCATTTACTGTTGCATTCTGTGGTACTACATCCAACACACAGACCAGTTTTGGCAACACATCTTCTATGAACTGATCTCTTGTCTAATTCACAACTATTTGTTGCTTGAGGCATGCCTTCAGCTTGCCACGCAACTTGTAGACAAGTTTGTGGTTTATTCCACCCTTTGATTTGCTGATTGGTTGAGTTTATCATAAACCACAAGGGGTTGTGAACTGCCATGCATTGAGGATCTTCATTTCTATTGCTTCAGCACTCAGACAAATAACAGTGTGGCTTCAAAAGCCTCCTGTAAAGTATAATCCACAGTCTAAGGCATTTCTACTCTATTGATGAAGATGTAGCCATAAAATGTTAGTGGGTTTAGGTAAACTCTGACCACTGTAGAGGAAAGTATATAATGGTTTTACATACACCTATATATAGGAGTGTGAATGCTCAGTAATATTTCTGATTCAGATTCCCATTTATTACCATTTCATTAACTGAACTTTGGACTCCCATGTAAGGAAAGACTCAGTTCCACCAAAGGCAGGGAAGAGTTTTTTATATGTTGAGGGGAAGGGTAGGACCACACAATGTTGTTCTATAATTACCAGTAGGTATTTAAAAAATATCAGAAGCTGGAAACAGAAAGAAACAGGGAAAGGGATACATGGGAGATATAGATTAGACATTAAGAAGAAATTCTCCATTCAGAGGGTGGTGTGATACTAGAACAGGTTGCCCAGAAAAGTTGTGGGTGCCCCATCCCTGGAAGTATTCAAAACCAGGTTGAACAGGGCCCTGAGCAACCTGGTCTAGTGGGTGGCATTGCTGTCCATGGTGGACAAGGCTGGAACTTGACGATCTTTAAGATCCCTTCCAAACCACAGCATTCTATGATTTTTTGATTTTATGATAATGCTGAACCTGGCAAAACTCAGTTCCCAAAGTTTATTTTTGCAGGATTTTATTATTAATAGTTTAATCACTCCTTAAATTTTCAACCTGTTTAAGGACATTCAATTTGTTAATTAACATTATTAATTCAATTTGTTAGAGCTCCTCAAAATGTGATTTCTGAAGACAGTAAACATTTTAACTGCATTTTGCTGAACGGATGTTCTGTGTAGATTTACAAAATGATAAAAACTAATAGATAAGCATGAAAATGAGTAGTGAAAAGTTCACTTTTTTAGTTCCATTTTCACATAGTCTTGTGGGATACACAAAGGTCATAATTTTAATGCCATGCATTCACCTAGCCAGTGTGACCAACTTTTGCTCAAATCTCAGCTTGCCACATGACTACCATTGAAGATCTGAGCCTTAACACCTCTGGAAAAAGACTTTGATGCCTGAGTCATGCAGGTATTTAAGGAATTCCAACTATATCTTTTACTTTTGAGTTAGGTAGGCAGGCCTACAAAGCTCCCTCTAGTCAGTCCTGAGTTGGCAATCCCATTAGGTGTATGAGGCTACTTGTGGACTTATTCCTTTAACACTCAGAATGAGCCTCAAGGTTCAACAGATCATTGTGTTACAGGGGCTAGATTTCAGGGTACCTTGCACATGAAAAGGAATTGAACTAGTAAGACTGGATGAAGAAGATCTGAAGAGTGTATGCCACTGTCCATCAGGAGAAGCAAGAGAAGATGCTACTTTGGAGTCTGGACCTGTGTTTTTACTGAGGAAAACACCTCTGAAGTTGCTTGAAGAATTTGGAACCAGTGGTTTGCCAGATTATCACTGTAGTTCCACAATGGTCTGCAGACTCCATACAGTCATATGCATAACTGCAGAACACTCTGCAGGTTTGATCAGAGAGGAGCAAATGTCTACAACTGTCTCCCAGCTGCTTCTTGTCAACTCAATAAATTCACCTCAAGTAGTCAGTGAAGATATTGCAGGTTTACAAACCAGACATGGTCACTTTAGACCTCAGTTCTGTCTTCCCTTCTGGCTTCCATATATGTCAATATTGGGCTGTTAGACTGGTGTTTGTCTTACAGTATTCTCAGAAAACCAACCTGATCTGATTTTGGAGGCTTCAAAAGAAACCACTAGTTCTTTTGAAAGCTAGTTCAAAAACTGAACATCACCTGTTAAAAATATGGTGGCTCATTCTTTGTGTAATTTAGCCTTGACATCGTCTGGCTCTTTTTCAGTTTTTCTGCTGCAAATCAAAGAATTCTCCAGTACTTCCTGCAGCCCAGAGGAAGTCTCTGTATATCTGTGAGTTGCTTCAGAGAGCTCCTTTTAGTAAAGCTGCACAGATCCTGAAGTCTCTTACTGGGAACAAGGCCTTCACATAGCACAAGAAATAAGGTGAGAGCAGAGATGCAAAATATACATGGGTAGAAATTAATTGACTTGCTGGGGTCAAATAGGAGAGAGATTTGGTCTATGCAAGAATGTTTGTTAAGTACCAGAGTGCCCAGGCACCATAATCGTTCATGTTAGAAATCCTTCTGAATGGTGGGAGGAAAGAACTGAGATGGAGAGTGAGAGTGCAGACTGTGACTGGAAACAGCTGGGAACCCAATATGAAGCCTCATATTTTCTTGGCGTGCACGAGACATGGCCACCACAGCAGCAGTTCCAGAATGTGGCTTATTCAATCCAACTGTAAAGGATTTCCTATATTTTTTTTCTTCTTGCAGCACTGTCTGGATTCATTCTGGATCTTGTTCCAGTATTGAGGTTATGATATTTGTATCTTCCCTACGATCAATGACCTGAGCACAGTGAGGCTTGTAGAATAGAAGACGTTGACAAGTGTATGCTAGATTAGACTTGAGAGACTTGGCTCTTCTTCATAGCTTGGCTACAGACTTGTGCCCTTTTGAACATATCATGCTGACCTTCCAGCCAGGATCCTTGCACATACCAATGGTCAGAGGGAGTTTCAGGGCTTTCTTCTTCCCTGGACTCAGGCAAGGTCTTTCAATTGCATGGCAGACACAAGCAGCAAAATATTCTGGAACTGCTTGTCCCATTTAAGCTCATGTTAGACTTTCACCCAAGTTCCAAAATTGAGAATCATAGCTGAGATCCTGTCCCAGGTAAGGTTGTGGCTCAGGGACTCACCAGTCCTTGCCTTCATTTTTGTTTGCCTATGCAATGTTTTCAATGGAAAACACCATGAGAGTTTGTGCACCTAATGGGTCCTATGGTGCTCTCACATTAGTAAGTGTATATATATATGTGTCACATGATACAAGAATTTGATTTGCTTTTGCTAGGGAATAGTTTTTGGTTTGCAAATAATAAAGTCTTCAAAGACTGGTGGGTAAAACAAGCATTGTCAATCTTAGCCACCTCATCCTAAACTTGCTTTTCTGTACACACAGACATTCACATGCAAATGCTAATTCCTATATTGGGGTCTAATTGGAAAAAAATAAGACAGCTTAGTACAGGTTGTCCATCAACAGAGCCAAATATTCTCACTCATTGTTGACAGAACCCTTTCTTTTCATTGAAGTGATGCAGCATGTGAAAGCAAAAAAACCAAACAAAAAAACCCAACAAAAAAGCTAAAAAACCCAAAGAAACATGTGCATCAATGAAATATGTATCTGTATCTCTGCCAAGCAGGGAGATAAATGTCACAGTGCAATCAGTGCCTCTGTAGGTGTGTTTTCTGGTGTTGGTGGATGAATGGATAATTCCCCTACTACCTGCTAAATATGCCTAAGAATGAAATGCAGCCTCCAGAGGCACCGAGAGTCAGATCTTGTAAATTCTGAATGCAGATGTCTTGTAAAAGTCTCTTTATCCTCAGATCCACACAGTCACTAGTGATGGTTTCTGTAATTCAAGCCCATTTTTCAAATTTATGGTTTTATTTCTCCAGCAAACTTCAGCGTGGGATAGGAAAAATTACTTCAGTATGTAGTTAATGGGAATGCACACAAAAAGCTTGTGAAAGATTAAACAAGGTAGACAATAAATTCTGTTACCTAAACAAAAAAACCCATTGTTAATGTTCTCTCAGTGCTCTTGCTCACAGTGCATTACTCTAGCCTGTCCTCCTCTCTCTCTGTAAATAAACTTCAGTCACTATGATTGATAATCCCTCTGTTCCTAATCAAATGGCTGTTTGCTCCTCCCTGCCTTCCTGTGCTTTTCTGTCCTTTTGAGGATGTATAATGGTATTTAAAGATGCTCAGTGGGGAAAAAAAAAGCCAAAAAACAAAAAACCTCAAATAAACAAAACTCTAAAAAAAAAAAACCACCCCAAACTCCAAAACAACAACAAACAAACAAAAACAACAAAACAAAACAAAAGAAAACAAAAACAACAACAAAAAAACCACCCAACCCCCCCCCACCAAACAAACAAAAACCCAAACTGACCACAGTTCAAGACTGCATCTTGAATATTTCTTTTAACCAGGTTCTGGAGCCCTGTCAGTGAATAAGTAAATATACATGTAGCATTCAGAAGAGTCCTTGTAGGTCTTCTGTTGATTATACATACATACATTTCTACTACACTATGATGCAACATCTGGAAGGAGTGAGTATTCTCACTGGCAGATAACCATTTAACAATTCACGGTACACATTTTCAACACAGAGAGATAGGCAATAAACAGATATACAAGCATAAGAATGAAAAAGCCAATAAAAAAGAAAATAATAATACAGTGATCATAGGATGTAATACAAAAAGCAATATGCCAGCAGCAGATGGTGTATAACCTACAAAAATATCACACCAATGATGTCCAGGTGTTTGTTCATTTTTTGTTGTGATTCCGAAAATCCAGCTGGTATAATGTTTGACTGCAACAGTCACTTGGCTTTGCTATATAATAGCATTTTCATAAGTGGTTATTAATGTTTTCAGTTCTTCAGTTTGAGAGTATACTGTGTCCCATATTGGTCATAAGGGTACAGACCAAGTTGTAGAGCAGAATTCCTCTATCACTGATGTGAGATTTTGAATATGATGGACCTCACTGTTCAAGTTACTGCAGAGGTTATCAGTTTCTGAAGGTTCATGTGATAGACTACCAGCTTTCTTGATGCAAGGGTTCGTGTTGTCTGATATATTAAGGTCCTATCTTTTTGATGTGGCAACATTGTCTCCAGAGACAACCCTTCATTACCATGGTATTAAAAAGGTTATAGGGAATACTTAGTATACTTTCTAAATGGATACTTCCTGTAGGATGCAAATTGAATGGCAACCTTCAGTTCATAGGAGTGGAAAAAGAAGACCTAAGTCTTGGATTGTGTCCAAGCCTCAGTAATGACTAATTTCACTCCTACAGCATCCACGGTCCACAGTTTCCCTTATTACTGTCCACTGAAAGTCCTGCAAAGTGACTAAGTGTTTTCTGAGTGACACGCGAGAATTCTCACCTGATTTCCTAGATATCACACCAAGGTATTTGAAGCTTCCTGCTGGAGTTGGTTCAGTACATAGGATTACTCATTAAAAATAGTAACTTTATACCACTTTTACTAGTAACAGTGCAGTGAGTGTTTCAGGGACACTGTTCATGGCCCTCTCAGTTGCCACATGCCATTAGATTTCTGTACTGGCAGACACACAGAAATATTGAGACTTGATAAAGATTACCCATTGCTCTAGTTCTTTTATGAATTTAGTAATAGGGCAAATAGAAGGTAACTTTTATTGAGGAATATTAACTAGCTTGCTGTGGGGTACAGGGGCAGCTGTTTGCAACAGATTGGCAGTCAGGGATAAATTTGCATAATGTAATAATGTAAACTGTAATGTAATAATGTAAACTGTGGGCCAAAGGGCATGGTGTCCCTTTTCCCTTTTTCCCCATGAGTTCATCCATGACTATCCCTTCAATACGTGTTAGCCAAAACTGAGCAGAAGCTGAGCGAATACTCACAGTCCAGGAGTCTACCTACCT
This sequence comes from Xenops minutus, assembly GCA_035221455.1. Classification (NCBI taxonomy): domain Eukaryota; kingdom Metazoa; phylum Chordata; class Aves; order Passeriformes; family Furnariidae; genus Xenops; species Xenops minutus. Next base: position 27,414,175 of record JAWWEE010000085.1, read on the forward strand.
TAAGGGTAGCTTTTAAATCTGCATTTCAATACTGTGATCACAGGTTTACTTTCTTCAGCTTGTTCGCTTGCTCCGGTTGCGCTCTGGTACCATTGCTCAATCATGCAACTTCATAACGAGTTTGAATATTAGCCATTATGTCTAATAGTAATTTGAAAAAGCTGGTCCATATTTCTGCTATTACTTGTTCAGAAGCAGTAGGACACATGCACAGTGTTTTACTATGTGGGATAAAGCTGTATTATCTCATCCAAGCAGTGTCACGTTCTCCATCATAACTTGGAAGAGCTCTACGACATCACTCTGCAATGTTTTAATACATCTGAGGACTAGGGTATAGGAAATTTAGAATGAGTGAAGTTGTTCTACCTGTGTTTTCTGTGAAAAGCTTGTGTCACCATAGGGCAAAACCCCTGTAAACTACATTAAGTCTGACTACCAGGCTTAATCCAGAGCAACACCTGTAAGGATGAGAAACATTCTGATGGCGATAAAGTAGGATGCATAATGAAATCACCTATCCTTCTGCTGGCACTGTCCCTCCTGCCTTGTATTTCACATACTAATCTGAACTGCACATTTTTTCTGTACAAATCAAGACTTATTGCAGAAGACTTGCTCTAAACTGAAGAAGAGTTGTTTTAGACTGGAAACACGAGAGAAGTGGGAAAAGAGTTTACCATTGAAAACAGAGATAAAAAAATAAATTGTTGAGTACCTCAGACTTTTCTGTGACAGACAAGTTCTCTTGTCTAACTTATCAAAGGCTTATGTTTTTTTGTTCACCTTTTCTGACCACATACCTGGAGAAGTCTTTCTTACTATTCTTATTATTCTGGTAATGTTTCTTGTCTGGTTGGGCTATCTATCACTTGGATAAAGACCTCAATGAGCTCCAGGAGTCTCCTGGCCTGCTTACAAGTTGCTCTGCTCCTTCAGCAGCAGATGCCAGAGTGATTGAAGCCCTGCATCATGATCAAAGCCTGTGAATGTGATGTTTCCTGTAGCTGAAGTAAGCTTCATTATACCTTCCCCTTGATCTACTGGCCTGTAGTAAATACCAACCAGGAGGTTTCCTTTGTTGGCTTGAACCCAATTTTTATCCATAGATTTTTACCCATTTTACCTGTTCATTGCTGGTTTTCAGTGACAGCTTTGTGTAATTTAATACTTTTTTTTTTACACAGAAGGTAACATCCTCCCTACTGCCCCCAGTCCTCCTTCCTTGCCTGTCCATTCTGAACCATTTGTGGCCACTGATTGCAGTGCTCCAGCCGTGCAATTTGTCCCTTCATGTTTCATTGGCAGTGATTAGACCACAGTGCTGTAGCTGCACAGTGGTTTACAGCTGGTGCTGTTTGTTACTCATGCTGCCTGCATCAGTACAGGGGC
>JAWWEE010000085.1:27420618-27605461 GCA_035221455.1 Xenops minutus
CGGGACCGCTCTGCCGGCCGCGGGCGCGTCTGCCCCGGCCCGCCGCACTCCGGTGCGCCCCGGGCAGCGCTGGGCTCTGCCGGCCCTGCCCTGTGCGGCGGGCACCGGCCTGCAGCGGGAAGGGCTGGTGTGACCAGCGGCGGGGCGAGCTGTCCGTGTCCGTGTCCGTGTCGGTGTCGGCGGCTGGAGCTCCGCCCGCCGCAGCGGCCGCCGGTAGCTGCGGGAGCTGGCGGTGCTCCCTGACAGCGTACCGAGAGTGGCTGCGCGGGGCTCCATCCACAACGCAGTTCGCAAGTCAGGCTGCTGCCTCGTGAGACCCCGGCTGGGCGTCTTCGGGGCGCCCATCGGCAGCCCCCGCCAAGGCCGTGTCCTTGGATTTCCTCCTCGAAACAGCCCCGCAGCACGGTCTCGACGCGGGGCTGGTTTTGGCCGTGTCTTTGGTTCGTTCTGGAGCTGCGATGTTTCCAGGACTGTGGTCCCAGCATATGGGTTGATGTGGTTATTTACAGTCAAACAGGAGAGTAGGTTCCAAGGCTGCGCTGGAGTTTCCCACATGCTTATATTTAAACGCGTGTCTGTGTGGTTTTGGGACCCGGGCCTTAGATGTTTTCCTAAGCTGTTCTTTGTGAATGGCAGCTAGAATGAAGCTGTTTATGCATATATGAAGTTAGTAATTAGGAAGTGGTGTGGGAGAAGGTCAGAAGACAAGACATTGTTGTTTGGGCCTGGAGGGTAAAGAAACGAGCTGTCTAATTAGCCTTTTCTTAGCATGTGTTTTTAGTGGTGCTTATGTCTTGGGCACTTACTCGGGAGTCTGTGGTATGGGTGTTTACACTGATAGAAATCTTGCTCTGAAATGAAGTAGGTTTTACAGACAAGCTCCGCTTGAAATTCATGATTGACAGCATAACAAAGGATTACAATGCAGAAACTCCAGGGAGAACTTGAATTTTTACCTTTGAATTTTACTATATAGCTCAGAAATTGCTTTTACCATGTCCTGACACCACACAGCATGTGGGGCAGATTAGTCTCTCCCGGGCCTTCCTTATAACATATCTAAGAGGAAAATATTCTTCCAATATAGATTATCTAGAAATGGATGTTTTACCTGATGAAGGTCGATTTCAGCTTTTTGTTTTAAAATGGCACTGAATGTTCCTGGTGTAGATGATAACCCTATCTTATAGCCTGATCTCAAAACCACTCCTAATCTTCTTAAGCTCTTAACAATCTGATAGGCAAATTGACCTAGTATGCTACTGTTGGGAGATAAAAGCTTTTGTATTTTCCATGATTTGGAAAATCATGGTGAAGAAAAGAACTGTAACCCTTATCATATTATGAATCCATCACAGGCCTAGTGTACCAAGACCTGACTGTTGGATTAGGGAATGCTGAGCTTTCTATTCTTCAGATAGGGAAAGGGCTTTTTTTTCGGTTAGTCCTGAAGTTTTGGTGTTCACTAGCCCAGATCCTGTGTTTAAAAATCCTGTGCTCAATGGTAATTGGAATAGCCAAAACCAGTTCACTTAAAGGAACTCTTGCAGATGCCCAAGTTTTACAGTATACCTAAGTCATAGTAGCAGGTGAATACTTATGACTAGTCATTGTCTCAGAAATACATACCATGTTTTCAGATAGTATGATCTGTGATTCATATTTTGATTTTGAAATAATGTCATAATTTACAGACAAAGCTAGGAGATTTCTAGTTTGGGGATGAGAAGTGTTTGGTTGCTTTTTTTTTTTCCCCTCTGAAGGGAAAGGCTGTTACTCTTTATGAATGTCTGCCTTTTTCATTTGGATATTGGTCATCAGAAGGAAAAATGACACACTAAACTCAGTCATCAGGGCTGAACTTGGATTGTTTTGTTCAGCATCCTCTTAGTCGTGCCCTTGATGCAGCAGGGCTGCAAAAGTTATTACGACTTATTGGTCGTCGTAATATATCAACTTTTGATAAAAAACTGTATTGTGATCTGGTCTTCAAACATTAGGGAGTAGTGAAATTGCTGTGTTTTACATGCAAGGTTTAGCAAATTTTTATGATGTCTTTTTCCCCCATCAGAAAATCGTTCAGTGATGGGTCTTTTTTGCTGTTGTTTCTTTTGTGTTTTTATCCCAGTGTGTGTCAACAGAATGGAAAGTCTTTATTCATGACTGTCAAATTAATGAAAGGATACTGGAACAGAAATGCTGCAATGAAGAGCTGATTCTTTGTTTCATTCAGAAAATTGATCCTGATCTTAAGAGGCACTTCACCTTCCATAAGGTATTTTGCCTTCACTGGGGTACCTGCATCTCCTTAGTGAAAAAGAGAAACTCACTTAGAGGAAAGATTGTCAGGTAGGAAAATTGTGTCTGTAGTGGATTAAAAACTTTAATTTTTTTTTTTTAAAGTCTATTAACATTCTCAGGCTTTGGAACATCTGGAAAGGAAAGATGGCTTTTGAAATTTGTGCTATACTTAAGATATGGTGCAATGTCCATAACCGGTGAAAGCAGATGTTCTCTTAAACATCTTTGTTATGCATATCAGCTGTTTGGATGTCGTCTGATGAATGCTAAATTTAGTTATATTGCTTGCTCTCCTTATGTTGCTAAGTCTTTATAAGTTTAGTTGTTGGTTAAGGTGCGCAAGAGCTGAAGTCCTAACAGAAAATATTAAGAGGAGTAATGGAAGGTGCTTATTTTGGCAGATAGCTAGGCATTTGCTAAGTCTTTCAGTTTGGAGAAGCTGAAATTTCTGCTGAAAGGATTAGTGCCAGTTTTCAAACATATGCATGATTGTGAATTGTGAGGAGTTAGACTTCCTTGTAGAGATAGTACTGATGTGTCAGTTAAGTGCAATAGAAAGCTGAATTCATAGTGATTCTGCCTAATGCTGTATATGCTAAACAGTTGTGATAGAATTGTATGTTCATATCGGCATGTACAGACTTTTGTGCCTTCAGCAGTTGTGCATAGGTATACCATCTATGTGTGCTATTTGTGTTCTCAAACTGGAAAGAAGTTACATGGCTTTACAGTGAGAGTTATATTTAATTCTGGCATGCCTGGAGATAGATATTAGGATTTTATCTGTGACATGGTGATGCCTTCACAGCTTTATGGCCATATAAAATAAATTGAGATGGAAAGACAACTTTCTGGTGAAGCACATTAAGGATGTGGATGCTTTTCAACAGTTACAATTGATTTTGATAGATTAAAGAAAAAAGTTAACAAGCAAACAAAAAACCCATCAAACCCAGAAACTAGCTTTGCAGAACCTCTATTCTAATTTGGTTACAGTGCAAGGTAAAGAAATGGCTTGATGGTACTTCTCGATTAGAATTGCTGCAATACTGTAAATCTGTTACTCTGCATGTTTGATGGGTAAAACTAATTTGCCTTGGACACTAGACTATGATTGTCTTTAGCATCTCAGAATGATTTATTATAATGTTGGTATGTCAGTTTTGCTAATTTTGAGTTATAGAAGAAAATAGAAGGCTTTGTTTTTAACATAAAGTGGATGTACTTAGAATAGATTCTAGTAACTATGGAATTAATGTTAACAGATGTACAATAAATGTTTATTTCAGGAAGTTGGTTATAAGAGATATGAGTTACATATTTATAGTATTAATTTGGGAAATAAATGCAAATATACTTTCTTAACAATTATTTTCAGATAATGTGCATTCATTTTAAGCCATTCTCTGTGACTATCACTTTTATTTTTTACTTCCCTTTGACTTTGTTTGGTAAATTAATATGTAGTGCTTATATGAACTGGAAATTATAATTTTATAGCTTGAAATTGTTCTTTGGAGGTGTGTCTTTTAGGTGCCAGCACCAGCCAGCTCAAGTGAATCTTAACAAAGATTTATATTCTCCCCCACTCTGCCCCAAACATAAATATTTAAAGATAGCGTAAGACTGAGAGAAATCTATTTTAAGGAAAAATAATAATACAAAATTAATATGCAGATATTCTAATTTTAGTTCATGCAGTATGAAGCACTTTATCCTTGTTTAATCTGACATATTCTAGATGTAAATATGCAGAAGCACAGGAATGAAAAATTCCAAATTGTCTCTAAAGTACAAATTTCAGTTTTAGTAATAGAAAAAAGACCAGAGATAAGCCTTTAATTTTGAAATGCATGCTCTGCTTTGCAACATCTGCTTATGAAATAATCTAAATTATCCTTTTGGTCTAAGCCTTCAAGATACTGATTATTGTCGATATCTGTTGATTCAAACTGGATGACCTACTGAAACTGATCCTTCAGCTGTCAGAAGGACTGAATTTTGGGAGCTTCACAGGAAAAACATAATACAGACCTGGAATATAGCTGGCAATTGATTTGGTTTGTAAACTCACACTGCCTTGGCTCAAAGTTATTAGTTGCCTAGAGCAAGGGCAATGTGTGTGTTGATTTTCCTACTGGTCTCGCTCTGCAGACATTAGTGAAGATAGCATGGATTTACCAGATGAAAAGCACTTTAAGTCTGATGTCTTGTACAGTTTTTGATTAGAGTTGTCTGATTTTGAAAATGATGGCTTCCTCTCAGTTAAGATAACATAACATAACAGAAAATTGATGATTCAATGTGCAGTATAGTGTCAGTTCAAAGAAAAGGAATGCCATGAAAAATTGCAGGTATATTTTTATATATATCCCTGTGTGATTAGCTTCGTTCATGTCCTATCAGTTCCCTCTTAAATCTCCAAGATTCTTCTGTATTTGGTGACAATGCTACAACATTTGCATTTTCATATCCCTCTGAAGTTGGCATTGAAGGTGCATTACATGTGCTGTTTGAACCTTGCTCTATGTTGTTCCAAGATAAAATTACTACAGAAAAAAACGTTAGGCAGCAAAGTAGATTTTGTGCTCTCACTTCTTCACCAATGCTTTCAGATGCGTGTAGATACGAAAAAGTCAACACTCCTCTCAAGATAGTTTGAGAAGTATGTTTGCCTTTTCACAGAAAGGTTAAAATGAGAAACTGCTTTAAAGAATATTAATAAACATGATTGAGAATATTATAAATTCTTGAAAAAGCTGTGTTCTATTAAAAATTAGTGCTTTTTTCCTTTTCCTTGCCTTTTTATATTTAGCTTTGCTGCTTATACAGCTCTTTTTTTCACCCACAAATTATCTTGGCAAAATGAAATCCATATGTGTACAGAATCGTTTTGACCCATGGTTTGTTGTTTTTTTGTTTGTTTGTTTTTTCTTGTTTGTTTTTTTGTGTGTGTGTGTTTTGGTTTTTTGTGTGCTTTTTGTTTTGGTGTTGTGTTGTTTTTTTTTTTTTTTCTCTGAGAAAGATAAGCTTTAAATGTTTTTCAACCAATAGTGTTGCAACCTTTTTCTTAATTCTTGCACCTCAGGTATTCTAAATGGTCTCGTAGGACACCTACTTCATATTAGAAGTTCAGATGGCTATGTGTCATCTAAACATAAGGCTTGTCAGTGTTAATGTCATGCAAATGTAGATGGGATAACAAGAAGGTAGATCACCAAAATGAGAGAGCAGCTTATGAATTTTGCAGTGCCTTGGTTTTGGCTGGGATAGAGTTAATTTTCTTCCTTGCAGGCATACTGGGCTGGGCATCAGTCAGCAGGTGGTGAGCAATGGTATTGTGCATCACTTGTTTCTCCTAGGTTTTATTCCTGGGCCACCCCCTCCCCCAATCTCGCTTATCTCCCTTACCTCCTTTTTCATTATAATACCATATAATTACTCTTGTTGTAGTGTTTTACCTTATTTCAATTACTAAACTGTTCTTACTGTAATCCACAAGTTTCACTTTTCCCTGATTCTCCTCTGCACCCCACAGGGAAAGGGGGAGAGTGATCGAGGGCTGCTGGTACTTACTCAGGTTTAAGCCACAACACACTAGGGATATTCTTTACAGGAATATTCTGTTAGATTGGTGTTGCTTTCTCCCTCCATTGTTTTACTGGGTTTTGTTTGTTTTGTAATTTTTCTTGGTGTTTTTTTTTGTTTGTTTGTTTGTTTGTTTGGTTTTTTTTTAACACCTTCTGTTTCATTCTTCTCGACTTGTTCTAGACTATTTCTTTCTTGTTTATGTATGTAAGGTACAGTAAATGGTTGCTGGTTAGAATTCCCTGAATAAGGAAAAGGTTCTCCATTCTTGATGGGAAAATAGTGTTATTCTTGTGCTTTGATGACTTAAAACTTCCTTTGGGAAGTCACTTGATGTGTAATGCAGGGCAAGGAATGCATACATCACTTAGGAAAAGATGCAGGAAGTGGTTTTTAAAAAGTCCTAGGTATTTTCAGAATGGTTTTTAAGGAAGCACGATATACAGTGTTTTCTGAGCTTCTCAAATGCACACATGTGTTCCAAATGTTCATTCTTAAAACACTCTTCTCTAGATCTTTCTCAGTAAAAATCTGGCATCCCAAGTCTGGCAACTCAGCAGCTCTAAGCTCCTGAATTGCCATTCCCATTATCCCTGGCATCATGTTTAGGTTGAGCCTCTGCATCTTCTGTCTCATGCAAGCGGTTTGCAGCCGTGATGTGTGAAAAAGTAACATCTGTTACCAGTCTGTTGGTGGGAAAGTGTGTCAAGATGTTTCTCTAGTTTCTTTTGTAATGACCATTGCTCTGTATCCACACAAATAATCTATGTTGCTTCCTGTATTGTCTGGCAGCTGGTGTGGTTTTCTTGAACATGGGCTGTCCTAATAACCAGCCTTCAATGAAACATTGTAGTATTTCAAAGCTCCCATCTCTTAAGCATTTGGGCTTGCTTGCCAGCTTCCAGGACAATTCCAAATGGGAAATTATAATCTTGAAAGGAAACATAGTCCATCATTTCAATTAAAACCTCCCCACCAAAACAAAACAAACAAAAAAAAAAAAACCAGAACACAAACAAATAACCAACCACCAACCAGAAAACCCCAACAAAACAAAACCTTACTTAAGTATTTCAGGGATTTTCTCTTCTTTTGTGTAATGTACACACCTGTAGCACAAAGATGTGCACCCAGTATCAGTTAAGAACATTATTAAACTGTTCTTAAACTGTTAGAGTGTGTTTATGATTGTTTTTGATTTTCTTTAGGAATAGTGGAATTGTACTTCTTACTGTAATACTACTGCTCTGTGGTTCCAAAAAATGTGATTTGTGCATATCTTTTTTGAAAGGAGGGCATGAGGAAGGTTGTTATGTTACATATTTTCTGTCAGTCTGTGGAGTAAAGTATGAATTCTGTGAATCTTACTGAATTATTTCATAATCTGCATGCCTGGAAGATTCCCTGTTAGGTAGACTACCCTTGAATAGTTTAAATTTTGGTAAAAGCCATGCACTGTATTTGTTTGCGTAGCTTCTAGTTTTATGAGAGCCTGAGAAATGGCTATTAAACCACGAAATATGGCTAGTGGCATTAGCTGTGTATATAGGACAGTTGGGTCTGTCGAGGAGTACATGAACAGCTGCGATGCTGTGTGATTGAACCTGCACCACGGAACTGCAGCATAGGGTTTGAAAACATTTGCTGCCTGTTTTTTCAGCACAGCTGGAAATTATCCCCTCTTTTACTGCTTTGCATCTAATGTATATTCAAGTTCCAAAGTGAAAATATTAGAGATTTATGCTTACTATCTGCTTGGGTTCTTGCTCTGTGAAGTTTTGTGTTTTAAGCATGTGGATACTTGTGTTCTTAGTAAGAACCTACGCAAATGTTTGCAGGATCTGAATTGTGGTGGGTTTGTTAACTCCCTGCCTCCAGATCGACATTTTAAAGTGATTTTAAAAATTTCCCTTAAAAATGTGTTCATCTGCTTTTTTTTTTTTAGTGTATGTAGGCTTTCTGTATAGATCTTTTTCATGGCATCGCTTTTTTTCTGTTTATGAGTTGAGATGACACAAAGCCAAGCAGGAGCAAGCAGTAGCTTTTGGAAAGAATCTTCATGCAGATTTAGTAGTAGGATATTGAGCCTTTTGGCACGGAAACCCTGTCAGTCTGTGATTCTTGTGGTTTGTGTGTGTTTTTGAGCAAGTTTACATAAAGTGTTAAAGATACGATCTGTAAATTGCTTTTGCAGATTATTTTGGAGGTTGAGTACAGGTTAGACTTTTGAGTGGTTTCAGAAATTTGTTATGATTTTTGGAGGCTTGGGAATGAAGGCTTTTAGGCACTGGTGTGATAAGTGTCTTCAAACTTTAGAAATCTGTGATTATGCTTGTAAAGAAGTAAAACAGCAAACTGTGGTGCATGCTGCAGGGACATATTTCAAGAAAGTGGGAGTCAAAAAGTGTTTGACCTTGTTCTTCATAAGTACATGTAGAGTTGGACTGAAAAAGTGAGATAGAAAAATATTTTTTTCTTCATTGAAACTTAATTTAGTTTTTAAAACAGTATGTGTCTTTTGTGCCCTAAGGGATCCTGCTTTTATGCAATGAGATACAAAAGATAATAAAGAAGAATTTGAACACTGAGGAAAAATAACTTAAAGGATTTGTTGCATTTTGGCAGTTTTTTATTTGAAAATGGTGTTCTGAACATGAAGGATTAGGGAAGAGCTATGAAAGTGGTAAATATTGTAAAAATGATACAAAGTGACAACGATTGTGTCACCTCACAAACCTGGAAAAAACCCTATTATTGAGGAACATATATTTCTGGGACATAGTTGTCCTCTAGCTAGCTCACAGATTATATTATAGGGGGAGGACCAGTCAGTACATTGGGGCACAGGTGTGCTGATCAGAGAGACCTTGACAGCCTGGAGAATTAGGGACTTTTTGGTCTTCAGTAAAGATAAAGGCTTGTGCTGGGACAGAAAACATGTGTGGCACAAGGGGTAGCAGCTCTCTGGAAAAGGCAGATACTGACTTAGTGGAGTGAGCTTGATCGAGGGCACCAAGGTGATGTAGGGTCTAGAGCATGTGACCTGTGAGGAGAGGTGGAGGAAACTAGGATTGCAGAGCCTGATGAAGAGATGGCCCAAGGGAAGTCTCAATGCCCTCTACTCTCCTCTTATGGAAGAATGAAGAAAAGATGGAACCAGACTCTCGTATGCTGGTAGGGCAAGAGGCTGGGAATAGGGCTTAGGCTGGAATACATAAATTTCTTGCAGATATTATTAGGAAGAATCTTTTTTTCCCCCTGGAGCAGAGAACTGAAGACATGATAGAATTTACAGCTTTGGAGATATTCAGAACTTAGCTATACAAGGTGCCAGGTAGCCTGTTCTAAGTTGACGTGGTCTCAGGGATTGAATTAAGTGACATCCAGCAATCTTCTCTTAGCCCGAGTAAAGTTTGTATGACCGTGTAGTGGACATGTTACCCTTGGTTTGGGGATGCTTGTATCAGGTACTGTAAATAGAGAAGGAACAGTGATTTATGACTAATTTAGTTGAAGATGGTCAGAAGTGATAGTGAGAACTCAATTTTTTTTGGCAACCTCTCTCCTGTGAAACATTTTCTTTTTGTAACCTTTATTTTTTCACCACAATCATCCTGACATGCTTCCTCCCCACACACCTTTTTTATGGGTATTTTAGTTACAAACTCTTATCAATATCACTTTGTATTTAAAGCAGAGCTACATTTCTGCCTCTCAGCTCTTCTTACGAACTTATTTAGTTGCTGGTGTATGTATGAGCAGTCTGTATGCACTTTAATTTTTATTATTTTTCAGTCCTAGAGGTGTAGGGGCAGTTGGATTGTCTTTGGTGTCAGAGTTGGTACACTTTTGCAGAAAGTTCCAGATAAATGAATTGAGAGATGTGTTGTTCAGTAATGGGAGGTATTTTTTTCCAAGCTTGTAGGGTATGTAAAATATGTACAAATAAATAAAAAATATAAAGATACAGTCACCGATGTATTTTTACCATTTTTTGTTATTCTTTACTAAACCAGTGTTTCTGATGTGATGACTCTACTAGAGTATAAATGTTCTGAAGCATTTTTAAGGGAGAATGGTACAAACAGGAATTCAGTCAATAATATAAAATATGTGTGTAGCAGAAAGTAAACAAAGTGTGAAAAACTGTTATATGACCTCCTCGGGTTGCATTCCCATGTAAAAGTGAAATTGGCATTCTATGTAAAGCTGTCGTACTTGTTCTCCAAGTACTGTTTCTCTCTAAATAGCTTCTAATTTGAGTGAGGCTTTTTAGTTTCTTAAAAAGACTTTTAATAAATCAGTGATTAAGTAGCAGATAAGTTAGTCTGCTCCCTGAAGCAAACACTCTGAAGGGAGCTGATGCTGTTCTGTTTGCCATACTGGCCCATGGACATAGGTAGTTGCTGGGCAGCTAAGACAGTGTTTTGCTTCTAAATAGCTGCACTGTATGGTGTCTCTTACAGGGACACAGGAAAGAATGAAGGATATTAAGGACTAGGGAAACCAAAGGAATTGCAGGCAATGGAAATTGAAATGATTTGAAGGCAAACTGGGCTATTATAGGGAGAGAACATAAAGATACAGAACAAAAAGCCATGAACACCAACTTTCATTATTTCTGCTGTTCATGTGGCAACTGATATCTTTTGAGAATCATTCATAAAACATCTGTATCATATTAAGAGAATTTTCAAAGTAAGCAGGTTGGCCATATTGTTATGGACTTGTTTAGTGTGAATTAACTGAAGCATCGTCTATATCTCAACCAGCTGCATGGAGGCTGTGGGTAAGGTGGGTGGTGAAGTCAAATGAAGATACCAGAGTTTTCTGGAGTTACTGAGTCTTCATTAGGTTGGGTCAAAAGTGGTCTTAAAGCATTTTAAAACAGAGGGTTGTCCCATTTGTTTCATTTATTAATCTATTATATTTCAACCATTTCTGCTTTAGATCAAGTTTTTGTTTCGTCTCGGTTACTTTATGGATGCCATATTTTCTGTTTGCGACTCATGTCCTAGAGAGATAAATGTTTCTAATAACATAATTCTTACTTACCTTTGTGTTTCTTCCTTTTCTGCTGTTTTAGCCTTTTGGGTTCTTTTCCTCTCAAGTTTAATAGTGACAAAGAGAGGAGTAACGAAGCAGGTAAATAGTTTGTATTAGAAGACAATTTATAGGAAATCATTCTATCACTGTACAAGGCTGTAGAAGAGCTTTGTTTTCAAGGCACCATGTCTAGTTTTGGAGGCCTGTTATGCCTTTATGGATTTTCAAAATAAAGTGGATTGGCCAGCTAAGAAACACCAAAATGATTGCCACCTGGACTATTTTTAATTTTGATCTTCCCAAAGTCTTGAATTTACATAATTTGAAGCAGAAATGTTCTTAAGATTTATTGCATCTATTTAAGAGGAAATTCTAGAACATCCACTAAAGATTTTATGATCTCTGTAGACAGTAAGAGCTGACAATACTTCTAATATTGTTTAGTACAGTTGATATGACTGTTGTTGAATATCTGTATAGTGACATACTTTGATATTTATTATACAGTATCTTTGGAGTTACTGCCTAGGGTTGTCTGTGCTACAAAGTTATGCTATGCTAACTTAATCAGTATAGCTAAAGGGACAAGAATTGTTTTCTCAGACATGAAAATGACTTAGAATTGTTCATTCTGGGAGAGTTTGTCCTATTTTGAGAAACAGGGTAACTCGCTGATATGAACTTTTTGTCTGATAACCCCTTGTTCTTGGGTTATACGCATAGTGCACCTGTGGAATTGTGGGTTACAGATGCATTTTCCTGTTCTCTTATATAGACCACCAGCTTGTAGATGCTTGAAAGTTCAAGTTCCTACCAGTTATCTGTGGTATGGAAAAGAAATTGCCAGCCACGTGGGGGCCCATATGGTGCCTTTTTGAAGTGTGTTTCAGCTTCCTTCTCCTTGCAGTCAGTCCATGTGATGAAAGTAAGAAGTGGTTTCCTACAAAACATTTGTGTTTGATGTCTTTAGCTTGCTTTCTCCCTCTTGCTGTCTTGGGTTTGCTACTCCTCATGTTTAAAAATTTTGTGCTCCTCCCCACTCATTTAAGGAGTAAGTCCTGGAACCTCTTGGATCGATCTCATGGCTTTTCAGGCTTTTTTCTTGCTTTTTTCTACCTCCCAACCAAATTAAACTTGTCCTTTTCAAGGCTATTGCTGAATGAACAAATTCCAAAGTGCAGTGAAAATCCTCTGATGGGCTGAAGTGCACCTCTTGGAGATTACTATGTTCAGCATTCTTGTGACCATGAGAGCTTTTTATGTCATCATTGAAGCTGTGACATCAAAATGGGAGAGCTATCAGAGAGCCTTAGGAGAGGGGAAACTGGGACATGTGGTTACCTGTTTTCCTGGGCTGCCAAAGGGTCTCAGTAGAAAATGCAGTTAGCACACTGAGGTTGAAGAAACACCTCTGGGAGACATGTTTCTGAGACATGAAAGTGATTCTCAGCACTGGTAAATAAAATGCTGTCTTGCTTCAACTACTTGGATTCCCTGTGGGGATTTTGTATGAGCATTGCAAAACTGGGCTTACAACTTTGTCTTTATGGTGTTAATAAGGAAGCCTTTTTCACAAGAAGCAAACTGCCATAGTTATGAATTTATTACTTATAAAAGAAGAAGTGGACTTTGATTAGTATATACACAAAAGAAGAAATGTGGCAGCCTGATCTCTGGTTAAGTCTGAACTCATGGAGTTTTGCTCTGACTATAGCATTTTCTCTGTTGCAAAAACCTGGGTAGTGAGAACTTGAATTCTGAATTTACTCCTGCAAGCACTGCATATGTTACTTTCCAGAAAGCATTGTGAAACAGAGCAGATTGAGGCAGGTTTTGAGGAGCAGATTTGCTCTCCTGTCTTCAGAAGCATACACATAATTCTCATTGTCAACCACAAACAGTCATACTTCAACTTTGCAAATCAAATACAATGAAAGAAGAATTAATGCATGATCTACTGGTCTGTGTTTGTTGATTTCACTCTTTATGCCAGTGTTTAAAGAGGCAAATATGCTCTTGTACTGTGAAATCTGTAAAGGCAAGAGACGTTCTTGTAGACTTACAAAAGTTCAGTGTGTGATCTTCATTACTATAGAGGGGCTACTAGAAAGCTTTGTTTTGCTTTGAAGATGACGCAGAGGCTGTTGAAGTTGAAAATGGCAGTGTGCTGAAATGAAGATGGCTATCGCACATGTCACAAGGTCATTTTCATTCAGAGTCTCCTGTACATTTCTGTTGAAATTTCTCAATATTTCCACTTGCTATTAACATACTGATGATCTTAAAGAAGGCTTCAAAGTACAAAACAAGATGACTGGTGGCAAATCCTGTGTCTTAAGTACTTCCCCCCCACTTTTTTATTTTTTTTGATATGTATGTTTTCAGTTTGTTTGCTGTCGGAGACAAACAGCATGTTCATGTGGGAATGCTCACAAGCGAACACACAAACTTAGGTACTAATATATAAAACAGTCTTTTCTGTATCTCTTTAAAAGACCTGTGGTTTGGCAGTGGCCACATTCCTTCACTTCTGATTGCCTCAGTGCATTATTTAAGGTATTAAAGAGATTTGCTGAAACAGGCTCTATGGTTTCCTAGAATTATATGTGTTGAATGCATTGTAAATTTCAGGTGTTCTTTTTGTGAAGCTTGCCTACGATATGCAGCTGTATAGCTAACACCTTGTTATTGGGACTGGCTGACTTGGCTACTTTGACACTTCTCTTCCAGTTCTATACACTACTTTGTGAGATCTTGGCTTCCTGAAATATGCCTGAAAGAAAAGTAGACTTTTTAAAAATCTGTGTATATACTTTATGCATAAATCTGAGAGCCCTGTGTTCTAGATTGGAGAGGTATGCCTTCATTAAAAGCAACAGTGGTAGTTTGTTCAGTTGTATGAAGATACTGGTAATAGCAGTCCCAATTAGAAGTTAGTCACTTAAAATGACCTTATAGCCTGATTATAACTGCAGTAACTTTTCCCCTTTCTCAAAGTTTTCATGTCAAAGGAGTATTTTTGCTGCTTAGCTGCTAGACAAACAACTGAAAACTGCTGAGGTTTGTGAATATGTCACAGTTATTGGCTGACATGCATCTGTGTTGCTGCTTTTGCTTTCAGATGTTACCATGAGTATCAGTTGGAGCACAAGGAGCTATGGTAGTAGGAGTGTTTGGGAGAGCTGGGTCTTGTTTACTTGAGAAAGGTAAGAGTGATGGGATTGTGGGAATTCCTGATGGAACAGATTGAGAATGGGTGATAACTAGTCAGGCAAGTCCACCAGGCAATGAAGTACCTCACCAAGTTAAAAAAAGTGTATCACAAGCTTCAAATTGGCAACTGCAGAGAAGGAAACACTAAGAAATCCATTATTGCTTCTGTAGCCTGTTATTGAATTAGGATATGTGAAGAAAATTCCAGAGTGTGATTCATTTGTGCAGAACATAAAAAAAATGAGAAACTATGGAAACTAAAATAAAATCCAGTGGAGAAAGAAGGTTATGTTGTAATGGACTAACTTTGCTGGACAGGGAAGAGAAAGTATGACAAAAGGTTCAGTAACTACGGTCATAGGCAAGACAGACTTGGTTTGGGGAAATTAACTTAATTAATTGCCAGTCAAAAGTCCAAGAAGGATAGTGAGAAATAAAAAACAAACCTGAAAACACCTTTCCCTCACCCTCCCCTTCTTCCCAGGTTCAGCCCCAGCTCCAGGCTTCTCTACCTCTTCTGCCTGAGTGGCTCTGAAAAATAGGGAATGGGGGCTGTGGTCAGTTTAGAACACTTTGTGTCTGCTGCTCCTCCCTCCTCACACTCTTCCCCTGCTCCAGCGTGAGGTCTCTCCCACAGGAGGCAGTCTTCCACAAGCTTCTCCAGCATGAGTCCTCCTCACAGGCCATAGTTCTTCATGAACTGCTCCAGTGTGGGCTTCCAGCGTGGTTACAGCCTCCTTCAGGCACATCCCCCTGCTCATGTATGGGGTCCTCTGTGAGCTGCCAGGGGGCAGCCTGGCCCACCATAGCCTTCATCACAGGCTGCAGGAGAATTTCTGCTTCAGTGACAGGAGCATCTCCTCCCCTTCTTTCTTCAGTGAGCCTGGGTCTACTTGGCTGCTGTTGTGTGGTGTTTCCCCCCCCCTTTTAAAATATGTTGTCTCAGAGGTGCAATCAGCATTATGGATGGGCTTGACCTTGGCCAGCGGTGATTCCATTTTGGAGCTGGTTGGCACTGGGTCTTTTGTACATAGGGGAGCCTTCTGACTTCTTCTGATAGAAGTTAGCCCTGTAGACAGCTATCAAAACCTTGCCACACAAGATGGCCTGGAAAAAATATGGAATCACTCACATAAGCAGCCAGTGCAGGCAAACATTGCCTACATGTATGTGTTACCTGATCTTTGGCTACGCAAAGAATTTGATGTAGTGATTTTGTCATAACTCCAAGACAGTTGCTTGAAGAAACTTATCCTGGAGCAAGATGAGGTGTATGAAGAGCTGGGTGAAAAAGCTAATGTGGGAAAATAGAGTGAATTCAGCATGTTGTATTGTTTTGTTTGTGATTGCTTATGACTTAAACAGTTTGCTGCCTAGAGAAGTTCTACAGCTGAAAAGGCCAATGTAGTTGACATTGGGTTTTTCTGGGTTTTTCATCCTATAACTTGCTTCTAAAATGGAAAATGAACTGCATTACAGCCATTATATTGAATAATGTGTATATACAGAAGGATCTAGATAAAGGCTATAAATCCGACTGATGTTCTCTAAATTACTCACTTGGCAGAAATCATAAGACAGAGTATATACTTAAAGGTTTGGCCTGGGGGAAAAGTCTGGAATTGTAAATAAAATAATAAAATTCAAAATGAAATGCTAAACCAAAACTTTTTGATGTAGAGAGGGATATTGGTATATTGTGTCTTTTGCTTAGCTTTTGGAGGATTTCTGATTTTTAACTTTACCCTGAAGTCTTCCAGAAAGTTATGGGGGTTTTGTGGTGGTGGTGTTTGAATTTTTTTTGGTAGTGTTTTTTTTTTTTTCCCCACACATCAGAGAGAAAGCAACTGCAGGACTAACAAAGATGTAGAAATAATTCAGCTATATAAATGGAATGTAAAGAGTAGCATTCAGACTAATCTGTGATTTTCAGTAAAAATCTACTTAAGACCAACCTGCTGCTCTGTTATTTGATTCAAGTTGCTGCACTTTGTCTATTGTGTTTATAAATGCAGTACCTAGATTCTTGTGTGTGTGTTTTTGCAAGAATCTTTTAAGTGGATTATGTCCATCTAATACTCCTCTTGTGGTCAAATGTTGATGGCTGTGATGTTCAGAGTAAAACTCCTAAAGCAGTCACTTCCATCACAAGGACAGAGGGAGCTTTGATAACAGATTTTCAGGAGAGAGGTCAGCAATGTTGTTGACAGAACTGGAAAATCGTAAACAACAGTGAAATCATGAAACAGTGCAGGGGGTTTATGAGGAAGGAGGAAAGGCAAATGTCTTCTGTCCTCGTGCTTATAAGGAAGTGCTCCTTTCTGAGTAGCACTTGGTTTTCATGGCGAGGAGAAACTCTAGTATTTGTAAGGATCAGTTGGTGTTGCTGTAGATGACCCATCCTGTATTTTGTACTGTGGTGAGAATTGGCCCATTTTGAGCCTTTCTAAAATGCTGTGGCTTATCAAAGACATTGGTATTGTTTGAAGAAAATGTTATGAATTGTGTTTGAAGGGATCAGTTTTTCACTGGAGTGAGTGGGTGTGGAACCTTTTCATGAACTCTTAGGTAGGTGGTCTCTCCATGAAGCTTTCACCATGATGACAGAGTCTCTTTACTGTAAAGAACACTATCTACATTCATTGCTAGAAGTGTTCAAATATTGGGCAGTCTCTTTCTTTGGATTGAGCGTGGTACCATGGGACCTTTGAGGCAAAAGAGATGAGGAAGGTGAAATCAAGATATGCTGCAAGAGCTGGTTTGGTTTGTGGGGTTTTTTTGAGTGTGTGACTGGCACTGGTTGCTTAAAGACAGTTAAGGACAGCTTTGGTCTTTTCAGAGTTCATAAAGCATTTGGCTTGTGTTGTGTGTGTTTTCTCTAATTCATGTCATGAAACTCTGAATCAGGCATCTTCCCCTTTCTTTATAGAAACAAGTATAAGGAATGTCCTAAAAACTCTGTTTCTAGAGTCATAACTTCATGTACTTTTAAGCTGCACCTGGAATAGCCAAGCTGCATTATCACTTGGCTTTTGACCACCTTACTCCTAAAACAGATGAATGAATGGCTGCAATGTGACACTAGCAGTAGATGTTAACTTCGGTAAATCATCTGTCCAGGGGCACTGGATGTTTTCACAGATACAGACCTACAGTATGTGGGAGGGCTGGAAGTGTTTCCCTTGCTGGTAGTGCTGCTGTAAGGCAGGATCAAGAAATGAGAGCAAAGAGATTGCAAACACTTCTTTTCAGTCTTTGTAGCAACTTCTAGGTGGTATTTGTTTCTTCCTTTCTTTATACATTCTTCCTATTGTAATCTCTTTGTATAGTCTTCGAGGGGCTACTAGGGTATACACAATAAAAACAATAAGCATGCACTTTGTAAAAGTCAATAAATAGTGATTGTATATATGTTGTATATTTGTGTGGAAATAATGGTAGAGATAGCATTAGTGATGAAGGAACATATACTTGGGAACTTCAGAAGGAGAGAAAAAGAGAATAAACTTGCCTTTTTCTGGAAGAAGAGTTTTTGTTTTCTGTTGAATGCAGCTCTTCAGTAGTGTGAAGTGAATGAAAAATTTTACAGACACAGTGGCCTCGATGTGCAGATATTTCTTTGAACTTAACCTTTATTTATGCAATTCAGATTTTTCAGGTATCAAAGAGAATAGATTGGTTTTCCCTTTGTAACTGCAGTTTTGAGTAATTCTTGCAATTCCAGGGACTGAGGCTGGAAACCTCACATTTTGAGATACTGGACCTTACTGCTTTACCCCAAATAATATTGCAAAACATAAGCTTGCAGGCTGGTAAATGCCAACCTCAGCTGCTGAATGTAATTTTTACCAGACTGTGCTGTATGGTTTGCTCTCCAGTGCTTTCCTCCTATACAATACTAGTACAAACTTGATGCTTTTTGCCTAATGTTTGATATGCACAGGCAAATATGATGTAAATCATGTTCAAAGCATATAATGAATATTAGACAGCTTTTCTGTCTGCCAAGTAAAATGCAGAAAACCTGAATTGCCTTTATCACCCAAAAGCCTGTAACCATTTCACAGAAGTGTATTAACCCTGTCATACAGAACTAAATATCTGACTACACTTTTTTTTTCCTTCCCAGCTGAACTGTTCATTAAAAACATTTTAGCATCACAGTTATTTTCAGCTTAGTGTTCGTTCTCATAAGCTTTTTAGTGTGGTTGATATTATTGGAGAGAAACAATTTCCTGTAAAAACTGAGCAAGTTTTCCATCATAAAATGCAGCTTCTGTTATGAAAATAATGTAGACACATTGGCAGTTAGACAAGTGAGGATCTGTGTCTAGAAATCCAGAGCATAACTTAGTCATTTGATTCTAGGAGAAATAACATTAAGTGGTTTATTGAAGCAAGCCGCTGATCATATTTGAGTTATAAAATCTGAATTGTGCTTTTCTTTCTCAAAGTAGCTCTTCAAAGAAGATCTGGACCTAGGACTATTAGGAGCATTAAGCAAGGCTTTCAGTCGTTCTGATGGCTTCTGAGAGACTGCCTGTATTGAGAGCACTTGTTTTAGTTGCTGCTCTCTTGAAAAGATACTTTAACTCCTTATAACATCCCACTATTGGCAGAAGTGGAAGACTTTTAGTATGAGACAGTTTGAGCTTGTGCCTGGAAAGTGTTCTCTCCAGTTCCTTTTTTTCCGCAGTTTAGTCTTGGCCACACATACCCTTCTTTATTTCCTTAGTACTCTGATGCTAACTCCTAATAATGTTTCCCTACCTTCCAACTTGTCTTACTATCCATCACCTATGGGTGTCTCAAGGAAAAAGAGAAGCAGTTCCTCTGGAAGTGCTTTCTTCTCTCTTGACTTCTGAAGCCCTAATGTTAGCTGCTATGGTGCAAAAGAAAAACTAGCAGTCAAGCAGACTACTTTGAGAGTGGGGAGGGGGAGAAAGTGTCATAAAGATGCTATCTGACTTGGGATTGGGACGTTTCTTTTGCCCTGTTCAGACACTTGAAAATCTGACTTTTAAGGCTGTGAAAAAGGCTGTGGAAAACTGCTTGTCCTCAGTAAGCCACACAATGTTTATTAATGAGTTTCTGCTGCTGAGAAGGACTGCTATCAGTCCCACTACTGATGGCATGTTCTGTCTTGTGGCTTTACTGAGACCACACAAAGCTACTGAAGTGCCTTCCAAAATCTGGAATCTGTACCTACAACATGTTGGACTTAGGAATCTGGAGAGATGTTTGTAGAAGGTGAAGTATGGTTTTTGGAGCCAATTGTTCTTGTTTTGTCAGATACAGGCTAGTCCTAAGACAGGCTAGATTGTACCTGCCCTGTTTTATTACTGAGCTTGAGGAAGTCCTGGTCAGACTTTTTGAATGGGAAGTTCTGTCAGACAAATTATGTTCGGTGGACTGGACTTTTCTGAGGAACAACACAAGTAGCTCTTCTTGATCAATATTCATATTGGCACTCAAGATATTTACTCAATCATCTAATTTAAAAGCTGAAGAGTCTGATTTAAGAGCTGATGTTGTCTTCCTGCCCCTCCCAAACCCCATCTAACTTGTCAATGCTCTGTGACTTTAATTACAGGCTCTTAAGAGCGCAGTTTTCAAGGTACTGGAAAACCCTGTGTGTATGGCATTTTCAGTCTTGTTCTTTAGTCTTTTTCTGATATTTCTCAATGCGGAACTTCTGATAGAATTAGCAGATGAACAAATAGAACATTTCCATTTAAGGGAAGGAAGCAAAAGGAAGTTTTTAGTCCACAAGTGTAGCTGGGATTATTTCTCTCCTTTTGTGCATTCTTTTGTAGATACTGGCATTGAATTTCATCAGTCACTTTATTTGCTCTTCACTTTCTGTTGTTAAATCCTTTCATAATTCTGTTGTATTTGTTTTCCATTTGTCCCCAGGTCATGTCTCTTACTGATTTTAATAGACTAGAAAATGAGGATTACTATGGAACTTTAAAACCTTGTCCATTAATTGCAGAACCATGCTATACAAATAAGGATAAACACTCCTTAGTTGAACAGTTCTGCCTACACTTAATCAAGCACCTTTCCATGTCTGTGTGGAACTGGCTGGGTCATGTCTCGTGCCTTTGCTTTACTGTCAGCATGCTGCTCTGCCTGCTCCTAACTAGATCACATCCTGAGGATATTCTGGAAATGTGGAGGCAGTGCCCTGGCAATGGGGTCAAAGGTTGCAACAGAGGTAACTCCCTCTGATTTCACTTACAATTCTGTCTTGCTCCTTTTTTATTTCCTTGAAGGTATTTTTTGGCCCCTCTCTGCTTTTACTTATGAAGTTACTTAAAGGATTTTTCCTGTTTAAAATGATAAGTAATCGGGTCAATAGCCTTGATTTTAATTGCTATGATTAATTAGGACACTTTTATAGGAACCTGTCACTGCCTCTTAAAGAGGAATTACTAATCTACTGATTCCTCCTTCCCCTTGCTTTCTGGGAATGTGTCCACTCCACATTCCACTGCTGGAACTGCCTCTTTTCTATGTCATGCTTAAGAGATATCCTAATAGAAAATGTTGCTGTCAAGTCAGAGTGTACAAAGCTGTAATTTCACTAAGGTTGGATGAAGATTGGAAGGCCTTAAAAAGCCTGCACAAATCTAGTTGTTTCCTTTGAGGAGTGTTTCCAGCTGTTTGCTGTATTCCAATTTTAGATTGTATTTTTGCACCTACTTGAGAAGTTTGTTTTTTGTCCACTATCTAAAGCAACTTGCTGCTTCCTTGGAATTAGTGATACCAAAAAGTATGTCTTATGTCTGCTTTGTTTGTTATTTAAACAGAACAAGAGAATCCTTTCATGTGGTAATTATCCCTAAGGGTAAATAACTGTAAATAACTGTGTAAATTTCTTGAATAAGATTTAAACAATGCTATAGAGGAAGAGTCTCCTGGATGTAATTGAATGTGGTAGTGGTAGCCATAGGACAACTTGGTTTTTCAGAGCTGAAGTAAACTATGTTCTGACAATGTTCTTGTGAATACATTGACTTCTTATTGAGAGACTGTCAAAAAGAAGGGTGGACTATGCTGTCCTGGGCTTTTGCAGTAGTGGAAGTGCTTGGAGGCGGGATTCATACGTTGCATCTGCAGTTAAGCTGGTGGGAAGAGAAAAGGAAACAGGATTCACCCTGGGGAGTTGCTGTAATTAATTAGCATGGCAGCCATGCCCTTCATATTGTCTAAATAAGCTTTCACTGGAATTCTAAGCTTTCTGATTTGTAATAACTGCTTAGTGTCCAACTTAAGAAATGAGTGCATATTTGACTCTTCTGATAGTTGGAGAAACTGAAGTGTCCAGTTTTGATAGCTTTAATACTGTCTGTTAAAAAGAAGTCTTTGTAGAGATGTAGATTATCATTAGCAGGCCTGTTGGCCTTGGTTACTGGCTAAGTGTTTCACTTCATGTTGTCAGTCTTGTCTTATTTGGCAATATGCCTCAGGTAGAAAGGAGGATGAATGAAATTGATTTTTAAAGTGCTGCAGTGAGTGAAATGGGCATGTTGGTATTTGTGTACAGGTGTATAGCAGATCTAGTCATAGTAGCAAAGAATTGTGGCCCATTTGAGGCTAAGACAGAGAGAAAAATGAACGGATTAAGCAATATGTGTGATACTGAACCTCTTCTGTGCCAAAAGGGTGAGCTTCCAAGAGCACTCAAGAAACGTCTGTGCTGTGGTTGTTAAGTTTTTGCTATAGCCATGCAAACATACAATAACTTTTCTGTTTCTTGGTTAAGAGTTAGAAAATACTGTTTAATGAACGCAGTTCAGCTCCTCAGTGTTCGTGCAGTTCTCTGAACTTTCCCACTGCTATTTTTCTCCTATGAGCAACATTGGCAGCTTCATGTCCTTGTAAAGTCTTAAGTTTTAAAATATTTTCTGTAGCTTAGGAGACTGCAGGTTAATAGCACATCACAGTATTCATCCCAGAAATTGTTAAAAGATTTGTTATATTATTAGCAATATAATTATTTTAATCTTTGTCTTGTGCCAGATACACGTAGTGCTTTTTCCAGCTCCTCCTGTGTGAAAGCCCCTTCTGGGTAATTTCTTCTAGAACTTTTG
The DNA here is from genome assembly GCA_035221455.1 of Xenops minutus. Taxonomy (NCBI): domain Eukaryota; kingdom Metazoa; phylum Chordata; class Aves; order Passeriformes; family Furnariidae; genus Xenops; species Xenops minutus. Next base: position 27,442,866 of record JAWWEE010000085.1, read on the forward strand.
CAAAGTTACCCTCCTTAACTTACATTATGCCCCTTGACCTTTTACCTTCTCTACTAATGTGTTGTGCTGGTTTAAAGGTAAACCATCAGGAGAAATTAACCCAGCTCAAGAGAAATTACAAGTCAGAGTTACAATTTACTAACAAGATTACAATAAATACAATGACACAGAGAAGAACTGTTTTTAAACCCAGAAAACCAGATGTATAACCCAGAACCTTGGGACACAAACAGAATGGTGTTCATTAGCCCCTGTGCTGAGCGCCACGTGATCCATGAGTATAAAGTAAAAGGAAAGGAAATCTATTGGTGAGGATGATGGTAGCAGTTCTTTTGAAGTAATGATTGCAGTCTGGTTGAGAGTGGCAGTCACAGTCCTCTTGAGGTTCTGGTCCTCCTGTAGATCCAATGAGTGGTACCAGAAGTCACAAAACCCAAATATTATTATGCTCAGGGTCAGGTGGAAATGCCCAATACCTCCCCCAAGGCAAGGAATTTCACAATGAATGATTTAACTCTGTGAGTCATGGGATATTTTTGGAATCTTTGATGGTCTAGGTCGTTGCAGCTGCCTATTGTGCCAGTCCCTAATGGCCCCTTAGCAGACATGACCCCTCAGGCTGAGTGTGAGGGTGCTGATGCCTCCTCCGAGGGGAGTTATCACACCTGAGTCATTGGTGTGATGACAAAGGAACACTTCCCTGCCTCCCAGGGTTCTTTGACACCCAGCTTGTAGCCTGAGGTGTCAGGTGTGCCCTGGGCAGCTGCTGCAAACAATCCATTATTAACAGTTCATCAGCAATGACACAGAGTGTGTAGAATACACAGTCTTGGTTACACCCACACAGTGATAAACTGGTCCCGGCTACTGTAACTGGGATGTGTGTCTTTGTAGCCTTCAGAGACATTCGTCCTTGTTTGATCACTGGCTTTAATACTGTTATCTAAACCCATGATTCAGTGCTTTTAGGCCTAAGTGTAGTGTCCCTTAGTTACCTCTTCTCTAAGTTAAAATGTGCTGGCTTTTTTATGATTGTTTCATGTCCTGATCATTCTTGCTGCAAGTTGCTGTGCTGTCTGCTAGATTTGGGCATAACCTGGTGTATATACCTTTGATTCTTGCTGCTTGGCATCTGCCTCCTTGACAAATTCAGCTCACTTGTAATCTTCACACCTTGATCACTGAAAGCTATTGAAGGAGAGAAGTATATTCATGGGTAGCTGGAGTATGTCATAAATGTGTTGCTGCTACCAGCTTACTCTCTCCTAACTTTTTAAGCCTTACTCTGGCATCCTCTTTGTAGTGAATGTGTTAAGCTATGTTACCCTCAGCCAGCCTGGCCTCAGGTAATAGACTTTGTCTAGCATGAGTACGCTGCACTGAACTCTGGGTGAGTATCCTGATATGTATGCAATTCCTTATCCCAATACCTTGATAATTAGCTTCCTTAACTGTACCGTTTTTTCACGCAGGGAGTAATTCAGAAAGCCTATAAATTCTGGAGAGATTGCACAATTGGATTCTCTGTGTTTCTTCATTTCTGTTTCAAATATAGGCATTTGGAGGGTATGATGTATACTCAAAATGTCTTTGAATTCTTCCTTCATTTTGCCTAGTAATAAATAATAAAGGCCAGGTCTCTTGTCACTCATTTGTGACCTCACAACAAAGTTTTACAGTCTGAACTAGCAATCAGTATGTGCAGTAAATGCACTTGACTCCCTTTTTTAAGCAGTGCTGAAACTTAGTCTTTTGAATTTTCTTAGAGCATGATATCTTCAGGTTTTCTGTTTGAAATGGAATTTTAAGCTCACAAGAAACAGAATTTTTGTTGCAAGAGCCCACCAATATATGTAATTGCTTTTTGGAAGAGAACTGGTCTTAAAAAAAACAACCAACCAAAACCAAATTTGTTTGTTTGCAGTAGTTAGTCCTTATATTGGATCACTGTATTGAATTACACTTTTTTGAGACAAGAACATAGATAGAGAGCAGTGTTGTAAAGAATTTCCTTAATAAAAGTAAATTCTGTCATGGGTTTTATGACTGCAGGAAGAGCATCTGGGTATGTATGTAAATCCCATGTTTACACTGATTACGTCTTTGGAATTAGATCTTATTTTGCTTTGCAGTTGGTTATATGGGTCCTCTCCTGGGTAACTGTGGTGCTCTTATTTAAAACTTAACAGAAATCAGCAAGCTGAAAAAAAGAAGATATTTTGTGGAAGGCTTTTATAAGGTTTCCAGGTTCTAATGAACAACTGTTGTTCAAGGTTTGTAGCCCTTCCTATTTCTTGTCACACACATACCAGAATTAATTGATTGTGCATTTTTAAAATTGTGGATTTGTTGTGGAATTGTTGAAGCTTTGCTACAACCCAGTATGCTCAGCAAGTTTCTCCCAAATTATGCCTCTTTTAGAAAGAAGAAAGAATTAGGGCATAGTTATTTCTAGTTCTTGCACTGAACTTTCTTAAATTAACTGTTAAATTGAGCAGACATTAGAAACGTGTTTTCTGAATTCATGGATTTCGATTGAATGTGTGTAGCTGGGGAGCTGTTCTTTCACTGTACCATTTATTTTCCACTGGTATACTTACCTCCTGCTGAATATAAAATGACTTTTCATATTCTGATGTTACAAGTGAGAAGGTTGCAAATGCACATTAAAAACAAACAAACAAGCAAACAGACTGATATATTTTCTTCCTTGTTCTTGAAATAGGCAGACAGTAGTATGATTTTGGGGTAATTTAATTTTCTGCTGCCTCCTTATAACCCTAAAGCAAGTGGACAGTATATTATGTTCTTGCATCCTCACTTGTGGATTACATGCTATCCTGAGAAGTGGCCAAAGCAACTGAACTTGGGAGGAAAAAGTAGTAATTGTATTGCTATCAGTTGAGACAATTCTGATTGTGCAACTGAAGATTAGAGGCAATGAGCACAGACTGAAACACAGGGGCTTCCTTCTGAACATTAGGAGACTGTGATGGGGACTGTGCTTTGGCACAGGGTGCCCAGGAAGATTGTGGAGTCTCCCACCTTGGAGATACAAGCCACCTGGATATCGTGCTGAACAACCTGCTCTAAGTAGTCTGACTTGAGCAAGGGGGTTGGACAAGATGACCTCCAGGCATCCCTTGCTTTCCAGCCCCAGCTATTCTGTGATTCTTCAGTGTTTTTAACAGCAGACTTGTTTCCATAGCAGTCAGCAATGATAGTAAATTATTTCTTCCACATTTAAAAAGATGTCAATATTTTTCTCTGAAAAATGAAATGGAAAGTTGCTACCTCCAAAAAATGTTCTCTTTCTTCTGTAAGTATTTTCTTTTCTAATACTTGTAAGGCATTTAAAATTAAAATATTTGACCGGAAATTGATTTAAACCAACTTCAGAAGGTGAAAATCAATTATTGTTAAGTTTCTATTGAAGGCTGTAGATGAAGGTCACTTTAGGTAAAGCAACCTAACCTGTGCTTTGTAGAAGGCATCTTCCCGTAATAAGCTCTTTGGAGAAGAGGGAAAACTGAAGCAAATACATATTTCTGTTAAAGCATTTGCACCTTGGTAATATATTTGGCAAATTTAAATTTTAACGTTATTTCAGAATGTCAACTGCTGCTCTAGTTTGGAATTTAAATAAGAATTGACAACTTTTCACAGACCAGAAATACTGTTTTCTGACTGTCTTTTGTAACGTGTCACAAGAATTTCACAAAGGAAGGTGAGAGGTATACTTTGATTGAATGACTTCGATTTGAATTTGTCATCTTACTCATGACTTCTATTGCTGAGAAGCATAAGCCCTTAAATCTTTGTCAGTAAGCAAGTGTAGCCTAACTTTTAACTTACTGAAAAAATTTCCACTCCATGAAGAGAAAAGAAGTGACACAAAATTTCCTATGGTGAGAGTGAGAACTACTTTGGGGACAACAGAAACCCTCTAAGCTTTTAGCTAACTCAAAAGAAAAAAAAAAAAAAGAGAAGAAGAAATAAAGGTGTAAAACAAACCAGTTTGCTTTATTGAAGAATCATCTTGTTTTGTTATGACAGTCTTTTTGAAGGCAAGGTTGTTTGCTTGCTTTCCCATTGAGATGATAAGGTTTTAAAGCTCCTTAATTTTATGGATGGACAAAAGTAATAGCTTTCAGGAAAAAAAGAATTTTTTTTTTTGAAAAATGTGGTATTTCTGATGAATTTATGAAGTAAAAATGCATATTCTGCCCCTGAAGTGCCAAAAAGATGAGGAGGTCCAGCCAAGGCACACACTCAGATGTGTCAGCAGTGTAAATTGCTGATCATTGAGGAAATACTGCTCATGTGTTCTTTCATTCAGTGCTGAGGTAGCTTTTTACCTTGCAAAAACTTTCTACCTTCAATATGAAAGAAGAGCTGCTAGGAAAAGAACCCCATGTCATTCCAGAGAAATTTACCAGGCAAAAAAAAAAAAAATCTGTTTGGGCATTTTTACTTACTGTCTCTTCTCCACGTAACTTTTGTGAAATTCTATGTATGAATTTTAGGTTTTAGCAGCAAAAATGATTGGAGGGTGAAGTGGGTGGGGGCTGGCTGTCTGTGAAGCAGTTTGCTATCTGCACTTGGCATGGGCAGCCTGTTCACCAGGGCTTTTGAAATGAAAGGAACTCCGGATATTTTTGCAGAGCTAGGCTACAGCACTGACAGAAAAGTACCTAGACAAAAGTGGAGCTCTTCAGAAGAGTTAATCACATCAGACCTTGCAACAGCCACGAGATCTTTAGTCTTAGAGATAATTACAAATTCATCTTGGTTATCAAAGGGGGTGTTAGTGATTAAGGTGAACACCTTTCACATGCTGTGGAAATCCACTGATCACTTCTGACCTGCTTGTCTTGTGCTTTGCTGCCAACAAAAGTATTACCTGGAGGTCCCGTGTTTGGTAACTGTCCATTGCAGCTAGTCTGACTCGGGAAGTTGTTCAGAAGACATAGGGAAAACAAAGGGGTGGTTTATGTCTGTGCCATTGTTGGACTTCTGTTTCTTTGTGATACACTAACTTTTTGATATTGTTTGGCTTATGTAATCAAATGTTGGGAACATCGGTGAAAGTAGAATTTGTGTTAGAAGTAATCTAAAACATTTTATTCTTTTTAGAAACCAAATATTCAAGTTTTGCAATAGCTTTGAAGGTTTATGTGAAACTGCTCATGTTCTATAGTAGAAATTGAGCAAACCAAAATGGTTCGTAATTCTGTTGTACTGGTACTTCCTTTGAGCTCTCACCTTAAGAATGTGCTACTAAAATTCTGCTTCAACAGTTGAGCAATATTAGTTGCCTTTTGGATAAACTGGTGCTCCAGCTGACCCAGGAGTGCAGTGGCAGAATCTTGACTGAACTCACTTAAAGACTGCTCCCTGAGGCTTTCCTGCCCACAGGGATGTCACATACATGGTTATTTGATTTGCATGTAGCACTTTGTTTCTAATGACTATTATCCTCCTTTGAATGGTACATCCACTGGCAGATTTATTAAACCATGGAATTTTCAGCAGCCTACAGCAGGCTTGTACACTGCAGCTACTGCACAGTGACTGATGACTGCCATGGTGTAGCAGCTTTTGAAAGTGCTGCAGGTGAAGTGCTATATGTGCCCTTCAGTATTTAAAAGGATTTAAAGTCAGATCAGATTTTCGTACAGCATTTTACTGCTCTTTACCAATACAATCTCCATTTCTTTCAATGGCAGAGTTTTTGTATTTTAGTAAAAAATGTTATTCTAATATGTAAAACACTTATGAAGTGTTGGTGAATGTGAAAAACACCATTATGGACTGCAATACTAAAAACGTATTTCTGATACTGGTCTGTGTCAGGGAGAAGCCTTTTCTAATGTTATAAATCTTTGCCAAAGTGAAAGAGACTCTCCAAAGAAAGCAGGGGGGCTGCCAGTTTACCTTTAGGACACAAGCACAGAAATTTGTAATGTTTTCCCAAAGACGAAACGTACTTCTGCTTTTGGAATGTTTTTGTGAATATTTTACATTGCATGGAGTATTTTTTAAGAGAGGAAGGAAGGTAAGGGTAGGAGTTACCCTCCATAAAAAAATTTCCCTCCCTCATTACAAAAACAACTTGTCTTTCTCCAAAATCACTTACAAACTTTTCTTTTACTTACCCTCCCATTCCCAGACATCCTCACCCTCTAACTGGTCAGATAGTTTTTCTAACAGATATCAAAATTTTGCTTCTACTTTATATATGTTTGTATCACCACATGTTGAAATTTTACACATGCATTTTTCCCCCATTTCTTCACTTTCACTCTTATTTCCAAGGTGTGCAAAAGCAGGGATGACACTAGGAGCATGCTTATGTAGTAGTTACTTGCTCCCTAATTAGGGTACTGGATGGGTTGGAGAGGGGAAAGTTGGGGGGTTATGGAGGATTTGATTACTGTGACATTTGTGAATTAGCCAGGAGTCTCGGGCAGGTCCTGTAGGTGGCCTCAGTGACCCAACCTGCGAGTGCAGTGGTCTAGACTCCTGAAGAACCTGGGTGGCAGTCCACCAGGGCACAGGGGATTGCTAAGGTGAGAGACCAGTGGAACTCACTGAAACATTGTCAAAACCAAACGATTTTGACTAATTGGCAAATTCCAATTCAAATAATGCTGTGTTTTTCCTAATCTGCTCTACTTCTGATCTTCACATCATGCTTTATGTTATCTTGTCTTCTGCTTTCTGTCAGCACAAATGGCTGACTTCAGTAACTGACTTCCATTGTCCCTGAAATAATATATATGACACCTTTCTGTGTCAGGTGCAGTATTTTTCAACTCTCAAAGCCTTTGGATTTTTTGTTGAAGTCCTTAGTGTCTCTCTCTCTCTCTCTTAAGCTTAGTGTTTTCTGTTTGGCAGAAAACAGGAAAAATATTTTTAGTTGTCACTCAAATCTTAGTCGAGTGAACTCTGCTGAAGCTGATAACTATGCTATGGGTTAATATATTTGAGTAACACTGTGGCACAGGTTTATATATTGTTCTTATTAATTAGAGGTCTTGTTTTTTATTAAGACGTCTATGTTCTGTGAGGAAAAACACATTTAAAAGAAAAATCCATGCAAATAAGCTGAACTCTGTCATGTGTTTTTCAATATTGTCTAAAAGTTAAATGTGCTTGACAGTAGTAGCTGTGTAAATCAAAATGCTGTTGAGTTTTCTTTGATGACCATGCAAACAAAAAACTAGGAGAAATCAAGTGTGTGTTTATAGTAGCAATCTTTGCTTGTACAGGAAGTTCTCACTCATTACAGAGCAGTTAAGTGAGCAACCTACCCAGGACTGTAGATCTGGTCATAAGCCCTCATACTCTAAGAGTTTTAAACATTCCCAAATTGCTCTGTAAAGCAACTTGTGTTACTTTAGGCATATACTCTAGATGTATGCAGTGCCAAAGAGGATTGAATGACAGAACCCTGTTGTCCATTCCTGTGAGTGAATTTCTTCACTCACAGTGTATGCAGAGCAAAATGCAGATTGAAAACTAAAGCACAGCAAGGTCATGTTACAGCTCTGCATGTTACACCAAGATACAAACCTTGGAGTACCAACACATACAGATTCTCTTATTGTGGGAGGAACTAACTTAGAAGTTATAATGCAGTATTAGGGAGTCTCCTTAGCAATTGTTTTATTATTATTATTTATGTATTACAAGGTTAGCAGTGTGATCATGCAAGTTTCATAAAACATTTATAGCTTTCCCCACACCTTGGCTGCAGAACGAATTTCTTCTCTCCCTTTGATATGGATCTTTAATTAGTGATGAAAAGAAATTGAACACAGTAGTTATTATTTTTGAAAGAAGTAGACTACATTAGTCTAAGTGAAATAAAGTTTCTTGGAAGCCATTTTGATGCCCCAGTATGAAAAAAAAAGATGTAAAAGTGGACTGAGCTCAATAGAGAACTATGAAACGCCACAGAATCTGGAGTGCTTGCTTGTACTCTGAGGAGAGGCTGAAGGGCTGAGGCTTATTTGGAATCGAGAAAAGACAACTGTAGAACATGGATATATAGTAGTAGTCTGCCTGTATTGGTAAAGCAGTTTCCTAACATATGGATTCAGTCTCTTTACTTGGATATAAAGCAAGAGAGTGAGAGTGATCATGATTTGAATTAGGTAATATGTCGAATACTTTAAACTATTTTTATTCATAGCGTTTTATACTATTTTTGAATAATTTTTTTTAAATAATGGCTTTCCCTTTGGTTTTGCCCTTAAAGAGTCATGACAGCAAGCAGTATTTGCTTGGGATAATATAGCTTGGTCTGGAGTAAGTGCTTTCTTTAATTAGCCCAGAGTAATAATTATCAGTGTGTACGCATCACAAAATGATCACAAAATATTGGAGCTGGAAGGAAAATTTTGAGATCATCTAGTTCCAATCTGTCTGCTGGAGCAGCATCCTCTAGAGTGGGTTGGCCAAGACTGTGTCCATTTGGATTTTTTTAGTATCTCTAGATCCTGAAACTGATTTTAGATAGCTACTGCTATGACCTTTGTTGTGGAGATAGGGTCTCTCTGTGATAATACAACTCTTGTGGAAAAATGCTGAATTGTTTGCTGCCAAACCAATTAGATGTAATTTTCACAAGCTAGGTCAGACCCATTTTGAGTCTTCATTTGTATTGGACTTTCAGTGACTAACTGCATGTTTTTCCACAGCCTGTAATTCCAACATGTTCTGTGCACTTGACTACCACAGGGTTCTGTGAAGGTAGAAAGTGGAATTAGTTGCCCTTTCTTCCTTAGTATGTGAATAAAACAAGGTTCCTTGTAGAGTCTTGTGGAGTTATATGGATGAGTGAATTTACAAGATCAGGCATCGTTTTTATTACGGAACTATTCTGTATTCATCAGAGACATTATTCTTAGCTTCCTTTTTCTTCCCAGTAGGAGAAACATATGATCCTCAACAGTTAAGTGTTGTCAGATTTGCATAGAAAAAATTGTGGACTATTACTGTATATTCTAAATTCAAATATTTTAAAATATTTATATACAGAGTCATAAACTGTAATCAGCAGTTTGGAGGTGATTATTGTCTTTGTCTGTAAGGTAGAAGTAACAAATAAGATGTCAATTTTGTTATGCTGTAGATCTAGAACTGCTGAAGAGTCTACTAGTCCAACAGGTTGGGTCACTGTTAAGTTGGGTCACTGTTATGAAAAAAAACCCCTCACCAAAACCAACCAACCAACCAAAAAACTTAAAAAAAACAACCTCCCCCAAGCCAAACAGCAAAAATACCCCAAAATAAAACCCAAACAAAACCCCCAAATCAAGCAAGCAACACCCCCTCCTGAATGCATATGTCACTTCTTCATTGAAAGAGCCTGAAAAAGGATAGGGTTTTTTCTCCGAAATACTTTTGGGTTAGACTAATGTTAAGTCTGATTATTTTGCTCTTCCCCATTTGTTTTTAAGCACAGGTTTATAGGCAGAATGCAGATGTTGCTTCTATGACCTTTACAAGTTGTATTTGTACTGTTGATGTGAACTGTAACAATGACCTGTTATGTGTAACATTTCAAATGACCTTGCCGGAGTTTGCAGTATTGTTTACTTTAAGTATATGATGACAATTGATGTATAGAGCATTACTTTTTGCTACCTCCATCTACTTCAGCAGGTCTTTTTTGATGACTTTTTTCTGTGTTTCTTTCATGTATCAATTGTATAAGGAGAATGCTGTTTTTCTACTTATATGTACAGTCACAAACCCACTGGTGTAGATATGCACATAAAACAAAGATTGTTTTTCACTTGTTCTTCTCTAATTCTATAGAAAATTAGGTGTAATTTCTTAAAATTACATGAATGTTTTGTCAAAGAGTTTTAGTAGCTAAAATGCATTTAACTGTTGAAAAGACAGTCACACTTACTTGCTGTTCCTTATCTGCATAGGTGGTGAAATGGGTAACCCTCTGCTTATCTCAAACAAAAGGGAGCCTGATCTTAGTGTACAGATCTGATTTACTGACATTTTCTAGATTTGAAAAGAAAATTAAAAGGAACTACAGTGTGCTTGCTCCCTTGGTTGTGTGTCAAGTATGGGTGTCACTTCAGGACCATTCTACTGGTGTTACCAGCCTACCAACAGGTGCCTTTCAGCAGAGAGTGCTGCTTGTACACACAGGAGGGAGCATTGTGAGGGCTTAGATTTTTTCTTTTTTTCTGCTCTCCAACTCTGCCAGATCACATACTGTCTTCTTTCAGACTAGCTTTAGGGCTGTCCTCATACAGAGCAGCATGCCATGGCTCTCCTTAAAAATTCAAAAAAATGGAAGGATAAGATAGTAACATTCCCTTTCACAAGTGTATTCAGGCTCTCTGGTGTGCTTTGATAGTGACACTGCTATATAATGGGAACTTAGTTTTGTAACTTGAAATATGTAGCCTGAGAATCTGGTCAGAGGAAGTCCATACAAATGGGCTCCTTTAGTTGCAACTTTCTCCTAGGGCAAAATGTGCGAAACTCTGTAACATGTGTTACATGTGCACCCTCTTATTGCAGTCATGTTCAGATGCTTTCCTTTATGTGAGTAGGATATTGTCACCTACTGATTATTTGGGGCATTAACAAGGTGGTTATTGTAGAATCCTCTGTGCAATATGTGTATTGCAGGTGAACTATAATGTGGATGCTTACTCAGCCTTACTCCTTTGGGAGTTGGACAGTGGGATCCAGACTTTAGTGTCCAGTCTGATACCCTTTAGCCTGCACTGCCTTTCCTGACTTGTTGCTTATGCCACTTCTTGTCCAGCTGGTTTGTGCATCTATGGAATTACCTTGTGTGATGTCTAACTCTCTCAGAGCGTGTGGGAGAAATGAATGCTGTAGTACATTGAGATGGCAAAGTGCTTCTTGTACAAATGTGGTGGTAATGACAAAGCTTGTGTATGTAGAAAAATGTCAGATAGTAAACCAGTTTTGGTGGTATCACAGCACACAACACATTCCATCTGTTGGTTTTGGTACACCTCAGGTAGGGATCGTCTCTTCTTCAAACTGGTCTGTGTAGCCATGCTGGTGGAAAGATATCGGAGACCTGATCATAGACTAAGCCTTTACCCTGGCAGGGTGTTTTTGCCAGCTGATGTTGTTGGTAACATCAGCTCTTTAGGCCTCCCTATCCTTTTGTGACTTCAAAGGCATATGCTAGATTCACGCAGCATCCTCATATTCCCATGAGAGAAAAACCTGTGACGGATCTAAGCTGCCTTATGTCTTGCTGCTCATAACTTGGTTACTCTTAATGTCTATTGTGAAACTTACACTGACGTGGTTTGCGGCCCTCTCTGTGACCAACACTCTGAAAATATAAATCTGTTCAGGCCTGACTCTGAGATTCTTGTCATAAACTTGGCTCTGGGAGCTCCCTAAAGCAGTCTCCAGTGTATGCCAAGATGGCAGCCATCTCTGGCTGCAGCTGGACACTCTTGTGAAGGCTTGAATACAGCAGTATTCAGTCGTAAACAACTGAAATAAATGCACCCCTGGAATCAGTCTTCTGAAACTGTAGTAAAAGAATGCTTTGTAGTTTTGGCAAATTTTTTGCTTTACTTCTAGGGAGGTGCTTGAATATAATAGACCTGGGTAGGGGATGCTGTACCACCAATTCTCAGTGATATGAGCATGAGTAAGTAATTTTAATGCAATATGACACACAAGCAGAATGATGTAGAGGTGGAATGAGAGAGGACCTGTAGGAAACTGCAAATTGCTCAGAAACTTTTAGTGAATGTTTCTGGGCAGTAATATTGTAATGAGGGAGCAGCTGACATTTGCAGAATGTAAGTCTCTTCTCTCTGAGGCATGGTGTTTGTCAGAACCCAAAGACTCTCATGTCATGCTTTGAGACTGGGGAGGGTGCTGGTGCTGAGGGCCTCTCAGTCCCAGCTGAGTTCTTTAGAGGTACCTACAGCAGCCAGAGAGAGCTTCAACAATAATTTTCAGGAACATTTGCAAATATTCTTCTTTTTAGAAAGGAAAGCCCAATCTCTCTGTTTAATAAGATGTGTTGTGGTTTGTGTGTTGGTGCATTTCAGTTGCAAATAGATTGGCTTGCAATAATACTGTCAGTTTGACAATTAAAAGAGCATTTTCTTTTCTAAGTACTTGAGATTTGTATGAGTTTCTAAAGGAGATTTTTCTGTTATTCTTACTTTATAGCTTGCAATAAACTTGTATCTCTAAAAATAATATTTTCTGGATATTTGTCTCATTTATTTAGTTGTTGTTTTATAAGTTTCATTTAAAAAGGTGTTCAAAGTGAGTGTAAGCTTTAGAATCTGGATTTATACTTCCACAGTCAGCTATTAACTGGAGGTTTCCAGTTAGAGGTGTGTGCTTTCAAATCCTGTTCATCCTTCTCTCATCCCTCCATATGTTGTTGCCTTTCTTTCAGCCACAGTTAGAGATATATATGAGAGTCCATATTAACTTTCTGCCAGATGACTAGCAGTAGAGTGAGGACTATAGGAGCACAGTCACCTTCTGTTTATATGTTCAGAAACATTCTTGAAAAGAATTCACTTGTTCCATTATTTCCCTGAGGACTGAAGTGGGTCTGACCATTCTGCAGTTCCCCTAAAGCCTCTTGGCCTTTTGGTTTTTTTTAACCTAAGCATGGCTTAATGTTTGCTTTTGCCTAGTCATTAGGGGCCTCCCCAATCTCCATGATACTTCACATGTGAGAGAAAAAGAGTGCCTTAGCATGACATTGCCCATCTCTGTCAGTACCCTTGGATTCAGCAGGTCTTATCCCATGGATTTGTATGGATCAGGTTCTATTACATAATTTCTAAGTCATCATCAACTGATGGGCATTCTTTGAACCTCCTTGAACTCTCTCTGTACAGACACTGAAGGACTTGACAGGTTAAAAGCAGGCAGAGAAGACACTGAGTACCTCTTTATTACCTGTTTCTGCTGACACTAAATCACCTACACCATTCAGTACCTATCCCATATTTTCAGTGGTCAGTCTTTTACTGTTCACGTAGCAATAGAAACTCTTCTTGTTATCCTTCTGATGCTTGCCAGTCTTACTTACAGCTGAGCTTTGCCTTTCCTGATATGATTTCTGCATGTCCAGGCAATGTTTCTAAATTCCTGCTTTGGAACCTGCCCTTGCTTTCACCTCCTGTATCCTGCCTTTTTGCAGTGGAGTTCCACCATGAGTTCTTTCCTAAGCTAGGCTGGTCTCCTGATACATCTACTTGATTTCCTGAATGTTGGACTGGACTGTTCTTGTGTTTGGAGAATGTCCTCAAAGATCTGTCTGCTTTCTTGTGATCCTTTACCCATTATTGCAGCTTTCAATGGGATCATACCTACCACTGCCCAGACCTGCTTTCTGAATGTTCACAGTCTGTATTCTACTGCTCACCTTCCTCTCTGCTCTCAGCATCTAGAACTCCCTAGGCTGTGATCACCACCACAGAGACTGCTAATTGGTACTGCCCAGCTGGTGGATAGCAGATGTGCTTAGCTGTACACCAGCCCAGGTTAGTGTGTCCAGTACATCTCTTAAGGGTATTCTTTCTAGAAATCTCCTTGCCAGTGTGTGTCCGTACCTGGTCTGTTGTTTTTCAAGGAGATGTCAAGGAGATTAAAATCATTCACAAGAACCAAGGTTGTGCTCAAGGGTAATCCTCAGGTTGTTAAGAGTACTTCATCTACGTGGGAGGTCTGTAAGAAAGCCTTTTCTGTCATGATGCCACATTTCCTGACATCTTTTCTGATATGGACCCACAAGCTCCCACCCAGCTGTTGTGAAAGAGCTCCATATATCCAAACTAGTCTTTCACATTAAGGCATCCTTCACCTTCCCTTTCTGCATTTCCTGAAGACCATCTGTTTGTCCATCACATTCCTGCTGTGTCTTAGTTATTCCAGTCACATTGTGTGGTGACTGGATGCAGAGCTCTTGTTCCTCCTCCTGTGTGTTCACAGACTGCATGTGTTTCTGCATGTGCACTTCAGACAGGGGCCTCTTCAGCCTTACTGTTGCTCCTGAAGTGCCTCTTGTTCCTGTCACTCAGGGTCCTTTACTCTTTCTATTCCTATTCCTATTCCCCAATTCTTCTCTTATTTGTAGAACAAAGTCCCCCTTTCCAGCTGGAGATTATGTGAGTTTAAGAAAAAGTAGAAAAAAGATGGATGTATGGCCTTGACTAATGCTGCCATGCAAAGGAGTAAGTGGAAAGCATAATACCATGTATTTGTTTACACTGTCTGTCTTCTGCCCTTTGCAATCACTGGTACCTCGCTTGCCAAAATATTGTTGTGTTGGTTTATGTTTTTGGGTTGTTAGTTGGTTTTGGTTTTTTGGGGTTTTTTTAGGACTTTTCAAGAAAAGGAGATGAAAGTTTGGTTACTAAATTCAAAGAGTAGAATTAATAGTTTCATGAAACATGTTAAAATCTGTTCCCATTACCAGTGCTGTAGTTAGAAATTGCTGTTCACTCTATAATCTCATCCATGGCAGAATTTATTACTTTGTGGTGAAAACATAATGTAGGCAGTAGAACTTGGCATTCCTGGCCAGGGCCCAAGGAAGTGCTAGTGTTTAGTTTCTTTGTTTCTTTTTTAATTTAAAAACATGATTTCATTTTTATTTGAAAGACCCCAAGTAGTAGAGGTTTTGTGGATTTGGCTCATGTTTGTGCACCCTGGAGCTATATTTAGTTTGTATACAAATTACTGGGTAATTATTTCAATAATATGATCTAATTTGATTCCATTCTATACACCCAGTGTTAAAATTTTACTTGAATGTTTTTCTGTTAACTAACAGTAAAGCTTATGTCAAGAGAGCATATTAGGGATTTATCCTATACCCATTTGAATACATATTATTGCTTCCTTAGAAACACACAGACGCAGAAACAGACTGAGCACACACACACAGTATGTTGTGGCTGGAAAAATGGAGCTGTGACTTTTTCAACTTTAGTTTGTCTATGTGTGCTCTCCACGGATTTCAGAGAGACAGGTAGCACAGCTTAGTGTTCCTGGCCTGGATCTCCTGCCATGTGACCATGTGCACATTTCTGATTATTTTTCATTCTGTTAAGCTCTTGCTGCAGACACTGTGCAATAACACAGTGATTTGGGCAGGTGATTTAAAAGAAGTCTCTATTTGTGAATTATTTTGCAAGAGGGTGTTTTTGAGAGAAGCCCATTCAGCAGATGCTTACTATATAGTTGTAGATAGTTCTGCATGAAGTTCTGGTTTTGTTTGCTAGCTTCTACAGTTTTGGTGAACTGCAGGTGAACCTTTTGTACTCTTAAGTGGGCTTTAAAGTCTAGGTTGTGAAGAGAAAGCTGGAGTAAGACTGTCAACAATACTTTGTTTTGTAGTGAACCATTGTGTGTTGTATGACCAGTTTAGCTAGAATGAGTTTGCTGGTATGATAAGTAAAAACTGCCTCAGTCTCATATAAAAATTATCTTAACCTACATTTGCTTTTGAAACAGAGCATATGATTTCCTTTTAATTTATGTTCATGTTTGTGTGTTGCCTTAGCCTTTTAAACCTGATAGTAAAGTAATAGAGTTACAATTTGTGTCCCATTGTGTTTAGGCAACTCCCAAGTTTTACAAACTATCAAACAGGCAGGTATAATTACACGCACACACACACACACACACACAGACTCTCTCTCTCTCTCTCTCTCTCTCTCACTCACACGCACACACACACACACACACACACACACACTCTTTTAATGAAATAAAAAGATAAGCTCTCTGCAGTCCGTGTGGGATTTCAGTGCACATTTGGTAGCTGAAGTCACTTTGCTTTCTGCTTAACATCTGATAAGCCCATTCAATACAAACCATAATACTCTTAGTTTTACTATGAGTTTCCTTATAGTGCAAAGTGGAACAGCACTGGGAAGTGTTCATGGGGAAACTGTGCAATGCATGTTTTGTGAATGAAAGATTTGTGGCTGCTTGATTTTCTATCCCTTTATTTTTCCTAAGAATAGTGAAGTGACAAGACTGTTTTAATATAATTAAAGGACAGTTCTGCATTGGGAAACCTATGTTAGTCTGTTTCTCTAGGTTATTGACTTAAAGTAGATACAGTAGATGTCTTTTGGACAGAGAGAAAAAAATTCCTGATATTAATATTTTTTTATGCTTAAAAAAGTAAGCAGTTGTTTAAGTTATTCTTCTCATGCTATCCCTCTATTATAGTAGGTGAGGGGAGGCAGGGGGATATACTCTTCTGTTCTTACCAGAGTTGTACTGTGGCAACTTTGATCAAAGTTGCTCCAGATGAGACAATCTCATTTACAATTGAGCTTGGTAATGTTAAGCCAGCTTTTCAGGTGGTATTCCTTTTGTGAGTTAGTGACTGCTGAGCATGGAATTAAACGATGTCTGAGAAGACTGTGGATGTGTGGAGAGTGGTATTTCTACTTTTGTGTGGGGAGTCACCAGGCAGGTCTGTTGGAGACTGGTGAAGGAAGGTAGCTGCAAGATCCTCGTCTATCTTCATCAGAGATCACTCTCATCATTCTATACAATCGAGGATGCTTATACTGATGACTGCAGGAGGATTTAGGAGGTAGCAAAGAATGGCTCAACACCTTTGTGGTTCCTGCTCATGTATATATGCACTGCTGCATAGACAAGAGTGTATTTGAGAGGAGTCTGGTAAATGGAAAAGTTCCCAAATGCCAGTCATCTATAAGTTAAAAATTTGACCCATTTAACAGTTTGAATATTTTGACAGGACCATTTTTAATAATCAACTTGTAGTCACTTAAAATTAGTTATATTGTGGTCTCATAATGGCTCTATTGAAAGGTCTTTTGTTTTTTTGGTGGTGCTTCTAGAACCCACCCAACTGCAGTAACAGATTAGCAAGGTTGCTTTGCATTTCAGAGACACAATTCACTTAGGTTTTGCAACTTCATACCTTGAAAACAAATGCTATTTTAAGTAAAAAAATATGATGTCCCTTGCTTTGTTGGTTTTACTTAGCACATGTGCCTTGCCTCTTGCTTCTTTTGAATTAATAAAGGTTGTGCATGCTTTCTGTCCACCCTTAATGTGAGGGTAAAAAGCCTCAAGCAAGACCTGTAGGCCACCACAAAAATGTCTTCATGTGGAAACTGGGTTAGATTGGTTTTAATTAATTCCAGTTGCTAAATAAGGTACCTTTTTGCTTTATGTTTTTCAGTTTTACTTTGGACCATTCATCTAAAGTAAACTTGAATCTTACTAGTCAATAACTGTATTTCCTACTGAACTTAACTTTTGAACTCTCTTTGCTAAATTCTGTGAGGATTACAGGCACATTTAAGTAATTTACATAGCTGCATGTTTTATTTGCTTCTTATGTTCTGTGTTTTAGTCTTTTGGGAAAGTGCATGGTCTATTTTGTTTTCCTTGATGAAATTAGTTTTTATTTCTTAATTGATGTTATGCTACTCCTGAATAGAAAAATAATGAAATTAAATTTAGACAAGCTTGTTATAAGAGTCTTAAAAAGCAGATGCGTTCACATATCAGTATGCTGAGAATAAAGCAGCTTTGGAAAATCAGGAAAATGTAAACAAAATTATTTGGGGGAGATGCAAAAGTAACATTTTTTTTCCTTCATATGTAGTATTTGTAGAACTAGTGATTTAATACTTATTTGTGGTATGCCTTCTTTTTCCAATATGCAAAAATTAGACTGTTTTGTCCTAAAATGTGTCATAAATTTCCTAACTTCAAATGAGTAAGCTAGTAAACTCTTTTCAACAGAAAGGGGGAAAAAAGACAGCAACTTTTGAAAGAACACCTCAAGCATTTCTGACTTCCTTCAGAGGCTTGACTGATCCTGAAACTTCAGGACTAATATACACCCTTTGAAATAATTTTTTTTTCAATTCTCGACAACTTAGGTTTCAGTTTCAAGTACGTTTGAAAATAGCTTTTGACTAAGTTGAAATTCAGTGTCTTAATATATATTTATGTATTTTTGCCTACTAATTTCTGCTGTTCAAAGACTCTTCCTTGGATCAGGGGGTTGTATTGTAATCAAGGTTGTGTATACAATCTTTATGTTGGCTCCTTGCGATTTTTCTTGGGCAGCATATTGCTATGACATTTCAGTGTTCTGCATTTGTCATCCTCTGTTAGGAAAGGGTTTGGAATGGAAATGCTCTCTTGAGAACTTCTTAGTAATCTTATCATTTAAAATACTGCTAAGTTGAAGGTACAGTCCAAAAGGACTGTGTGACTGTTTGAGTCTCAGGAGACCTCCAGATGGAAGAATCTTTCCATATGCTATGAATTAATGAGAAACTGCCTGTATACTGCATATTTTACAGAAACAAAAGGGACCTAACCTTTAGCCTTGTTATCATCCTTCTTATTAGTTTTGATCTTGGCAACGTTAGGCCATTTGATTACAAATTTTTAACATAGACAGATGGGTGCAACTCAGCTTGTGTTGCTTGAATAGACACTTGGTAGTAGTAGGTAAATTACATTTCTAATGGGTATTAACTGCCATGATTTCAGAATAGTATATTAGTCAGAGCTAATTTTGTTAATGTGCTCTTCAAAAAAAAAAAAAAAAAAAATTCTTTTCTCTTGAGAACCTTAGGTGAGTTTTGGAAAATGTAATCAGAAAGGAAAATTTGAATGAAGTTCAAATTTATGAAAAGCAAATGGCTGGACAGATTTATGAGGGATGGATCCATCACTGTTCACAGCTGATACCATCCACATACAACCTGCACATCAGCAGTGCCAGAACTATTGGTTGTTGTGAGTTGACAGGCAGTGCCTAAAGAAGGAGAAATTAGTGCGCTCTTCTGTGATTGCTCCAGACAGAATTGCTATTGACCAGCACTGGGACAAGATTTTCTGTTTGTCCTTAAGTAGCAGAGTTTCCTTACTAGAGTTACTAATGTCTAATAATTGAAAAATAGATGTGAACATCAAATTTTCATTTAGTTTCTCCATTTGCTCCCATTTACAAAATTAACCCGTTCCATGGCTGACAGGCTTCTAATCTCAGTGTTGGATATGCATCAAAAGAGTGTTCCTGTTAACTTCTAATGAACTTTCCAAGACTTGGTACCTTAGGGAATATGGATAGGCCAAACAATTTCTATGTTTTTAAAAGAGAAAAGGCAACATCATGCAGAAATAATGGTTAAAAACTCCATAATTCAAAAATACCGAGAAGTTGCCTTATATCAGTACTCAATATGGCAGCATGGATGTTTTGCCTACACTGAAAAAGAAGCGTGTTTAACCCTGGAAGCTTTTCACATCCATTCTAGTTCATATGGTTGTTTCTATACCGTGTATCAGAAGGGTTTTTCTCTCTGTTGGTATTGCTTGAGAATCTGCTCTCAAAACAGTTGAAGAAATGGTCTTGTGAGGTGAACGGTTTTGAGCAGCAGGACATGGTACTTGGTGTAATGTGTAATAAGTGTTGACTGGTTGCCTTTTTACACAGATATAGGGAGGATTGATGTGCAAAAAAATTACTGTAATCTCTTTGATTTTTTTAAATTTTGAAATTGAATTAGAAGTTGAACATCTAAAAAAATGAGAGTAGTATTTACTTGAAAAAAGAGTTCTTTGTGTAGATGAAATATGTGTCTAATTCCCTGGTATCTGGCCTGGTAAGAGTGCAGTAGTTCCCTAAAAAAAGAAAGATAGCAATCAGTTTTTCATAGCTTTTTTCCCAAAATGTGACACGTTGGACAGGATTTTTCCAGTCATACATTTAGAAAGACTTGAGAAGATGTGTTCTGCAATCTCCAGAGTCCAGAACAGACTGAAATGCATTTTGGCTCAAAAAGTTAACAGTGTCCTGGGCTGCTAAAGAGAAGTGTGGCCACTGAGGGAGTTGGTCTTGCCCATCAACTCTGCTCTCATGAGACCCCACCTAGAGTACTGTGTCCAGGTCTGAGGGCATCAGTACACAAAAGGTATAGACTTGTTGGAGGAGGGCCAGGGGAGAGCCACAAGAATTGTCAGAGTACTGGAACATCCCTCCTATGAGGAAATGCTGAGAGAGTTGGGTTGTTCAGTGTGGAGAAGAGAAACCTTATTGTGACCTTTTAATACTTAAAGGTGGCTTAAAAGAGTCAGAGACTTTTTACCAAGGCTTGTAGTGACAGAACAGAGAGCAAAGGTTTTAAATGTAAGTTTCTTGGAGTACTTTTTCATTAAAAAGAATTCCAGCTATGTAATGTGCTCTTCAGAGTTGAAAGTTGGCAGAGGCTTGGACTTCGGTGCCACTATTCTTATTTACTACCCCCATGGATGTCCATTTAAATTAAAGAAGAGCCTTTAAAACCCAACATCATCAAAAAAGAAATCAGATTCTTAAAAATGCTGGAAATCTAAAGAAGAAACCTGACGTTTTCTGTGTCTCTGGTTGTTGGCTGATTTATGTGTAGTTTTAACTATGGGTTATACCTGTTTTAAATAAAACTGAGGACTTTATATATACCAGTTGATGTCCTTCCTCAGGACACAAAGTGTAGAAGAAAAATGTTATGCAAATGAGCATAGCATAGAAAAGAGCAAGTGGGATCTAGATGATGACAGGGTCAGGGAGTTGTGGAAATACCTAGACACGCTGGGAAAGGAATATACCAAGATTGCATGAAGTAAGATATAGTGCATCTTGCTCTTAAAAACCAGAGTAGAAAAAAGGAATTGTAAGGAATTCCCCATGAAAAGCATAACAAATTAGAAAAAGCTTGATGTAATTTACTTACTGAATGGTACTCCAAAAAAACCCCCACCTGTTTTTCCAGAGAAACATTCATCTGTGTAGGTATCAAATGTGCTTCTTATTGATTACAATGATACTTATGCTTGTGATAAACGAAGCTGAGGTTCTCTCTTTGTGAAAACCCTGTCATCTTAAGACATGAAATATCCAGAAAGGGAGGAAAACTGTGATATTGTGGAATTGAAATCTCTATTATCATGTACTACATGCAGAACTATGATAAAAGAGAGGTGTTGTCAATCTTTTCTTCTTTTCCTTCCAAGTAACTTCTGTGTTATCATCATAGCTTGATTTGTTCAGGGGGGAGAAATATTCCTACATATTTCCAAGATTTTTCAAAAAGTTTTTGTGGTGTCTCTGGCTGCTAATGGTCTTACACTCTGCATGTGTGAGAAAAAGACATATAAAATGATCATTAACATGGTTTTCTTTGAAACAAGATTAGGACAAATGCTTACTCACTGGAATGAGACCAAGAAAGGAAGAGAGAAAGTTATTTCCTGGCCTGTCAAATGTAAATTAACTTGTTCAATTTGTCTGGGCAAGTCAGTCCTACTGGTGAACAATGTAAATTGTAATTGTAAGCACTTAATCTGCTACAGGAGGGGGAGGTTTTTGGAGAATTCATGCACAGTAAAAGAGCACTACTTAACTCTCACTTCTCTGGCTTCTCTGAGGCCAATTTTGATTGTGTTCAGGTTTTGTCATTTTACCAAATAAGTTGTCTTTAAGGAGGGCTTGGGCTCTCTCTCCCTTGAAATAATTTTCTAGAGTTGGCTTGAATATGCCAAATATATGTATGTATGCCAGCTATAACCATGCTTTCAGAATTGATTCTGTTTCAAATAGATATTTTCATGGTCAGTTCCTAGGTAGGCAGTGCCTCATTGTTAGGCTTTGTTGTATGGTTAAATTGAATATGACAGTGAAAATAAAACAAACAAACAAAAAAGAATAAGTAATTGAGGTACATTTAAAATTTTGGTTCCGGGATTTCACTGACATTGTTTCTTAATAGAAGTGGGAAGCTGGAAAAAGGTGATCATAAATGCATGCTCTAGATTGTTGTTTCCTCTCTGTGTCAAAGGCTGCAAGAGTCAGACAGCATCACCAATATTTTTACCCCTGAAACTTTCTCTTCTCCGGGCTAGGCTGTATGGGAGCTTTAAGGCTTTTATTAAAAAAAACCAAAAACAAACAAAAAAACACCCATCACCCCACCAAAAAACCCTCAAGCAACCAACTGGGGTTTTTTTGGTGTTGGTTGGTTGTTGTTTTTGTTGTAATTATGGCAGGTTTATGCTGGTAACAATAAATTTAAGCCACAGGAAGCACTTCATTCATTGCATTCAGAAAGTTGCTAGAGTCTGCGTACTCAGTCTTTGATTTTTCAGAGACTAAATCAGATTCTCAAGAGAAGAAAACCAGTTTAATAGTCCAGTTACAAATAGAAAAGAACAAATGGCTTGAATTTTCAGGTAGCTTTTGAAAAATAACTATATTTAGGAGGCTCAGAAATTCAGGACAACTGAATCTTCAAAACCATTAGTATAAATTCCTATAAGGATGGAAACAGAGCAATGCTGAGGGTATCTGTGTGATCTTATCTGCTCATACCTGGCTTTTAATGTAGTTGTGCTTGGTATCTGCATCTCTTGCTTCAGCTCCCACATAGCAGATGATGAAAACTGAATTCCAGGACAAGATTAAAAGATTGTATTTTTTAAAATGCTTTGTGGCTTGCCAATTTTATTTTTTGCTCTAGGATCGATTTACTTTCAGCACAAGTCAGCCTTGAGTTATTGAAATACTTGTTTTCTCTTCTTCTCTAGCTATTTGCATATGCTTTAAAGTAACTGTGCTTGGATACCTTTTGGGCTTATGGTTCTGCCATTAGTCTCCTTTTGAAAAATGACAAGTATAGGAAAAAAATTTCCCTCTTTCTTAGTAGATACCGAACATACTGGATGAGAGGCTCTATGAAAAGGCACCCCTGTGTTTTGGCTCCTGAGTAGCATTTTCTGGGGTGGGTTTCACCCCCACTGTATGTCTGTATGAATGAATGTTACGCTTCACTCTGGAATGGCACTAAATGTGCATATGCAGGGTGTGAATATCCTTTACTAGACTGTACTTGCTTGCAGAGTAGCAAACCTGATGAAATAGCCAAGGGAACAGCCAAGAAACTGTGACTAACCTCCAAGCAAAGCTGCCACAGGGACCAGGCACCATAAACTGGAGATGCTGTTCAGAGTTTTTGGCAATAGTGTCAATCTCTTGCAGCATTTTAATGCAGAAAAGGAGTTTGCTTTTAGCTTGTTAATAAACTCTGAGTTATTTTTGTTATATATCAGAGATAACTCCAGTGTAGGAGCTGCAAATCTTACTGTAATGCTGGGGAGAATAGAATGGAAACTAAAACATTGCTTGTCTTAAAACATCAACCTTTGTGTCTCAAGATTCTTTGTAGGTAGGTATTGTAAGAATTCTGTAATACAGCATTTAAGAGGAAGCATGTTTTTGTGCTATAGCAGCAGTATGTTTCAAGCTGCAATTTAAGTTTGTTTTCAGTTCTTCAGAAAATCACCTCAGAATAATTTTACCTGATTTGATAACAAAAAAGAAAAAAAAAAGACTGCACAGACAGGAGGAACTAATGACTGTGTTGTTCACCTTATTCAAGTACCTGCCTAGCAGGTCCAATGGGAGTGATCTGTTCTGAATCTGTATATTTTGTCTGCAGCAAAACAGAATTTATCTGCAGAATGTATAGGTAGATCATTACTTAAGGAGAATGTTGTGGGAATAAGCCAGTTTTTAGAAAATGGTTTCCTTCCCCACACAAAGGGTGGAATATTTGTTAGATGTTCTTTCTGTACGTCCATAGAATAGTTGACATGGTGCAGATTCATGTATCTTTAATCAGTGATCTCACAAGCACTTTTGGCCTTTTTTTGGAAATACCCCTTTGAAAAGGGTAAAAAGGAAGACCCTGGGAATTGCTGACCAGTCAGCCTCATCTCTGTGCCCAGTAAGATCATAAACGGATCCTCCTGGTACCTTTGTCACCTCATAGAGAAGACATGGAGGTCATTAGAGACAGCCAACATGGCTTCACCAAGGGCAAATTGTGCCTGACTTGTGACCATTTTTGTGGTCTTTTATGACAGAGTGACTGCATCAGCAGACAAGGGAAGAGCTACAGATATCTCCTCAGACTTCTGTAAAGCTTTTGACAGGGTCCCACACAGCATTCTTATTGCTGAATTGGAGAGAAGGATTTGATGAATGCACTGTTTAATGGATAAGGCATTGGCTGGGTGGCCATGTCTAAACAGTGACAGTCTGTGGTTCAGTATCTGTGTGAAAACCAGTAGCCTTAGGGGTCTGTACTGCAACCAGTACATTTTGATCTCTTAATCAATGATGACACCATGCTGAGTGGTGCAGTTGATAGGTTTGATGGAAGGGATGCCATCCATCTCTAGATGGTATTGAGTGGAGCCATATGAACCTCATGAGATTCAAAAAGGCCAAGCGCAAGTCTAAATTTCCATGTAGACTGGCAGATGAATTGATTGAAAGGAGCCCTGCAAAGGAATACTTTGTGTGTACTGGTGGAGGAAAGTTCAGCTGAGCCAGCAGTGAGTATTGACAGCTCACAACCAGTTGGCTAAAGAGAAGGGTGGCCAGCAGGTTGAGAGAGGGGATTCTGCCTCTTCTGTTTCTGCCCCTTCTACTACAGGTTGAGACCTCACCTGTAGTACTGTGTCCAGCTCTGGGGTTCTCATGGTTGTATGTGGAAAGAGGGTAGATTTAGGAGTATAAGGAGGATATAAGGAAGAAAGTTTTAACAATGAGGGTGAAAAAACACTGGAGCCAGTTGCCCTGATGTGGGTTTTGTGGAGAAGTTGTAGACGTGCCGTCATAGGAAGTATTCAGGACCAGATTGAAAGTGTGCTTTAAGCCACCTGATCTAGTGAAAGGTGGACTAGATGGTATTTAAAGGTTCCTTCAAAAGCAAACTGGTTTATGATTCTTTGAAATTACCCTGTTGAGTGTAAACCAGAGTGAATTTTCCCAGGGAACTACTCCAGCAGTCATCTGATGCAGGGCTTGGGTTTGCAAAATTCTTAAGTGCTCTCCTGGTCCTCATTCATTTGCAATCTTCCCTGTTTGACATTTGCATGAGATAGCCAGAAACAGTCATTTTTATGAACTGAGTTCATCAGAAATAGGAGGATACAAAGATAACAGAGAGGGAGTGGTCTAACTGTGTCCTGTAATCAAATCTATCTTTGAACAGCTTCTATGTATAAACAGTGTTTATTAAATACTTGTGATGGAAGTTTTATATTGGAATAGCTAAACTAGTCAGAATGATATTATAAAGAGTGTTGTATCCAAATTGAACAAATTACTTTTAAACTTCTATTTTAAATTAGGCCTTAATTGAAATCTAAAATGCTATTGGGGTGATGGTAGTAGATACATGTTAAAACATGCATAATTATGGCAGCATTTTCTTAGAACAGCTTTATAATAACAGATTAGAACTTCCTAAATGGTTTAACTTCAGGAAGATACCTTCTTAGTCTCAGATCTCAGAAGTTGTCCTCAGAATGCCTTCCTATTTTAGGTCCTATGATTAAGCAGTTTATTTGATACAAATAGTGCTTTCACATTATGCTTTGCACACATATTACATGCTTTATGTAGCTTTTTTTTCTCTAATTGTGACTTACTATTAAGAACCAGACTTAACAAGCTGCTACCAAATTTTGTTGATGATTGGCTGTGTAGTTTCATGAGTTACACTTCATCCCTTTACATTTTGAGGGCTAAGAGTACCAGTAAAGTGCTGGTACAGTGTTTATGGGTGTAGCAGTATTTCTGCATTAACTTAACTTCCTTAAAGTTTATCGGTGCTGTAATTTTTTTCCTTGGATGACTTCTTGCTGAACTGTTCCTTGAATAAGCAGGAAAAGCTGATCCCCAAAGCAAAGCAAACAGCTGTTAATAAGCCTGTGGAAAGCATTCCTTGCTTTTGTATTTGCATGGTAGAGATACAAAAAACCAAATCTTAAAATGCTTCATGCTTACTGAAACTCTTTGTTTTCGAGCAATACCACATTGTTAGTTGAGGAAAAAGTGTCCTGATACTGTACTTGATACCTGACTTGAGCTGCAAAAGTAGGGTATGTGGGGAAGCACATTGCTGATGAGTTGAATCCTTCAGACACTTTATGGTGCGGAATTGACTCAGATTTCTGTGCAGGTATGTATTTCACTTTAAAATATGCAAATCTTTTCAGAATTGGACCTTTTAAGGTGAAGATGGATGGCTCCTAAAGCAGTGACCTCTTTCCCTGTCACAGATTGCTGTGAAGGGGATGAAACTGTATTGTTGACTCTGTGGGTTACCAGTACAATCTGAAGTGTTGTTGTTCCTGTTCTTCACTAGAAAACATGGGGCTGTGAAGTTAATGCAGAAGGAAGAAGGAAACAGCTAGGCGACAGTAGTTTCTTCTGTGAGGTGAGGGGGCCGTTATTATAAGTTTATTTGCAAGTACAGTGTTAAACTTTTAACACTAGGCTCTCATCTCCACTATATAGGTTTATTGGCACAGATCTGTTATGATACCTGCTAGCTTGAGTTGGCACCTCAAAAGAGGCGCCCTGAACAAAGAAATCCCTGGACAATTGCACCCTTACAATCCAAACTCCCCATTCCTCGTGTGACAGTCTGGACCAATAGCAGTATTAGAGTCTGGGGCTTTCTTTCTCTATCGGCTCACTGTTTGTTACCAAGTGATAGCTGTATGGTCTTCACACCCTCTCAGGTCGGTTTTGGTGGGACTTCTGGTTGGTTCTGTAGTCCATGTTGAAATATGGTTGTTACAGTTCATAAACCACAATCTATCTACTCTATTTATTTTAAAGTAATATTTAAGTTGCTAGGTTTGTATGTGCTTACCATTATTGATGTTCAGATTGTTAGCTCCAGGTTTCACTATAATCCATTTTGGACTGAGACAACATAGCCTTGTAGTTTAGAAAAAGTTCAGATTGCATACTAGCAATTGTAGTTACTATTGTTTACTTTAAAATAACATAAACTTTTCAACACACAGGTAAAGCGTATGCAGATGTATAGTCATATGATGTATATTCAGATTGCTCCTGTGAGGGCCATTTTGAAACTCCTACATTTAAATTAGATGTTCCTTGAAGTATTTACGCAGATTTTTAGAGATTCAGCAGAAAGCTTAGGTAAAAAGATCTTTCTTCAATATTGATTCACAGATGAGCTCTGTTTATGAAGCTGAGGCGTGCCTCAGTATTCAGGCTTTTTGCTGTATTAGAGAAACTCTGTTCCTATTTTAAGCTCTATTGTTAAAATATATCAGACTTCAAGGTTTTAAAATACAAAGTCTGTCCTTTAGGTTCTTTTCCTTTTCTTCTAAAATGTCTGAGAAGTCTCATTTAGTCAGAAGTGTCATTGGAAGGTACACTTAATTTATATGAAATAAAGATGGGCCCAGATTTCCTTGTGAACTCTCAGTTGTGTCATTTTCATCCCACTTCTTGCTAGTTACTAAGCATACTTTGTGTTTCTCTGAAAACTCCAGTAAAAGAGAAAGCTGAGAGAGCTTGTTGTCATACTTTCTGATGCTTATAAGATACAAGTTTTCTTTGGATGTATGGAATTAAGGACAGCATTCCTCAGCTGAGCACTGAGGTGGGGAAAAGGTTTACCAGTGACACTGACTGGGGACAGGGCATAGAAGAGGATACCAGAAAACAGAACACACCAGGAAACCTATGTTGTTTGCATTTTGACAAGAGTGTGGATTTCTTGACAAGTAGAGGAAGCAGGAGAAAAGGAAGGAGACAAGTTTGGGAAGCATTTTACTATTATTTTTTCTCCTCTAGTGACTTTAGGCTGCTTCTTGGCTAGAAGGTCTTCCAGAGTTTTATCACAGCCTCTTAGGTAGGAGTACTCAATGATCAGGGGTTGATTAAAAGTTACCAGTGGTGTGCCATGCCACACAACTGAAGAATATTAGATCTTCCTACTGTGTGATAAATTCTTTCCACAACAGAAATGAAAATTAACGCAAATCTCTTGGAAACCAGTGGAATTTCAATTTGCTGGAGTTTATAAAAAGAAGAGCGGAAGAAAAATGGGAAGAACGACAATCCTAGTATGCGTTGTATGCAGCTAGGATAGCTGCAACCCCCAGGCGAGACGTAACTTGTTTCTTCTTCACAGTCAGATTTGCATGCATAGGAAAAGAGATTGCTGTTATAATACAATTAATCTGCAGCCAGCCTGAGTAGCTCTATTGAACTCACGTCTAACTTTTTTGTTATCAAAGTATACTGTTTAGCCATTAAGTATCTTCTGTACTGCAGTTTGAAAGGCTCTTGAATTAGAAGGAACATTTGAAGTCTAAATAATGTGTAGCTGATAGAGGAGCATTGTTGTCTAGCACATGATACAAATCTTCATGAGTGGTTTGCGTTATTTTTTTGGAAGTTGAGCCTCCTAGGTCAGATAATTTAACCTCTCTTCCTTTTATTATTTCAAGCAGACTAGCCATCTGTGGCTTCATCTCACCGGAAGATGCATATACTCCACTCAATTCACAGGTTCTTAAAAGGGAGCAGTTCATTAAGACTATAAACTTGATCCAATTCAGACTTTGTTTCCATGCATTTGCTATTTTGCAAAACACAGCATCACTGTAGATGAAGTAGGTTTAATAGTACAGGTGTCATACACAAATGTTTTCCTAATCAGGCTGCGTGCTGGAGAAGGGAGTCACTGAATGTACTAATCAGGGTAATTCATTTAAGCAATGAGATACTTCCAGTAGTTCTGAAATGACTAAATTAAAAGGTTTGAACTCACACCTTTTTTCCTTTGGACTAGCATTGTATATGTTTGGATGGTTTAATATTGGCAGGCATGAAGCAAGCCATTCAAACCCTGATGTATATTCTCTTTTTCTTAAAATGTACAAGTTAGGTAGAACTCATGAAATTCTGAAGATTCTTTTTGCTGTTCACTTTAATGTGTGGGTTTAGAAGAAAAACAATGCCTTTCCTGTAGTAGATGGGGGCACAACACTCTTTCTTGCTTTTTACAAAAGAATTGATGTTTTTTCCAGAGTTCAAGTCATAATATTAGGCTGGATATCTCACTTTGATTTGAAAAAGGGAGGGCAAAAGAATTTGACTGTGTTTAAAGAAGTAAAAGCCAAACCCAAGTTTCTCTTTAAGCCTTTGAGACTCTACGTGTCTGTGTTATGTATAGAGATACACACACACACACACACACACAAGCACATATTATGTGTGCATCAGTTGAAGGGCATTACTCTCTACCCTGTCCTAATACCAGTAGTGGTGAAGGGGTGACTGGTATGATGTTTCATGGGTGCCTGTTGTCTTTTGGCAGCGTCTCAGCATAAACTGAGGCTTCAGTTTTGTCACCTAGGTATTAGAAGCTGTGAGACCGAGAAGACAAGCTAACTGTTGCAAAGTGCCCTGTTACTGACAGAGCCCATGGAGACTGCTTTGGATTGCAGAAGAGGGAGAGTTCAAGCTGGGATGTTGCTTGAGAAAATGATGGGTATTAGACCTCACAGTTGCATCTGCTGAACAGAGCAGCAAGGAGCTATGTTTGGGAAGGTCCTAAGGGCAGTGGCCTATGTACCACATTCTCTCACTTACGTAGGAGTCTTTATATCTTTTTCCTCACTCTCTCTTAGTAGCAGAGATAGTGCTTCAGTCAGAATTAAAACTTTGATTGTAGTAGCCCCAGGATTTGCCAACCCTGAGGTGCAATTAGCCCTGAGTTGGTCTGAAATTCCCTGTAAACTGGAAGATACGTAGGTAGTTTAACTGACTTTCTACCTACTCCCTGCAATCAGGGCAATGTAAATTGGCTTGCGGCTCCTTTCAGTTCTCCGACATCCTTGACATGTTAGACAACAATTGAAAACTCTTTGGTGATGCAGACAGAAAGCTGCTGAGGTCATATTTTGAGATGCTGGCTCTTGTCATCCTTGTGGGTTTGTCTCAGTGCAATCTGTCAGAAAGAAAGAGCTTTCAAAACATGATAACTCAGTTACTGAAGACTGCTTTAAAAATATATTTATATATTTTAATATAAGAAAATATATTTCTAATGATTATTAATATATAAAATATATAATAGAATGACAGTATATATTTATAATTATGTACTTTTATTATTATATAAAATAGAATAAATATATATAAAATTACATATACAGACATGTATAAAAAAATAAAAATCTAAAAAAATCAGGAAAATCCTTACAGGATTTTATGGCTGTGTAACTCAGCATTATATATTCATTGTTGTGAAGCAGAGCCTTTAGTCGGTAGTCCTCTGTGTCAGTGTTCTCAGATCTGTTACCTCTGCTGGCCCCATTCAAGGGACTGCATTATCGATGCTGCCTTTGAAATAAACATTTTCCAAAGGCTGCTTTTGGGGAGGCTGTTGGTGAGCCAGCTTGCTGGTGCAAAGCAGCCAGGATGTCTGTAAAGCCTTTACTTTTCACAGTTAAGGGATTGTGTCTTATATCTTGCTCCTACGCTGTAGGGTGTTAGTTGACTCAAAATTAAACAAATATGGTGTGAAGACCGTGAAAGATCTTATTAAGGAAAAAAAATGATAATTAAAAGGAAAGCATTGCCATATCCTCTGCTAACTGCATTTGGTTGTCTGTGGAGCAGCTGAGTATGACTGAAGGATGTAGATAAAATCCAAGCTAGCTTTTTCCTTGACAATGTGGATATTGTTAAAATCAAAGCTATGACATCACAAAACCTGATAAGCTGCCCAGGTGCCCTCTATTGCATTTACTAACTGGAAGCTCTGCTATTGCAGCTGTGTTGTTGCTGCTGGTATCCATTATAGCTAGAACACAGTCGGCTTATCATTGAGATTGTGTATGTGATCGCTGTTTGTGAAAAGCCTACCTGTAAAGCATATAATGTAATGTTGCCTGTAATGCAAAGTCCACATTTATGAGTTTTAATTTGTTAGGGAACAAGTTTTAGGTCATGTTGGGGTTAGATGTAGGCAGTGCACTGCCTCTGGAAATTTTTTTCATTATCCCTGTGCATAGATGCTCAAAACAACTTTATATATATTTGTTATAATTTCACAGAATGTAATTGTTTTCATAGTTTTTTGTCTGTCATCTTAGACTAATTCAAGAAGTTATATTTTACTTCCATTCTGCCTTTGGGGTAATGGGCAGAAAGCCATCAAATGTTATCCTTAATACTGTATTCTCTTGGGATTTTTTAGGTTGCCTTTGAGGTTTAATTGATTCCAATTTCAAGGAAGCATGTGGAGCATTTTTAGTGAAACATTTGTGTTTTGCATAAGTCTAAATAAAGTGGGAGGGGAACATTGCGTATTTTGAACAGTATAAAAATGGTCCTTTTTTCCCTTTTCACCTTGAACCTTCAACTATATAGTGATTTCTACTTTGCCTTCCGTTCCTACAAAAATACATAGTATGATCATGCTCTGTTGCTGCTTATGCCAGTACAATGACTCCTATGGCAAAATAACATTTTTTTCTGAAGTGATAAGCAGCTTTGTGCTTGGAGGCACAACTCTTTTTAAAATAATAGTCAAAAAATCAGCTGGCTCCCCCTCCCTCATTTCTGTTTGGCCAGTTAACTCATTATGAGCTCAGGGACTCACGTTTTTAACATGTCCTAGTCAATGTTCACACTTTCATTGATAGAAGTTTCATCAGGGAAGCTAATTGACATTTTTTATGTGATTTGGTGACAGAAGTCTTGGTTGTATCTTGGATTATATACTGATAATTTGTAGAATGGAAGTAATGTTTTATCAAAAATTATCAGTCTGACATTAAGTGATTTCCACCCCTGGCCGGCTCTCCCCCCATTAAAAGAACTAAATAAATTTTCATGTTTGCCTAAGAATTAAATCAGTTTCAGGCTTTTATGTGACTTGCTGGTTGTTTTACAATCAGAGAAGGCCCTCAGGCTGAAAGTTGCTAACTTTTCTATGACTCAGATTCTTGCTGCTTTCTCTTATCAGTGCGTTATTTTGTAAGCTTTCTGGATGGCTTTAAGGTAACACTGGCTTCTCAAAAGCACAGGCCAGTGCAGAAGGGCGGGTGAATTCTCAAAAGCCAGAGTCTTGCTGCATCAGAATATCCTGGGGAAAAAAAAAAAAAATAATTTTTTTAAAAATAACAAAAAAATATTTTTAAATAACAGCCTATGGCTGGCTGCCTGCTTAACTGATTATTTTCCTTGATCAGTTCTGTCCAGGACCAAAACAAGACATAGACTGCAAAGCTTGATGACAAACTTTTTTTTGGTGGTATTTTTGTAAATGTTACTGAATAGGGACTACTAAAATTTCAAAATTGTAACAAAAAGATCACAAAAAACTTGTGGAGAAAAGTTCTAGGTAGATCTTCTGTAAGGAAAATGTGGTGGCTCTGAAAATGAGACTTGTTTTTTTCTCCCTGCTTTTTAAGGATTGTATTGCACAGTAGTTGCCAGAGGGAGTCATCTTAGGAAAGCATAAATTCAACAATAGCAGTTACCCCACTCCTTTACTTTATGAGCACATTAGTAGGATCATTAAATAAAATCCAACTGTATAAGATTTCTGTACATCTCCTTTAGACTCACTTTAGATACAGTCAAATTTTGGTTTGTTTAATTCCTTGGACAGAAGTCTCAGGACTTTGAAGGGGTGTGCTGTCCCTTTTCTTCCTAGGCATAAAGAAACTTGTGGAAAAACCTTAGACAGAAATTCCACTACAAGCAAACTGGGCATAATTAAAATGTTGATCTTGGAATTTTCTGCTGTTAGTGTGTTGCTGGAATGACACTGCTGTTTTGTGGTTTACCAGGATGCTGAAAATTTTCTGTAGTACAGGATATAGGGCAGGATTACACTGCCTAAACATTAATAGTGTAGTTTTTCCTTATTTTTGTATGTGCATATGGGCTTCACTGCATTTGCTTGTTTTAGACTGATGAAAAAACTATAATTTTATTCTGCTTAAATGTTTTAAAAAATGTATTTGAAGACATTGTTGGCACACTTGTAAAATGTCTCTGTGCTGCTTATTCTGTTATCAAACATAGCAATTTGGCAACTAAATCTCTCTTCTGTGTGGGGAGAAAAGAAGGTTTCCTAAATTTATCTGTATTTCTAGTGTTCACAGGAATTGGGTTATCATTTTAATTACTTTTTTCTCCCTTCCCCTTTCTTTTCTAGGTAGTATTGGTCCATCATTTCAATGCCACTCGATCCATCAAGATCACATTTTTAACGATGACAGTGACAAGGTGAGGCATAAATGTTCCATTCACAAGATGCATATGAATTATGAATTTTTTATGTGTTGGTTTTACTATACAAAGATGTATTGTTGTACAGGCATAGCAGTTGATTTTCAGAGTTACTCTTTAAACTGTCTCTAGCATAGTAACATATATGTTTTACTTCAGACAATCTTTTAGCCAGGTAATGAGAAACTTATCTTTAGTACTGTATTTTTATATTTGCTTATTTCCTTTAATTCTAAACATTTGTGATTTGCCATATTGACACCCTCCATTAATAAAGAACAGCAGCAATTTCTGACTGCAGAGGTTAGATCCTAGCTAAGTGTTCCAAGATTTTTTTTTTACAGTAGTTGTATTATCCTGGTTTGTACTTGGAAATTTAAGCTTTTACAGATAGGAAGCTTCTATTCAATGGTGCAGCCTCAAATAGTAATCACTCTCATTTGCAAGCATTTTCCTAACCTTTTTTTGGCACATTCCCAGATTAGCTTGCTTTGGGTCAGTAGAGTGCTGGATGTTAAATGTTAAGTGATGCTTGGATCAGTAGCTTAAGTGTGGTGTACCGAGGGAAGATTTTTGACATTGAACTGCTTGTGAGACTGACTTACTTTCATGTTTCTGTTACTGTTGATGGTTTTACCTTAAGCTTTTCTGTCTGTAAATAATACAGATTGATTAACATTAGCTCACCATGCAATGTGTGTTACATTGTGTGCACGTATGACACTTTATAGTAAACTAACTTTTTGGCTTGACATGCCTGGAAAGGGGCATGTATTGGTCAAATTCTAAATCATCTTTCTTGGGAAGTGAAATACAACCTGCACAGCACTGCCTTTATAAGTACAAAAATCCTTGTGTTTTGAAATTCTGTTAATTAAGAAGTTAATTTTGTAGTTGTTCCAGCTTATCCTAGACCTTGATTTGTTTTTATAGAAAGATTCTGTAACTGATCAACTGCCTTGTTTTTGTTTTTTTTTTCTCTTCCACTCTTTCTTTCCTTCAACTTTGTGGGTCTTTCTGTGTATTTGCTTGTTTGTTTGTGTTTTCTTGTCAGTTGTTCCTTGATTTG
Organism: Xenops minutus; assembly: GCA_035221455.1. Taxonomy (NCBI): domain Eukaryota; kingdom Metazoa; phylum Chordata; class Aves; order Passeriformes; family Furnariidae; genus Xenops; species Xenops minutus. The sequence goes on from JAWWEE010000085.1 coordinate 27,477,155, forward strand.
TTTGGTTTTTAGTTTAGTTTTATTTTTTACGTACCACCCTAGATTTGGGGTCTGGTTCAGACTACAGATATTGGTGAAAAATGCTATCCAGAACATGACCAATGTTATTTTAAGTTCCCATTTGAGTAATTGCTTAACTATTTTCAAGTATTCACTGCTTTGGTTTTTGTGCACACTGTTACTGGAAGATTCTTGGGTGAGGAGCAGGTGGGGGAAGTTTCCTTTCAGAGCCATCCTATTGCACCAACCTAACTGTTCTTCCTTTTCTGTCATTACATGGAAGATCACCTCTGTACAACAATTGCCTTCCCTTAGTTTTATTTCCTATCCAGGTAATTAAAACTGGTTTAAGTGTTATTGGAAATTCAGATTTTTAGGCACTTCTCTGGTCTGGGGAGTAAGAGACTAGGAAAGATCGTGGCAGCTCACCTGGTATATTTTTCAGAAGACTGTTTTTTTGCCACACCATCTTGCTCCATATTAATGGAGAAACTGGGCCAAATATTACTTTTTTGCGTATTTTGAGATGGTGGAAGAGAGCAATCTTTGTAACTGGGATTGATTCTGCACCAAATGAGAACTCCCAACTGCAGAAGCTTACTAAAGGAGAACTAGTATTAAAAAGCGGAAAGATTGTGGGTTTGGGTGTATTTCAAAGACATATTTTTCCCTCAGATGTCAGTTTTATTTGGTAAGAGTTTTGATTTTTCTGTGAGAATACACGAAACTGTTTACCTTGCATTTTATAGAAAAAATTCTAGTTGATCTCTTGATTAAAATAAACACTTCCTTGGAAAAACAATGAAGAGTCCTCAGAGCAGACTATCGGTATTCTTCTCAGATGTGCTGCTGAACTCTGTGCTTCTTCTCTTTTGAGAAGTTACAGCACTAGCACTCAGTGTCATTGAGGGTTACAGACCAGTTGGATCATAGAATCATAGAGTGGCTTGGGTTGAAAGGGACCTTAAAGATCATCTTTTTCCAACACCCCTATCATGGGCAGGGACACCTTCCACTAGACCAGGCTGCTCAAAGCCTCATCCAGCCTGGCCTTGAATGCTGTTAGGGATGGGGCATTCCCAGCTTCTCAGGAAAACCTGTTCTAGTGCCTTACCACCCTCACAATAAAGAATTTCTTCCTAATACCTAATCTACACCTAGTTTCTTTTAGTTTGAAGACATTCCCCCTTGTCCTGTTGGTATATGCACTTGACAACAGTCTCTCAAGGGATGTAAAGTCTCTTAGGGGTGATTTAGGTCACCCCTAAGCCCTTACTTTTCTAGGCTGAACTCTCCCAATTCTCTCAGCCTTTCCTCATAGGAGAGGTGCTCCATTCCTCTGATCAACTTGGTGGCCCTTCTTTGGACTTGATCCAACAGGTCCATGTCCTTTCTGTAGTGGAGACCCCAGAGGTGGATGCGGTGTTCCAGATGGGGTCTCACCAGAGCAGAGCAGAAGGGCAGAACCACCTCCTCTAACCTGCTGGCCATGCTGCTTTTGATGCAGCCCAGGATAGTTGACTTTCTGGGCTGCAAGTGCACATTGTCAGGTCATGTCCAGCCTCTCATTCAGTACAGTTCCACCAACCCAAGTGCAGCACCTTGCACTTGTTAAACATCATGAGGTTCCTGTGGGCTCATTTCTCATGGGCTCTGGTCCAGGTCCCTCTGGATGCCATCTCATCCTTCAGGTATGTCAATCACACGCTCAGCTTGGTGTCATCTGCAAACTTCCTTTATGTGTGTAATTAACAAAGGTATTAAATAATACTGGTCCCAATACAGACCACTGAGGGACACCACATGTTGCTGATGTCCATCAAGACTCTGAGCTTTTGATCACTACCATCTGGATGCCTGTTGCTTGGTTTGGTTTTTGTTGCGTGGTTGTTTTTTCAGGTTTTTTTGAAGAGTTTGTGTATATGAATTTAATTCCTTTCTTGAAATTTTTAAAAAGTCATAAGTAGTGCTTCCTAAAAGCATCTGGTTGCAGTACTAGGGTACAATAGCAATTCTCTGCCATTCTTTGCTTGTATGCCTAGATTCTTGTGTCAGTTTTTGAACTGGTAATTAGTTTCCAGTGTAAATTACTTTGAATATCAGACTTCTGATTTACTCTGCCATTATTGAGAGATAGCACCTGTTCATTTTGGTAGGAATAACCCTGAAGTTAGTTCAGCTGATTAAAGCATGGTGCTAATAAAGTTGAGGTTGTGGGTTTCATCACTGTACAGGCCATTCACTTAAGAGTTGGACTTGATCTTTGTGGATGCCTTCCAACTCAGAATATTCTACAAACTTTTATGAATATCATTATCTACAAATGTATTAGTTGTTGGGCCTTTTTCTGTTAATTCTAGAAACTTCATGAAAAGCATACTGTCCCCATTTAAAAGAAAACTAAGATGTTTTCTGAGCTGGGATGGTGGGCGTTTTCCCAAAAACCACTGCAGCATTTGAAATTAAGAGACTTTAATCAGAAAATGTATACAAAAGGATAGCAGTTTTTACTCCCTCTCAATAGTAATAATAATATAATTACGTTATGTTCTTTTATATAACATTATATTATTATTATTATTATTATTATTATTATTATTATTATTATTATTATTATTATTATTATAAATATATATGTACTAAAAAAAAAAAAACAGAACAAACAGCTATACCCTAACCAAAAACTTTCAGGCAGATCCAGTGCTGTCTCTGCCCCTTGGGAGCAGTTGTATTCACAGACAGGAGGAGGCGATGCCACACCTCGGGAGGGAGCGGCCGCGAAAGTCGCTCATGGACTCTGGCAAGGCACAGACGGCGATCAGGGAGCGGTGCTGGTTCCGAAAAGCTCACGTGGGAATGGCGGCCACAAGCGACGGGCTGAACACCTTTCCCGTGGGCAGTGCAAAGACTCTGTCGTCGCTCTTTGTGCGACAGCGCTGGGGGGTATGAGGGGCTAGCAACCCCTCTGCAGGTGCGGTCAGCCCTCAAGGAGTCCGTAGGAAATCCAGAGTGGCGACAGCTCACTCTGTCTCTGAAGAACGGCACAGGGGAACAGCGCTGGGGTCCTGAGCCAAGGGAGCTCCCTCCAAGTGCTTCCATCAGCCCAGCAAACGGTGGCTGGCACCCACACAGCAGCCGGAGGAGACAGGTGTGGCAAAAAACCTGGAAAAAAAATCTCCCTCCCCCGCCCCGCCTCCCCCAGTCCTCCCCAGCCATTAAGCTGGAATGCAAAGCTATCAGCCATCCTTTTGTTAGCTGGTTCTAGAAGCAGCTAGTGGGGGCTGGGCTTCAGCCCCACCACCTTTATGTTGGTAAGGGAGAGAAAAAAATTCCATAGAAGATTTTGAAACTATAACACATACCTTCAGAATACATATCTTTGATTAGTCAGTAGGCATGTTTCAGCAAAATAACTGCCTAACTGTGTGTAACCAGTTTTTGCATTTCAGGAGAAATATAAAGGTTAGTATTTGACTGGCAATCTACATATATTTTACAGTATTTTCTCCACAAGCCCTGTCTTCATTTTCTGGACAACAGCGTGAGAAAAGTTCTACACCACACATGCTAAAGGAGTGTTGCAATCTTTATGGAAACAATTCCTAGCCTTCCACCCCACTTACTTGGTTTTCTTGATGTGGCACATGAGAATCTTGAATTCATGTTCAGTGACATCAGCAGGAAACCAAAGTCTAAGATTTTTCATGTGTGGACTCACTGAATCAAGGGGCATGTGTCATTGTTGAGAGCATTATTGGTAGTACTAAGAACCTGTTTAGTTTCATAACATCAAAAGCAGTTCCTCTTGACTTATGAAGAAATCTAATATAGCTTAGATACAAAGTACATTTCCTGTTTTACTTGGAGTTGCGAAGTGATTCTAATTGAGAATTATTTAAAAATAATTGTTGCTTTGGAGGTGGGAGCTTTTAAACTTCAGTGCATGAGCTGAGGGGACCCTTTTTCAAGTTGGTAATTTCTTTGATTTTTTCTATGAATATTAAATAACAAAACTGAATAAATTTCTTTATGGAGTACAGCATTTAGGGAAAGGTACTTGTAAGAAGGAACTGTTATCCCTTGCAGTATTACTTTGCTTTAATGCTTGTTCCTACTAGTGTTAAACAGAAAGATAATTGCAATTATATCATCCTGCATAGCCTTTCAATCACACTCAGTTTATTTAGTTTTAAAAATACGGTTTTGTCCTTTGGGTGGCTGTTTAGCCAGTGATGTGCATCCATTAAAGAATGCTTTCCCATTTTGAAAAGAAACTCCAAAGATAACTACTCTTTTCAGAGATCTCATCAGGTTATATATTCCTTGGTTCTCATGTAGTTAAAGACCAAATCAACCACCTAGTAATAATGGAAAAAATAAAGCACTGTGGGGGCAATCCAGTGGAATGTTTTCACTACCACTAAGAAGTTGTGAATTATTGTTTCCAAATACTTTACTTTTCTTAGAGCATGTAAGGAATTTATTTTTTCCTGGTACTTGTGGCCAAAATACATAGCTACATGATTTGTTTCGCTATTTCTAACCTTTACATTTCCCAGTTATAGTTAGTATGTCTTCTGTTTCTTTAGTACTAATTTCTTGTTCCTGAGCTTTTCAGTGGTGCCCAGCAACAAGACAAGGAGCAATGCCCATAAACTAAACTACTGGAAATTCCACCTTAACCTGAGGAAAAACTTTACATTGAGGGTTGGCAGAGCACTGGAACAGGCTGCCCGGGGAGATCATGGAGTCTCCCTCCCTGGAGACATTCAAAACCTGCCTCGACACATTCCTGTGTTACCTGCTCTAGGAGGGCATGCCTTTGCAGGGGGTTGGCCTGGGTGGCCTCCAGAGGTCCCTTCCAGCAATTCTGTGATTCTGTGAAATTACTCTCATTTGCCTGTGTTGATGGACATCAGCTCCTGCATATGTAATGCAGAGGGCTGTCAGCTCATTCAAAAGAAGTTTTCACAAGAACAGAAGAGTTTTACTAATATTTTATAAGTGTTAGCCCAATTAAAAAGCCAATTCACTGTTTTCCATTTTAGAAGGTGTAGAGTAGGCATAAGCCTGTGAGAGTCATTCCTAGCTGAACAAAAATGATTCAGAAATGAAGACATTTGAACTGTCCATCACATCTGTCTGGATGTGTTCTATAATATAAGACTGTATGCACCTCTTGTTGTCAATGTATGAGGGACAATACATAGAAAAATGCGAGTATTAGAAAGAATCTCCTTTGTTCCCTCCAGTTTCAAAACTGGAAAAAGTTCTTCCTGTCCAATTAGGGCAGCTCAAATTCATTTCTCACAGTGTGTGTTGTTGTCACCCACCTCCCACCCCCATATGTTTACTGAGCAGCTTTTTGCATTTTCCATTCTGCATCTGGCAGCTGCAGGGATGTAATTTAGTGATGTTAAACCACTTTCATGGCTAACGAAGGCCACTTTAGAACACGAATTCTTTGTGTGTACAGCAGACAGTTTGTTTTGCTGGATCAGATTTGGGGAAATCTGTGGATGGAGGTTTCGAAGGTAACAAACAGGCCGACAGGCCGGGCCTCTTCGCGCAGGCGCGCTCCTCGCGCGCCCGCCCCGGCGCACACAAAGGACGCGCGGGGCGTGCGGCGCAGTGACGTCAGCGCGCGGCGCTCCCGGAAGCGCTGTGGGCGGCGGGCCCGGCCCGGGGCGGCCGCGGCGGCCCCGGCGGAGAAGGAGCCGGAGTGGGCTGTGCGGAGCCCCCCGGCGGCCCCAGCGGAGAAGGAGCCGGAGCGGGAGCGGGCTGTGGGGAGGCCCGCGGCGGAGAAGGAGCCGGAGCGGGGTGTGGGGAGCCTGGCGGAGAGGGAGGCGCAGGTACGGACGGGGGCCGCGGCGGCGCACTCGGCCCGTGGGGCGGCGGGGGAGGCGGCGGTGGCCGGAGGGGTCGGGCCGGGAGCCCGGGGAGCAGCCCGAGCGGCCCCGCCGTGTGCCCTGCGCGGGGGACGCGCCGCTCCTGCGTGGGGCGGCCCGGGAGGCAGCGAGAGCCGGCGGGGGCCGCAGCCCCCTGGTCGTGTTAAAGGTGCTCTGCCTGCTTGGGCAGATGGGAGCCCTGGCTCCCAAAGCAGAGCTGGCTTCCCAGGGCCGAGGTGCTGTGCGCCGTGCTCGGGACGCGCGGGGCCGGTGTGCGGCCAGCGGGAAGTGCCTCTGGAGCGCCGAGCCCGCATGGCCAGGTGGATGCAGGCTCCGGTGTGCCCAGCCCTTAAATCTGCCAGAACTACTCCAGGAAACACCGGTGTTGGGGAGCATACGCGTTAGGACATTCAGTAGTTTTCAGTAGATGCGAGTCAATTCCTATTCCTGTGTAACGCAAAGCAGACTTTCCTTTTTTTTTTTTTTTTTTAATTTTCTTTTTTTAATACTTAGGGCAGAAAGATGCTTCTTGTTTCCTCATAAATAGTGTTTTAAAAATGATTGTGTGTTGAAATATTTACTTAGAACATCCATTTTAAGTTGTAATTGTTTACAGCTAATACTTTAGTTATTACTTACACGGAAGTTCATTGAACTTTAAGTTGTGGAATGTTTATGAATGTATAGCATTACCATTTTGAAACAAATTTTTGAAGGTGGTACTTGGAGAAGATGAGTATTTTCTAGTACGTTCTGTATGTGTGAAGTGGAATGGTAGGATGAACACAACTACTAATAGTTTGCCTTATTCAGGTGCTGCATAATACTTGATTAGGTGTTGCTGCTGATGTGTTTGTTCTTCATTGTTGTTCACTGACGCAAGTACTTTGGTTTCAATTGCCAAATTTACAGTATTTATCCCCGGGGAGTCTGCTGGCCCAACAGACTCCTTAACTTTTTCACAGCATTACCTTACATTTGTTACCTTCAAGGGGGTGTTGCAGCCATGTTATTGGAGACCCACTGTTCAGAGAGAGAGGAAAAAAATTTCGTTTGGATACTAACGTGCAGTAAGAGAAAGGAGAGTGCAATGATTAGAGAATTAAGTATAAGACAGCAGAGCAATTCTCTGCTGATCTGCATTCTCTGGCAGATTTAATGGCTGATGAGAGTTGATCTTTTCGATCTTGCTCGCCAAATCTCTAGGAAAAAACAAAACCTGGGCAAACATAAAATAATGTGAAGGTTTTCAGAGAACTATTATTAGGAGGTACAGTATGTGTGAAAAGTGGTACTGGTGGCAAGTGGTATGTAAATGAAGGGTGTTACAATCAGTGATCTTATTATTCTCCTTTGTGAATCTTACTTTGTCATCTCTTGGACTTACAGAGCAAGTTAAACTTTATTTGATTCTCGTCTAGTTCAATTTGTTTTTTTTTTTCTTTTTTTTTTTTTTAATTAGTAAAATGATGAATACTAAATTGAAGTTGCAAGTTGTTCAGTCCTTGCTTTGTACTTGCATTGGTTTGGGAATCACAGTATATAATTGTCTTTTCTTTTTCTGAAAGGTGTGTTTTTGGCTCAGAAGCTGATATTAGTGACAGTGGTGTTGTGATTTGTCAAGTTTATGCATCAGCTTACTGAAATACATTTTTTTCAATAAGATTTATTGACATTGTAATAGATAATTTATATGGTTTAAAGTGATATGGTTGATGAAATCAAGTTACTTTTTCAACTCTCTACTAAGAAAGTGTTTTAGAGTTGCAGTGGTTTCTTTGCCATCTCTTACTAGAGTACCAAAAAGGTGTGGTTAGGAAGAGAAGGTACTTCTTCAGACCTACTATTGAGTTACAGTCCTGCACTATGAAATTGTAGTCTTGTTACTTGTCAAAGCTGTCACACATGTTTGTTCATGGAAACTACATAGGCTGAATTACTAGTGCATCTAATGAGAATTATATTGTACAGAGCAAGTCTTGGACTTATAAAGGTTTTCTCACTTAATCTTTGTATGTAGCTCCACCACCTTCACTTTCCCTTTCCAGAAGGATTTGAAAGGCAAGAATAGGAAAGATGTGAAATTTCTTTTTTCGTACTTTCAGTCAGAGAGTTGCTTTGACTGTGGAGGGGTGATTCTTGAAAATTCTGGAAGAGACAGTCTTGACTTAATAATTTCATACAGAAATTGAACTTGTGGTTTCCTTCTTTGTGTAAGTATCTATATCAAGTTAATCTAATACAGAGCATTTGAGCATTTGAGTTCTGCTGTGGACAAAACCTGACTGGGTTTATGATTTAACAGGATGGTTTTCTTTTTTTTTTTACTCTTTAACTTTACATGGGAGTGTGTAGGTTCCTCTTTTTCTTAGCTCTTGAAAGATCAGGGAAACTTGCTTTGTGTTTTGGTGCCCTCTGCTGATGTCTGTCTGTCAGAACATCCAAAGCTAGAGCTGGTTTTGGTCTTTAGCGGCAGTAAAATGCTAACAACTGCAGCTCTTTAAAAACAGTGGGAAGGAAAAAGAGGGAAAGAAAACCCTTTTACACTTTAAGTATTTTGTTTTTTGCCTTCCAACCAGTTTGTTCGGGTTGCACTGCAACTGTACCTCACCTGCTAGGAAAATAGGTAAGCAACGTATATCTGGCTCACCCGGCGTCTTCTGTTGTCATTGCAGCAGTAGAAAGACTGATGCCTTTGCTCTTTCCCTCTCAGAAAAATAAACGTTCTCTCTTTTAATGTCTACAGTTCCTGGTTCTCCATGAGTACACTTCAGGTTTGTTGTCGCAGAATTTTTTATCCCCTTGTTCGTTTACAAAAACTTTGCTTTTTTTGTATTTCTCATTATGACCTCAGATACCACAAAAACATGTGGTGTTTCCTGTGCACACCACTATGTTTGCTGCGCTTTGCTTACTGTCTATATAAGTAGCCTTTTCATCTTATCAGTCTTGCAGTTTTGTTCCTATCCCAAAATCTGTAAACACCTCCCTCCTAGAAAAACTCAGAAGTTGTATTAAGTCAGCATCCTCTCTACAGAGCCTCTTATCTTAGTCTTGTGATCTGTCTTTGCTAGTTTTGTTCATTTCTGACAGCAGTGCCCAATCTTTATTTTTTTTTTTTCACATCACAGTACCACTAAATTGTGTGCGAAGGGATAAGAACATTCCTGGCACAATTTATGGTGCTGCTGAGCAGATGCTCTGCCTGATGGTCTTCATGAAAGCTTTAGGAGATGGCTTTCTCTGTAGACAAAAATTAGGACTTTACTTCCTCATTCGGTTTCTTTCTTTAGAGGATCTGTTCTTTAAAAAAGCTGAATATTTTAAAAAAGATGAATATTTTTGATGAGCTGCATTTTAAAAATCTGATTCTTGGAAGTCAATCTTCTGCAAAGACATTTAAACAATTTTGTTGGTAAGTACTAAGGACGGGTAGTTTTGTTTTGGTGTCCTCTGTGTTTGTCTCTTGGGAAAACATTGGAACTGTACATAAAGCAAGAGGGAAGGTGAAGAGACTGGAGACATGAAAGACTAGGAATAGGTATTCATTTAAAATAGTGTTGTGGAAGGAACTTGTGAAGATGAAGAAAAAGTTCCAAGTGAATTAGTATGGATTTGAGAAAAATGCTCAGATGTAAACACCAAAGACCGTCGTAAGGCCAATATGCTTTTGGTCATTTTGTATATGAAGCTTTTCTAGGCATAGGTTAGAGATCACATGTGAAGCTTTCTTCCTCTTTATTCACAGTTCCTCACTGTATCAGAGAACAGTCAGAGCACTCTTTCTCAAATGCAAATTCAGAGGCATAATATAGTGTTTGTATTCTTTGGCTCTGCTTTCAATATATGAATCTTTACATGGATCTGTAGTTGAAGTCTGACTTAACAGTTCATAGCAATGATGGTGACCTTGTTCAGCACTGGGCAGAGCCTGAAACTATTTTTTAAAAGGACTCATCGCACCAAGTTTCTTACATGCTTTGAGTTCTTTTTTCTCCTTAGTAAAAGTGTGGGATGAGGTTTAAGAAGTGAGCAAGAAAATGGTGCTTATTTGAGCATGTTCAGGGGAGTGAGGCTTTTCCCCCCCTCATGTATCATGTGATGTGTATCATGTGGTTTGTTTTTTATTAACAAATATTCCTTTGACTTTACGTGAGAATAATCTTGTTTTCTAAAGTAAATGAAAAAATGAAAAGATCTATGCAAGTACAAGATGTTTCTTGAAGCTGAGGACCTGCAATGTGTCCTGATGTATTCCTGTTTTAGGTTAATTTAGCAGAACATACAAGCAATGACAGTGAAGGCAGCCAAATGTAAATATGCTTTTCCACAATAGATTTGAGATATTATGCCAGTAGTCCTTTTACTAGGAAGAAACTTTGAATGCTGACTTGCCCTTGTGCCCACTGGGGACATTAGTTACAATAGTGTGAGTAACTTTTTTATTGGTGTGAGTGTTTGGATATTCTTTTAACTCTTTATCAACAAATATGCTCAATATAACATTTATTTACCCAAATAAGAGGTTTCAGTCTTCAGTGCTCAAAATGCTAATTTGTCCATTTACGTGCGTTGTGTTTCATATATGCGTGTGTGTACTTGTGTGCATCTGTATATATGTAGTTTAATGTTTGTGGGGCAAATTTTTTATCTGGAAAGTTTTTTTTATATATATATTTGTCATAATTAGCCTGTCTGTGTTGATGTACTTGTATTGTTCGATTCACATGCCTAAGTGGCAAAGTCAGTAGTGAATACACACAGTATGTACAAACTACATGTAGGAAGACTTGCTGTGAAGCAACTTTGGGCCAGACTTCTCTTCAGACTCCTTGCCCCATCAGCTGAAAGAGCAGAATTATTGTATCTTTCTGAAATGTGGCTATATCTGAACACCTTGTCTTAATTTCATCACATTATTCTCGCCCTGACATAATTTTAAGTATATACATTTCAATACATTTTATGACGTTAAAAGCCATTTTTTACAATAATAAACATATTTTAATGGTACACATGCAAGGCCCTCTTTCTGTATCTGTCATTCTCTGATTTTAGTTGAAAGCTTACCTTTTGTTTACACATAAAATAGGATATCAGGACTCTGAAGGGTCAGAGTATGTTTTTAGTACCATTTGGAATCACGCTTTCTGTATTGGGCAAGGTGGTGTTGATGTCAAAGCAGGAACGCTTTACCTCAGTTAGTAGGCAATTTGGAGATGAACTGGTAGGAAATTGGAAAATATGAAAAAACCCCCAAACTTACTGGATAGTAGTACTATTTGTTACATTACCTTTTAAGTTTCCAGTTTTAAGAAAGCCTGAAGTCCTTACTACAGTATTATTAACTGCAGGAAACATCAGCAGAAATAACACAAACTGGTTTGCAGTTTCTACTACCCGCACCAATGAAAAAGTTGAGTTTAAAATTCAGACCATAAGTTGGACTTCTAAAGTGAAATTAGTATTTTTCCAACAACCTTTTTTTTTTCTTTTTTTACCAGGAGGGCAAGTATACCTGAGATTTTTTCCCCCCTATTGAAGTTTGGCTGATGTTTTGGATTGAGAGTTAAGGATCCCCATTCAGAAACACCATGATGTGCTACAAAAATAAATACTTGATAACGTTTTTGTGAGTTTAGCAGCATTTAAACTGCTTTGATTAATTTCTCCAAGAAATGGCTGAAAAATCTTTTCATATTTCAAAGGATTCTTGTTTGCATGCAGCAAGTACTGCAGCCAATAACAAATACTGAAAAAAAAAATCAATTTGAAGAACTTTGAGATGGCTGTGAGCTTCCTTGGTTCTTAAACTTGATTCAGAATTAGAAAAGGAGGTGCTTCAGTTGGGATATATGGTTTGTATTGTCCTTTTTGTATGAGCAGTAGAGCTTGAAAATAAGTAGTGTAGTCTTACTAAATAGAATTTCCTTCTTTTCTTTTTGCTATTGAGTGCTGCAGTGCTAAATACAGTGGTAATATTTTTACATTTTTTCTAATGGTCCTGTGGGTTTTAAATTTATGTGCATCAAAGTAATAGTCCACCTTTTGGGATGAGAAATTGACTTCTAATAATCAAATTCATAGAACTGTTTCAAATACTTACTGTATGAAACCTAGTCAGTTTATACTTAGCAATGTCTTAATGCTGTTTTTTGTATATCCTAAACATCCAGTGAAATGAGAAATGCGTTTCAAAGAAGAAATTAATACAGAGAAAACACTGGAAATAAATTGTCAGTCTAATGTAGAATAAGCAACCATTTAAATAATGTGTTTTGATGATAAGCAAAATGAAGATACTTGGTGGAATCTGTTCTATGCTGCTGCTATGTGATTTGCCATTGCATGATGCAGATCTGTACAGACGCTTCCCATGGAGGATTCATTGTCAGTTCTGGTGCTGAAGAGTAAATTGGACTTTATGATGGCTATCAGTAAATAATGAATTAATCCTGGTAACTGTGAATGAATTATGGATGGCCCAGAACAGTTACTGATGAGTGGTTTTGGTACAGTTGTTAGATACAGTTGCAACCTAATTGATATATACCATCATAGCTTTGAAAGATCAAAAAAGAGGAGAAGGACTTGCATTTTCTTTTTACTATGTTTGATAGTGTTGCTCTTACTTGACAAATTGTGTTGAAAGTTGTGCTGTTCCACTATCAGAAGGACTTTTTAATTCACAAAAATTACTAAGAAACATGATACATACAAAGCTAATTTTTACATACCTAATTTTTACATACAAAGGTAATTTTGTGCTAGCAACTTTGTTACTAAATGTTGGTTTCCATTTTAATATGGAGTTACTAGTTTTCTTCTTACCACGTGGTCATATTTTAAAACCAAGTTGAAGGAAATGTTGTAGTCTTCATTTCAGAATGATGTGCCTTGCTAAGTGATCACAGATGTCACCAAGAGGATGGAGTTTTTTTGAACTGCCTTTTTTTTTTGTGCCTTTTGCTGTAGCCATAGGAACAGTTAGTATCACGCTTAGTGGTTTTTGATCGCTATTTGTAGAATTTTCATTCCAAGTACTAGTTACAGATTCATTTTCTTAATTCTTGACAGTGGAAAACTTACCAAAAAAATGCTCTGAAGTGCAGAGGGAAATGATACTCAGCCTGTATCTGGTGTTCAGTAGGAAACAGTAGATACAGGGATACTTTGTGTCTCAAGGATACAACTTAAAGCCTTGCCCCAAAGTACTTTTGAGTTCCACTTTGGTTCTTTCACAGGAAAACACTTCAATAAGCCTGGTGTTTAGATTTGAATGAAAATCAATTGCAGAATCACAGAGTGACTGAAGTTGGAAAGGACTTCTAGAGGTCATCTGGTCCAACTCCCCTGCTGAAATAGGGCCCGTTAGAGCCAAATGCCCAGAACTATGGCTTGTGAGATATCCAAGAAAGGAGACTCTGCAGCCAGTCTGTGAAACCTATGCCACTGCTCAGTCACCTTTCAGAGTAATTACTCAGGTTCAAACAGAGCTTCCTGTGTCTCACTGATGAGATACCGCTGAGCCTTCTCCTTTTCCAGGCTGAACAGTCCCAGACTGTCTCAGCCTTTCTCTACATGAGAGGTGTTTTAGGTGCTTAACAATCTCTGTCACCCTATATCAGACTCTTTCCAGTATGTCCATGTTTCTCTTGTGCTGGGGAGCCCAGAGCTGTACACAGTACTCCAGGTGACATCTCTTAGGACTTTTGCAAGCATTTGCTCATTTCAGCTTCCTACTTTGTTTGAGACAGTTTGCAGATTTGGGTCTATTTCTTTGCCAATTTTTTGATTATACTAAATTCAGATTTCTCCTAGTGTTCCTTCATCAGGAAGTTGTCTAATACCCATCCAGCCATGTTTCCAAATTGTGTCTTGGTCACATCTTTGAAATTAAAGCTTGATGAGAAAGAAATATCTCTGAACATTAATGGTAATGATTTTTTTTGGTAAAATTTGAATAGCACTTAAAAAAACCATGAAGCATTGTTTAAATGTTGTCTTGAGTGTTTACCTTCTAGGATCTTTATTTAGTGCCTGCAGTATGCAGGGTGTGGACATCAAATTAGAACTTTTATTTTCTTACCAGGTACCCATTTACTGCCACTTGTTGTACCAAGATTGTGCTCATTGCCAGCAGTCATAGCATTTTGCAGTTCTTACCAGAGAAGGCACTGAATCTGTTTTCTTATTCATGAAAACAGGTATATCAATGATGTGAAGGGTGCTGAGGTGAAGAAAAGGTACTGAATCCTGTTTAGCACTTCAGAATTCAAACAGTGTTTTATGCTCTGGTTGGACTGGCACACATTTGGCAGGATGAAAAATATCACTATGTTAGCCAGTGCAACTAAGCAAAATTCTTTGGGCAAATCCAATTATACTAGCAAAAAATTCTTATTTCTGATGTTCATTTTGTCAGATAAAGTTCCTTTAAAAGAGCTTTTGCTCGTAAAAGATGTGTCATTGCAGTATGGTTCTGCTGGCAAATCTTTATACGTAGACAAGTCCTTTGTCATGCAGCTCCAAGTCCAACTGGACAATCCATGTTTATTTTGTCTTGGCTAAAGCACAGTAATTAAAATTGGAAGTAGTCTGTTTTTTCATAAAATCTGTTACTTTTTTTCCACTTATGGCACAAGGCTTTTAATTTATTGCATATAGTTGTTTGTTTTTAGTAGCTCCCTTCTAGATTTATTTAATGCTAGAATTTAAAGGAAATGTCAAGCTTTATGTACCCCAAGAGCTTTTCATTTGTCAGCTTACAAGTTAATATGAATGCACTTTTTTCATTCTGTTTCTCTTTCTACCCATTGTTACACAGAATGTAGGTGCAGATTCCTCAGGGATGAGGCAGAACACCAAGCAAGTGACAGCTTTAGCTTTCATGAAAGCCGAGCGTCACAGCGTGAGCCCCGGGACACCAGTGCTAGTCAAATGAGAGCCTTATGGCGAGTAAAAGTCAAGGGAATGCACAGCAGGGGTAGATGACAAAACTTGTACTGATTAACATATGATGTATATGCAGTGTCCTGGTTTGCTCATTAGCAAACTAGCTGATGTAGTGCAGGTGCTGCTGTTTGGATCTGCAGCTGGCCTCCATCACTTGTGCTGGTGTAAAAGTACTTGCAGATGAGGAGGTGTGAACCATCCTCGATTATTGTGACAAGATGAAATGTGCTTGGGTCTTTGCATACCCAGATGGGGGAGGCAAAACTACTGGTTTACCATAACAGATTATTTTCTTACCCTAGGCCAACCCTTTCCATTTTTGTTAAATATTCTTTTTTAGTGCAGGGGGTAAGGGACTGTTGGTTTTTTCCATATTGTTCTTAGTTTTTACTGTTTTTAGAGGTAGTCTTCATCTTGCTCTTTCTGGATTGTAACAGTGTCCATACAATTTTTTTGTGTATTGTTAGTGGAACAGTTGTGTGATTTCCATAAGGGAATGTAGAAGGAGAGAGTATCAGATCATATAAGAGTGTCTGGCCAATGAATTTTGCAGTGTCATAAGGGTATAATAAGTAAAGGAGGAATAAGTAGAAACAGTCTGATACACAAATCTGTTGAAAAAAACAATAAAGGAGACACATAAAAGGATCAAATGTGACCAGTCAGTAATTGAAGAGGGTACCTGAAATGTGTCAATGTTTATTTCAGTCAGGTTCTTTGACTGAAGACCTTGGCAAATAGCATTCTAAGGGAAAGAGACACAGACCTATCAAACAAACATAATGGAGACAGACAAGAAACAAAATCTGTTCAGTCACACAAGCCTTCCAGGATGCTGGAGTAGGTCAGTGGGACTGTGGCAGCTGAGGAAGTGATGTGCTTAATCTTTACACTTGTCTGGCTGAGCTGTGTGCCTGATCACTGCAGTCTGTCCTATTTTATTTGATCTTTTTCAAACTATCTCTCTCTGTAATATCACTTTCTGTGTCGTGTGAGCACTGCAGGCACTAAGTGAGACCAGCTTGAGTAGAAACTAGGCCAGCAACTGAAGTGTCAATGGTGGTGTAGGCACCACCAGGCTTGCAGTGCCAGTAATGGAAGTGAGTGCTGCTCTTGGTGTGGAGCTGGAGAGGCTGTAACTATCTGATTTATTCTGTTGGTTTCCTGCAGAGCTTGTATCTACAGTGCTAGCTACATGGGGATTGGTGTGAACTTGTAAGCTCTGCTTTGTTAATGCCACACACCTAAGTTAAACTTCTGCTCTGCTGCTTTCTGGGGGACAGATTGAAGGAGATAGTAATGTTACAAGCCTGTCTGGGCTGCAGTGACTCCTTCCAGTAACGTAAGTGACTTCCCTTGTCTTGGTTCTAGGGTTGTCGGGCGCAGCTCTTCCAGAGTTTACCAGACCTAAGCCATAAAATGGCTTAAAAAATAACTTAAAATTAGGTTAGTCCTGGCCTACAAATAAGCTGCTGCATTTGGACATAATTGTATTCAGCCCAAGAATTTACTGTTACAGTAGATATAGAAATGTTGGGACATAAATTGCTTTTGTTGGAGTATATATCCTACCATAGCAGGTAGGCTGTGTAGTGCAAAATTCTCAGTTTACTAGTCCCTTAGATGCCTATAGTTAAATTTGAAAATGCTTATAAATGTTGAAGGTTGCCAATTTATATAATGGAAAAAAATATTTTGTTTTCAGTATGCACTGATGAAGAGGAAACATGAAGGTGCAGATTTCCGGTCAGCCTACTAGGGTAATATAGGGGATATACCTGCTCTACTGTCCTTGTGTAAAGCCTTCTATGGGAAAAGGCTATGCTTGAAAATACTCCTGAAGTATTAGTTTACTTTTAAAATACCGGTCTTTTGGGCGCTACAAGGTTGCTGTAGTTTATTCCCTGAATTTGTGATGAAGGGTATGGAGTAGTTTCTTGTGCTTCCCAGGACCATTAAGTGAGAATATGCAGGGACTTGGAGAGGACAGTGGTTTTCAAAAATTGGCAGCAATTGCTTTGATAACAATTCCCTTCTGTGATGGTTGATGACCTGTGTGGGTGCAGTATTTATAATTTGGCTGGAAGAGGACAATGAAAAAGAAACTCCACAAAGGGTGTTGTTGTCTTGGTGAAAATACCTAGTTTTTTTGCAAATGAAATAGAACAGCATTTAGATAAAACATACAAAAAATTACTGCAAGAAGCATATAGGTAGTATACCAAACAGTTTTCTTATATTTGTAGTAGTATGTTTCCTTTAAAAGGGTTGTGGGTGTACTATTTGATTACCTTTGTTGCCATTAAACTTACAGGAGTTTATAGGGTACACAGATGAGAATTGGACAAAACTGTACTGGGAATGTCTCTGATGTGCCATCTTTTGGGGGATGAGGTGGTAGTTTTGGTGGCCTGATATATGCTGCTTCTTTTACTAGTAACAGTCTGAGGACTTTGTCCTGATACTGTTCCTTTAAATATGAAGCAATCTGTATTCCTCTTCATCATGCTCTTTTTGCTAAATGTATATTTAAAGAAAGGTAGTACTTTTACCTTGTTAATTAAAATCTAGATACAATGTTCTTGATAGCCAGTCCATTCTCATTGCCTTTTGGACACGAGAAAAATATATAGTGTAATGGCTGTAAAAGGTAGCAATAGTTCCAGACAATATTTTGAATATTACAACTAGAGTGATTTGGGGACTTGGAGAGCTACTGTCATGATGAAGGCTAGTGACTTAGCAGTTTGCATCTCCATAGTCTTTCAAGGGGTGCACTCCATGAACAAAAGGAAAATAATAACTTTTTCCAAAGTAGACTGCTTTCTACAGGTCAGGGTATGTTAATGCTTGGGGAAAGTGCCAGATTTAAATTGGGAAGTAGTAGTGGGAGGTCCCTTCCCAAAGGCATATATAGAAAGTCTCAGGACAGCAGTGGTTATTTTATTATTTCAGGGTTCTGTTTTCTGCCAGCTTCACTAAACACAGTTTTTTCATTCTTCCATTCGACATTTTCTTTTGCACTTTCAAAATCCCAGCGTATCTAATTTACTAGCATTTTTATTTTCTCTGTTTCTCTTTGAGTAGATTTAGTCATTGTGGTGTACAAAAATGGGCCACAAATCATCCTTCTATGACTCTTGTAACACAAGTGCTTTATGATTTGTCCTTTGGCAATGTTTTCTGAAATCTAACAAAACAGGTATTTTCACAGAACCTTTGCTCTCAAGGCACTTACGGAATATCTCTTCCAGTTTTTTGGTGTTGAGCTTCTGAGGGCAAGCAGCCTTCTGGAAGAGTCACCCTTTACTTGGACATCTACTTTTGTGAACCTTCAGCTGCATGACTCTCTTTTGATCTACTTTTCCCTAAAAAATTAAAGTGCAGTTGCTTATGGAGTTCAGAAGAGACTGAGCAACAAATGAATGCATGCATTGTCATGTTCCCTAAGGAACCTGACTGCTTTAGATAAGATGCAGTAGAGGAAAATGGCAATTTGTGTTAAAGCATTTGAAATAAGAGCCTGAAAAAGTGTAAAATTTTGTTAAAATGGCCACAAGTCAGAAGAGAGGAAAAAATACCTCTCAAAAGGACAAAACTTTTGATTGTTAAAAGGAGTGTGCTTACATTGTAAAGACCAGTGGAGTACAAAACTACATGTCAGTGGAAACCTACGAAGGGGCAATGTAATAGTGTTCAGAAAACAATAGGCCCCTCTAAAGCTAAGAGTCAGAAAATGTCCATAGGTCCAGTCTACAAGTGACTCTGACATAAGTCCTCTAACAAACAACCTGTGTGTTACCAGACTCTGGGAGGGCCACAGAACCATTGCAGACAAGTTGTTTTCTCTGCTTTAGCTATATGCAATTAGATGCAATTTTAATGGAAACAGTGCTGTGGTGGACTGAAATGAAAGTGATGGGGTGAATGGACAAGCTGGAGAGCAGCAAAATACTACAATTTGCACCAGTTCTGTCAGAGAAGTCCATGTGGTGTTTAGACTAAAAGATGGTTCCAGTGTGGTAGTTCACGTGGTTTTAGTTGCTCAGTTGTTGAGCTCTGAAGTATGACGTGTTTTTCTCTATTTTCAGTTGTCGTACATGTTAATGATACCATGCTTTTTCAATTTTGACAGAATAGTTTGTTCTGGCTTCATAGGCATTGGTGGGAACTTCTGAGAAGAATGACAGCTCTATTAAATGGTTCAATAGCATGGGCACACATAAAAGAGGAGAGGTAGTTGTGTTTATATCCACATAGCACATAGCAGGGATAGCATCACCTGGAGGTGAATGACCTTCATATCACTCGCAATGAAAACTTCAAGCATTGTGCAGTCCCTGTGGAATTTTAAACGAAAAACACAGACGTAAGCAGAGATTGATGGTTTGTTTTTTTCAGGTTATGGATATAAATGAACATTATTACATGAGTAACTAAAAGGATGAAGCATCCCTGTACTGAGCTAGCAGAATCAAAATAGACTGCAGTACAGAGCAAGCATTTGATAAGCTGCGTAAGTACAGACCTGATAGGAATGGGATGCAGTGCAGAGCACAAGCTCTGTGTGGCATCTGCTTACTGACGAGTACAGATTCCATTGTTGTGAAGTCTGTGCTTGTACATCTTTTCATGCTTCTCTAGCCTGTAAGTGCTAGGGCAGGAGAAAATGCCCTAGGTTATGCCTTATTTTCTTCATGTTACTCTTTTCTGATGTAATTTTGGTTTTGCATGGATGTTAGAATTTTTATATTCTAATGCTGCTAAAGTAGAACTTAGTATTAATTCTTTCAGAGGCTAGGGAGCCAGAGGTTCTTGTTTTCCTGGTGTTGTAGTGCAGTCTTGAATAAGTCACTCCTAATGCTAGCTGCAAAGCAATACTGAAGTATGGATTGTAATTCACTCATCTGGAGGTGGGTTTTGTTTTTGTTTTGTTTTGGTTTTCTTTGCACTGGCATAGAGCGAAGACAGTCCTAGTCCCAAGCGACAACGCCTTTCCCATTCAGTCTTTGACTATACAGCAACATCACCAGCCCCATCACCACCAATGCGACCATGGGAGATGACATCAAATAGGCAGCCTCCTTTGGCCCGACCCAACCAACACCACTTCTCAGGGGAACGATGCAACACACCTGCACGAAACAGAAGGAGGTAAGCAAGCTGTGTAGCTTGGGAAACAAGTTCTTATTCTTCCTAATTTTAGCTTGAGTAAGCTTTCTTTTGGGCAGTACTGACTAGTTTACATGGTAAACTAGGTTTACTAGTTAACATGGTAAACATGTTAACATTTTCTTTGATCTGTAAGCTATTACAATTGTGACTGAAGCTATTGGAAGTAATTCAGGTTTGTGCATCGTCTCATAATTTATGTGAATAGTCAGCTTGAGGAAAGGAATGCTCAAAATATGTTTAATTATGAGCCTGATTCTCTATCACTCTGCATGGAGGCAAAAAGCATGTGGAAAAACGGGAGCAAAAGTGTTTGATTGGGGTACTCTTAAAAGTGTTAAGAGTTACTGATGTAGTACCTGATTTTTTTGTTTCAGTCACAGTTGTTTTTGTACTTAAAAACAAGCTAAATAAAATTGAGAGATACTAGCTGGGGAGACAAAGAGGTTAGCATAGTGTCAAATGTCTGCTGAAGTGGGTGATTCACATGCAACAGGAGTTAGATTTTTGTGTTAGTTTTAGCTTATGGCTCATTAACTTCTCAAAGCAGAGATTTTGGAAGAAGTTTCAGTGATCACGGAAGAGAGAGATTGCCATGGCCAGATTGAACTGGTGCCTGGATGGATGATAATCTAGGAAAGCATAAAGCCACAGACTTTTTTGCTGTTCTGGTTAAATTATGCAAAACAAAAGCTTTCATTGCCTCGCATTCCACCTCAGAAATACCGAGTAATTTTATGCAAGTTAAAACACACTGTTTCTCTGCTTCTAAGAAGTGTTGTGGCTTGGCTTGTACTTTAAAAAAGAAAGTGTCTGTGCCTTTCCATTAATATATAAAATATTAGACTTAAGATATGTTCAGCCAGTTTTCATCTGATGCCACAAATCAAATTTGTCAACAATGATCAGCGAGGAGTATTTTTGAGGCAAGAGATTTTAAAGCATATTAGTCTTGTATCTTAGCTTCAAGTACATGAATTTGAAAGCTTTCAGTCAGTGGTGTATAAAATATGCAGATCTCAATGCAGCTTGTCAGACTTGAGAAAGAGGTTGAATTGTGAACATGAAGGATTGTTGTAAAGACAGAAGACTCGACCTTTTATCCTTCGCCACAGGGTTGCTGTGCAGGGGCATTTAGTCCACAAAGTGATCTTTACCTCAAAAGAGTTTGAACTGAGATGCCTAGAATATGCTGCATTTGGGCATTTTTGTTTGGTGTAGAGCCAGCCTACACAGATTTCTTTGCAGTGTTTGTTAACATCTCCTGCGGAGTTAAGCAGAGTGCTTAGCAAGCTAAATGCTAGTTAGCTGAGTCTAGAAAGTTTGGATGTACTGTGGGATGAAGAAGAAGAATGGAATGCATAAGTGATGAATGTGCATGGGACAAGTGTCCGACATTCAGATGCAATCAGGTGTTACCTGTGGCTTATGCAAGTAAGGCATTCTGCAAACAGGGAGATATCCCTACAAAGCCATCTTCAGTCTGACAGGAACACTTAAGCTGCCTGCGGGATTGTGGATACAAAATGTTACTCTTTCTAGGGCCAGCTCGCCTGCTCTTGAGTAATAACACAAGCTTTTGCTCTAGTCAGAGAGATTTGGATGTGTCAGTGCTTTGTTTTCCTGCACTTGCATTTTTTAGCTTTGGTGCACTGTTGTGTTTGAGCTATGTCTAGGTTCATTCCAGAACAGCATTGCACCCAATTTCCTCTCATTTAACAGAATTGTTAGGGAGAGCAACACATACTTGTTTCTTGTTTTGCAGGAGTCTTTTTGAATCTTAGAGTGCTCTGGAGTCAAACCAGAACTAATAACCACTCTCCTGGATCAAAAGCTTGATTTGTTAAGATGATTGTGAGTGCATCTGATATAGATGCATTTGGTGAGGTTATGCTTATGCTTTTGGAGCCAATTTCCTGTTTTCTCTGCTTTGTTTTCTCTTCCCATGGCAGAGTGGTCTCAAGAGTTAATGAGGTTTTCAGATTAAGATAAGATGAAAGGTGTGCTCCAGTCACAAATGGTCATTCAGCCTAAGGAAACAGGCTAGAACAAGCACAGACAAAACCTCTGCAGTGCATGTAGTGTGGACATTACTCTGATCCAGCACCATCAGCATTAACTCTTTTGTCCTACCAATTCATTCCTGTTGGTCAGGACAGTCTGCGTTGGGTTCTTTTATGAGCTGGATTCTTTTAATTTCCTGCATGACTATTTAGACCTTACCTCTTAGTATCATTGATTTTTGTACTGCGCCTAGCACAACAGTGCCCTAATTCATTGTGGTTTTTTATTCTTATAGTAGGCAAATAAATAGTACATTTAGAAAGAGAACCTTCTGATGTGAATTTGCAGAAAGATGATTTTCGTCATTATATATAGAGCAGATAAATTGTAAATGTAAAAGTGTGATGCATGCGTATATGAAACAAAGAAGGCCATTCCAATTTATTGGTTGTTGTGGAGGGATCTGTACGATTGCTGTGCCTTACCTTTCATCTGTGCTTCTTTTCCTCCTTGTCTTGAATGTAATTCTGAACTAACGGGGTTCAAGAATTTGTTATTGCAAAGAAATCACCTTTGTTAGAAATACTAAGATCTGCACGTACTAACTCTGCAGTTATGGATACCTTTTGATGGCTGTTCTTACCTGAGGGTAGGAATTCCTGCAATTTTTTCACCACTTCCATCCTGTCTCTTTGTTGTAACCTGGCATTTACCATGTTTATACTGTGCATGTAGAAACAGAGGATTTTTTTCATGGCTACTTTTTAAAGACTTTAAGCACAAGTTCATTACTGGTGTTTCATGATAGTTTGGACACATCTTGACAATTCTTCTGAAGTAACTTCCAATAATTTTGGAGGCAAATAAAGCTATGTATCAAGATGCTCTGAATTTTGCTGAATGAAGGTATAGGTCCTTTTTAATTCTGGATAGGAAAAAAATCCAGTTTTGCTTTTTATCAGAGGATGATACTTCATTCATTTAAAAAGACACACCAGAAGGTTTACCAGCTTTTGTTGGCCATGCTTTCTGATAATTCTGTGTTCACAGAATAGTAAAGCCAGACCTTTTAAGAAAGACAGAAGTATGACTAGTTTTACTAGAATCTACCTTGTCTGAGAAGCCTCCTTTTTTAGCACTGGTGGCAGTTACAGAATTTTGTTCTTCTGAAGCACTGGAGCTGCCTTTTGTAACTCTTCTATTCCTGCAGTTTTTCCAAAGAAAAATCCTTGAATAGACATTTTTATGATAAAATATTCAGAGCATTTCTGTTTCATAGCAGGAAATAGCAAATTTAAACCAGTCTTGGTACAATAGAATATCTTTTGCATTAATAGTTCTATGGCTAAAAATTATATATGCCAGTTTTATCTAATGAGAATTTAGCAATTGTACTGTATTAGTAATGTAGTGATGGAGAGTGCAGCAAAAACTTTGGGGAAGGAAACTGAATTAAGACATACATTAGTAAGACTGTAAATCTGGGTTCTCAGTGCTTCTCTTTTTTGACATGGTAGTTTGTAACAGAGAAGACAGCTGTACATTTTTCATTTGTTTGAGTTTTTCTTTTATTTAAGAATGCTGTGTTACAACCTGATGATATGCATTCTCTCTTACCTGTCATGAATTAGCATTTGTTTCAGTTCTAAGATAAGCAGTAATGGCATAAAATCCCTCTGAAGTAGGGCAGAAAGATAGTGGCTTGAGACATTTTAGCATATACTCACAGTAACATTTGGAGATCTGGTAGTGGTCTCTCCCTTCCCCAGAGTACATCTGTTTCACACAGGACAAAGTTAGACTGAACCTGAGAAGTGTCTGGGATTTGCCAACAGGTTTCAGGTTTTTGAACTGGGTAATAGCTGAAGTTCTCTTCCATGTACTCTCGGAGAGGACGTGTTCTAATGGTCACAGATCCTTTTTTTCTCTTCTTTCCAGTTGGGTTCCTGCATCTTGTTTCCTAAGTAGGAAACAGTTTCACCCCATGTAGCTTTAACTTGCTTTTGCTTCTGGAACCTGTAATTTACATGTTTTGGACATTGAAAAGCATATGCTGAAAGTACTGCAAGATCATTTTGTGCCTTAAGTTCTTTCTGCTTCCAAATAAATGAGAAGTGACCTGTTCAAAATTTCTGATATTGAGTTTGACTTGTTTGTGTGCATTGTTTTCTGAGTGCTGAGCCTGAGCGACTGGTCTCTGATTCACAGAAGTCTCAGCTCATGGTAGTAGCAGCTCTGCTCAGAACATGTACAGAGTTACATAAGAATACAAAATCAAATCCTACACAGGTAGATCAGTTGCTCAAAAGAAGTGAATGCTCTGGTCTAAATCAATCTACAGAAGTTCTCCACTCTGGAAAAAAAAGAGAATAGCACAATCAGTTTTCTGGAATCTTCTGGAGAGAATTCTGCAAGGCACTCAGTTATGCAGTGAAAATGTGAGAGCTGAAAATTTAATTTGTTTCTTCAGAGAAGTCTACTGCTTTGTCTGCTGTCACTAAGTGAGCAGCCATTCTGTGGCATGGTTGAAACAAAGACCCTGGGGAAATCTGTGGTCAGTTAATGAAGGATTTTTACCTAGATAGAATAAATGCAGGAAAATGGTATGCAGATTGCTTTCTTAACTATTGACTTTCATGGCAATCCAAGTGTCATTTTTTTAACAAGTTAATATTTACCTAAGAGTTCTTCTCCTGTTTTCCTTAACAGCATTAACCTGTACTCTATTAAGCATTTTCATACTGAAAAAAGTGTCATCTGTAAGGCTTTTAGCAGTTCTGTCAGTAAGAAGTTTTATTCCAATCTAATAAACTCGTTCTAGTAAAATTTTCCAGTGCAAAAAATTTCTTGATATTTGATTTTCTTGTGGTTTTAGTTACTAAGAAGGATTTGTGTCATTTATATAATCTCTCATTTTTTTAATGCATTTCCA
Source organism: Xenops minutus (assembly GCA_035221455.1). Taxonomy (NCBI): domain Eukaryota; kingdom Metazoa; phylum Chordata; class Aves; order Passeriformes; family Furnariidae; genus Xenops; species Xenops minutus. The sequence continues at coordinate 27,502,106 of JAWWEE010000085.1, forward strand.
GTCCTCCTGTTCGACGTCAGAGAACAAGGAGAGATCGTTTGTCTAGACATAACTCTATTAGCCAGGATGAAAACTATCACCATCTCTCCTATGGACAGCAGCAAGCAATAGAAGAGCCCCGAGCCTTTCGCCCACCGAATGTATCTCCACGTATGTTGCACCCAGCTGCTCACCCACCACAGCAGAATGCAGTGATGGTTGACATTCACGATCAGGTAAGTTTTTAGAATACTAACAGAACGCTGTTGAAGTTGTGGGATTTGGTTTTGTTGTTTTTTCTTCCAAAGTCTTCAAGATCCCTCACTTCCCCAAATTAGTTGTTAGTGAAAGTCATAGAGAACTAAATTCTCTTTGACTTTTTACAGACTGTTTTATCTTTTGTGTATGAAGCATTGCAATAGGCAGTGAAAAAACCCCAAAGTAAGTTCACACTTTTAGTGAAGAAGATTGATATTTAACAATTTGTCCATGCATGTATTGGCATATTTCTGTAGATCTTTGTCTCAGACCTTTGAAATGAAGTTATTTTGCTTTTGTAGTTAATTTGTTGTGATAAAGATGTGATATGGTACTTATTCTATATCATGTGAAGTACCTTGCTTTATCTTAGAGTCACTAAATAGTTAATATACGTTATTTAGATGTAGAATTCGCAGGGCAAATGGTTGCCTCTGTAACAGCAGAACTCATGATAGCATTATTGTATAACCAATTAGTCATCCAAACCTATTGAACTCCTTCTTAAATTTCATGAAAAAATTATATATGTGCTTGATCCAGGAAGTAAATAATTCCTCTCTGCAACACCAGTTTGTATAGAATCCTGTAACTGAGAATCTGTAAGAGAAGTTTTGAGCCCCCCACTACAAGAAGGATGTGAGCTGATGGAACATGTCCAAAGAAGAGTAGCCGAGCTGGTGAAGCATCTCGGGGCACAAGTCATATGAGGAGTGGCTGAGGGAGCTGAGGTTGTTTAGCCTGGAGAAAAAGAGGCCCTGGGAGAGCCTTAACAATCTCTAAAACCACTTGAAAGGAGACCTTAGCCAGGTGGGAGTTGATCTCCCAAGTGTCAAGTGACAGGACAAGAGGACATTCCACCAGGTTGCACTGGGGAAGTTCAGATTGGATATTAGGAAAAATTTCTTCACTGAAAGGGTTGTCAACATTGGAACATGCTGCCCAGAGAAGCGGTGCAGTCACCATGCCTGGAGGTATTTAGCAGACACATAGATGGGGCAGTTGGGGACATGGTTTAGAGGTGGACTTGGCAGTACTGGGTTAACAGTTGGACTTGATGCTCTTAAGAGTCTTTTCCAGCCTAAACAAGTCTGTGATTCTGTTGAGGTAACAGGCTGCAGCACAAGTACACTTGTTTCTACATAGTCAGGAAGTGGGAAATAGAGCTGGTTATCCGGATGTCCGCTTTTCAGTTCTGTGTTCTGATTTGATCTGTGTGTCTGACTGTAACTACCAGTTTAGTACTTTAGCTCTCTTTATTTGTTCTCAGCTTCCTAATGAGCTGGTCTTGTTTAAACCAGTATGCTTCACTTTAGCAGATCATGAAGGAAGAGAGAGCTTTGAAATAATTACTTTCTATTAATCTGTGCTTCCTAAAGTTTAAGCTTTTTCAATTTTATTGGAGCATCAGAGATTTCTTGTTTAGTTTTTTTAAAAAGAAAACAACCAAAACAAACAAAACCAACCAACCAACAAAAAGCAACCCAGAAAACAACCCATGTGGCTTGTAGGTCCAGAATACCTTTGGATCTTAGTTTGAAGATTGAATTGTAGAGAATGTGACTAGCTAGAAAATTGGGTTACGTGGGCCTGTTTCCTGATATAAATTTGGATAGCTAGGGTCTGCTGCCTCATAGTCATGTGAACTTTTGCTGTTCAGCTTTCCAGCTGTTCTGTTGCACTTCGGTTAGGAGTTTAGCTTAAATATTGGCCTGAGAGTGAATCAAGATTGGTCTTTGGAAGAAAGAAAATCTACAAAATTGTTTTGTTGTTTAAAGATAGAAGTCTCTGAGTTAATATTGAATGCTTCCCTTCAGAACTGGGAAAATTCTTGAGCTGCTTGTAGATTAGCTTTTATGTGGGAGTTACTGCCTTATTTCATAAGAATTAACCTGGGAGGGAGGGGTGAGGGCAGGTAGGCTTAGTAGTCTGAGGCGCTTCTGAGTGACTAAAGTGCCTCTGAAGGTTTTAAGATTTTAAGCTGAGAGATTCCTCTTAGTCTTGCCCAGAAATTTCTGATCAAGAAATAACAATCCATTGATAACAGTATTTTAATAAATAGAAATGACAACCGCATGCCTCCTTTCACATTTTCATTGTGAATATATTATTTTTCTGATGTGTAGATAAAAGGCTGTTAATGTTACTCACTGTGCTGTACGACACTAATAAGACTTTGTAGTAAGATATTAAATTCTTTTTTTTCCTTTTGCTGCAGATCCATCAGGGCACAGTTCCTGTTTCATACACAGTGACAACTGTGGCTCCACATGGGATACCACTTTGCACAGGCCAGCACATTCCAGCCTGCAGTGCTCAGCAGGTCCCAGGGTGCTCAGTGGTTTTCAGTGGCCAGCACCTTCCAGTTTGCAGTGTGCCTCCCCCAGTAAGTGGGTCTCTGTAACTACAGTTGTTTCAGACTTAGTTGTAGGAATGGCACCTTGGAGATTCAGTGTCTTTGTGGCTTTAATTTTGTTGGAAATAGCCTTTTTTTTTTTTCTGTGGTAAATTGCAGTGGCATAAGAGGGTATGCCTTAGACCTGATAAACACATGGTACTTACCTACCATATAGAGTATGGCTGTTTATAGTAGAAGAGTCCTGATGGTTTTTAATTCAGACTTAAAGCCGGTTCGTGAACTGACTGCCTGTCAGCAGCTATTCTACCTGCTTTCATATAGTAAGAGGGAGATTTCTAAGGCTTTTGTTTGGCAGCTCACCTAGGGAAAAAAATCTTACTTGGTGGAGACCTTGTTCAGGGATTGGTTATATGCAAAAAGGTCTGATATTCTCAAGCCAGTTTTCTTCTGAGAAGTAGTAAGATCCTAAAAGATCACTAAAAGCTGAAAAGAGTTCTCTTGTCTGAAAATACTCTCCTTGTTTTAGTAAAAATACTGCTCAGTAATGATGTCTGGTTTTGCCTTGCTGTGAGTAAAATTAAGTAGTTTGATCATTTCACCAACTTTTGAATTCAATTTCAACTGTTTTGTCAAACTTTCACGTGTTAGCTCAGAGGCATCACTTTCCAGATTATAGCATTCTGACAGAAATTTCATCATTAAGTGTTAACTTAACAGGCACCAGAGCCTGTTTTCCCTCCTTTATCTAGTATAAATCTAGTATAAACTATTAATATCATACATAAATGCTAGATACCGTGTGCAGTGAACATTTGTAATGTTGGTATAGTGTTGGTGTCTGCAAGCTATGCATTTGCCAGTGTGTAACTTAGCTTTTCTTGTTGTGCATTCTGTGACCTGAAGACATGAACAAGCTTGTGTAGCACTGAAACAAAACCCTTAGTGTGACCACCTATTTCTTTAAGCTGCTCATTGAAGACTTGAGGGTACATTGCATTTATCATGTCCAGGTGCGGTTTATTCCTGTGAGGGACAAGGTCTGCAGCATACTGCTGGCTAATTTGGGATGTCTGTGAGAAGTGGTTCATCTTACCTTTCAAACTGGTGAATATCTGTTACATAAGTTGGTGTGTATTCCTGTGGCAGCATGAGAGACAACCTTTTTCTTCTTTTTAGTGGTCATGTCAGTGGAACAAAGCACTCTGCAAATGGGGACCCAGAGATTGGAACAATACTTACATAGTAAATTCAGCAATGCAAGAAAGCAATGTCTAAGAAACAGAGAAAAAGCTAAAACTATAGTGGAGCTTAGGGAAATCCAAACAACAGATACTAGTAATCTTACCCTCTGCTTTGAATAGATATATTATCTGTACAATTCATAAAATGTTTTGTGATTCAGCAATGCAGCTGTCCTTTAAACACAAATAGGAGTAAAGCTCTGACCAGTTTGTTTGAACTGAATGTACAACAGTTAATCAGGTGTGTTGAGAGAATAAGTCCAGTACAAGTGACTAAAAAATTAAGGTTGAGTTTCTGTAACATCAGCAGGCAGATTTTATGCTTTCTGCTCTCAGGCCACAAAACTGAGGAATAGTTTAAGTAAGGAGAGGGCTCTGGAGGTTTTCTGGTGGTCACCTGCTATAAGCAGTACCAGTTTCCAAATATGGAGATTCCATAACCCCTCTAAGCTTCCATTCCAGTGTTTGAGTGTCCTTGTGGTGAAGCATTTCTTTTGTATATCTGATTGAATTTTCCATGTTGCATCTTGGTCCCATTGATACTTGGCCTTTCACTTTGCCCCTTCAGGAAATTCAGGTACCTCCTATCCACTCTAATGAAGTAGTTGCAGACAGGGGTAAGGTTTTTGCTTAGTTTTCTCTTTTTAAAGCAGAACAAGTCCAGCTCTACTGCCTTTTATGCAATATGCTCTAAGTTGCTGGTCATCATGTCATTGTTTTTGTTTGACACTGGGGTGCTCAAAACTGGACAAAGGACTTGAGATTAGTGTCTCAAGTTCTTGATGGAGGGCTGGAATCATTTTACTGGTTTCACTAGTTGCATTCTTAGGAATGCAGCCCAGCATGCCATAAGGCATTTTTGGCTGCAGGAGAGCACTATGGGTATTGTTTACTCCTCTTTGGCATGACCACCAGAACCTCAGGTTTTTTCCCTGCAAACCTGACTACAACCAGTTAGTCTCAAAGTGTCCTATTCCATGGAGTTATTCTGTACTGGTGCCAGGCTTCCCATTTGCCTTTGAACTTCACATAGTTCCTGTCAGCCAATTTCTCCAGCATATAAAAGTACATCTGAAAGGTAGCCCATGCCCTCCAGCAGGTCAGTTTGCTCACCAGCTTCATCTGTGAACTTCCCAGTATCCTTCTGCTATTTTCACAGTATTTGTCTCACGTTGCCTATGTAACTATAAAACAAACAAATGTCAGTTATTAAATACCTCAATCAATTTTAGTTGTTCTTCAAAGGACAGGATGGCATCCAGGGGGACCTGGACAAGCTCGAGAAGTGGGCCCGTGGGAATCTCCTGTGGTTTAATAAGACCAAATTCAGGACACTGCACTTGGGTTGGGGCAACTCCCAGTATCAGAACAGGCTGGGGGATGAACAGATCAAGAGCAGCCCTTCCCAGAAGGACTTGGGGGTGCTGGTAGATGAGAGACTGGATATGACCCAGCAATGTGCACTCCCAGCCCAGAAAGCCAATTGAATTCTGGGCTGCATCAAAAGCAGCGTGGCCAGCAGGGCAAGGAGGGAAATTCAACCCCTCTACTCTGCTCTGGTGAGACCCCACCTGGAACACTGCATCCAGCTCTGGAGTCCCAAGCACAGGAGGGACATTGAACAGCTAGAACAAGTCCAGAGGAGGCCACCAACATGATCAGGGGCTAGAGTACCTCTTCCAGGAGGAAAGGCTGAGAGAATTTGGGGTTTTTTAGCCTGGAAAAGGGAAGGCTTTGGGGTGCCTTAATCCCGGTATCTTCTTGTAGAAGCCTCCAAGAAAGGTGGAGAGACTGTGTATAAGAGCATGTACTGACAGGCCAAAGTGGAGGGAATGTCTTCAAACTGAAGGAAAGTAGGTGTAGACTAGATATGAGGAAGAAATTCTTTACTGTGAGGGTGATGAGGCGCTGGAACAGGTTTCCCAGAGAAGTTGTGGATTCTACATCCTTGGAAGTGTTGAAGACCAGGTTGGACAGGGCTCTCAGCAATCTGGTCTGGTGAAAGGTGTCCCTGTCCATGACAGGGAAGTTGGAACAAGATGGTCTTTAAGGTCCCTTTCAACCCAGGCCATTCTGTGATACATTCAAACAGCAGAAGTTTTTCAAAATCTGGAATGAATAAGTAGGTAATTTTCATTTCTTCCTACTTGTAAGTTAGTGTGGCCTCTCATTTGCTCTAACTTAAAAAAGTGATATGGACATAGCATAGTTCATTCCAAACATATATAGGAGCTGTGGTAATCTTTAACATAAAGAATCTTGTGATTAAACCTATTTTGATGCTTTCCAAAGAACTTCCTGTTTTAAACAATACTTGTGTGATGTTCTGCATGCAAGTTTATCTTCAGCTATTTCAGAGAACAGTTTTCAATTTAGTAAAATACATTAAAAATTTATTATAGCAATAGAACCACTTGTCTGTGTTGCTTCTCTTTTAGAAAAAATGAGATAGTATCTGAGGGGAAAGAATAGTCAGCACTTAAGGAAAAATAGTAGATCAAATTAATCTGCTACTCTTTCAGTGCATGTGAAGATACATGTTTGGTCATGATCACAGTAAATTGAGGTGATAATTCCACCTCCACCACTGTAATCTGATTTGAAGTTAGCTCCTTTTACTATTTTATGGCATTATAGTCAATGTGCACAGTATGTACTGTGTGACATGACTAATAAGAAAAAAAAGTGAGAGGTCAGAACTGAGTCAGCTTTCTATGTAAGAATTGATAGCAAAGATCTTAATTAATTGTTCTGTTATTTGTTGAAAATGTATCAGAAATGCTTAACATTCTGATGATCAGTCAAAGAACAAAAAAAAGAGAATGCATGTTTCTTGCTTCTTCATATTTAAAGGTGGAAGTAAAACTGAACACTTCCACAAAACACATTCCTGTTCCCCATCAATGCCTTTATCATTTTAGTGTTCAAACTTTTGTGCCCAAAGTTGCTTTTGTGTCAGGAATTTAAAGGGGGAGAGAAAAAGGGCTGTTTTACAGAGTAGCTGTCACTGAGGGTGCTGCTTTTACAGCATAGGACTCACCTCAAACTGCAGAACTGAGCAGACAGTAAGAACCACTCATATGAGTCAGAGGTTTTTAGGCACAACCTGACAGCTTAGAAGTCCTTCTGCTGCATCTACAGCTTGAAGTGGTTGCAAGGCCGTTGCTTTTTAGCATGTTGTTCTGATGGTAACATGGCAAAAATAAAATTAACTAGGATGAATGTATCTGTTCATTACTTAGGAGCCTGTCTAATCCTGGAGTATTGAAAATCCTAACTCCCAGTGACCTCATGAACACCTAGCAGATGTCACACTGGTGCTTCTAGAGCCTGTTTTGTATTCATCACTGTTCCTTGTGTGTTTGAATGAGTTATTATTTGTGTCTTTCAGAGGCTTTTCCAAGGAGGCAAAAAGGGTTTTTTTTACTTTGATGATATCTTTCCATTACAAATACATAGAATGTTGTATAGGGAATGTCTGTGCTAGAGACAAAAATATACTGTTTTCACTTTATTTCAGATGCTTCAGGCGTGCTCAGTCCAGCACCTACCTGTACCATATGCAGCATTTCCACCCCTCATTTCTAGTGACCCATTCCTTTTGCATCCTCCTCATATCTCTACACACCACCCTCCTCACTTACCTCCTCCAGGACAATTCGTTCCTTTCCAAGCACAGCAGTCACGGTCGGTAAGTAATGTCTCTTAACCCACTCTCTGTAGAACTGGTGGGGCTGGATGGGAACATCATACTGATACCTCACTGAGGAAGCAGAAGGATTTTGTGTCAAGTCTGTAACTGCTTGGTATGAAGGTGGAAAAAGTACTTTTGAAGTTCAGTGTTTCACTTAGGATTTTGTCATTGTCTGTGCTGTCCCTTGATAGGCTTTTACTTCTGTCAGAAAGATGAGTATTCGCTTCACCATCAGATACTTCTTTCCCAGTAGGCAGAATGGAATACAGAGAAGGTTGTGTAGCACAGTATATGTCTCAGAGAAGAGCTTAGCAGGGAAAGAAGAATGTTACTTTAATCACATTCTTCTTTTGTATTTCTTCTTGTTTATTTTTTAAATTATCAATGCTTTACCTAGAACATTTTTTTCACACTTACGAAAGCTACTGGTGCTGTCTGCTTAAGCAAATTTGGCTTAGTGATAGGGACTGTGCAAACATAGGAAAATGTGACCCTGTTTTGGATTTAGGGGGAAATTAGGGTTACAGTCTGAGTACTTGCATCCTTTTGCTTGCCCCTCTGACTAGAAGATGTAGGTATTTCAGTAATGCAGAAACAGAAAATAGCTTCTTTGTTACAAACATTGCTGAGACTTCTTCATGCCTGTCTCAGTTGGGGATAGAGTTGTAATCACTTTGTTAAGATGATGGGAGAACAGCTTCCATCATCATAACAAAGTGGGTTTCAGTGGTAGCAATCTTTGTAAGACTAACATTTAGAAAATGTATGGGCTTGGGTTTTAGCTTGAGTTACTTACTTAGGTTATATAACTAGGCTTCCCTGTTAACTTCCAGCTCTGGCAAAAAAGCTTACATTATAGTGGTTTAAGAATACCTTGTGATTGAGGTTTGTTCTGCATAACAGGAAGTAGATTATTTCTGTGGTTCCATAAGGTGGCTTTCTTAGCTGAATTTCTTGAAATAGTGGAATTGAGTGTCAGTAACAGAAAGGTGTATTTATGAAACAGTGATGATTCCTGATCGTTCCTTAGGCGCTTTTGAATCTGCCTGACGTACTAGACTTGACTAGTTACAATACTGAACTGGAATCTAATGCCTCTGAAACCTCAGGACTGCATGTCTTGGTAGGACTGCTTTCATGACCCCCCTAGGAAAGCATCTGCTTGATTATTGAATGTCATTTGCAGTTTAATCAACTGGAGCCACCGTGTTTCCTCTCCACTTTTCAGTTTTTCTTGGCAGAGTTTCAGTTCTTGTCTATGGTTGTTTATTTTTTTCTCTTGTATAGTTGTACAGTGAGAGCAGCCTGGCAAGAAGGAGAGCAAATATTTTTCCTGAAAAATGCAAGAAGCAGGAAATTACAGGCACCCCTATATTTGCTAGCTTGCATAAATTCCTAGTCCATAAGCATGGCTAACTGGAAAAGGTGAATTTATATCAAATGTTGTCACTGCTTTTTGGCTAGTGTTAATGACATAGGAGTTGTTCACAGAGTTACTGTGAAGTTGATCACAACAGCACAGAATATATACAGCTGGACTGCGGTTCTTTATTGGGAAAAAAATTGCATCTCTATTACTGCAACAAAGGCTATCTCTGGTTTTTTTTAGCCACTTCAAAGGATAGAAAATGACGTAGAATTGCTTGGAGAACACCTTCCTGTAGGAGGTTTTACATACCCTCCCTCAGCCCATCCACCAACGTTGCCTCCCTCAGCTCCTCTTCAATTCTTAACCCACGATCCATTACACCAGGAGGTGTCATTCGGTGTAGTAAGTACTGTTTTCTGTGCTACATTCTCATTCATACTGCATTAACATTCTTGATCTTTATTCTGTAGTACATTTTGTTCAAAGGCGGCACTTTTTGCAGTTTTATTCCAGTACTGGTATAGGTGCATACTGTGGTATTTTCTTTAAGTTTGTGTTTACTACGTTAAGGGCAATTTAATTACACCAGTAAATTATTTCCATAGCATCATCTGCAAAGTGCAGTAGCATTTACTTAGAAAACATTTCATGTTGTCACACAGTCCAGGACTTCTACAGCAGCAACTGATTAGTACAGTTTATAAAAACTTCTGTCACTTTCAGCTAATTCGTCATATGTCATACTTTGAGTTTCCACAAGTCAGGAAAGCTAGAATGCTTTAAAAACAGTTCTCTGCAAGCAGTTGTACTTCCTTGATTTAGACCATGCTGTGTTTTAAAGACAGCCATGTTACAAAGCTTGCTTTAAGCTAACTTCCTGGGGACCTACGGGCAGTTCATCTGCAACAGCACAAAAAATATTAAACCTGGTACAAGATAAGGTCTAAGGTGAATTTTGTTGAGTTATGTGCTTCTGTGATGTGTCCAGCAGTGTTACCTCTAGGATCTTTTTGTTGTACTTTAATCTGCAATTGTATTAGTCCTGGAATGGGTGGGGTTGTTGCTGTTGCTGTTTTGTGTGGATTGCTTTTTCTTTAAAGAAAAAAGAAATTTTCTCCTGTGTGATGCTCAAATAACTGACTAGAAGTCAAGTACAGTGGCTGAAATGTTTTAACGTTTGACTTGTGCATCAAGTTGACAGAGGTTTTAGAGGCATATTGTTATTTTAAATGAGAATGAAATTTTATTTTATGCCCTGCAGCTGCAGAATATACAGATAGCTTGTCTTTAATTAGTCTCTTTGATTACAGAACCTAGTCAAAAGCTTGCTGCGGTGTTTACAAAGGTTTGAGTAAGTCTTCACCATTTAAAAAAGTATTTACCTTATTAACCTAAGGGTGTACAGATTGTCAATTAAGTTTTCAGTCACCATGTGTCACTCTGGAGACAAAGACATTTAAATGCTTCCATAAAGTGCTTATATTTTATTCTGTATGCTTGTTAATTGAATTAATCTAATCACAAACATTTTGGTTGGAGTAAGGTTTTTTTTGATTTCCAAGCTGAGTTGTTAAAGTAGATAAGAAACATAATACCATTTTTTTGCACATTGTAGCTTTTGTCCTTTCTGATGCTTCAGCTCTGGGTTGTTTATAACGGAGGAACAGGAGAGAGATATATTACAAGTAATCATGTGGTCTTTTCTACAGCAATCCTAAATCTTTATAGAGCTTTATTTATATTAACATTTTACTGGAATGGCTTCATTTCTGATTTTCTTTCATTCAGTGAATACAACAGTTTCTGTTTATATTTTTGGATTGCAGAATTCACAAAGCATTAAAATTCATATTTGATATATCCAGTTTTAAAATTCTAAGCAAAAAGACCCAGGCTCTTTTGCATTGTATTTGTAATCATATGTTAATTTTATGTGTGACCATGGCTACCTATTAATAAAGTTTCCATTGCAAAATTAGGGGATTTTAGGTTAGTCACTGGTGGTGTTGTCCTTTTGTACTTTCAAACTTCAAACATGGAAAAAGAAAAACATCTTAGTAAAGACTTTTGAATATTCTTTGTTTCAAAAAAAAGTCACAAGGTTTTGAAATGTGAATTTAATAGGGGTGCATGAATTTCAGTTATAGCAAATACTAAAATTTTTTTAGTAAAAAAAGATGACCAAAAAAGCCCTGATTTTTCCAAGAATGTGTTGAAGGAATGCATTGAAGCTTTAGGCTTTGACTGTCTCTTTAGACATGGTCCAGCTGCAGAAATTGTACCAATTAAACTCCCCATGTACACTTGAAAGGCTTCAACACTTTAGCATAAATGTAAATATATACTTCTGCTCAAAAGGTGGGCATTTTTAAAAGGGATTTATAAAAATTCTCTTTTTAAAGAGTTTTCTAAGGCCTTGTTTACTCAACCACTTTTACATAGGCCTGTATAACACCTATAACACCTGGGCTTTTATATTTATGAGAGGGTCAGCAGTTTGTGTCCTATTTCCCAAACTATCCTGCATATAGACTAAAAACACAAGAACTTGCAAGGATTTCTGTTGTATATTACCACTTTTTCATATGGAATGGTATGATTGTGTGTTATAGATGGGAATAATTTCAAATTGAGGCTGAGGTTCTTTAGGATTTGAGCAGAGGCTGGATTTTTTAAATAATGCTTTACTGAAAGTGGATTTCAATATCAAGAGAGGAGATTAAGAAAAGAAAATGTTTAATCACAGACTGGATGAGGTTGGAAGGGAGGTCATCTGGTCCAACACCCCTGCCTTAGCAGGGCCACCTAGAGCTGGGTGCTCAGGACTATGTCCAGCCAGCTTTTGAATATCTCCAAGAAAAGAGACTCCACCACCTCCCTGGACAACCCGTGCCAGTGCTTAGTCACCCTCACGGTAAAGAAGTGTTTCCTGATTTTCAGACGGAGCCTCCTGTGTTTCAGTCTGTGCCCAATGTCTCTGGTCCTGCCACTGGGCACCACTGAAAAGAGCCTGGCTCCGTCTTCTTTGCACCCTCCCTTCAGGTATTTATATACATTGATAAGATCCCCCTGAGCTTTCTCTTCTTCAGGCTGAACAGTCCCAGGCTTTTCTCACACGTGAGATGTTCCAGTCCCATCTTAGTGACCCTTTGCTGGACTCTTCCCAGTATGTCCATGTCTGTCTTGTGCTGTGGACCCCAGAACTGGACACGAGTTCCAGTTCCACAAGTTCCAGTTGAAGCTTATTTTCTTCTTTCTTGCAGCCTTACCCACCTTTTATGCCTCGAAGACTCACAGGGCGCAGCAGATACCGATCACAGCAGCCAATACCACCACACCCTTACCATCCCAGCCTATTACCTTATGTGCTGTAAGTGTAAAGTGCATTTGCTTCCCTGTAGGCTATTAAGAAGTCATGTGACTTTCGACAAGCATCTTAGCACTTTTTATGGTTGGTCTCTGCCAGAGGCCAGGCACAATTCACCTGTCTCAGAGGAAATACTCCATTTCTGTGTAAATTTTTCAGCCTATTTTGAATAGCATACACCCTTAAGCAAGGAGAAATACAAGTGAACAATTTTTGTTCAATGTAGTTTGGGTGGTATTTTGAAGCAGGGTAGCCTCTTGTTTCTGAACTCTTCCTAAAATCTTCAACAAATTTTAAATCTCATATCTGACAGAGCACAGTTACACTGTAGTATCAACTCCGAGGTGGCTTCACTTACAGTATAAGTTACTTGGTTTGGTTCTTAATTATGCAACACAAGGGTGGAAGCTTTCTGTGGTGTTACTCCTTATTGGCTGTGCTGCTACTCTGTTACAGATATTAAATTTCTGTTCTGCCACCGATTAGCTGTTTCTGGAAGAGATGGGGGACAGTTAACATTTAGAAATTAGCTGTAGCGTGTTACGGTAGACTTTCTGTGAGGTGGGTTGGGTCTATGATTTGAGATTTCCTAGTCTTCTGTGTTCTGTTTTGGAAGTAAGTATGAAATGTTTGGAAAACAAAGATTAGGTTTTTGGTGGCAAAGTTGACATTGACAAGAAAATAATCCAAGATTGACATCAGATCTGTGGTTTCTCAGTGCAGTTAGATTTGGCATGAAAATGGCACCAGAAAACTAATTCAACGAGGTTGTTCAACTTTGCATTTTGCAGTCTGAGAGTAATGTCATAGCTTATTGCCTGTCCATAGAGGACACGATGTGGCACAGTAATTCCTGATGACTTCATTGGGATTTTGGTGTATTTTAGTGCTTTGAATTTGTGATTTCCATGTGTGTGCTTTAAGTTTTGACCCATCGTACTATCTTGAGGGGTAAAAACACTTCAGTACATGAGAAAGTGAATTTGTTCTTGCCTTCAATATGGAAGTTGGCCCAGTAACAAATCCTGTTTATGTACATTGTGTGGTTTAGGCTTACAAAAGTTGCAAGACTTCTGTATTGGAGAGCTGAAAGAACTTGGGGTTCCCTTTCGCTGATGGTATTTTATCCACTTAAATAAAATGTGTATAAAACCAGAATGTGAATTTATCGTTACTTTTAGCTCTCCATAGCCAATGATAATTAAGAGATTAGTTTTTCCACTAAAGCTGAGTTTTGTTAAACATACTAAGTGAGACATGCATGCAATTAAAAAGTCAGCACTCCCAGTATCAAAAAGTGGCAGAATTAGCTTTTTCCTTTGACTCTTTCACTTCAGATGTCTGTTTTGGACTTCAAACATTACATTTTTACCAGTTCTGAGAACATGTTTGTTTAAGAGGCATCAGTAAAATAGCTTTATCTCTGCCAAATGTTTCTGTGTTTTCCTTCAGCAAGATGCTGAACGTTATTCTTGTTTGATCTTGTGGTAGATCAATGCTCCCAGTGCCACCTGCAGTTGGACCAGCTTTCAGCTTTGAGTTGGATGTGGAAGATGGAGAAGTAGAAAACTACGAGGTTGGTGTGCAAACCTACATCTACTTTTAAAGATACTAGCTCAAGTAATAAATAAAATTTTATTATATTCTGTCTTTAACCCTGGTTTTGCCTTTCAAATAAATGTTATGACTGTGAAGACAGAATCCAAAACCCATCTTTTCAGATTTTTTTGTAATACTGGATTGTAGAAGTGCTTAGTTTTCTTTCTTGTCTATTGCTCTTTCTCAAAACCCACCTTTCCAGGCTGACAATTGTTCAGTTGTTCAGCTTTTATTTTCTACATGCTGCTCTTCTCCTTTCGAATTTTAATTGACTTTAAATACGAAACAGAAATGAAGCACTTTCAAAAGAGAAGGGTAAGTTGCTGGTTTTACATGTGTAATTTTCAGGATAGTGTTGATACTGAATAGCTTTAATGTCATTGGATTCATTAATCTAAATGTAATGTTTACGGAACTGCCTTACTACCCGTTCTTGGCCCTCAGGAGGGTATGGTAATTCACACAGCGAGATGTAGAAGAACACTTAAATATCCTAGATAACTGTGGGGCAATTCCAGCTGTCGTGTCTTTGCTGATTCTGAAGCTGTTGCATGCCATTTGATTTCTCTTCAGTCAGTCATCATCAGTTCTGACTTTTGCATCTCTTTGCCTGTGCTCCCCTTAAAATCTCTATGTAGTTGCACATTTTTAGTTTAAAGATGAGCACTTCTGTAATAACTTAAAGAAGCAATGTCTTCTGAGAATTTGAACCCTAGATTCAACAGTGTAAGAAGTCTGTTTGTGATCAGTACCAATCGCAACTTTCACAGGATCTTTTAACTTTTCTGTGCTTTGGTTCTCTGTCATATTTATTGTTTTTTCTAGGTCTCTTGTGAAGGAGTGTGAGTTACATACATGACAGACTGCAAATTATATATTGTGAGGATTTTAGATGGAATGTTTGGTTTATAGAAAATTACATAAAAATTTAGCAGGGGAAAAAAAGTGCCTAAAGTTTGGTGGTATATATTTGTTTTCCAGATTGAGAATAAAATCTCTCTTTTATATATTCAACTACCCAAAGACATGGAGGGGAAATCAGAAGTAGTCCTGTTCAATTTTTTATTTCTCTCACAAGACAGAATCACATATTCTTAGGAAGGAAATCAGTTGACAATTTTTTTTCTGGTTACCAGCACTGTTAATTTTATAGGAGGATGAGGGAATCCCTCAAAGGCAAATTATTTGCTGAGCTGTGCATACAGCCATATGACTAATTGGAAGTTGGGTCCTGGAGATTTTGAAATCCCGAAGTTATTATCTTACATAATTACAAAAATGGTTAAGTCTAAAAGACTTTTCATGGAGCTTGTATTATAATGAAAAACTAAGGTTCTAAACATTTCTTGATGGAAGGGTGTTTTGTGCTACCAGCTGGAGTAGGGAGGTGTATACTAGCTCCAGCTCTAGTGCAGCCAGAGCCTTTTTTGATCAGTTAATTTTTAACTGTCCAGTTTCCATGTTTTGCAGGCACTGCTGAATTTGGCAGAACGCCTGGGAGAAGCCAAACCACGGGGATTGACAAAAGCAGACATTGAACAGCTTCCATCCTACAGGTTCAATCCAAACAATCACCAATCGGAGCAGACATTGTAAGTAATATTGGTCTATTTCAAAGATCCATAGTTAGGTGGCTTGACTTTCATTTTTTTAACTTGAAGCTTCAGCTAGGTCAGAAGGGCTTTAACAGCAGTCATGTCAGTAAACTTTTTAATTTTCTTCTTTTCTTTGGTTGCTTTCCAGAACAAATTACCTAGTTTCACATAATTTAGCTGTTTCACTTAGTTCCTCAGCATTTAAAAAATGTATATGTAAGTAACGTGTTCTAGATTCAGTGTACTAAACATTAAAGTGACATTGTCAATTTAGACTTTAGCCTATATTAAAATAGCTTCAAGTGTTGAAGTTTCAAGTGCTCCTGGTAGAGCTTGGTCAGTAGTTCAGGAGTGCATCTTCTTATTTTTAAAACTCATTTACTTACTGAGCTTGTAGGCTCTGCACAATCATGTGTAAAGGACAGTATCAATATGAAAGTAGTTTAAGTGACTTAGTACCAAATACTATCTAATGTTTGAACTTTGGAGTTAGGATTTGTTTCTGATACATCACTTTCAGTGACCTTCAGTGTGACTTAAAAGCATCAGTAGGGAGAGAACTTCATAGATCATTATCTCTGCTATTTTAGATCTTGGTAAAACATCTGTCCTGTTGTTTTAGTTGCATCTGTGAACTCTTGTGAGAATGAGCACTTGCTTTGTACCTTGAAAGTACAGTAACAAAAAAAAAAGCCCACTCACAAAGCCACACAGCGTCAATTCTCAGTTCACATTATCAGATACAGGCCACTGTAGCTACTGAAAGAGTAAGATAGCTATTGTGTCACAGTCATACCTGTAATGTTTTTCATGGAATTATGTATTTGTTGTTCTTACATAGCAGATACATTTAAATGTTGTTGTCTTTTTTAGATGTGTGGTGTGCATGTGTGATTTTGAGTCAAGGCAGCTACTTAGAGTCTTGCCCTGTAACCATGAGTTCCATGCCAAGTGTGTTGATAAATGGCTGAAGGTAAGAAAAAATAATCTTATTTGAAATTCATTGTGTAATTTTGGGGGAGAGGGTGCAGATGTTTTGCTGTTCGACTTCATTTCATCATGTTTCGTGTTTCTGATGCTTAGGCTAGAAATGCCAACAGAGTGAGAGCACTGCCTAAATAGAATATTTTTCTAATAATGAATGAATGATTCTTTATAACGAATGTTTCTTTATAATCTTTGGTATAAGGGAAAATGAATATGAAGGTAATTATTTTTATTGACACATCTGTGTTTTCCATTTGCTTAAAGCAATGACTGCAAATTTGAGTACTATGTGATATTAAAGAAAACTTGGAAAAAAAGTAAATTAATACAAAAAGTGTAATGTAGAGTTTTGTGTTGATGGTGGCTGTAACAGTTTTACACAGCTTGCCTAGCAAGAATGAGAACCAATACCTTTCTTTCCCCACTTTGCTATTAACATTAATTTCTGAGGCAAATAAAATATGTTACATGTGTACGTATATGTGTATGCGTGGATACAGAAATGTAATGTGTGCAGATGGAAATTAGTTTTGCAAAATTATAAACCCATTCAAGAGGATTCGAGCAAAAAAGAAAGGCTCTAGAATCAGGACAGCTCAGTAAGAGCACAGATTAAATAGCAGCAGTGCAGGAGATGCGAAGTACAAGAAATACAAGGAAGTAGATGATGATAGACATTTCTAGAGGCTACATTTAGCCAGATCTACTGTCAACACGGAATCGATTTCCATCTTGCCTCAGGTTTTTTCAGTAAAGCTGTTCTATTCAGCTTTAATCTGTGTGTAGTCTGCACAGTGGAAACTGCAATGATCCCAGGTTGATACAGTCCCTAGAGAATTACAGGTGATGTCAACTGTTTTTACCTTTATGACATTATAAAAACAAGAAAATGCATATATTAGGCATACACTAAAATATTCAATACATAGAATGAAAAAATACTGACAACATTCTTTGGGCTAATGAGATACCAAGAATAATGAGAAGGGTTTAAAAAGTGGGATGTGAAATTGCCCTTGGGCTACAGTACCCTTGGTAATCTAGGTCTAAGGCTTCTACAAAATCTAGGGTCAGTAAATATTTCTACAGCAATGCTCATAACTTTCAGTAGAACCTGTGTTCTTCAGTATCTGGATCCATGCACACACTTGAGAATCAGCAAGAGGAATCTAAACACCTGGTTGTTTTATTGTCAGATTAAAAAGCCATGTATACCCCCCATATAATATTATCAATATATCTATGCTAGATGTATGCTATTTTATTCACTAACTACAAATTAAAAGTAGATTCATATGTGTATATACATACATAGATGTAGTGTTCTTCAGTGTCCCCCTACTCTTCTTGAACAATGTTTAGACTACGTATGTCAATATTCTCATTGCATGAAACTTTGTAAGTCAGTTATGATGTGGACATTAGGTATTCAGGAGTGGTATTCTCTCCATTAACTAAGATCATTTGACACAGCCTGTGAGATAGTGGACACTACAGATCTATACAGGTTAAGTTGATTTTATAAGCTTTTTTAAAACCAGCTGTTTCCAGGCTATTAATGAAAAAAATATACCTCTGATTCATAGAATTTGATTTAAGTTGATTTAAGTTTCATCATGTGCCATCTTAGTAAAAGATTTAAATAAAAGGTCAGTGAGCCAATCTGATTAAAAAAATACTCTTATTTTGCTGTCCATTGGTGATGAGGGAGGAAAAAAAAAGCTATCTTAGAAAGTTTTGTGGCTTGTATGCATGAAATACCTAATTTGCCTAGATGTTATAATGCTATATGGAGTACTACATTTTTAGGTACTGTGAGCAGGTGAGAGGAAATGTTCTATAACAGTGCATTAGGTTACCCACTTTAATTAATGCTTCACTGGCTAAGCAAGTTTAAAGACTTATGAGAGAAGATCTAATACAGTGGAGGAAACAAGAAGGTTATCCTTTTGCTTTTCCTAGTATTGTCAACTCTCATATTTCACACTATTTGGTTATTTCTTATTATCCTAGATCCTTTAGTCAAATACATGAGAAATCTGTTTCTCTATAAAGTAATAGTCACTGTGTCAAAGGAGAGCTTGACACCATGACCTGTTTTTACCTGGTTTAGAACCAGCTTAAAAGGACTATTTGCCTTCATATTTAATGGTCTGATAGGAAATGCTGAATTATATGAGAAAAGACAAACTGTAACTCTACTTTAGCTTATTTCTCATGAACTAACACTAAAGTGGTGCAATGGTTTTTAGAGTATTCTAGTAACCCTCTAGTTGTATTATTCTAAATGGAGTTCACTTTAACTACAAATTGCTATAAAATATTAATAAATAAATCAGTTCATTGTTCAGCATTATCTCATTAAAGCACGAGAAGTAAGTCTGCGTGACAGAGTGGCGAGTTATAAGGTCAACATTACATCCACCTTACTCCTCGTTTGGCACTATAGAGCCATAGTAAATGCCAGGAGGGAGGAGTTCATTTAATGAAAGGCACAAGAATACATCCAAATTTAAAACAGATGTTCATGTTGGATCTTGAAAAGTTACTTGAAAAGCGGTGATGTGGTGTCCATGAGTATTCATTTTATCCAGGCACAGTTAATTTGTTTTTGCAATTCGTATCAGGAAATTATTCCCACTGAATGTTGTTCTGTAGTACAGATGGTTGCTGCTTCATCATTGACTGAAGTGAATTTCTCTTGATTCATTGAATTTTGAAGAACTTCCCTTTTTATTTTAAAAATTACATTAGCCAGATTATATCTAGAATCATGCACTCACAATGAAGTGACTGAGTAGTGATGTTGTCCTCAAGTCTATTTCAAAACACTAAAGAGAGAGAAATAAATTTATAGTTTCTTTAATCCATGCTTTACAAAACCAGTGATAATGGTAGTAACTGACAGAAGAAATACAACCTCATTTTAACCTAGGTTACTGAATAACATTTTTCAGTAATAACAGGTTACTTTCACTGGACTTAGTTGTTTGGACTTAAAATTCATGACAATGAATTCTGGCCTACAGAGACACATTTTTTTATGCTCTTCACTTGTATTTTCATTGAAAAATTTGTTTCCTTAGGAAGGACTTGGAGTTGACAGTGGTTGGTCCTGCACTAACTGTGAAATAAGTGTTTGGGGCAGGTTCCCTTTACTCGGCCCTTTGCAAAGGAAATGTTTAGTCATAGTTGTGTGTTTGTTTAGGGCTTTTTCTTATTTGCTAAAATGAAATCAGCCATTATTTGAAAAGGGGAGTGAGAAGGCAGAAATGTTTTCCCAGTAGCTTAAAGCATGTTACTTCTCATCTGTCTTATTTTTAAGGTATCTATAAAAGTAAATGAGTCACAGGACATATTTTCAGTGTGTACTTTACTGAAGGGCCAAATCTAGAACTGCTGGTGTGTGTTACTTGAATACCTGTTTAGTCAGGTCATCTTCTCCTTTTTTATTTTTTTTTTAAATTCCCCTTTACTAAAACCCCTTTGCCTTTTCCCGTGGTTTGCTTTCAGCTTTGTCCAAATCTGTGTGATGTTTTTCTGTTACAATAACTGAATAAACAAAGCTTGGTGTTATTCCTGATCAGTAGAGCTTGTGACAACATGACACCCTTGCACAAGATATTTATTGGCAGCCCAAAGTGGCTTGTCTTGTTTTGGTGGGTTTTGCATGTAGCACACAGTACAGCTTCTTAGCTGCATCCATCTCATTAAAATGTATTATAGCTGTGAATTCGCATTATTAAAACACCATCACTTAGACAGAGCCTAGTTTGGTGTTTTGCTCCATCTTTAAAGATAAAAGTCACAATTTATATTTTTGTAAACAATTTTGAATTGGCAAACTCACCACACTGGTCTAACATAACAAAACAAAGTAAAAAATGGCACAAGCATGCTTTGTCTTGCTTAGAGTACTCTTGAATTGCTCTTCAGCAGTCACAGATGCGAGTATTACATTACTTTAAGAATGTATTTGTCAGTCTAGTAACCCCTCCTTTTTTTCTGGTTTCACAGGCAAATCGCACCTGCCCAATTTGTAGAGCTGATGCTTCAGAAGTACATCGTGATTCAGAATGACCAATCTAGGAGCACAAATCTGGTTTGGGTGTTTCTGGTCACACGTATATATGAACTCTCTATTGAACTTACCCATGTGGCTTCCAGCCTACCCTTTATACAAAAGGGTCAATGGACCTTACTTTGCACTGTGTGACTTAATCAATTATAAAGCTTATAACTAGTCTTCACAGTTACGGGATTGTTATACTAACAGTGTGATTGGAACTCCAAAGATTTTTTTTTAAATTTTTTTTTTAGCTTAATTTTGTGTGTGCACTAACATTCCCTGGGTTCTGTGTGATCATTCCGAGTATTGCTGCGAGATTACTGTGGATGTGATCTTTTAGCATGTGCTTTTATAGAGAAGAAAAAGGAAAAAAAAGTGGTAGCTCCAAACAATATAGCAATCTACCTTATATAGAGCCTTCAGATACTGTGAGTGGGAATGAATGGTGTGAGTGTGTTTGCCTGTGAGGGGATGTGTGAAGTGTGCTTGTGACTGAAGTGTGCATGTGTTTGAGAACCTATATACCAGCATGTACTGAGAACGTATGTGTGTAGTAATAATTATGCTGCAATGTATAATCTTGTGTGTTATTTAAACAGTACTAGTACTGTACACTGGTTCCTTTCCTTGTGTTTGCAGTTGCACACTGAATGCAATGGGTGCAGCAATTACAGACATTTAGTATTTCCTCCCCAATGTACTTACAGGTGTAAAGACCTTTCTACCTACTATTCAAACAGCTGTTACGCTTCCCCTTCATTGGAGGCTTTAAGTGTGTACCACTAAAGAATGCATTGATTGTTCATACATGAGTGACCTTGGGGTTTTTATTATATGTTACAAAGTCTGGATTTTTAAATGGCTGCTTTACAAGTTATTTTATCAATGTAGAGCTGCAATATCGCATTTAGCAATATTAACATTTTTGATTGCTAATACGAATATCAATGTTTTTTCTGTTTTCCTTTTAAATTTTTCTAGCTGGGTTTGCCAGTTACGTGTTTCTTCCATGAAAGGAAGCAGAAAGGACACTGAGGGTCTTGTGGAACAGATCTTAACTTTTGGCCATTGTACTTGCTAAGGTCATCATCTTTTAGCTTATATGCGTACATTGTTTGTCACCTACAAGGAAGTTTGTATGTAACTAAAATAACTTGTAAAAGATTACAATTTTATTCCAGCAACTTCATGAATAAAATACAATTTTTAGCATTTTCTCAGAGAAGTAGAATTTTATATTTTTTTCATTGTTTCACAAGAGAAGGTAGGTTCTGGTCATTAACTGCAGAAATCAGTTGCCCTGATGCTGCTTCTTGCCCTTCCTTATTTTATGATGACTGTAGTAGGAAGAAGGAACTCCCTTGGGTTTTGCAATCAAGTTTCCTGAGAACTCCACTATAGGAGAAAATTGGAACACCTTCCAGGGCAGTGCTGTGAAACAAGAGGTGCTAACCTCTATTCAAGTGCTCTGAATAATACTTTATTTGGGCTATTGAAAAAAAAATTAGCGTTCTTTATAACATTCACATTGTTAACATCTCTGATATATTTCAGCAAAATATTTAGGTCTGCATACACCACAGTTACTAAAAGGATGCACTTTTTGCAATTAAATTCTTCTCATAAATTCAGTGTCATTATTTTGATTGCAGCAGCACAAGTGGCACAATTACCAGTATTGCTGCCAGTCTCAGCTTTAAGTTTATTCTTTATTATTTCCTATGCTTTTGTATGCTGCTATGCTTTAGTACCAGTTATAATTTGAAACAGTGTTAGATGTTCCTCATGCTGGTTTTACTCCTTGAAGATTTTTACAGACCAGTCACAGCTCTTGGTGCAGCTAAATAAAAGCACAATTTTGCCCTACTTCAGATGCTTTTTCCTCTGATTAGTTATGCAGGTAGTTCTCAAAACCAGTCAAGCTTTCTATACCTATCCATACTTAGGAACACTAAATAAATAAAAATGCTGTTACATCAACTTCAGAATAATAGAATTTCTCCTCTCTTCCAGTGGAGTTAAAGAATAGGCTTTTCACATTAGCACCTAGCAGGTTAAATTACATATAATAAAATTTATTTTTTTAACAAATAAAATCATGTCGTTAAGAAAGCATATGCCACGCATGTCTTACAAAACTTAGGCTCTTTTATATAACTGCAAAAGAAAAAATTCTGTGTGTACAGATTTAAACATGACTAACACTACTGTGCTTAATAGTATTCAGTTCGAAGCATGAAAAGAGGGTACTTTTTCTAAACTTGATACAAGTAAACAAGACACATTCTTCTGAAGCCAAGGGGAAATAGTTCTCTTTCTGGAACCAGAGAAATGTCCCTTTCCCCCCCCCCCCCACTAAAATTCTGTGGGGCAGTGGGAGATCTAGGAAGTGAAGGGACTGAGTTGGTAAAATGCTGAAATTAATTGTTGCACTCTTATGGCTCATGTCTTCTGGAATGGCTCTTTGGTTTGCATGGGACTCTTGCAGATGAATGTGGACTTGCTTCCCGTGGTTAGTGTGCAAACAGCACACATGCTTACGTTCTGAATCAGCTTAGACAAGCCACAACCATGTGCTTGCTGTGGTGACTGTCAAGGGTGGGGATTCATGTTCAGCTGTGAACTGCCATGTGTTATGCACAGCCTGGCATGGTGCCTGACAGCACCTGAATTCAGCAACACTTTTTTATGTTTGTTGCCTTTCTTCCATCCACTGACTCTTTCTTCTCCAAAAAAACAAGTTTAAAAAAAAAAAAAAAAACAAAAAAAACAAACAAAACAATCCAACCTCTAATATGTTTGCTTTATCATATTGGCACTGCTGTGTTTTTTTGCATAAACTGTCAATTTAATTTGACATTTTAGTGGATATCAAGGCCTACAGATAATTCCAGTGTCTCATTTTGTGGCTTTCTTTACAAAAAGAAGCAAGGCCATATGTCGTATGTCATTTTGTACAGGCTCTTGAATGTGACTTCACAGTTTTTAATATATTGCGTAATACTTGGGATGAGACTTACCAACTGTTTTAATTGTAGAAAACATTTTTGACTGAGTTATCTTTGGGCCTTTGTAAAAGCTGTGGTTTTTTCCTTTGGTACATTGTTACCTCATTTTGCTATTTGTGTTTCAGATTTGCTAATTATTTTGAAAGCTTATGGGTTTTGTTGGAATCATATTTTGTTAAATGTTTTCTTTAAATCATATGCTATTGTATCATTTAACATGTAGTTTTAAATGTATTATAAATATCTGTAACCAAATCATTTGAAGGCTTGATAAATTTTTAACAAAATTTGTACATTTTTTATGAGAGTTACTAGTAATGCTTTACTAGGTAGTGCAATGAATTTTTATTTTTAATCCCTGTGCCCAGTTTTGGAGTTGAGAGAGTTGTTCAGTAATAAATGTATGATATACACTTACACAACTTTGTCCTGTTCTTTCTCTTAGAGTTGCACTGTCTCCTTCTGTTACTGTGCATGTTTCTGTGTGTGATCACACAACTCCGAGATATTATTGGCAGCAGCCGCTTGTGTTGTAGGGGAAGTTTTGCTACCTTGACTGTAGCACACAGGTTTTTTTTTCTTTTTTTTTCCATATACGTTGAGAGAGCATTAAAAAAAATTGATATGAAATCCTTTGTCATATTTTTTTAAAGTGAATTCGTGCTACTCAAAGCCTTGCCTAAAAACTCTCATTTTTAAAGGTGTTACTGACTTAGTCAAAAAAAATTTTCAGGGTGGAGGTGCTCCTTAGGCTACTATTTATGCTGTGTATCAGCTGAAGATGTGTTACAGTTTTGCAGTTCCTTAACAGTGGTCAATGCATCCTGAATTAAGGATGAACTGAATTACCATGTGTTTGGTTAGCCAGGTCCACATAAGAAGCTGGTGGTGAAAAAAAAAACCTGAAGAGTTGCCTGGTTTTAATGAGATATGTAAACTAAGTTGACAGATGTAGTTATTTAGAAGGTTTTCATTTACAGGGGACATTAATAGCTGCATCAATAGCAGGTGTTCTTGGTACTCAGGCATATTTGAAGGTTCACTGGTGTTTTGAGAATCCTTATGTGAAGATTCACAGACATATCTTTTGGATTTATAGTCCTGGATTATAGCTAGGTTGCCCTCTTTCATACAGCGGATGTTATTAATTGACTACAGTACTGAATATGGTCAGTGCTGCCAGTAGTACTTGTGCAGTTAAATTCCTGAGCAACTTAGAAATACTGATGACTGGTTTAGAGCCTGTACCAGCGAAGCCCTGAAGGCAGAGCAGGGCTTCTTGTTAAAGATCATAGAATAGCTCAAGTTGGAAGTGACCCATTAGGATCACTGAGTCCCTGTTTCTTGCAGGTCTGCCTGAAAATAAACAGTGTAACTAAGAGCATTGTCCAAACACTCCTTGAACTCTGACAGATTTGATGCCATAACAGCTTCCTGGGAGAGCCTGTTCCAGTGCCTCTGAGCCTGTTCCAGTTTCATTTCATAGTATCTAACGTAATTCTCCCCTGACACAGCATGACATTCCCTCAAGTCCTGGTCACTGGTCACCAGAGAGCAGAGATCAGCACCTCCTCTGCTGCCCACCCTGAGGAAGTTGTCACCCCTCAACCTTCTCTTCTCTAGGCTGAATAAACCAAGTGACCACAATGCTCCTTTAAGGCTTGCCCTTGAGAGCTTTCACCATCTTGGTCACCCTCCTCTGTGCACACTCTAAAAGCTTTATATCCTTCTCATACTGAGGTGGCCAAAATTACATACAGTATGTGGAGTGAGACCACCCCAGTGCAGAGCAGAGCGGGACAATCCCCTCCCTTGACTGGCTGGCGATGCTTTGCCTGATGCCCCCAGGATGTGGTTGGCTTTTGATTGTGAGTGCACATTGTTGACTCATATTCAACTTGTCATCAATCCAAACACCCAGATCTCTTTCAGTGGGGCTGCTCTTCAGCCTCTCATCCCCATGGTTGTACATAGGACTATCATTACCCTGTCCCAGGTGGTAAGTCCTCTTAAATTTCATATGGCTGGTGATTGCCCAGCTCTAAACTAGCCAGATATTTCTGGAAGGTCTCTCTGCAGTCCAGGAAGTCTGCAGCTGCTCCTAATTTAGTATTATCAGCAAACTTACTTAACATATGTTTAATTCCCGCATCCAGATCATTTCACAGAATCACAGAGTCAACTACAGTTGAAAAAGGCCTCCAAGATCAAGTCCAACCTTTGACTTATCACCACCATGTTAACTAAACCATAGCTCTAAGTTCTTTCTTAAACATGTCTGGGGATTGTGATTCCACCACCTCCGTAAGCAGTCTATTCCAATGCCTGGCAACCCTTTCAGTGAAGAAATTCTTCCTGATGTCCCACCTGAATCTCCCCTGGTGCAGCTTGAGGCTGTTTCATCCTGTCACTCACTGTCTGGGAGAAGAGGCCAACCCTCACCTGGCTACACTGTCCTCTTGGGTAGTTGTAGAGAGTGATGAGGTCTCACCTGAGCCTCATTTTCTCCAGGCTAAACACCCCCGGCTCCCTCAACTGCTTCTCATAGGACTTACCTTCCAGACCCTTCACCAGCTCTGTTGCCCTTCTCTGGACACTCTCCAGCACTTCAGTGTCTTACTCAGAACTGGACACAGAACCTGAGGTGCAGCCTCACCAGCACTGAGTGCTGCCCTGGTCCTGCTGGCCATGCTATTGTTGATGCAAACCAGAATGCCATTGGCCTTCTTGGCCACCTGGGCACACTGCTGGCTCATGTTCAGATGGCTGTCAACACCACTCCAAAGTGCCTTTCTGCCAGACAACTTTCCAGCCACTCTTCCCCATCCTGTAGCACTGCATGGGGTTGTTGCGACCCATGAGCAGGACCTGGCACTTCATCATGTTACAACTCAGAAAATTGGCCTTGGCCCAATGATCCAGCCTGTTCAGATCCCTCTACAGAGCCTTTCCACCCTCCAGCAGATCTACGTTTCCACCCAGCTTAGTGTCATCTGTGAACTTCATGAGGGTGCATTCAATCCCATCAGAGGACCAGCCCCAATACTGAGCCCTGGGGGAACATCATTAGATGACCATCACCAGCTGTATTTAGTTCTGTTCACTAACTGAGTGGTTGCAACCACTCTAGGCCCAGCCATCCAGTTAGTTTTTAACCCAGTGAAGGGTGCACGTGTCCAAGCCATGGGCTGCCAGGCTTTCCACGAGAATGTCATGGGAGATGATACCAAAGACTTTACTGAAGTTCAGGTAGACAGCATCCACTGCCTTTCCCTTGTCCACTAGGTGGGTCACCTTGTGAAAAGGAGAGCAGGTTGGCCAAACAAATCTATAAAAATGCTAAAGATTATGGGACCTAAAATTGAGCCCTGCAGAAACCCACTAGTGACAAAACAAACCCAAGTATAGCTCACATGAGCTTAGCTGCTACTTCTCTACTAAGATTTTGTTCATTTCCCTCTGGCTGCTGTCTGTTGTCAGCACCACCAAATGCATATGTCCTGGAAATGACCTCTGAGGAGGAGCATCAGTGTGTGTGATACTCTGAGCACTCAGGCAACAGCCAACTCTGTATTTCATGTAAACTCTGCCAAATTAGCCAGTGCTCCCAGCAAAAGAAAACTAACCTGTTTTGCAAGAGAGTCCACCGAAAATCACTGTGCACCATGTGCACAGACTATACAGTTTGTGCCATAACAGGGACATCTTTTCTAGTATGTCATGTGTTTTTTACAACAGGGAGACTGCACTGGAAAAGAGAAAAGTGTCTATCTATGAGCTTGGATACTTGCAAAGTTGCCCACAAGTATATTGCAGAACAGCTTCCAGGATCCTCTGTAGTTTGACCGTGACCAGTCCTATCCTGAAGAGCAGAGTTGCCCTCATCTTCCTTCCTGATCTGCTCTCTGCTTCCACTCCCTTTGTGTCACAGCATCTCGCGCTCTTCCTCAGCTTATGCAGTGTCTGTCTCTGCTGATCCTGTGTTCCTACTGCTTGTGAGTCACTTAGCTCACATTTAGCTGGTAATTTCTATTGCTAGGTTTTAGTAAATCATGTAACTTCCTCCAGATCCTGCATTCCATGTGCTCTTTTGTTGTCCTTTTCTCCTGTCTTGCTTCCAACTACTGGCTGCAACTCTAGTTTCTCCATCTTACGAGTCTGCTCTAACCCTCCTTACCCCACAGCTCGCACAGTGATGCACACAACCATGTAACTTTAAAGTGTAGTATCTCCTTGCATCAGATGTACAGAGTAGGGAATGAGATGCTGGAAAGCAGTGCCACGGAAAGGGATCCGCGCATCCTGGTGGATGGCAAGTTGAATGTGAGTCAGCAGTGCCCTGGCAGCCAGGAGGGCCAACCTTGTCCTGGGAGGCATCAGGCAAAGCATCACCAGCCGGTCGAGGGAGGGGATTGTCCTGCTCTGCTCTGCACTGGGGCGGCCTCACCTTGAATATTGTGTGCAGTTTGGGGCTCTGCAATGTAAGAAAGCTATTAAGCTCGTAGAGTGAATCTAAAGGAGGTCAACAAATACAGAGAGGGACCTTAAGGGGAATCCATAGGAGAAGCGGCTGAGGGCATTTGCTGTGTTCATCCTGGAGAAGAGGAGATTGAGGGGAGACCTCATTGCAGTTACGACTTCGTCATGAGACTCTTGGTCCTAAGCAGGGCTAAGGGTTGGACTCAATGATCGTTGTGGGTCCCTTCCAACTCAGCATATTCTGTGATTCTGTAAAACAGGTAAATAACTAGGAGACCTCAGAGTTAGAAGCACCACGAAAATATTAATAATCTTCTCAGTTTTAACAATAGTTTCTATGCTGATGTCAGGAAGATATTAGTGGCAGTGGACACATCACCGCTACAGCTATTGTGTTTGTGTTATTATGGGCTGTATATTTGATTCTGTGTTTTTTTGATGGTTCTTTGAAAAACATACTTATTTTTCAAAATGCTCTAATCATATTTTTCTTAAAGTGTCTCTTGTAATCAGACTACCATTTAGACACATTAGCATTTAAAAACTCCCAACTAGATTCTGAATTAACATCTTCTTGTGTTTTATTCAAATTTTAGCAGGTATCCAAAAAGTAGATAAGTAAATGTTAGTATTATTGAGAAAATGTAAAACTGAGTGCAAGAAAGGACTACCAACTTCCAGAAAAAGGTCTTGAGAGCTCTGCAATTCAGTATATGTGCTTTCCTGCATAAGGCAGATGAAATATGAATAGAGATCAGAAAATTTAAAATCTTTTCACATTGATTTAGCCCTTATTCACAGTAGTATATAATTCTTTGAAGTGGAAACATGCATAGAAACACAGAAACATGCACAGTTAATTCATTAACTTCTCAAATAACAACTCGAGCTGGCAAAACCTGACAGATTGATGCCTTGTCTTTCTTTCACAAAGAATGATTCCTTCAACATTCCAGCACATGTGGTTTTTGGAAGTTTTTTTTATTTTTTTGAGGACAGATGATAAAAAACTTATGTCTTTTTTTTTTTTCACCCTCAAATTTAAAGTAAACTGCAATAAAAGGTACCAGCTAGCTGGGCTGATCCTTTGTGTGTGAACTATATGTAACTTTATTGAGGGGCATTAAAAAAATTATCCTGGAAATCTGGGCTTTCTTCAAGGAAGATGAATATATTTTCATTCACATATTTGAGGTTGCTTTACAGTGGATGCTGATAATGTTGTGGTTATTTCTTCTTGGACAGGAAAATGTCAGATTTATTTTTCCCAGTGGAAGAAAATAGATAGGAGAATCATAGACATTGGATGTTTGTTCTACATCATGAGAAAAAAAAAATCAAATAATGTTCTCTAAATATTTTATAAACCATTAGTTTATCTTTTCCATTCAGTAAAGTTATCACCTTTCCCTTTCTTATACACAGTGACATTGTAAGGTAGATTGTGTCCTATTAAGTCTGACATGCAATTTAAAAAAAGATATCCAAGACAATTTAGCAATTAATGACTTCAAAGAAAGAGAAGCCTCATTTCTTTGCTTCCTTACTGTGCTTTTCTGTTGTATAATCCCATCTGTGGGGGTTTAATTTTTCCTGAAACAACTTCTCTGGTATTCACTAGGTATCCGTTTGTGCCTGTCCGCTCCCTAATGTTGCAACAAATAATCTAGTTAAAAAAAATACATTTCTGCCGCATGAGTTGAAATGACTCGCAGAATGTTGCAGCTGGCACCAGAGTGGCACAGAGTAAGAAACAAGTGTGTATAATTTGTTCTATTGTAAATGTGTTTCCCTTCTACCTGAAGTATTTGGAATATACTAGGAACATAGATGTGACCTCATAAAGCAGTTTAGCTAGTGGGTATTTAATTGTATTGAAATAAAATTAAAAAAAAAATCAACTACTAAATTTTTAAACGATTTTCCCAAAAAATCTTACATTATGTTTTCAAAATCTTGGCCTTTTTTTACACTTATTTATAAATTTATTTCACCTAAACAAAACAAAGCATTCCTGTGACATGGTTGTTATTACAAACACTATCTAGAAGTTAATCTAAGTAACTTGTTTATCATGAGTCTGATCACTTTCAGTAGCATCAAGATAGAAAGACATTTGCACGGTTTATCAGTATGTGAATATTTGTGGTCCTTTGTTATTTGTTGATGACTCTCCTGCAGATAGCTGTCTTGCTTTCCTTGGAATTGTCTGAGAAAATACTCCCAAGTGACCTTACAGTTTGAATATTCAGGTTGAATAGCTGAGAAAATGCACTTTCTACAAGTTTCTCAGTCCCCTTTGCTTGGTGCTGAAACAGCATTTAGGAGCAAAATATACTCATTTGGGCATGAGCAAATGGACTGGTTTGACTAGTTGTGTTATACATAAAAATGGACAGAATTCAAGCTAATGATACATGAAATAACAGTTAAGCAAGCGACAAACTATCCTGAGATTTGTTGAGATTTCATTTTATGATCATATGCTGAAGCTGGAGGTTAGCTACAAAGTGTATAATGTCTGCTTGCAAGCATCATGTTTTGTTATTGCTTAGATTTCTTGCCATGAGTCACTGTGAAGCCAGAAAATTAAAAAAGGATAGAAGGGGGCAGGGTGAGGAGGGTTGAAGTGAGGGAGGGAGGATGAAAGGGAGAAGGGAAGGGGGGAGGAAGCGGGAAGGGGAGGGGAGGGGAGGGGAGGGAGGCAGGAAGGCAGGAAGGCAGGAGAAATGAACGTAAGGACTGAAGCAAAACGTGGTTGACTGCTTACAAGGAAAGGCAGACTATCAAGGAATTATTCACAAGAAATACAACAACTGATCACGTAGACAAACAGTGTTTGCTAGAGCACTAAGCTCGTTACCAAAGTAATGACATAGGGAAGAAGTTGTTTTTTGCAAGATATAAAAAAACAGAGTCCTCTCTCTTTCCACCTCAAAAATCACAAGCAAGAAAGCAAAAAACAGTTACTAATAAAATGAGAATGCTAAAATTCAGAGTGAGGCAGTACCCTAGACCAGCTTGAAATCTTGGTATCACTGTAAACAACAAGGCAGAGATTGTGTTTATTTAGTGTGTTCATTTTGTGGTGATAAAGTACCAGGAGGTAATAGTTAAGGAGAAAACTAATTGCAGTATCTGGTTTTGTTTGCATTTATTACTCATAGGGAAGTAAGTGACCACTGTTAGATTATTAATATTGGCTGCTGACAAGGAAGTGACATTGTTCTGTGAAGGTAGAGAAGAGCCATGACCAGAGCAGTGTAGACCAACACAGAAGTGGGGGACACTCCTTTTGTTTCACTGCCAGAGAAAGCATATAAGCAGCCACTGTTCAGAAGCAAGTAGGAAAGCCCTAGATGTAAAAAAAAAACAACAGCTGGTGCTCATTCTTTGAAAACTTGTGAAGCAGCTTATTTACAGTTCTAGAGTTTATTTCTTTAGGACTATTTATTGTCTTCTGTATAGTTTCAGAGCCAGGGCTGGCATGAATTATTTTCAGCTAAATCTCTTCTATGAAAAAATTCCCATGTGTTGATGAAATTACCTGTGTGTATTACCTTTTATAGCAATCCTCCAGGTGAGTTCATCTCAAAATTCAGGGAAAGAGACATCAAGGACTGGAGTTTCTAAAGTATTCCTAAAGCATCTGTTTTGACAGACATTGGCAAGAGAGCAGTAATACTCATCAAGTAGTCTTTATCAGAACATCTTGCTTACTAGAAGTCTCTACATTTCAAGATATATTTCCACTTCAAATCCAATTGAACCCACAAATCAGATTCTTACATTTGTGCCAGATCTGTAACAAATGCAATTATAGCTTATAGGAATGTTGCGAAATAGACATTCCTGATATATTATCACAATACTTTCTTTTTTTTTAATTTCTTAAAATACTCTTATAAAATCAAGAAATGTTTTCTATTAGTTTATTTCTACCACAACAAAAACAAATAATCAGATTGATTTCAACAGAGTAATGATGTGAATTTTTATAAATAAAAAAGGCCCTTCAAATTATTTCCTGACAGTTTAAAATAGCTACTATCTAGTCAGACTTTCAATAATGTAATTAAAATCTCAAACTAGACTTCCCTGCTATAATATTTTTACCAAGGCCCTCGGGTTCTGAAGCATTTCTGGATACCAAACAGAATGATGGACTTTTCAGAAACACTAGAAATTAATGTTTTGCATAATTAAAACCCCATACAGCATCGTTTATACCAGCTAATTTTAATGAAAGCCAATTCCTGAGCAGGACAAGTTTGAATGAGCTAGTAGGAACAGTAGATTTAGGAAGAAGTATCAATAAACCAACACATGTACTACTCTTTTGTGAAACTAAAAAAAAAAAAAAAAAAAGAAGAAGCAGCAGAACCTAAGGCAAAATAATGAGTTTAGTTCACATACACTATGCTTGTTAAAAAGAATAGGGTTTGTTATCTCAGAACTCCCTGTTATGAACTGCAGCCTCAGCAGAACATAAAATGAAGAGGTGTTCTATATTTAAATGCTGCTACGTTCATTACATGGCCTTCAGGTGTTGTTGTGCTAATCCTGTCTGGCCTGCATAGCACAAGCAACAAGACTTCACTGCATTCAATCCTAGAAACAGAGAATATATAAGGTTTTCTTCTACAGATGTATGATTTTAACACAGACATTCAAAGGTTCTATGAGCATATAGGTGACTGTAACTAGACATATCTAGAGCTGTCATTTTTCTTAAACTTACACGTAGAGACATCAAACACTTCAGAGTCCTGGCTGTGCTCTGGAGTTTCAGCATCTTTCTTATACAGCTAACAAAGACCTCTGAACAGAAGCTCCAAGAAATTCAATATGGCCTTCATTACATGGCATTTATATACCTAAAATTATGGGTTGGGATTTTCATATAGTTCATGCTTTTAAAAATGCATTTAAAGTCCATCTATCCCATAAGAACCAAAGAAGGAAATTCCACCCCTTTTTACACCTAATCAAAAAGTATGCAAGACTGTTAAAACAGTGTTTATTAAAGTAATCAAGACACTATTTATTTTATATACAGGTTTATAAAATGACCTTTATCTTCTACAAAGCACATTACCTGTTAAAATAAACTTTTCCATGGTATTCCACAAACAAATAATATGTTATAAAAACTATGTCTTACAACCTTGTTGAAACTCACATATCTGTATCTGTTTAGTCCTCAGAATTATTTCAAAGTTTTATTAAACCAATGTTTTAAAATGCTCTTATTAACTAATAAAGAAATATATTCCTGACTTTCTACATGAGTACAAGTTTTGGTATTGCTTTACCAAATCAAAGTCATATCTTCTAGAGTAAAAGTTTCTCCATATTCTTATTCTATGTTCTGATGTGTGACTTGACTGCTTCTTAGAAGGATAATCTGAAGACATTTCTTAAGAGGATTTTTTTTAAAAATTTGTTCTAGTCAAGCTTCCTTCCCCCACCCCATTTTTTTTAAGATACAAATCATGTAAAAACTAGAATTTGCTATTTGAGGACATTCATGCACTTCAGTATACTTCTCACATAGCTTTCTAAAATGAGCAGAAAAATGTCCCCACCAGCTGATCCTTAAACACTGTGCTACACTGTGAATTTGGGCCGTAGCTCATTGATAGCTCAGCCTGCATTCCATAATCATGGTGATGGCAAGAACACGAAAAAATGAAGTTAGAGTTCAGTCTTAGTTATCAAGTAAATAATTTTCTTTTTGTTATGCAAATAATTTGATTTTAAAATAATTTTAATACTGAAATGGTAGAGAGCCTGAAAAATGCTTTCTTGCTACATAAGTTAATGTTGTTAAGGGAACAGTGAGATGCAGTAGTGAAATTTTGCCAGTAAAAACACATCAGTTTTCCCACTTGCTAGAAAATATTATTTTCTTTAAAATCAAACAATAAGTCAAACTGCTGAATAGAAAGGATGAGGTTATTATTTCTGATTATAAGAAAAGTATTATTGTTTCTCTACTGTTTGTATCTGAACTCAGACAGAGCAATAATAAAAACTCACAGTTATATTTCAGGCAAAGAAGTCAATAAATTCTACAAACTAATGAAAAATTGTATTTACAGGGATCACTTTCCCACCACTGAATTGCTGACGACCCTAGGGTAAAAATCAGCAACACTTACAACTCAAACACAGAAAGCAACATGTTCAACATGGAAAATTATAAACGCTGTGTCCTCTTGAAACTTCAGTAGAAATGTAAACAGGCAGAAAACATAAGCTCTAGTGCAATTTAGCCAGTACATTAGGTCAATGCTTCAAAACAAATCTGTATCATTTTTTGTTTAGAAAAAATAAGGTCTAAAAGAATAAGCATGTATATCTGCTTTGCATTCAGGGTCATTAACCAAGTAAGCTAGAGCAATTTATGAATTTCCACCTTTTTCTAAAACTGAAATGAGTAGAGGTGAAGTTGTCTGAAGACTCCAGATGCATGTGCTTTGGAGCACTGAGGCTCAGCAAAGGCTTTGGTTGGCTCATGTCTTGTCCTAGGCATCAACCCTCTTTTGTCTGTCCTAGGTCTTTACTGAGCAGTAGCCTTAATACAGTGTTGAAGAAAACAGTGCTGATGTTCTTAAAATCATCCAAGTATTCTCATGTGGAAGGTTTCTCATCAGCCTCCCCCAGGAGGAGTGAATGGACAGTTTTCCTTTAACATGCTGACGATCATGTGTCAGCTCTCATGCACAAATCTTTCTTACAGGCAGCTCAAAGTAATGTTTTCATTTATTACATTTTTGTGCAATATTGCAATTTTTTACATTCATAGTCTAGTAAGACCCCAAACACAAGTGTGTGCAAGGACATGTGTGTGAGATGTGTGGCAGGGGCCCCTGGAGAAGGTAAATCCATATCAAAATCAGTATCAAAAATCAGAGTAAGGGACTGCCTCCAGGCCTTTTACTATCGGAGTGTTCTCTTCCTACCAGTGTAAATTGCATAGAATGAATGAAGGAATTAAAAGGTAATTCTATAATTTAAATAAACAAAACAGAGTAATCACAAATTTAGGCATCAAGAAATATTTCACAGAAAAATCTTCACTCTGGTTTGTTTGGGCTTTTTGGTTTTGGTTTTCTTTTTTTTTCTGGGATATTCATCCCCTTTTAGCTCTTTCTCAGACCTCATGCTATACCAGTGATATCAGAAAATATAACCAGCACAGTTAGCTTACCAGTACAAACAATGAATGCTTTTCTAAAAAAAAAAAATAATTTAAAACCAGTATTTGTTTTCATGTAAATTTTTTAAATTAAGGTTAAAGTGAGTTAGTGTAAAATTAAGTCATATCATAAA
Organism: Xenops minutus; assembly: GCA_035221455.1. Lineage (NCBI taxonomy): Eukaryota > Metazoa > Chordata > Aves > Passeriformes > Furnariidae > Xenops > Xenops minutus. The sequence goes on from JAWWEE010000085.1 coordinate 27,537,448, forward strand.
TACGATTCCCATTTAATTTAACCTTAATTTATATTATCTCCTTTTTTTTTAAATCTCTTCAAAATAATTGTCTTCTATTTCCTTGTCATTACCTTGGTAATTTCCTTCAGTGCTTGATTAAGAAAATTATATTCAGGAGGGCAGTAGAGGATGAATGGGCTAAGATATAATTTTGTTTACTGTTTTATAGATTATAAAAGCAATTTGTTTTATGAAGCAGCACAGAAGAAAACAGGCATGATTCTGGAAATTAAAGGTCTGCCAGTGTGATGCACAATTCTCTCCCGAGTTTAAGATTAATTAAATACTTTTAAAAAAATAAAAGTAAATGTCAGAGGCAGAGAGCTGAAATTAAAGAATACACAATAACTATTACAAGCATAGCTAAGACAAAATAATTTGAAATATTATCATACATAATGCATAATAATGTCTGAAAAATATTCTTCTCTTTTTCAGGGCCAGAATTCAGCATGAACAGATATTGATATGATAATAATGATATGTTGGTGTGTACTTAATTAATATGGGCTTAGAACTGAGGATGTTGCTTTCCTCTCATGTATATTATACTATTTACAATTTCCAAATAAATAATAAAGGAATTCATTTATGTAAATGGATTTGATTGATGAAAGTTTTCTAGACCTTTGTTTCTCCTAGATAAAGAGGAACCATGAATGCTTTAGAATGAAAAGGGAGAGTCTGAAATACTGCAAAAATTGTCAACTGTTAAGACAATATAGGGCATCATAAATGAGATTTTTCTCCTATCAAAAGGACCAGACCAAGAAACATTAGGCGGCTTCTTTTCAATTTGTATTTTGCTGAAGAGTGTACTAGGAGAGAAGAGGAAGAGTAGTAAATATTATAAATGTGAAAAGAAACAGCAGTTGATGTCTTCCAGCCTTCTTTTTTCCACTTTTCCTTCCCTATCCTACCTTTTTTTTTTTTTTTTTTTTTTTTTTTTTTTTTTTTTTTTTTTTTTTTTGTAGGCTTGCAAATTCTGTAATCCTCCTGGTGGTAACTTCTCCATTGAAATTTACTCTGGGTCATCAAGATTTTGAAGAACTGTAAAAATTTAATCTCACCCTTTGCTTGCAAACACAGCCCAACTAGCCTAGCACGACCTTCCCTCTAGGCAAAGAGACAGAGACCCCTTGCTGCCTTCTCTTGCTCAGGTAGATGCTGACTTGTCTTAATCCTTAGACAGGGTTCTTAGTGGTTTATAATAATTTACAGACTTTAAGCTCTGGTCAAAATTTTCCCAGTATTCTGAAATGTCACATGCCCCACTTACTAGCTGAGGTAGTATTACACGGTGAGAGACGAAACTAAATCAAAGGCCCTGCATACATGGATATTAAAATATTTTACTGAACCCACAGATGAAAGAAGGGTATTCAAGCCACTGAATACACTCTGCAAAGAGTCTTAAGCAGCAAAAAGCTGTGCTTAGGCCATAGGCAAAGAGAAAAGGAGGAAATCAGATGGTGCATTGACTTGCGTTGATTAGAAACTTTTGCTGGGCTTCTAAAGATAGATATTCATTTGAGAAATGATGGGTGATTTTAGCTCAGCAAGTATGTGCATTATATGCATCAGACTGAGAACAAATTCTTACTGTGAATTATCAGTCAAGCATCTCAGTTCTCTATACATCTACTTATGAATTTGCATTTGAACAAAATGTGAAGATGAATTGTATGAAATCTATTTTAGATAACTTACTTAAGCTTTGAGGGAGAAAACCTTTTGCAGACCTACAAGCCTTTTATCATTTTTGTGTACTTTTTTTCTTGCTTGCCATTTTAAAGATAAAAGAAGCTTACTGTTAGAGGTAGTTCACTGAATTATGGAAACAAGTAAACAAAATGTGAAAGAATAAGCATTATATTAATAATGGGGTTTTTTTACAGCTTGTTTATATGTATGTTTCTATGGATGCTGGTATGTGTGTGTGGATATGTGTGTTTTATGAAACAGATTTTTAACTAAGACAATCAATTTTTTAGATAAGATTTCACTGAAGTGTCTAGTAAGCACATCTGGGAGGAACTCTAAATGTTGTATTTTAAATTGTCAAGGGAGCACAAAGCTTGCATAGCTTGAACTGATCTTTCAAAATACAACAGGAACAGAAAGGAAAGGCAACAGATAATTGACAATGCCTTTCTACACCTGTCATCTCCTGCTGATATTAATGACTATAAGTCACTTTTAAAATACTCTGAGAACCTTCAGCAGAAATTAGAGTAATTCTTGCTTCCCTTCGTTTGTTTATTTTTGACACATCCATCAAGGTAATGCTGCTTAATTTTGCTTTACAGGATCACTGAGCTGCAGAATGTTTGAGATTGGAAAGGACCTACTGAGGTCACCTGGTCCAACACCCCTGCTGAAGCTGGACCATTTAAAGCCAGTTGTCCAGGAACATGCACAGATGTAATTTGATTACCTTCTTTTTCATCTGACTTTGCTAATCTATTTTTATTAAACTACTGCCTTTTTACTTATTTAAAATTGCCCTTTCTTTAGTAGAAAACTTTCGGGGAGCTTTGCTAACCTGACACCACTTGGTACTTTTTAGAGTAAAATTTCTGATGCTTCATACTGAGAAACAAACCTTTCTTATTAGTGTTCTTTGGGGTTGTTTAAAAGGATCTGCATTGTCTCTTGCTGTCACTATTTTACATATTGCACATTTTAGTAGTCTAAAAATATTGATATAGTTTGATAACTATTTCATGTTTAGATAATTGCTGAACTTACACCTGTGCTTCATGATCAACTAATCACACTCAAGGAAATACTCTCAGTAGTCAGGCAAAAGATCTCCCCACACATCAAAGAGATTACAATGCATACTGGAACTCAGGAGATTTAGGGCTTCTAACACTACCTCTACTATAAAGATAACACCATCATCTCTATAGTAAGAGTGGAAAAGCAAATTACTGGTGTCTAGGCACCAATAAATCTGAAGACACCACTAAGTTTCTTGCAGAGGCAGATGAGAACCGAACTCACTGGCAAATAGACAGATCTTGCCTTCTATATTTTCAGGCTCTTTCCTTCAGAAATAAGAGTTTTCCCATTGCTTATTTACTTTTTTTCAGCTATCTCAGGGATATACGGAGATATGCAAAACATACCAGAACATTATTGGCACTGAACTGCAAAGCAGATTTGAGCAGATTTTGCTCAGCTTTTCTGCAGTTTATATGAGCTTTGACTTTATTCTAAACAATTCCCACAATTTCTTCCCTTCTGCTTTATCTGGTGTTCACCAAGTGGAAATAATTCTACTTCAGTAGGTACTGAATCCAACTCTGACTACATGTTTCAGGCTTGACATATGAAGTCATTTGCTCAAAAGTATTTTCAATTTAATTTTTTCAACTTGAAAATAATTTATATCCATTACCACACAGTGAGTTTCCTATAGTGCTTTGCATTGAACCTGTGTACTAATAAGTGCTGTATTCTTATGTTTTCTTCTACTCCTATTCTTTTTCTTATTTATCTACCTGATACATAGAAAGAGTTTAAACAGTTAATACATGCCAGCAATGATACAATAGATTTCCAGGTATACAAGTGTGACAGATGTGAGTTATTTTTTGCACAAGAATAAATCACTCTGCCCTTTAGCTGCCAGGCTGTCAGCTTCACCTGTGTAATTTGGAGAGAACATTCCCTAATTTTCATAAAATGGCAGATTTCAGGTCCACAGACTTCTTTGTGAATAATTGCTGGTTTCAGGAGAGTCAATGCTCTTCTTTCATAATGGTCTTTAACATCTTGGGAATTAACTCTGCTTTATAGAAAGAAACATCCACACCTACTTTTTCAAAGTCTAAGCAATTAATCCAGTCCATGAAGGGCGGAAAAAAAGTAGGAGCTGAGATTTTTCTGGTATAATTTTTACTTACAGCGGATGTTATGGGAGTCTTATTTTTATATCATGTCTCTCAGGAATATGGCAAAATCAACTAAGTTTGGTTACCAAGAAATCTAACGGGTTTTAGGCACCTGGGAAATCTCCATAAATCTTACTTCTCATGCTAAATTCACACCATTTGTAGTCTGTTGACCTCAGATGAATTCAGACAAGATAAAACTGAGCTTCTTTTTCTTCACCTTTCAGATATGAGACATCTGCATCACAGGAGACTACATGGCTTAGTTCTGTTATTCATTCATTATTTTTTCATTAAAAGTTTTGAGATTCTCAAGTAAAAGATGCTGAAAATGTGGGATTTTTTTTCTTATTGTAGCAGGATTATAGTATATATGTAAGGTAAAGGACAGGTGGATGCCTGAAACGTAAGGACGTTTGGGGATGTAAGGGTTTTGAGGGTATCTAGCAAACAGCTGTTCAAATAAAGAAACAAAGTCAAGAGACTAGAAAATTAATAAATTGAACACCAAGGTATACAAATCCTAATCAGAGATAATGAAGACAATAACAAAAATGACAACACTTAGGCCGTTGATTGATGGACTCTGGAGGATAAGGGTCTGTCACCAGTGACTTCCACCTAATCTGTTGAAAAGGACCAGGCAGTCTGTGCTGCTCATGTCTGCGTGAGTGATGTTAGTGCTTTTGTGGGTAAAAGCCTGTACTGGTCCATGAGATTGCCTGGAAAGTTGAACTCATTCAAACAAATTCATTCGAATAGAGGCCAATGCAAAACTGCTTAGTTCTAGTTTTCCTCTGGAAGGTAAGTAAACTTAACTAATATTAAGTGCTTCAAAATGCAGGTTTGCAGTCAGGGGAGTCTCCAGACAGGCAATTCATGTATGTTAGCAATAAATTAACTAACTTATGTAGGTAAACATCTCTCTTCATTCACGGCAGAAGGAACTGAGGTGACTTAGGCAAGAAAAGTAAATTTTAAAAGGCTAAGGTTGGGTGAGAGAAAATCTTGAGCATAGGCACCAAAAAAAGATAGAGGGCTGATTTTTTGAATGAAGACAATTTAGTCATGAAAACTCCAGTGCAAATCTGTAATTAATGTGACCCTGCACATATAGAGTCTGGAAACAACTGGGGAGATAGTCCTACATTTGTGCACAATACTGATAAGATCAATATAATAGATTGTTACCAACAGGGCCTTCTTAAACCACTCACAGAGGATGTTGATAAACAAGAGATTGTGCAGGGAAAGCTATAAAGCTATAAAGTTCAAGGGCTCAGTATTCATATGGTACATGTCATTTCAGGGCATCATCACATGTCCTAAGAGTCTCTGGATCTCTGAAACACATTGAAATGTACATCCCAAACTTATAAAGAGTATTGAAATAATCTTTGATTTTTATGTTAATCTGATTGTTCCAAGTTATATTTCCTATACAACATTAATGTTACTCATAAAATTCTGTAAAAATGTGGGTTTGAATATTATTCCAGAGATTTTCCAGAAACAAGTAGCAAACACAATTAGTTGTATAAAATAATTGTTCACTGAGTTCTACCAGTTTCAAATCTACCAGTTTGAAATATCTTCATTTATGACACAGGCATTTGTCTCTTGAGCTCCTAAAGTGATTGACATAGCTAGTTATCATCCTTTGGATCATCCTACTGGAGCAAGCCAGTAGAAAAGATGAGATACTGAACATCTGTGTCTCTTAGGCTATTCTTTTGGCAGAAAAAATGTTAAGACAAAAATGTTAAGACAAACAGACCTTTGGCTCTGTTCTAGCTATTTCACTTTGCCATGGCTAGCCTTATAATTTTTGCATGCTTTCTTCCCCTTCTTGAGTTTTCTTCTGAAAAGCAGGTCTTCTTTTTATGAAAACTGTTGTCTGGCTTTGTTCCTGAATAAAGTCTGTAGCTTTGATTTTCAGCATCACCACATACAAGCCTCAAAAAGATCATTGGCTCAAGAAATTTGTCACTATAATCTATCTTTTTAATATTTACTTTTTTGACAGTCCACAACAATAACTGATACTAGGACACTTTAGCAATCAATACCATAGAGATAAAGCTTTCATGGAAAACGGTCAAAAAATATTGATAATCTAAGTAGGCAATATTGTGCATAAAGAACTGCACAATCTAGATTTGACACACACCAGTGTTGATGTAATACAGCAATGTGGAAAACATCACCAGTGATTAGATGGTTACTAAATGAAATGTGTGTTCAAGCAGAAGAGCAAAAAAGGGAAAATAAAACTATGGTAAAGTTTCATCTCAGGCTGATTCAATTTTGGAAACTTAGCCAAGAGCTCAATAGCAAGTGACATTGAGGTGAAACAGGAACAATGAACTCCAAGTGATACTGTTGGGGGATGCAACACTAACCGTTGAGAGAAAAGTTGTATTTTGACATATAGCAAAGCTTTGTTAATATCTCTGAGGCTGAACAATGTTAGTGAGTAGACAAGAAAGAATATAAGAAAATATAACAAAGAAAACCCCTTGAGCAATGAGTTGCACTCTTTGTCATGGAATTCAGTATAAGCCAAATTAAGGTGAAAGCAGGGGATTACATAATTTGTCAGGAGCTGGTCAGCAACAGGAGGAGAGCAGATAGCAAAATAAACAAATAACCATTATTGTTGCTGAATTCCTCATTATGTATCATCTTCATAGAGGGCAAAAAGACTGACTGGTTGGGTACTACAATGTAAATCAATGTATTGATACAGTCATTCTGAATTTACTTTTCCACCAACACGGAGCTGATCGCAAGAAAGTAAACCTCATGGTTTAAAGTACTGAGTTGAGCCCCACTGATGAAATACATGATGGGCTATGATAACTGTTTTAAAAAGGTATATTTGAAGTGTTCTGGAAGAAAAGCACTGATTACTGCGTTAATATACTGTCAGCATTGAAGTTGAGGGTTTTTTAAAGAGATAATTAAGAGGAGAATGAGGAACATACAATCTCACCTCCAAGCTTGAAAAAATATCCACTTGTCTCAAAGTATGCTCCTCTACGTTCCCTTTTCTTAAGGCAGAAGCTGATAGGACAGCTGGATAAATGTTTTGTTGTGAGAATTTGCTAATCAGAGGGAATAAAAATAGTTCTCTTCCTTGGTCATTACAGAAGAAAAGGCAATGCAAACCCTCTTCCAGATCATAGATCTGGAAAGCACATGCTTCAGCAGAGATATGCCTTTTAATGGAGCAGTAAAACAATAAATGGATTTATAATAGAAAGAACTGAACAGCACAGTTCTCTCCTGTTCTTTGAATTGATTTGGAATATTATTCTTTGTTTGCTCTATTGGTCTCTAAAAAACTCAAGTTTCATGTAAAAAGAAAAACTTCTATAGATGTCCATTATTTAATAGGGGTTTTGCAACTACCTTACTATGGAGTATTTTTAGTTTTATCATTTACTTTTATCATTTGGCTCATTTTTTTCCAGTACTAAGTGGGGATTTTATTATTATTTTTAACTTTATCTATGCCATTTTCTAGTTAACATTTTATGCTGCCTTATTCTTTTACACACACCCTGTAGAAGATCCTTTATTTGACAGCACACTCAGAACACCAGATGGTGCTTGCATTACTTATGGTTAATTTCAAAGCAATTCCCACCAAACCTGTATGCAGAGAAATCTCTCTGTTCTGCAATATAAAGCACACACTATATTTTTCTTTGCTTCTTGCACTTATCATGCAAGAAAAGGGAGACAAGGGTTGATATGTTATGTTGAGAGGTTTACCCTGTGTTTAATGTGCTTCACCTGTGAATATCACTCCTATTTATACCACACTGGGGTACTTGGGGTGCTAGAGACAGTTAAAAGACACCGGATTTGTCTAACAGAATGTAGCAGTAACTCAAAGAAGAAAGAAAATCCAAAAGATGAAGAACAGGATACAAAGCAGGAATAGAAGGGATCTCCCAGATGATCATGTGGGGGTCTCATTTCCAGCAGGTAACTTTGTCAGAGAATGACTCTCAGTAACTGGCCAGGTTTTGCCTTTGTATTCTAGTTTCCTTTTGCTGCTGAAAGACTGTTCTGGAGTTATGTTCCTTCAGTTCCTAGATATCAGCTTCCATTTTTCAGTTTAAAGGTGAACAGGTGAATCCTTATCAACAGTTGATTTTTAACATATATTTTGTGATTAGATGGATCTTAGTGCTGGTTTTAGACTTTCCTGGAATATACTCTCATGTCCTACAAATGTAGGAGCAATGAAGATCTGTTGTGGGGTTTTTTGTTTGTTTTTGGGGTTTGTTTTGTTTTGTTTGTTTTTTATCTTGGATGCAGTTTTATTTTATTTCTTTGGATGAATTTGCACTGAATTCAGTCTCTTAACTGGTTTTTTGGAAGTCATAGACAGAGAAGGAAAAGGAGCTGTGTTTTTTCCTTTGAAGGGGGACACAAATCACTCTTTGGAGAAGGAGCAGCCACTGCAACTGGTGGAGGGTAGCACTGGTGCCCATTGAAAGGCAGGAGGAGAATGATGGCAGTGGCATATAGGAAAGATCTAATGCAGAAGGATGTGAATCTTAGGAGTGAAGAGGTTTCATTCAGACAAAAGAAAGGGGCTGTGCTTGGGAAGCCCTTGGGGAAACTGGACTCCCTGGAAGGAAAGAGAGGGTCATGGAGTTGTCACAAGTATAACAGCACAGGAAAATAAAAGTGGGGAATTCAAGACAGGAGGACTATGAAAGGGAGAGGAACTGGTGTGTGTCCATGGGGAACATCTCTGAATACTGCTCTTATGCACACCCTGCCCCACACTGATTGCTGGACACACTCTTCTCCAATCTCATCCTTCACTATTGTGAGTGATGTGGTCCTAAGCAAAGGATTTCTTGGCTTCTTTATTTTTGACTTGGATCTATGTAAAAAATACCTGGACCTGCAGCTGTATATGGGCTTTATAGGCTCTCATGTTAGTAAGATGAGTGATCCATAGGACTGGGAATGCTAAAACATATATAAGTATAGATTGAGAAAAAGAAATTTGACTGACTAGGCTGGCCGGAACATTTAATTTTATTGTGTTAAAAAGAAATATTTCCTCTGTGTTTTGTGATCCACAAAATCTCCACATTTTTACTGTATCATGTAAGAAAGAAATCTTTCATGAACATTTTTCACTTTTTGAAGGTTTGTGTAAGAATACCAAAAGAGGGTATTAATTTTGGGGGTTTTTGGTTGTTGTTGTTGAGTTTGTTTTGTTTTGTGGGGGGTTTGTTTGTTTGTTTGTTTTTCCTGAAATCACACTCCAGCAAAACAAGGGGCTGAAGAAGAGTGCCCAGCAATTTGTTTGGTGCAGGGTTCAGTGATACGGGGTAGAAGTACCTAGGCTGGTACCAAAATAAACCAAGGTTTTCCTGCCCCAGATCCCACTTCCACACTCTTTTTTACTACATATAGATAAGCATAGAGAACACTTTCAGGTATTCACATCTCACTGTTTTCAAATAAATGCATGTCTGAGAATGTTAAAATCCCCTAACAGTGGGATTTTGACTTCTGGATGGCTTAGGAAAAAAAAAAAAAATCTCTAAATACAGAAACGGTGTAACTATCATTCTCATTGCTTAAGACCTTAAAATTCCAGTTTTGGTTTTGAAAATAGTTAAATCACTTAGGCTGTCTTACCACAGAGTTTCTTTCAAAACTATAACATATGCTCTGTTCACAGCTGTGGAAGGTGCACATATTCACATTATCACCTGCACTAGTTTTGGATATAAATATTTATTACAATTCAATCTCCCCTCAGAGCATCACTCACAAAACCACAGATGAAGAAAAGCCAAGATGACAGGACACAGATGAATGCTAATAGATTCGAACTCTTACTAGCAATAGTCAGCTTTGATATTAACACAATCCCTACTTTTCTTATGTTCAGTATATTGAAAAGTTATTTTAACTGTCTAAATCTAATAACATCACCAGTCATAATCCATTCCAGAATCAGGGAAGTTATTGACTTTTTTCTCCCCTCAGTTATCTTCATCTGCCTAGACTAAACAAGACAAAAATATTTTTAGTCACCAGGGATTTCATAAATCATTTATACTGTAATAATTGCCAAGTATTACAAAACTTCTCTTGGCATTTAAGGAATTTTGGCTTGAAATTCATGCCACTGATGAATGAAAAAGCAGTTTTCAGAGACTGTTTTTAATGTGTTTTTCATCAGACCACTGTCATATCCCATTGACCACAAAAGACGAAGGATGAGGTATGTTATATCCTTTAAATCAATGAATGCACTGCTTATAAGTTGGTGTTAAGGTGAGTGCCTGGGGAAAAATTAAGAGTATTTAACATCTATATTGTAATAAAATTCTGCAAAATGGTTCTGTAATGACTCTGTAAGATCTGGTTTCCTATTTATTAGTAAGAAAATGATGCTCACTGCAACTCCTACTTTTAGGGCTTGCCAGTTTTGTCATTAAATACCATGACAATTCAGAGATCCCTGGGAATTTCCATTCATCTTTTGCACAATGTGTTGAAAAGTAGTGAAGCAAAAGATAGAGAATACATCCACCACCATGCTCTGGATTTTTCACACTCTCATCATATGTTTGTTGTTAAATCATTCAGCATGTACGAGATTTGGATTTTTTCTTGAGAGTTCTCAGGACAGGGTTCTAGTCTTCCAAACAACATGAAATGTTGGGGAAGTAAAATAGAGTTTTAAGCAAGTATGTTAAATAAAAAATAGCAATCATTATTAAAAAAAAAGAAATTTACAAACAAGTGGATAGAGAACAATACTACAAATATCACAATATTTAATGAATTTACTAGTGCCAGTATGCCTTGCTCAACATTAAAATTGCAATTTACCTTGAGAAGTCAAAAAACTGTGGTTAGCCAAGTGCATCACTCCATGAGCATGCAATAAATCACCATAAAGACTAATCCAAAAAAAGCCCATCAGTTATTCACTCAGTGTTAGCAGAGCAATTCACAACCAAGAGTCAATTAGAAGACTTGGTGATCTAAAAAGGTCAAATAAATCTACAGTCTTTGAGTAAAACATACCTTTATTAAAAATAATCCTTGATTGATCACAATCAAGATTAATTGTACAAGGTAATTGTACAAGGGAACATACTAAATAAGGAGTAATAATTTAACAACAAAAAGCTGTTTAGGGAAAGAAGTAAGAGGCATATCTAAGGGAGTTTTTCCTATGTAGTGTTGGCAATATCATTACTGCCATGGCTTGATTAGCAAGTTTGTTCTCAAGAGAAAGAAATGTAGTCAAAACGTATTTCACTGAATGGAACAATAACTTTAAAGCTTTTTTATTTATCAGCACTTGCAATTACCAATGTCAATGTCTTAAAAATTGATTTTATCTGCAAAAAACATCCAGTAAGAATGTTAAATGATATGCTCTGTTCTAATTCCAACTGTAAATATTTTAAAATTATGAATACTTAGTTGTATACTTAAGCAGAGGAAAACAAAAAAACAGAAACCTTTGGATGGGCAAAACCACAGCAATGGTAGTCAATTAAATGGTTCTAGAATTCTGGCAAACCCTAGAGTCTAGCTATCATGTGCCTGCACATGCACTCATAGGTAAAAGTAATTTGCTGTTTACACCAAAAGGTCCATCCCCAAAATTACTCTTCAGGCTATCTCTTTTCTTTTGGTGTATTCTGAGTGGATGCTAAGGACTGTATGGGATACAAGAGGTTGGTCTGGACCAAAACCTTTTTTTGGGTTGTTACAGCAGCTCAGCAGTGTAAGCCATCTTCTCTGGAAATGGTCTCTTTCAGCCCTTGAGGAACAACGTGACTTATCTGAGGTCTGTGTGTAGTTCCCAGGGGTTCCCTTTTCAGTTTGTGGCCACAGACGAAGGACTAGAGAGAGGGTCAAGTCACTTAACTTTAAACCCCAACTGCAGGCGAGTTCTCTGTGTCCCTATAGTTAAGTGAAGGCTTAGGGAAGCAAGCCTTCTCATTGCAACACAAGTGGGATGAATTTCAGTAGGATACCTGTCTATAATCATTACCTAGACAAAACAGAATGTCTAAATGTCTAACCTTTAGAAGACTGCAGTGAGGTGGAAATATGTCCCACCTCTAAATTTGGCTGTGTGTTATATAGACAAATGAAGTTTAAGACACTGAAGTAGCTTCTAATAAACAAAATTATGTATTATATAGAACTGACTCATGGGCCAAGTTGAAGCTCTGTAACTGCTATATGAACCAACATACCTAGTCATTTCTATTTTGTAAGTTAACTGAATGTCTTCTGTTCTTGAAAGTGACCAATACCAGATGCAAAAAAATTTGCAGTAGGAAAATAGGTGCAAGATCTCACTGCTTCTGTACTGAAGAACAGAAGAGCCATTTTTTAAAAACATTGTATTACTGTGTTGCTGGCAATAAGATGGGGCTTGGATTTCATGACCTATCAGATCTCCCTTATTCATATGTTCCTAACAACAAAGACTTTATATAGACAGTTCCACATCTTCTCTTAATTTCTTGTGTCCCTGGATGGATGAAACTGTTTTAATATTAATATTTGATTGTACATAGAAATTGCCTGTATTGATTTCATTTTAGGTCCTCATCAAAAAGAACAACCAGATAAATATGGAGTGAATTATAGGATTGGTCTACACTTCATGAGTTTAATATACAATTAAACTTCAGTGAAGAATGTTATTGAATTAAATGCAGGTGTTCAAGACCAGTCTGTCAGATATTATATGTGTTTGCAATAATGGAAGCACAAACAGGTGCTTCGTCAAAAAGGAGTACTTTGACAGTAACTTGGTAATTAATTAACAGATTTATTTTTTATTGAGTGGAATAGTATGAAACTACTAACTAAGAGAGAAATAATTCTTTCCTCAGTGTTTTGTTTTTTTTTTTTCAGTACCCACATTTTCCTAGTCTTTAAAGGAGTTTAGATGTTTTTGCCTAAATCTGTCTTTGAGTTAAATCCATTATCATAGATTGTAGAATAGTTTGGGTTGGAAGGGAGCTTTAAAGGTCATTTACTCCAACCCCATAGAATGAGCAGGGACACCTTTAACTAGATCATGTTGCTCAGAGTCCTGTCCAACCTGACCTGGTATGTTTCCAGTAATGGGGCATCCAGCACCACTCTGCGCAACCTGTGCCAGTGTTTCACTATCTTCATTGTAAAAAACTTCTCCCTGATATCTAATCCAAATCAATGCTTTTTTAGTTTAAGACCATTATCCCTTGTCTTATCACTACAGGCCTCAATAAAAAGTCTTTCCTATAAGCCCTCTTTAGGTATTGAAAGACCATAAGGTTTCCCTGCAGCCTTCTCCTCTTCAGGCTGAAAAACCCCAACTCTGTCATGGCCTAGCATTCCTCACTTAAGTCCTTTTGCTCATCATCTGGTGACCAAGAGTAGCTTTGGTGGGACTCTGTGGTGGAAATCTACACTGCCTTCAAAAAGAAAAATACCCTGAATTGTCCTCTGGGTCTAATGTGCTCTCAGAGCAGTGACAGACACAGCAGAACTCTGTTCTTTCATACTTATGTATCCAGGGACAGCCAGTGATGGTTTGGTTACTCTGCTGTTTTTTTCCTGTATTTCTTCTGCCCTCAGTACTCACCCAGAATCTGGTGTTCCTGTCAGACAGACATGACTCAGGTCCCAACAGCCCCTCTGACTGGCATCACTGCACAAGCTGCGGGATACTCATAGAGCTAGGATGCATCTACTCGCTGGCTAAGAGAAGGTGAGCAGGTTCCAGACACTGCCTGCCTCCCACAAAGTGCCTGCCATGTCATGTTACACAGCAAGCTCAGGTGCTCACTGCTCACCACAGCATTTGCTACAGTTGCTTCCTCTATCTAAAGGTTAGGGTGGCAGCATTAACGTATCTTTGATATTGGATTGCTGGGGGTTTTGTGATCCTAACAATGAAGAGTAAAATCTGGGCTTAATTACAGGTCTAGTTTTCAGTCTAATCCTGATAGAAGACTGGCACAGGCTTCATGTGAGACATCAGCCACTGCAATGGGAACAGGTTTCTGTGCTGATTTCAAAGTAGGATTTCTTCTGTTTTTTTTTTTTTTTCTTCAATCTGAAAAGCAAATGTTATACAAAATACCTGAAGCCGCTTAGCTTTCTAGGCAACATTTCCAGTCATTTGCAGCAAACAGCACATCTCCTGGAAGGCAAAAGCCAACAAATTTCCCACCCAGTAGGGGTGGTAATGCTGAGCTGCTGTATGCTGTTCTCTCTCACCACAAGAAAACACAAAGCAGGGCATATAAGCTTTTCAACGAATAATTAAAATTGGAAGAAAGATGCCATTGTTAAGACAAAAGCTGATAATTCACACAAACTCCCAAAGGTCTCACAACCCTATGAGTAATCCCTAGTGTAGTAAATAATTAACACTGTAGTAAATATTGAACACCAAACATAAGTCTTGATGCATGACAAAAACAAATGTAATAATACTTAAGGCAAAATAATATGTCTGTATTTGGGGTTTTTTTTACATGTTTTGGAAAACTGAAGTTAAGTATTCAGGATAGTTAAAAAGTTTTGAAATATTTAGTCCCTCAGAAACATAATTTCCCCAGAAGTATACATAGCCCAATTTCATCTTTCAAGTAGTAAAGGTGACTTATTTTTGACATAAATAGGATTTCTGTGATTCTCTAGAAAGGATTTGGCAAAGGCTTTTCAGCCTCATTTCCCAGTTACAAAGTAAGATATATTTATAGCACAATTAGCAATCTAAGTAATAATTTTGCTATCTTTTGAACTAACTATTGAAACTATTAAAATTTGTTTTCCAAGCTTGTCCCAACATGTATGTGGTTCAAATGGAGATATTAAATCACGAATGCCTAATAATATGTTTTTTACTATATTAAAACATTAAAAGTATTAACAGTTGTTAATATTAGAGCTATTACTGGCTCGTATTATTCAAAGCCAAATAAAATTTTCCATGCTTTGAATTTATTGCCTCTAACTCTTCTGGCCAGCAGTAATCACAGTGCACTAAACACACAATAATGAGAAGATCTCCCAAACCCCCGATTAACTCAGTATGATGCACTGGTCTATGTACAATCACAGAAGAGAGAAATCAGTCTATCCAGAACCAAATGTTGCATTGTGAATAAACCTAACTGTGCATGTGCTTAACATGATGATAAATGTCTTTGCACTGTGAGTCATTCCCATCAGTCACTGAGTAGTGACTAATCAGAGACGTAGACTAATCAGCACTTACCTGTAAAAATATGCTGATTTTGACAGTGTTTTGGTAGAGCTGAAGAGCCTTTACTTCTGTAACACAGAGTATACATCTTCAAGTATTACTTCAGTGTAGCTGGGCAAAAGACCTCTGGCAATGGGGAATCTCCATGGCCTGTGCCTTGGGCTTGCAGTGACTAAAATCAGCAATGAGCAATCTGTATTTTTATAAGTTGACGAATATTTCCAATAGAACTGAGTTAACACTTCTAATGATGATTATAAGACAATTCAAGTTGTAGTTGTGTTAAGGAAACTTTCCTGTCTGACTGTTTAGGAGCCACTGTGGCGATCACACCACCTGAGCTAAGGCAGGTCCAGTGCGATAAAAAAATAACATGTTGAGCTGGGTATTTCCAAGGAAGACCATGAACAAAGAAATTCTGTGTTTTTGTAGCCTCACAGTCTTAGTGTACAAAAGTCTGGGGCCTTCCAGCAGAGTCCTTGGGTCCTGCTGTGGTCCTGAATATCCTCTCACATGGCTGGCAACAGATCCCTATGCCCTTTGTTACGCCAAGCTTGGTCCTGGTCAAGACAGTTAAGATGGAGCCCTATTATATAATGCAGCCTTAGATATATATAAAATTTCACTGAAGTGGTAGATGCACCTAACTTCAAAGGCAAATCAAGAAGTTCAGATTCATATTCTTTCAATATTAACCTTCTCTTTCACCCACTGTCACTGAACTCCTTCCAAAATGTTACAGATCATAGAGCTGTTAAGGTCACTGACCTGTTGGAATGAGTCCAGAGGTGGGACACTAAAATGACCTGGGCAGGGCTGGGTCTTCTCTCCTATGAGAACAGGCTGAGGCTATTGGGGCTGTTCAGCCTGGAAAAGAGAAGGTGAGACTTCAGAGCAGCCTCCCAGTACAAAAAGGCTGGAGAGAGGCCTTTCACAAGGGCATGTAGTGGTAGAACAAATGGGAATGGCCTTAAACTGGAGGAGGGAAAGTTTAGCTTAGATGTTCGTAAGAAATTCTCTACTGTAACAGTAGTGAGGCATTGGGACAATTTGTCCAGAGATGTTGAGGACTTCCTATCCCTGGAGGTATTCAAGGTGATCATGGGTTTCAGAGTAACCTGATATAGTGAAGGGTGTCCCTGCCTATGATGCAGGGGTTGGAACTATATGATCTTTAAGGTCCGTTCCAAACCAAGCCACTCCATGATTCTATAATTTTAATGTGAACCACTGAAGTTGGCTCTGTTTCCTCTTGCAGGTAATGGGAACTACATAAAAAAATGTAGTTTCCCAACTTTGATTTTTCCTCAGAAATCCTGGAATTCATATTTTATTGTTGTGGTTTTGCATTTTGTTAAAGCAAATAGTCCAATATGCTGCTCTTAGTTAAAACTCATAAATAAGTAGAAAAATAATATTTCATTTATTTCAACCGAAATAGCACAAGTCATTGTGTTATATAGTACCTAAAATCTGCATAGGAAAAAAACTATTTAGTGGACAAAACATTAGAAAAGTTTTAAAAAACCTGACAAAAAAGCAAAGCAAGAAGATCAACTTTTATTAATATGAGTACATGTGGCAAATAAAAGAATTCTCTATGTGTTGTGTCAAAGATTTCTATCCTGGCTGCCCTAGTAATACTCAAAAAATACAGGATTACAGATGGATGGGAAAGTTTCAGAGAGTTCAAACTGACTTAAATGTTTTTGATATCATGAGCTGCGTTAGGCTACAAAGTAACTTTGTCAGTTTTGAAAAGCATAGCCATTTACAGAAAGACTTTGAGAACCAGCTGATGACTCAGTTTTCTTTAGTTGTTAAGTTTATAGTTTGAGATACATAATGGAAATCTCCAGAAAGCTCTGAACACATTCCTTTGAAGCCCAGCCTTCTTCTTATGTTTTACCTTCACAAATGGTTACTGCTATCAAAAATACTAGACACCGTTTTAAAACACAGACTATAAAGCTAAGTATTATATTTCTCTAATTCAACCCAAACTCCCACACTGACACCAAGGAAACTGAGTGAAAAAAACCCCAAAGTTTTTCTGTCTCAAGCCAAGAGAACTACAAATAGTTGAGAATGTGCAACTAAATTGTACTAGTTCCTATTTCCTACATTTTTAAAATAGCCCAAACCCATAAGGTTAAATGATAAAAAATACCTCAAAACAAACAAACAAATAAACTTTTTAAAAAAAAAAAAAAAAAACAACAAATTTTGATTTTCAAGAATAGAAATATTTTCTTGACAAATTGTAGAATTATAGTTACTCTACAGTGTCAAAATAACACAAAATTAATACAATTTATTTACAAAATAAAACAGTGCCTAATGGAAATAAAACTCAATTAGTAGACCATGAAGAAGACTCTGGCCTATGCATGGATTTAGTCCCTTCTTCACTTCCGTTAGCAATGAATTTGCTTTGGTGTGTAACACCAGCATTGAATGTTCACCATTAAGAAACCTGCCATGAAAAAATACTAAAGCTCTTAAAAAGTATTTTATCAATGAATTTGCATCCATATTTAAAATTTAAAGCTTAACTCTCCGGCTTTAGAAATTAGAAAATGTTCAATTAAATTTATTTGATGTCAATCATTACTCAAGCAGATACAGGGACATGAGAATTCATTGCTTTCAGGTGATCTTTAAAGTACTTTGAAATGTTAAAATTTAAGACTGTAAATATATAAGAAGCAGGATCAAAGAAATGTTTTAGTTTATCAGATACAGTGTCCTTGTATTAAATCTATAATGCCTTTCATAAAATGAACAAAGTTCTCCTGAAGGTTCAATAGGCTAAATATTCCCTGGCTCTACCAAGAAGACTCTTGTGATACAATTCATATTGCAACAGCTATGCACTGTCATTGCTATTTTGAAATGAAGCCTCCATTATTGATTTTCTTTTCTTGCTCTGATCATTCTTTGCTCTTTCTAATTGCTAACAGTCTCCTTATGGCAAGAGTTTCCATAGGCTTTGGTTAAGGTCTCAGGCACAGGGCTGTGTTCACTAATCAGGTTCTCAGAAGCAGATTTAGAGCACTAATTACAAGGAACTGGACCCTCTAACCTCTTGTAGCTATGATTACACAGTAACTTAGACAAGCAGCTTCCTCTCTGATTCCTGCTAAAGCTTAACCAGGACCTAATGGCTTCCAGATAGCTTATTTATCCCTATCATGTTAGCTTACAACGGAGATATTTTACAATAAATTTTTCTCTCAAGCACAAGTGGTGTATATGCAGGTTTCAGAGATTCCTTATTATTTGTAATATAACCTTACGTAGGCAAATTAGAGATTATCAATCATTTTTTACTACTTTGACTGATGGATCAATGAAATAAAACTCAAGCTAAAAGGATTATTTATTTATTTTATATTATTTTTTGACTGAATGGAAGCTAATTTTATTATTCCTTTCTATAAAAATCATAGAGAACATGTGGATTACTGAAATTTGGTAATTCCTAATTATACTTTTCTTTGTTTGTTTGTGGTTTTTTTGTTGTTGTTGGTTGGAATAACTAAACAATGTATTTAACAACATGGCAGTTTTGGTTAATTAAGTTCCCCAGGAAAAATAAATAAAATACTCCGTATGAAGACAACCAAGTTTTGCAGAATTATTTTCCTTCATTTTAAAGGAATCTTTTGCTTTAAAGTTGTTTACACATTATTTAGATTCAACAATGGAAAGGAGGCATCTTTTGTAATAATAACAGTGACCTTCTTTGCATCATATACAGAACAAGTCAAAATGACTGTCTTTTCCTGCTAACTCTGTTCCTATGAGATGATTTTTAAGATTCTGATGTTAATCACAGTTCACTAAGGTCTGACTTTTTTTACTATGTTGTTGAAAAAATTCAGGTGTAGGAGGCTTTTAAACATTTTGCTAATCATTTTTTTATCCAAAAGAGGTCGCAGGAAATAATTTTTTCTCAGATTTTGGCTCATTCTGTAGCTCTTTCCCTTTTCAGCATCCATTTCACAGTGTCTATCAGAACTGGCCATGGCAGTTCAGCCATGAGCTCATGAACACCGGCTTGTTGTAGACACATGATTTAAACACATCAACTTTCAAGTAAATTGTCCTGATCTCTTATTCTTTACCCACTATCCTCTGTCTATCTGGGTTAAATCAAAGTGCATATTAGGCATGTGGATCACTCATAGCAAAAAGTCTGAAGGTGCAAGAAAATGGTTTCTCATGCTACCACTCAGAAAATAGTAAGGTAGGTAGGTCAGGGCTACATCTGCACTAAAAATCAAAGAAAATGCTTTCTGAGAAGCAACAGAACAGACTAGATTGCTTAGGGCTCAGTGTGTTCTTGACTAGCTTCATTTCTGCACGGAAGCAGTGTGCTTGGTATGGTTTCATTTACAAAAACAGAGAGAGCACTTTCTTCAGTCCTAACATTATGGTTGCTGAAAATTATCTCCTCCTATCCATCTAAAATTTTCTCTTATGCATCAAAAGTTAAGCATTACTGATTTCTGAGAAATTTTCCTTTCCACCAGTAGTTGTTTTATAGCGAACAGGAACACATCAATCTTTATCCAGACCATTCCACATCTATTACTGAACTGCTAGACCAATAGGTCTTTAGAAATATGCATTTCCATCTAAGTATAATGGATGTAAGTTTATATATGTAAGTACAAATCTTCCTTATTTTGAGGTAGGAAGCTACAAACATAAAACATAAGAATAATTTGGAAATAGAACACGCATAGATTTCCTGAGATTTTCCTCATGGCTTCTTGCCTTCCTGTGTCACCATCAGACAGTTTTTTTAAAGAGAAGAGTATTTTCTCTTTATTGGCAAAGAACGGCTCTCCTGAAGAGTGGATTGTGGTAACCAGCCTTGAGTTAGTGCACCGTTGTCAGGAGGATGAAAGAAAGAATTAAGACACATCCTTTTGCTCAGCAAGGGCTATTTCCTTAGTGACAATTGCCTGTCACACTGGCACTGTATGAGGGATCAAGTCCTGCCAACCTGACATGGGTACTCAGGCAGATTTCAGACCCTCATTTCTAGGTCTTATTCAGTCTTACTTAAGATGGTAGCTTTGGTTTTAAAAGTCTGAATTTGCATAAATGCGTAGGTTTAGATCTACCCTTGAAATTTCACTTGTTAAAGAAGTAACGCCTATACTTCCCTGGAAATATATTGCTTGTGCCACAGCTGTGTAATACCCATATATGCAGTCTTTACTTACAACGTGTAAACCATTTCAGTTCAGTCCATGAGAAGTTGTATTTGGAAAAGTATGCTATTTATTCAACTTAGGCAATACATTTTTATCAAAATGTATTTTATAGGAAATAAATATTTTTATTTCAATTTTTTTCCAGTTTCCTGGAAACCCTTACAGATTCTGTTCTAGTCAGTCAGGGGCACTATGTACACTGATTTCAGTAGTAAAATGAAAAAAAGTTATGCCTAGAATATACTTGCTTCTACTTCTGTTACAATAAGTAGGAGCTTGCTTTCTGTTTCACTTGCTGAAGAGCATAGAAAGTATGCTGGTTCCCAGCTTCTGTGAACCTTGCTCTTGTAGCAATTAGACTACAATAAACATTCATAATGTCGCTAATAGACACATGTAATTCTTACAGCATTTACCAAAATTAGTGTTGTGCGTCTTGCTGCAATATTTTGTATTTTAAGCAAACTAAGCAAGCTGAAAAAAGAAATACTTAAATAGAAGCTATAGTGACAAAGAGAGTTATGAAAGAGGATCTCTGAAGTACATATTCATCAAAATTAGGCTCAATTATTGAACTTCTCAGAAGATAATGGGTGAGATTCTGTTAGGTATTTTCTAGCAAGTAGACATAAATTATAGAATAAAATAGTAATTGCTATGGGCTGGTAGTGAGCATAAATCAGGTCATTCACTCTTCATTAAGCAAATTTAAAATACTCCCTCAAAGCATGTTTCAACAACAAAAAAAAAAAGGTTTTTGAAGAAATGTTAATTTTGATTAATGCAAGCATTTGACTAAATTAGTCTCATTTTGATATAAGCAACTCCCAGTTTCTGTTTATCCAACTCTTTGTCTAAAATGACTGAAACAGCTTATATCAATGCTTTTTATTTTTCAACTCATCAGGAAATGGGAATGTTGAAAAGGTCAATGTTCTTTTTGGTCACTGGAAAAAAGTATTCTTAAAAGAATAAAAGTATCTTTTCAAAGCTTGCACTTTTATAAATTGCTATGTTATCTGTATTTTGATTTCATCTGTGAGAATTATTCCAAAATAAGCCATTAGAAAATTAGTCTCATCTATCTTACGGCTTATTACAGTTTAATTAATGATACATTATAGAATCACTGCTCACATTGTTTTTTCCTAAAATAATTGTTTAAGATAAGAAGTTGTATCAAAAGACTTGACTGCCTCGGCTTCTGCTTAGGCCATATGGAAACACCTGTCACTGGAACAAGATTTTATTCTTTTGTTTTAACCCACCCTCCTTTTTCTACTCTTAAATTTATTAACTTCTGCAGGCAAACACTGACATAAAAATTGATTAGAGAACTGAGCCCACTCTTATTCTCAGTGGCATGTCAGGGGTGAATTCCTACTCTTCTCACTATTTTACTTATACTTTATTACCCTTTAGCTGCCTCATCAGAAAGCAGTTCCTCTGGATAGCAAAGACCATAATTACACCCCTACCAAGATACAGTAGCTTTAGGTGGGATGTGGATCTGGCCCTGTGTTTTCAAAAAAAAGATGAATTTCTGTGCCTAAAAGACAAAACAATATGAAGAGATGGAGTCTTTCTTCACACCCTGGGCTCTAGGGCCTGACTGCAGTTGTTGCAGTCTCTGAGCCACACTGGGACAAACCAGAAGAAGCCAAGACTGTTTCTTCATGAAATTTGGCTGAATTATTTTTATAGAATCATAGATTGGTTTGGATTGGAAGGGACTTACTTTAAAGATCATGTAGTTCCCACTCCCCCTGCCACAGGCAGGGAGGCCCCACTTTGCATCAGGTTGCTCAGAGTCCCATTCAACCTAACCTTGAACACTTTCAAACAGTATTTTTAAAATATTTTAGAACAGCCTGTGTGTTTTTCCAGGTACTCCTGCTGTCTCTTTAGACAAGTGTTTGGATTCAGCCAGTTGTCCCTTTTTGCCAAGACCCTCTCTAGCTGCCAGACCTGTGTCGCAACAATCCTGAAAAAACTTCTCCCCTCTTAATTGGATTGCTTAAACAATGTGCTTTACCACTTTCTTCCTGACGTGGGCTTCAAATCCTGCTCCCCTGACTTTGCCCATTTATAGCACAAGCCATTGCTGGCTGACAGCAGAGTTGCCCACTGATGGATGTTCGGCCATTCCTCCTCTCCCCCCTTGTCCCTTGTCACATCTTCTCCCACCTCTGAACTGTCACCACCTTTCCCTAAGCTGCACCAGGGACAAAAGGAGAAAATTAATTGTGTCATTTTAACATAACATCTTTCTACCATCATAACCCTGGAAATGTTACCTCCTTGCAATTACAGTGAGCTTGCATGGGTGTAACTTCATTTATTTAAACACCTCGACATCTGATTGACACATGCAAGTGTGTGAGCAGAATCCTGGCCTACATCTTTGTCATTGTGAGTTATTTCAAATGTAAGAACATTATTTACTACTTCAGTTACATAAGGATAAATATAACTAGATATATATTCCTGCTGTCACTTCTGCCCAAAAATACAGAATTAATGAGCTCTGACCAGACAGTCTTGGCTTGTCTCAAGTTTGTTTGGTGGAGGCTTGGGGGGCAATATGGGCATCACACTTTTTTTTCACTAGTTAAGTTTTCAATTTACTATGAAACTTTACTTACAGGTTATTTCTCAAACAATAGCATGAAACTTTTGTTTTGCTAGAAATCTTTTTCAAATCTGACCTGTGGAAGAGTAAAGGATTTTTCCTGTTTTTTTGCTGTGTTTTTAATTGGATCCTTTCAGCCTTGAGACTAGAAACATCATTTGTTCCTTTGTTGCATTCAAAATGCTACTAGAGGTAAGAGAAATACACATTATATACAAAGTCTGAAATTTGTTGCTAAGTATAGATGAAAACTTCACAGTCAAAATGCAGAAATATTAGTCAAGACCTGATTTAAGAGAAAGGAAAAGAAAAATGAAGTACAAGAATTAGAGACTCAGGATTTTTAATATCTGTACCTTGATATATTGTTATATCACCTCACCTCCCATGGTAGTTGGTTTCAGATGAAGGTGGCCAGGGGCATTACAGCATTCTCAGTTTTTTACCAGGAAGAGCATGACTTTGATACTGATGGTTTCCTTCTCCATCTTGCATACTTCCTGACACTTTGTATACCTTGTATAATCTTCACTGATCTAAAATGCTACATTAAATCTCTATTCCATTTACAAGGAGCATGAGTTACCCCAGATACAAGCTCTTCGCTCTCTCTTACCCTTATAGCTGGCTTTGCTCAACACCCTAAGTTGACATTTCTGCAGGTGATGAGCCGTTCACAGGCTTAAGGATGCAGGATCCTCCTGTCATACCTACCCCACACAGGATCCTGTACCTGTGCTCCAATTTCCAACACCTTGCTCTCATCCCATTCCTATATTCTACTCTGCATTATGTTACTACACAAATATTTCACTCTACACAAAAAAAGTTACTTCTTACTCGTATAAAATTTAAATTTAGTTATAAAAAACTATGCAAAAGTAAGACAAATTAGGTCCTAACAAATTTCATTATAAAACTTCTTCAACTGATGAACAAAGTAAAATAAAACTCCTGGCAAACCTAGGAAAGCCTAGACAATAAGTCTGACAGGTCCTACTAGTGAGGCCTTACAAGATTAAGATAAAAAACCTCAGTCTTGCAAATCTAGTTTTCTGTCTGGAAAAAAACCCAAAACCAAAAAACAACCAATGAAAAAAAATGACAAATAACAAACAAAACAAACAAACAAACAAAAACACACACACACACAAAACAACAAAACCAAAAAAAACCCAAACCAAAATCATCACAAATTAAATATTGCCTACTAGTTCTACACTTTCCAGAGCAATGCAGTATAGCATAGCCCCCCAAAGTGCATTTTGAGCAGTCACTGACTATATAAGCATCTTAAAACATATCAAATAATATGTTTTGAATGAGCAGAAAAAACTAACTAGAATTGATAACTTGATATGGTACCAAATATGTTGGTTGTGTCCTGGTTTTATCAGATATATTAAAAAAAGCGATACAACTATCAGAGGTATTCCATCTGAATAATATATGACCATTTCATTGTTACTTGTTTGGAAAAATTTTTTTGAACAACAAATCTGAACAATCTGCATCAAACAATCATATATCACATACATGGAGCATATTTGGTGTATTATATCAGCTTAATATGTCCTGTTGTCTATTTTCTGGTTTTGATTCTCCATGATTCTTTTGATTAGGCAATTGTGTACTTAATTACTGAGCATTAGATCAATATAAGATTATTATAGATTCAAAGACAAATTGTAATAAAATTATGGTTTATTAAGAGGTTTAGGGTTTTTAACATGATTATAGCCTAGCACAGAAACTAGCTGAGCTATAAAACTTATTGTTTCTGCCACAAAATAAAAGAATAGAAAGGTTCTGTATGATCATATTTTCATTACATTTCAATAATGGTCAAGAAAAGTTATGCTGGACAGAACTGAAAAATGTGTCAAAATTAACTGATATGGCTGTATTACTGGCCCTAGATGAGGTAGGTAAAGGTGAGAGAAGATATAATCAAAATGTAATATATCATCATATATGAAGAAAGTAAGTGAAATTAATATCAGTTTGGGAGTTTGAATTTTTTTTTTTTTTGGTAGATTACCCTACTGTGTTGAAAATAGAGCCAAACAATCAAACAAACAAAAATTTTCTGTTTTTCTTTTAAACTCTATGTTGGGGAGGTGGGAGTTTGTTATGAAAGGAATAAACTTTCTTCAGGTTGTGGTTTTGTTTTTTTTTTTCAAATGGAATAATTGCTTTCCCTTCATTGTTTTGGCAAATTTTATAGAAACAGATATTATTAAAAGGATAATATTTTTAACTTCAGAAAAACTCAGGTATAAGTTTTATTATTCTGAAATCTAATAATATGAAATATATTTTATAAAAATTCCCATTCTTCTAAGAGAAATTAAAAAAATACGTAGAAACTTCATTTCCATTTTATGAATCAGTGAACTAATTCTCAGCTAATTTACACAATTTTATTTGATTTTTCTATGTCAATGGAAATACTTTGTACCAAATTTAGAGAAAGGATTCTCTCAGAAATTAAACTAAAGTAAAAGTTTTTCAGTGATTGTCTTGATTTTCAGTTCTTCAAGGATCCTGAAAAAAATATCATGCAGTTGTTTTAATTTAGACACTTGAGTATGGAAAACAATAAGTTAGATTCACATTTTATAAACTTTTTTCTTACCATACTAAATTTTGAAATGATGGTGATAGAGGATGGATGTTGATGTCATCTAGTCCTTTGTGATATTTTCTTTCTGATCCCAATAACTTTAAGTTTCTGATTACTCTTGGAGGTTTAATTTCAAAAATTAACAAAGCATCATTTTGTTTTTCTTCAGTCTGAGAGAGAAGCCTTTACAGTTTCTCAGCATTAAGTACAGTTTCTCACAGCCTTAATCTAGTTGTTTAATACATGACCAAGCTCTCAATCTCAACGAAAAATACTGGAAATTTCCTATTTTTTTGGTGTGCATTAGCTGACCTGCTTCTGTTTAGTCATGTATCTCAGAAAAGAAAAAAGGTATGTTTTGAAGAAAAAATCAAAGTCACACTTCTACACCTAAATGCTCTGACTTCTTCAGTTCTGTTCATAAAGGTGAGTCAGTGTATGAAAATATGAAGAAATTGTCTAGTATCTTTTACAGATAAGAGATGCTCAGTTACTGTACTTACAAATCACCGTTTGGATAGTTTATTTGTAAAGATGTGATACATAATTAATCTCTGAGTGAACTGTACCTTCATGATTAATATCATCAACATGACAAATAAACCACCCTACTAGACTCATGCAAAACATTACTAAACATTAAACTTTTTAAGCTTCTATCTAAAAACTAATCACACACACTCAGAGTGATGCACAGACACGTGCCAGCGCACAGCTGCAATGCATCCCCTCTCCTACGTTCCCCCTCTACACTTCCATGTCCTGCTGCAGATGTGGATACAACTGGCCTGTGTGTGCGCCTGCAGACCTGCTGGGTCCCTGCTTGTGCAAAATACCTCAAAAGTCAAGCAGGCATATGGAGGTGTGGGTCCTCATGTGTGCTCCCCATCACCACCTCTCCAGCCCTGCACAGGGGGCTCATGACCCGTGGAAGGCTGCAACGCTGCAGGACAACTACCAGCAGTGCCACTCAAGGCTGTGGCTGCTGATCTTCCCATTGCAAGGTCTCTCATCTTCTTACAATTTATTGTGCTTCTTCTTCTGCTGACCCCTTTCTTCACTTCAGTCTCTCTGAAGTTCCCTGGTTACCCTTTAGTCCCGCTGTGGTCATCTACTTTAAATAGCCATCCTGAAACAAGCACCCTCCAGACAGTTCTCTGTAATCCATCCACATGCAATGTCTGCATTCACAGCCTGATCTTTGCATGTACTGCTGTATGGATCACTCACCAGTGGTGGTGCAACAGAAAAAAAAAAGACAGGTACAAAGGCCTTCCATTTCTTCGACAAGCTGGTTTCTTTTTTCTTTCTTAGAATTTTCTCATCCCTCTAGATCAGAAGAGAAAAATTTAGGAGAAGGTGCTACTGAACTGGTTACATAAAGTAAAGATTTCAGGCACAGATACACCACAGCCTCTTGGGGCAACTTGTTCTAGGATTTTGTCATTTTCACGGTGAAGAACTTGTACCCAGCTGCAATTTCTCTTGCTGCAACTTGTGACCAGCACCTTGTCCTTTCCTCCTGCACCTCTGGGAAGAGTCTGGTTCCATTTGCTGCATCACCCACTATTAGGCAATGAAACACAAGAGATAGATCCACCCTTAGGCTTCTCATCTTCTGAGGGATAAACCCAGCACACTTGTGTGTCAGCCCCTTAGCCATTCTTGACCAGCCTCTTGTCAGTCTGTAAATCTTTCTACTGAGAGTCCAAAACTGATGTGATCCTCCATTTGGTGTAACCAAAAGGCCTGCTCAAAGTGTATTTCATCACATCATTCAAATAAAGACAAAATAATTCAGTTGGCTTTTAGAGGGTTAAAAACCCACAGTTAAAATTACTCCTAACAGATAGAACTGTTCAATATCAAAGACTAGGAATAGCTCCTAGAAGGAAGGCAGTCTATGCAATTTTAGGAGAAGAAGGAATTGAATTCAAGACTCCTCCTTTTGAAATGAATAACTGAAAGCCACCTGAAAAGCCCTTTCTCCTTCTTCTTATTCTTTGGCTTGGCTTTTTTACATCTGTCCAGAAATGTATAACAAAAGTAAAAATTCTCATTCTTATTTTACCTTGATTATATCTTTTTTTAGTAAAATTTGCTTGGATTGATTAATAGTTTCATCTGCCTTAGAATAAAACTCAAAATTTTTTCTAGGCAAATGCTTTCCTAGATCAGTGTTACAGAATCTAGGAAATCTAGTGTGCTGTTGCTGTTGTCTGAACAGTCACAAATATCTGAAGAGTCACAAAAAGTTTTCTGGCTTCCAATGCCCACTGCTCATCCAAAAAGCAAAAGGCATTTTGCTTGTCACTTGCAAATCCAAAGCTCACTTGCATTTTAGTATCAATAGCTACATTATAAGGTTGTTTATTATAGAACTATCGTTCAATTTTTTCTGGGTTTTTAACCTTTTTCCTTTTTAATCACCAAACAGTAATAATCTTTCTAATGCTATTACTTCAGGAAGTTTTGAATATTAAAGATGTGAAGGACAGAATTCTTGTTGTTGTTTTTGTTATTATTATTATTATCTTGAAATATTTTTGTGGGACTATTATCTTCTATAATTCATGCAATATATCTTCTTAAAGAAGAAGCCTGAAAGGGGAATAAGGCCCATCACCTTATTGTTTAAATTCTTGGTTTTGTTTTGTTTTTCTTGTAGTATCAAAAAAGTGATAATTTTTTATAGGATTAGCTGTCCAAATCCATTCACAAGACAATGAAAAGTTGGTCATGAAGATGTGTATGCAAAAATTATGACAGCAAGATTAAATACTATATTTAGATTCCTTGAGTCTTTCATTATTTTGTCCATATTTTTTACTGGGGAAATTGATAAGATAGAATTTCAAAATACATTTTTCTCTTTGTACTAGGAGAGAACACAAAACTACACTCCTTAACAGGAAAAAGTAACATGAATTTGAAAGATAATAAAAAAGAATCCTAAATACTTTTGGCATTCATTTTAATATGAAATGTGTTCTCTTTGGAAAACCTTTGAAGCAAAAACCTCAAAATTTAAATTTTTTTTCAGTAATTCATTTTTAATCAAGTCTTGTTTAGATTTAGAAGATTTATTAGCTTTGCTCAGTTTAGAAATAATTAAATCATAGCCCTGTATTATTACCTCTGAGTTGAAAACATTCCCTTCTGTCTCCATTAGGCTTTTACCCAATTGCTCACATCTTTCCTCACTGGCAGTAATTGTTTCATGCAGAGAGTGTCCAGCTGTTAGATCATAATATCGTTGTCCCAATCTATCATATTCAACGAGATCTGGAAAGATAAATCACTTCTGAATGCTACAGTGAGGAGATATCTAAGGACAACTTTGCATATAAACCAACACTAAGTCTCTTGTTTCAATTTGTGAAAACACTGGTTTTCTTGTTGCAGTCATGGAAATTGATATTCTTTTTCATTCTATTTGCAGGAAAATGTTGTCTCTTTTACTAGAGAAGGCAAGTCTTTTGGGGGATTACTGAAACCTGTCAGACATTTTGTAATTTGCTTAATGTTGTGTATTCAAAATTTGCAATGATGTCAGACTATGGTTTTGACCTCAAATTTGATATGTTTTGAAAATTCCTGGATTTGACCTGCTTTGATATTCAAAAATAATATAATTTATTTGCAGTTAATATTTTGCTTTTTGCTTCCTAAAATAATGAGTTTGGTGCTAATGTTTCAACCAAAAAGCAAAGCCCTAGAGGGGGTTTAAGCAGTAATAGGTTTTAACTGTGATTATATATTATAAGTTTATAAAATATGTAATATTTTAACCTTTATACAACTAGGAGCTGACATGGTGCTCGCTTAATATTCCTCATTCATACTGTTGAAGACCTAAGGCAGCTTGTCATCTGAGGTGTATTAAGCAGCATGACAGAGACTATAGGGATATTTTGACACATGTCAAATCAGGGTAATAGCTATATTACTCAGACAGCATAAGGAGATTATTATGAAATTCCAGAGTATTGCAAACCTGTCAGCATCTGGAATAGAATCTGAATTTTTATAGAAAAGTTGGCTTTCATGTTTGTAAGTACAAATACCTTGTAAGGAGGTATCATGTAGAACTCAGTCTACTTATATATTTCAGGTATGGAATTTTAGAGCCTTGCACCGATGATTCTATTCCTCAGAAAAAGCAAGAACCCTGGTTGAATGATTTTCCTGAATTTATTCAGAGGGACGAGTATACTGAGTTCCTATGCTCCTATTACTTGTTTTGATGAAATTGCATGTGCACAACATTTATAGCCCAGTTTAAGCAAATGAAAAGACCCCAAAAAAGCAATCCAGAACAATGCTCACTTATTTGGATTATTAGTGTTCTGTAAGTGACTATTCAGATGTGTTTACTTGTAACAGGACAAAATCACAATGTCCTTAAAAGCAAACTGAACAGGGCCAAGACACAGGCCGAAGAGCTACTGCTCAACTCCAGAACTCCACACTCAGCAATATCTGGAGTTCCACTTTGGCCTGAGCTGCAAGCTGTCTTTCGACATGATAGAGAACAAGATTGAACAAGGCACCACACCAACAAGTCTGCCTTCAGCAGAATTCAGCCATCCTGTTAGACACAAGCAGAGCCATAGCATAGCTGTCATCAGAGGCAGAAAAATCTTCCTGACATTTACATTTACTAATAGCCACTGTTTCTGTAGAACAATGCTGTCTTCTGCCATGAGTTGTGTGAGTGCAAGGGAAACAGTAAGAAAACATAGCCTCATGTAGCCTGCTTCTTAGAATGCAGATGCCTTCCTATGCTTACCCCATGTTGCAGCCTTACTAATGTCTTAGAAACCCGTAAAATTCTGAGACACAAAGGCAGGCATCAAAAGAGTACATGGTGAGATAGCACTAAGTCATTCATATCAGAGAGATGGGTCATTGCTACGAAAACGAAGGAAAAAGGGGATTAAGTACTAGTATAAAGGAGCTTCATGTGGGCTACTTTTTAGCTCAGATCAATGATAAAACTTTTGCTTCTCCTCTTTCTTAGGATGCATGGATGTTGTGATCAGCCTTTTGACTGAAAAGGACTGAGACATCCCAAATACCATCTAACAGATAAAAATGTGACTGTATGAATTTAACATCCCTGTAACATATATTTTTAGAAAACTAAAGAGAGAAAACCAGGTGGTCAGTTCTTAATATTTCTGTATATGTCTGTGTCAGGGGAATTTGTAGGGAATATTGTTATTTGCTGGATGAATACTATATAATTTTCCTAAGCAGACACTAAATAATTAGAGAAAGAAAGGAGAAGGAGTTGACTACGTTCCTTTACCATGTGATACAGCAGAAAGACAGAGCTGAACGCATTGCACTGAGGAGATATCCACCCATATATCCTACTTAGTTTCTAGAAAAATAATTTCCATATACTATTTATGGTGTCCTTATAAAAACTCTTTGGGGAAAAGGCTTCTTCTCCTGAATTATTACATTTGTATGCAGTGATAATTACTGAAGTGACAGAATGGAGTAGAGATGGATTGCAGTGTAGGCAGGTTGGAGAGTGTCTCTAAGGTAATATCAAGTATGAGGTATGAAAGACAGGTTCCTTGAGCCAGAACTAGTTGGACTTCTTATTTGTGGTATTTTTTCTTTTGATTGTCACTTCAGATATTAGAACCAAGTCATTGATGAATTTTTTTTCCTCAGGAATGAAAAAAATCAACAAACCCTTGAGTTTTTCCTGATAATATATAAAATACAGGATAACTAAAACTATTTTTTTGTTTCAGTAGTTATTATGTTAGAGTAATTTTAACAAACAATCTTCTGTCAAACTGCTGTTCTCTGTTTTGAAAACCCTACTTGTATGAAGAACAGAGAATTATTTGCATTTAAGATTGTTGCCAGTAAGTCTATTCATTGGAACCATTTAATTAGGGCCAGACAAACTTGCATTTAGTCTTGCAAGTTGTCACAGTAGGTAACACACAACATAGGTTCAAATCTGTCCAAAAATGTACTGAGTAAAAAACATTCACTAGCAATTAACTCCAATGCAAATGATTGAAATACTTACAAGAATAAATGGGAAGGAAACTCTGGCCCCTTTAAGTGACAGCATAGCAGCAAAAACTAAGAAGACAATATAAATTAGTGAACCACAGCCAGAATTGTTAAGAGAAAATTGATCTTTAAAGCCTCTGAAAATAAATCTTAATAGCTATGTATGCCACTGAATTTAGCAAATTTCTCCAATAGAATAAATTGATAAATCTAGTCCACTTCACTCCCAGATGTTACTGAAATTATTTCAGGATCTATAAGCAAGAGTGGTGCATGCATAATCACATGTTGTCACAAAGCTGGCAGCTACTCTCATCTTTGCTTCATTGCTCTGCATGGATCCCATTTGTCATTTAGTGTCACAAACCTTCAAGCATGAGCAATTAGAGCGCTTCAGCTAACATGTTGCTACAATGGTTTAAATAAGGAGCAGAGACTCACTTTCTAAATGTAGTCCTTAGAGACAGACAAGAAAGATTATTCACAGATGCCTAACAGAGTTGATTAACAGGTATGTTTCCAAGACTCATCTCCTTAAATTAGACCCAAAAAGTGCAAAAAGTATCACATCCTTATCAATTAAGCTAATCCATCTATTAAAATTCTACCTTGAAATGAATATAAACCCATTTAAGGATGATTATTGTACCCTTCTTTCATTATACTTTCTCTTTAACTTGTCATTAAAGTCTTTTATGTCTCTGATTAGTTTTGAACCCATTAATTACAGGCCACTATAAAGAAACCAAAACTGTCTCTGCAAATAAGTAACTAGACAGACATTTTCCTTTAAAGGCACAATCTGAAATGAAAGAGATAAAAGAAATATTTGGTTCAGTTGTTTTAATTTCTCTAAGGTCACTGTTAAAACAGAAGAAAAAGATTTAATGCTCTTTTTAGGATAGACTACTGTATTTTATAATGCACTTTCTGAGATAATCTACAAGGATTTTTTGAAACAAACACATACCATAATTTATTGAAGGGGAATCTCTTATTTGTGATTTTAAAATTGACAAATTCTTTTGTATAGTCAAAACAAACAGAACTCATGTGTTAGCCCACAAACACATCCATACATACCAGAGTTTGCTATTTCCTGCAGATCACTATGATACTAAAGTGTTTCAGCAGATGGGGAATTCTTTTATTTCTTTTTTTCTGCTTCCAATTGTGGTATTACTCCTACAAATTGTACACAAAGCTATGCTAAGTTTATTGTGATTATGCCAGTCACCCTCCTATCTTCTGTATCGGTTTTTTTATTTCACTTGTCCTTCTCTTACCCTTAGACTATACTCATCAACAGTCATCATAAGCTTGTTCTTCTCTCTTTTTTCCACTTGAAAGTACTTCTCAAAAATACAAATTGCTTGCTTCTCATAATTAGAAGGCAGCTAGGCTTAGATGCCATTCACAGCACCTTTGCATGAAAACTACTCAAACTATTATCAAACTTGATCATTCAGCCATGCTGAATTTACTGCCATTTCTCTTACAGCTGTGTATTTCTGGTAATTTTGAAACATCATATAGAGAGACACTGGTCTTTATTCTAAATTCATATGTACTAACCATAATTTTCAGAGGAAGTTCTAATTTGCTGTATAATACATCAATGTTCTTATGTCCTTTTTTTATTTCCTTTGTTTTTATAGCATTTATATTAGACCACTGCTTATCCTTTAGGTACAAAATAACATGCTATAGAAATAAAATAAATAACAATGAGTCGAAAGAATATGACTGCATTCCAAACTTCATTTATATTTATATCAGGCAGAAACATAAACTGGTGAATAACTTGATTAATCATAAAAATAATAGTTCTGATTCTGTAAGACCTTTAAAGATCTGAGTGAGGATCATCATTTTTCTCCTCCTCTGCTGTTAGCTTACCTGAGCAGAGTCTTATATTTAACTGAACTCTACTGATTCCTGCAAAAATCAAATGCACTACAGTTTTGCAGTGGCATACTTTGAAAAGGAAACTATATTAGGAAAAGAATATATTTTAACTGAATTACAACATACTGTGGTTACACACACATACATAAGTAGATATATATATATAATATATTGTATATGTATATTTTAATTCTGATTTCCAAAGAAGTGCTATATATAAATAGAAAATGAGTAAAATATGCAAGCTGTATGAAGAGTTTACATGTTAGAGGAATAGATGAATATTTCAAGCTCTTGTTCAAAGTTTAAAGTTAAGATATTGTGGCATAGCAAATAACATCCTTTAAATACAAAAAAATCTGTAGTGCTTTGAAGAGAGCTAGAATACTGTAGTTAATTTATCATAAAGAAAAATTATGTAATTCAATAATGCAAATACAACTTTTTACCAGGAATAATGTGGAATTAAATAGGCATATAATTAGTGAATCGAAACTGAGAGGGAATGAATGGACTCATTTGGGGGAACTTTGGAGGCCACTCATCACAAGCACAGCAGTTCTCAAGTGTTTGTCTGAGAAAGTGCAGATGAAATGTGTGCTATGGAATGAAGTCAGGCAGAAGCAAAATAGTAACCTGTAATATAATAGACAGGAAAGAGAAATCTATTTTCTGCTCTATAACATTATAAACAAACTATGATGCATTTGGATAAAAGACTCCAGAATCTCTTCTGTTTATCATTCTCAGAAATTAAGACCTCAAATCTGCAGGTGTGCCATCATAGCTAGAGGGGAGTAACAGCTAGGAATTTGCCGAGAATGCTAAATGCCATGTGAAAATAATCCAGTTTGCTCAGTCACTGTGAGGATCTGCAGCTTCTAACTATGTCATTTAAAGTGACAGAGGTTCCCTTTACTGCAGTACTCATCACATATATTGATGACATCACAGAGGGCATATCTTAAGAGATACTTATCCACATTATTTCACTATTCTTACCAATTAGCTTTATGTTGCCTTCATGTACTCCTCCTACTAAAGAGAGAGTTTCTGCCACTTCTCATCAGCTCAAGAGCATTTTCAACAAGTCAAAGAAGATGATCCTTTCCATCTGCTCAGCAGTGGTAAGAGACAACTAGAAAGCTGAGTCCAGCTCTGGGTTCCCAAGTCAGTGAGAGACATGGGCACATTGGAGTGAGTCCAGCAAAGGGCCACCAAAATTATGAAGGAATGGAAACATCCCTTATATGAAGAAAAGCTGAGAGACCTTGGACTGTTCATCCTGGAGAAGAGAAGGCTCAGGAGCAATCTTAGCATTATGTATGAATACCTGATTGGGGGACATATGGAAGTTGGAACCAGATTCTTCTCACTGATGCCCACTGAAGGACAAGAGGCAAAGGACACCAACTGAAACACAGAAAATTCTGTTTAAATGGAAGAATGAAACTATTTACTGGTTTGTCAAAGTGGTAGTCAAAGACCAAAACAGATTGCCCATAGAGGTTGTAGTATCTCCATCCTAGGACATATCCAAATATTGACTGAACCCAGTCCTTGGCAACTCTTAGGTTTTGTGATAAAAGCTTATCTGGCTCAAAAGTATGTGGGGAAACACAACATTATTATAGGATATTTAGGGAGGGAAGAAGAAATGAGGAATTATGGATGTAATTAACTTGACAGATTTCACAGAATATTCTGAGTTGGAAGTGACCCAATAGGATCATTGAGTCCAACTCTTAAGTGACCCTTCAGAGTTCAAACCCACAACCTTGGTGTTGTTAACACCATGCTCTAACCAGCTGAGCGAGTTTGTACAAGAACAAGAGGAAAATCTCTTTATGTGCATGTGTGCACAAAGGAGCCAGGTGCCTGTGGTGCCAGAAGCTCGAGTTAGACATTACCTTGGAACAGCCATGTGTTTGTGATGCCAGCAACTGGAGAGACTGGACTGAGTAAAACCATGCAACAGCCTCTGTAGCGGGAGCAGGGTTCAGAGGCCCTGATGTCCATTGTGTCAATGACTGGAGTGAGTGTGGGAGCTATGAGTGTGTATGTAATCTTTAACAAGCTGAAGTTAGACTAGTCAGCAAGTAAGTGAAGTATCTTTGGAGCCAGATGTGTCTCTAAAGGTGAGACAATGAGGCAGTCAGCTAGTGGGTAGCAAAGCGGCCTCTTCTAGCTTCCAGAGAGTGGTGTGACTCCATCTCTCTGTGTGGAAGTGTTCCAAGGGGTAATGGCACATGGAGAAACAAAGGACCCAGGAGCAGCTCCTGGAAAGGCTGTATGAGCCCACCTGCTGAAGTGATCTACCACAAACATATACATATATCTATTTTGCACTAATAGGCATCCATCCTACTCAGCTAGAGAGGGAATGGGATGAATCTGTTGGTGTCATGTATGTCTGTGTGAGTATGGACTGTATCTGTGTTATCTGTCTGGTCATCTGCCTAAAAATACATATGTGTTGGATGTGTATGTTTGTGTGTGCCTACTGGGGATATGTGCTCAGCCTTGCTACTGGCTGGACCTGCAGACATGGAGCTGAGGCATTATTGTTTCTTGGGCTGCAGAAAACGAAAAGGGAAATTCAACTTGTTGTGGCTTTTGCCTCTTCAGGGACTCAGGAGGCATTTGGATCTGGTGGCCCTGAAGGAAGTACCTCCTGGCTGCTTTTCCTCTTTCCTGTTCAGGTCCTGCAGGCCCTGTGGTGCAAAAAGCTTCCGACAGAAAGTGTGGTGCCCCTATGGGTGCCTATGTCTTGTTAGTCAGCTGAGAGTCATTTATAGCAGTGAGCTGGGCTGGGGATAACAACTCTGCTATTTCAGTGTTAGACAGCTGTGCGTGGATAAGGATAATTGATGAAGTCTCTCCCTGCTGTATTTTGGGATCAGTCCTAATGTGAATGACACCTTGATTTATTGCAATTGAAAAGGAGAAAAAAAATCATGAAGGTAAAACTCCTTTTGTGGTAAAGCATCTTAAGTACATACATTTTCCTTAGAACAGGTTCTTTTTTCTTCTAAAGACCATGAAAAAATTTTCATGTTCTCTGGTTACACATGGTGTGACTATATGTTGTATCATCACCACAGTCTCTGAACACCCCACAGATTTTTAACATCTTTACATAAAGATGTATTTATCCTCAATGCTAGAAAGATATTGTTTTCTTCCTACATTATGCCTCCTGTTAATTTTCTTATATACTCGTACTCTCAATATTCATCCATCTACATAGTTCTTTTGTCATTTTTCCCCATAGTCATTAATTGACTGTCCTCTTCTACATAGCTCATTTGCATGGTACAACTTTCAGGGCTTATCTCTGAAACTCATACCTATTCCTCATTAAACATCACTCAGAGACCTATTCTTGCACTGTGCTGTCTACAAAAGAATTAATGTTATTCAAAGCTCTAATATTAAAAGTTTAATATTAGATCTCAAATCATGTTCCCTATTCTGTAACCTTTACCTGTTTGTCTACTTACCCTTCACCACAAAATTCTTAAGAAGCAAATGAGTCTTCCTGAATACTAAGTTCCAAACAGACATGAACCAGAACCAAATAATGGAAAATTGTGGTAGAGAAAATGGAATTAAGATCTATATTGAATAATCAGAATCTTGTGGCAATACTGGAATTCATCTTATCTCCTACTGTAAGGAAGTTAATTGGATTTTAGTCTTTACTATACACTGTGTTTATATGACATTTAACATTGTGTTCTATTAACAAACTGTTGACTACAGCGATAAGAAATATACGGAAAAAGTCCTTCCAAATCTGTGTAAGTCCATGAATTTCACATATGTGAAGTTGATATCCAAACTCATTTTTTAAAGAGTGACTTCAAGTTTAGAAGGTATCATGGAATTAGTGAAGGAAGTTCATTGCCCCAGTCTTACTAATAATTTTCTGACAGAACAAATAAACACTTGCTTATAGATGTATTTAATTATATTGCACCTATAAGAATACAGATCTTGAGAAAAATGAGCAAATTAAAGGGACTTTTTATATGGATGTATTTGTCTTGCATTACTTCTAACTGCTATTCACATCTGAAAAAATTAAATTACCGTAGTCTCTCATGATATCAAAGGGCCTGTTTTAGAAGTCTTCTTGAAGATGAGACTAATATTACTGTGGAAATTCCACTTTATAAGTGCTGACAATAAAGGACATATAGATAATTAGCTCAGATACAAACCTCTGCTACATACTAGAAACCTGCCTTTGGTAACAGGAATGTCTTGTAGTTTAGCAGAAGAAAGTATTTGTCTTTTCCCACCAATTTAGTTCATTAGATGTCTACATTGTCTAAAGTATAAGGCTGGTGAAATCATATTTTTAGGCTTATATTTTGTTAAGCCAGAACCTAGCATAACTCTGCATTTTCAGAGCCATGAAGTAAGCTCCACTATTCTCATTTGTATCCTGCACCTTCAGAGCTTTGCTGTCCACCCTTTAGTACATTGTTTATTCATATTTGACCTTATACTTAATGGAAAATTCTTGAAGTCAAATCTTATGTTGACATCTCTATAAGCCTGAACTACTGGAGGCAATTTTTTCCATTGTTGATCTGCGAGGGTCCAGATCTCTGACACTCTTGTAAGCTGCTCAGAACTCTTAAGGAAAGTTTTATCTGACCCCCTGGGTCAGTTGTCTAAAGTCAGTTTGGAAATGTGTGTGTAGGGCACAATTACTCTTGTTCTAAAAATCAGGTTAATTCTAATAGACAAGTGTTTATCTCTCCTCCTCACTACAAAAGAGGTTCAGATAATTGTCTCTAAAATAATCATCTCTAGGGCGGACATCAAAAGACAGGAATCCTACTTAAAATATTTGGCCTAATCTTTAAACAAAATCAATGCCCCTCCTGTTTAATTGCTTCCTTTCAGCTCACTATTCAGGCAATCATTATTGATTTCAAATATATGTGCTACATCAGCATTTATGGACTTGCTTTGAGCTTTGGACACAAAGCTGATCACTTTTTTCTCAGAGCTATTTACACTTCTCATGACATTTCAAACCTCAGCTATAGGGAGAACCTCTTTTTGATTTCAAACCCATTTTAAATTCACAGTAATATCACAAAAATGTATGTTAGCGGCATCATGCCATATTTGTTGAGTGATTTTTCTGGACATTGTCACTGTATATAGCACCAAATGAGTTTTCAGCTGAATCTTAAGATAACATTCTTGCCTCAGGCATACAATCTATATAATATACCATATACTGGACTCCTCCCTGCCTCCCACAGATGATCCCATGAACATCTCTACTTTTTTCAGACAACAAAACTGTAAATGGTAGGGTAATATCAGCATGACTATAAAGATCTCTTGGTCTAAGGCATTGATTACTATATTTATTCCAACTTCATCTCTATCATCAAAACTACAATGGTAGAGCCTGAGTGTGACATGCAAAAATATAGTGGCATACTAAATGAAAAGCTGTGTCTCATCTAAACTTATATAAGGTTGAAAAGAAGTAAAAGGACCATATACCTTGAATTACATTCTCATTAACTCTGTTTTCTGTGATCCAAGTTCTGCTTTCTTAGAAATTCAGGAAACTCAGTCAATTAACATGAAGGTCAGTGTTTACTTCAGCCCAATATTCCTCTGGAGCAAATTAAAGAAGTTGTTAGCTATATTTATCAATTCATACTTTTTGTCTCCCAGTGAAGATATTAATATAATTAAACCAATACTAGAAGCAGACTATGGCCTTTGAAACCTTACAATATTAATTGGAAAAGATGGCCTATAATTTGATTTCTGGACTGTTAACACAAAAAGCGTTCCTTTTCAGATTTTCTGATCTCACTCTAATTATATTTCCCAATTTTTGTTTGTCCTTTTTTTTTTATTCTTTTTCCTTTACCTTCTAAAACACTGAGGAGCCAGTTTGATAGTTACTGGTTGAAATGTTTTCAGTACCTGTTGTTTGAGGTGCTAGCTGTGACAGAAAAGGCTGATGGATTTTTCTATAAAATACTGAATGATTTTGAATTTTAGTACTCTGCAATTCATTCCCTCCCAATTGACATTAGAAAATGAGAAAAAGATTTAGTTTATTATAAAGGAAAAATTCATAGAAAATATACAATTCATTTTGTAATAAATATGGGTAAAGGAGTTTATAAACCTGTGGATATAGAAGGTAAATGTCATTGAAATGAGTAGTACCTTAAAATAATGACTTTGTGAGGATTTACAATACTTGGTATCATCAAAAGATGACCCAAAGATGTTTCATTTCATTTTTATTCCTCTTTCTGTTCATCATCATGATAAGGACATAGGAGTTATAACCCTCCTAAGAAAACAAGACAGAGGATCATAACTTTATAAAAAAAACCCCCAAAACAGTAAAGATAAGGCACAAACAACAGGTGCTTTTACTTGTTTAGGAAAATTATTTCAACTTCTATGTGTTATATTTTATTGTATTTTTAAAATTAATGTCTTATAAAAATGGTCTCTTTTGGAGCTTCAGTAGAGGGTTTTCACTGAATTGAACAGATTGATTTATGCAATTTAATTACCAAGTTTTATATACAGTTTGAGGGAAGCATTATTTAATTACCATTCAAAGAAAACCAAATAAATCCATAAAGATATTCACAGTCTGCAGTGCACTCACACTAATGAGTGACTAACTGATTTTAGAGCTTTCATTCAGAATGGTATCAAAAGATCTGGGAATTTGAAAAACAGTAGTAAGCCTTCTCCAGTGGTCCCTTAGTGGCTCAAGTCCTAATATAAGGTCAGCATCCTCCATCAAGTCTTTCAGTAATGCTAGAGTGGCAGCTAAAGCAAGTCCAAGCACAGATGAGAGGTCCACAGGCTCCATGCCAGGGGACTCTGCCTAGTCCCAGATTTAATCTGTAGCTATCAGAACAAACATAACTTAGATTTATCAGCTCTTGCTGGCTCATGGTCCAAACCCAGTGCCAACATCCACACAAATACTAATCATAGGTTAGAATTCTTATTAGACTTATTCCAAATATGCTTTCATCACTCCCTGATGAGTTAGACCTTGACCTAATCCTAACTGGTTTATGTTTTTGTTTCTACCCAGGTTCAAGACAGACTTGGTTGCTTGATTTTATTTACTTATTTTATTTTTCCTAGAAGACTAAACTTTTATAGTATTGCATTTCTTCTTGTTGATTCCTGCTTGATCAAATTCTATTTCTGATCACAATCTCAAAATTTGTTTGGTAGACCACAAAATATAAGAAGTATCACAATCTGTAAGCCTTCCCAGTCTCAGCTGAGATCTGTAGATCAGTCTGAACTCTAAAACATCTTCACCAGCTGAAAAGTCTTTGCAGTCCTTGTCACTGGGTCATCATGAAACAAAACTTTCCCTTGTACCCCTCTCTAATCTTGTTTTGGAGATCTCTTCATCCCCTTTTCCTACCATGACATGATTACTACTAATGACCCCAGTCATAAATGACACTCAGCACTCTTAAAGTCCGTTTTGTCACACTGTCTGGTAGAATCTAGATCAGTCAAACTTTGTGACTATAATCTAATCCCAATCTTTAAATTTTGTAGTCCTGTAATACAAACCATCTTTAAATTTTGTAGCTCTGTAATACAAATGCCGTAGTTCCCAATTCTGAAACCAACCTTCTTCAAACAGCCTTTGTTCTGGGTCATACCAAAGCAGCAGAAATGTCTTTTGCCAGCCCAAAGTGAGTAATGTGAATATTAAGTGTAGGATAAGCCATGCTGCGTGCCTTACCCTTTTGGTTAGCTGTAGATGCTTCTCTGCTTGTTGCTTAACAATGCGACTGCTCTGATTCACACCCATCATCCTCTGTTTAGGGACTAAATGACCTTTAGTCCTAGGTGTTACCTATTTGGATGTGTGAATCCTTTACTGGGACTCATCTACAGTGATAAAATGAGGTAATGATTTACAATGTATATATTTTAACTGTGAAGTATCTGCACTTTATCATGCAAAACTATTAAAAAGAAGAAAATATAATTAATCTGAAGTCTACAGATTATTTGTTAAAGTTGATTTAGAATTCATTCAAGTCAGGTAAGTTCCTAGTGGTATTTACATGAAATTGTACTCAGAATAAAAATGTAATGAATTTATACAAATAGTAAAAATCTTTCCTTCTGTCCTAATATAATTAATGTTTACACATATTAAGATGAAAGTAATTGTTTTCCTTACTATCTTATGTTGGCTAGAACTGTGATGGAAAATCATCCATGGCCAGAACTGTGACAGAAAATCTTCCATGGTCATTTCTTTATGTTTTCTGATAGCATGAATGCAACAGCAAATACATTTTTAATCTAAGTGTCATGGAAGTGTCACTACTTTTACTTTAGTCATAGTTTATTAGGTTCGAAGTTATGGCTCTGAAAGTACTTTAATACACTTTTTCTTTAATTGTTCTGTAGACTGTTAGGGCCTCCATGTGACAGTACTAACACCCTTTCATGTGATCTTCCTCCCACATTCATATCATACATAATTAATTCTCAGAACCATAAAGGTCATTCTTAGTCCTTTCATCATTTTTTTTTGTGGGTGGTGACACCAAGACTTTCTTACAAAAGCAGCATTACATCCTTACACATGGCTGAAGAGTGTCCATGAAGAATAATTTCTTTCTCATACCCATTTATTTTAGGGATTTATTTTTCCCCTGAATGTTCCATATTGAGAGAATTTTCTCATTCACTAGTAAAATGCAGAAAAGTCAAGGAGTAAACTGATTA
This sequence comes from Xenops minutus, assembly GCA_035221455.1. NCBI lineage: Eukaryota > Metazoa > Chordata > Aves > Passeriformes > Furnariidae > Xenops > Xenops minutus. Next base: position 27,579,902 of record JAWWEE010000085.1, read on the forward strand.
TGGGATCTTTATCTTTTCTTGAGAAAGTGAGAACCATAAGATTGAAAAAAAAAATCTGCAATTTTTGAAGAAGAAAAGAATGGTAGGAAAGTGCCATTTGTTCCTTCAGAAACTGTGTCCAGATGAAAAATGCACCAATTAGGAAAATACTTGGGGAATAATGAAAATGCATATTTGTTCTAAAATATTGGGGACTGTTCTACAGAGAGAATGTCACTGCAAGGCCCATTCTCAGTCTGTCAGTTACACTCCTATTGCCCATGTAAAGAGATAAATAGCCCCAGAAAACAATGGACCCACCTGTCTTAAATATTTGTATTAGGCTAAGATAAAACCCAATCAGAACATGTCACTTGCCATCTCTATTCACTGACTTAAGAACCTTAAATTCTCAGCTCTTCACCTTGACTGTTACACAGCTTGAGACAGACAAAATTAATCCTGTCAACCTAAGGATGCATGTCCCAATACCACCCAGCTGCCAAGAAATACACTTCAGCTGAATCATTCTTGGCAGATAGAAGTTCGATACAATTAAAATCTCTGCATTTACGAAATCTGCTGGGCCTCATACAATGTTGCATAAAAATCTTTCAGTGCTGAAGCAATGAAAACAGCAAAAGCAAGGCAGCATTTATATTAAATAAAACCTATCAACATCCATCAGGAAAGAAAAAAACCTTGAAAACACGTTTCAGAAAAAAACATCTGATGATTTTGAATCCAAATTCAAAATTTTGAAATATTTAGTTGTGCTGTCTTTAAACTCTGTTTGATCTTCAGCTGTCTGAAAATCTGAAGCTTCCTATGCTTTTAAATGCACTGAGTGAATTTTCAGCCTCCAAAAGAATTAATATTTGAATGCAGTTACTGGGGAGAATAAATTCTAATACAGAACTACTTTTGATAAGGCACTCAGTTATTCAGTCTGAATCATGATTGAGTGAAGTGACTAAAGGAAAGATTGTGGTATTAAATGATTTAAGGAAGTTATTTTACTACACAAATACAAGGGCTAACATGTGCCAAATGAAAGTAAAAGAGGCACATTCAGAGAATGTGAACTGCTTTTTGGTTTTTTTTAATTGAAGAAATTAATTTGGAAAACCGAAACCTATCACTGACGTCAGTATACAGTAAGAAATTTGAAAAATTCAGTAAGGACTGGGAATCTTTCTAGCCCCAATATAAACAAAGACATTTTTCACAGCAGTGTGCAGCACATCCATATTTATGATTTGTTAATTTGCAATTAGTTTCCAAAATAATCTTCCATGTACTGTCAAACACACCTTTGATTTACAGTGTATACCAACTAAGCAGTCAGCTGCATAATGCAATTTGTCTACAATGCTCATGCATAAATGATCACTGTCAGTAATTTTGAATTAATTTTGAAGAACAGACTGTGAAAATCAGTTACTATGCAGAGGAATGGTATTTCAGCCATTCTGTTTCACAGGTATGGATACCTATTCCAAATAATGTGTGAGGTAATGATATATCTATTACCAATCTTCAGTACACAAAGCATGGAAAAAGACGTGTTGTTATGGTCCACAGCAGTCATGTGGAGTTCTCCAATACCAATAAATGTTACATCACTTCTCCGAAGATACAGATTAAAGTCTCCTTAGGATAACAAAATTATACCGATACACAAATAGGTTACATAAATCAGGGCTGGGTTAATGAGAACAAAGCCTAGTATATTTTTTTTTCGTTGAAAACATTAAAAACTGACAGTTTCAACTTTTATTATTGATGCTGTTTACACTTGTTCCTTAATATGAACTGCCCATTATAACTTTCAGGCTTTTTACAAATTATTGCAATTTTTTCTTAATCTTAACTGAGGAAATTGATCAGATATCATGATTTTTTGCTGGTTTAGGGCTTTATAAACACATGAAGAAATTAAAATGAGTAGAAGTTTTTTGGGGGGATTGCATTTCTCTCAATTTCTGAAAATTCTTCCTACATTTTACAGCAACTTGTATCCTCTTATATGAAAAAATCATTTTCAGGTGTTTGCTATTACAAGAGACATTGAATTTTTGCAAATGCTAAGACACCATTTAACAAGCTGATTTTCCCTGGAAGCTGTAATCAAGCATCTGTAGGTTTTCAGATGCATTTCTAACAATGGATATATTCTGCCCTACAATTAGAGAGTCTGCTATGATATCTAAATTTTCACGTTTTGCTGGAGAGCTAGGGAGCTGTTGTAAGATGATGAAGACAACTTTTATGTAGTAAATAAACTAGCTGAATTCATGAAGATTAAAATTTTCAAGCAACATATGGGTTTAGACATAGAGCTAATGGACGTTTTATAGCCAAATTCCTTTTACAGCTTAAAGAAGCTTTTACCTGTCTCAAGATCAGTTCCAGTTTTCTTATAAAGACAAAGAGTGAAGATAATATAAGCACACATATGAAAATACAAAGAACAGAGAAAGTAGTCAAGTAAGGAAAAGGGAAAGATTTTGTTCAAGGCAAAATCATTTTCCACAATAAAAAATCTATGAGCAGAAACTGATCTCATTCATGAACATTTACTAAAGTGACAACAGCATTAAATGTGCTATTTATTACACTGATGCACATGTAAGTGCACCCAGCACTTATCACAAAGGTCATGAAAGTCCTAAAAAAGGAAAGGGAACAGGTTCTCTGATGCGTGACTAGCTAGTCGATGACATTCAGCAACTTAGGCTGTGCCCAATGACTCAAAATCTGATCATCTTGCTGAATTCAAAAATGCAAGTCCTTAAGAAGTCATTGAGTTTGAAAGACTGTCACAATGAGGCATTTTATACTTTTTTGAAGCAGGTGCTACAGAAATAACAAAACATTAGCAGAACCCACAAGGTTTGAATTCACACATTTCTGATACATAGTTTCCTTTTTTTCCAAGATTACAGAACAGTTGTCTATACCTGATTACAAACTGATAAGGCAAATGGGACAACAAGCTTCAACATCAGTATGACTGCAAAGACAATTTTAATTATAAAAAAGGTTCAAATAGGCCTTAAATAATGCATATTTGTACTTAATTAGTGTGATCTGTATATATTAATCAAGCTGTGTCTTATATTTGATGTACCAAAATCAGACAAACAAAAATTAGTTACCTAATCATGGACTGTTTCTCTAAATAGCCTTCATAGACAGCAAAAACAAGTTTTCATGATGTTTTTATAAGGTGGGGCCTAGCTAATCCTTTCTAACTCTTAGGCATCTAAAGCCAGCTAGCATGAAGTTATATTATTTTTTCATATGCATTTGTCTTTTTGAGTAGTTAAGACTGGCTACCAGCAAACAGTGTATTAGACATAGAATAAAGATCTAACAGTAACGTAAATTGGAACAGGGAATTGAGGAGTTTTTCTTCGTCCGTTTCTACCTTAGCTGATCACCTAACCCCAAGTAAAAATTTAATATAATTTATTTCAACATATGCCTATTAGTTCCTTCTCTCATACTTGGGAATTACTCCAGAATTAATTCCTATGAGCTTTAGAATCAGTCTTTTATTTTATAGTCTGCACCAAGCCATATCTATAGAAACAATATGTAATGAGAGCACAATCCTTTGTCAGAGAAAAACAGCAATTTATTATTCCAACAAGTTATCAATAAGGGCTGTGGTTGAAAGTGGATGCATTACATCTCCTATAATGTCAGTGGAGACATTACACCTCATCTATAACTCCTCATATTATTGTAAATGTCAAGAACAATTTCTGGAAAATGCTGTCTACATGAAATTATATTTTTTTTAATCATATGAGAGTTTATCTTCACTTTCCTGTAAATATCATCCATTTTTATCTCGAGTAAAATACATGCAAAATGTTATAAATTTCTGGTTTGATATTTACAGTACTTTTGCTACTTAATTATTCTCTCATGGAAAACTGATGTAAGAGGATATTTAGAAATCCTAATTGCCTTTTTACAAAAACAAATAAACAAAACCCCTCAAAAACTCAAAAAACAAATCAAGACAAATAATGTCATTTTTTTAGCATTTTATTTGTGTAAACAATAATATTAGTATATAATTGATCAGCCTATCTTAAATTCTCATTCTTGAAACAGAAACACATGAAAAGTTTCATCAGAATGTGTATCATAATCCTTCCTAGAATTTTTTACACATTTTTTAATCTGGACCAGAAATCTGGTATATGCTGGCAATTCTCTCCTTCTTGTGCCAGATCAAGACTAGACAATTATTTGGACATATGTGTGCTCAGGCTACCCTTTATTGAGATTATTAAATTTTATAAGGATTATCATCTTCAAATGGTAATTCACATGGGCTGTTTTTGTTGTGACACTGAGCTGGGAATTCAGGGCTATCAAATTGTTATCTGAAAGACATTTGCTTTGATAAGGTTTGGATTTATTCTACATGGTGTTTCCCTCCACTTCAACACTGTGCATTTATTCAAATAAAATCAAAGTCAGAGACAACTAAAGATTTCTGCATTGTCAGTTATTCCCAACCATATGATGTAACAAGCAACGCAAATTCATAAAAAATCATACTGATATAATTTTAGATGGAAGCTCAGGAGCTTCCTACCGCTAAGACTAAGTCCTCTGTACCTACTCTGTGGTACCATTCGAGTCTCTTCTGAAATGTATGTGAGCTACCTGTGCTGTAAATAGAATAACTGCTGTATCATCATTAATGTTTACCCCTAATTATGATATTTTTGTTTTCAAAATGTTTTATAAGTGTGTGCTTAAAAAAAATAAATCTCGTATTCTTCTTAAGCAGGCATTTTTATTTAATCTAATATTGTCCTATCATATAGAAGAAAGTGAGTTTAGAAGAGCTGGAAAAAGTATGCCAAGATTGACAACAAGGAATGTTTGATTCCTCAAACACGGTTCCAAATACTGAGTCAGAAGCTGCAGGTTTAATTTAAGCAACTAAGAAAATCCTAGGCATTTATTGTCAGGATTATCATTTTGGATTGGACTTGAACCAAACCTTGTGAGCAATGTGCTGCCCAAGGGATTCATTCTGTCACCTCAGGAGGTTAAAAACTTAAAACTTAGGCTGAGAAAGAAAAGGTAAAGCGTAATATATTGTGAAGGTTATTTAATCAATATTGCTGTTTATGGACCAGGAAATAATGGACATCACTGGATAAGAATCTGATTTAGGGTTTTTTTTCTTAGCAGAACACTTACACTGATTCCTTTGTACAATGGAAATTATCTGTGAAAGACTAATGCATGAATTATTTTCTCTTCTATGAAAATACTTTTCTGGAATTTCAAATTTATATCAATTTTCTGTATACAATTTTGGGGCAGAATATTTAACTGCAGCATTAGAAAAAGTTAACAGTTGAGAAATACTGCAGCAACTGCTGTATACTTCACTTCTCTGAAAAGATGAAAACAGAGCAGATTTCATCTTTCCTGAGAAAATCCTCTTGAAAACTGAAATATTTCAAGGTTTTTAGCCAAAGCTTTTCAACCTCACCTGTCAATATCTTCAAATGTATTTTTCACAGAATTAAAAGTAATAGACTTCATTATTTTATATCAGGCTTTCTGCTGCATGTTCTGTTCAGAGGAAAACAAAGATGTTTGGTTTCATGGCCTTCAAAACTCATCTATATAGCAAATTCATAAAATGCTGTCACCAGTCTTCCTTTAGTTAATCATATGAGGTTCCTCCTTCTGTGGACAATTTGGTGAGATATATGACTGATACTTGCATCACAATAGCTACATGCATGAGAGAGGGTGTCCTGCTTTCCCTTGCTGTGTTCTGTGCTGACCATGTCAGTGAGTTCTGCTCATTGGCTTTGACAGTATCCGTTCACATTCACTGGCACAGCAGATCATGTTTTAGCTGCGCTGTCCCATGTTGTCGAGCTAATGCCAAACAGCTGAAGATTTGCTTTTAGCACGTCTGGTTAACAATTCATTGGCTGACCTCTCAGCTGTTCACACATTTTAAAATAAGAAAATAGCTCTGAGCAATCACTTTTCTGAGATAAGCATCAGATGCTTGGACCAACGTAGCTCAGCCCTGGAGGAACACTCAGCACTGCCTGGGATCATATTGTGCTATACATTTTAACATCACTAAGGGCAGAAAAATAACTCACATGGAACTGGCTGGAAGGCTGGATGTGAAAAGTGTTCATTTGTCCAAGTATTACAACCATGGAGAAGAATAGTGACAACCATACAGTGCACATTAACAATTGTTTGAAGTCAGATGCCCTTTTAATTCCAGACATGCTGATTTAATCTCTCAAAAGCTGCACCAGCCTTTGCTGTCCTCTGCATGGCTTCATCATCGTGAGAGTAGTGAGAGGGAATTCTGCCAGATTGGCAGAATTTGTCTACAGATTTTCATGCTGTATTGCCAGTGCACATGGCTGGGAGATGCAGCGACAGGATTCCTATTTGCCTCATGCTGAGAGGTGGGTTGAGCTGCTTAATGGTGCAGCCAAAGCAGCCTGCACCAGGAGCAGTCCTGTCATGGCAGGGACCGCTCGGTCTGTGCTTTATGTTGCTGCAGAGTCTCCGTTGGTCAAACATGCCACCATCTACAGTAAAGGATATAGGGCTGCATAGCATCATGCCTAAATGTGAGAAGGAGTTTCCCTCACAGTCATACTAGCAGAACAATGGAGCATTAATGAGGACCGCATGATAGAACAAAAGACCCTGGCACTGTTACTTATTAGATTGTTGCTGTCATGCCACTGTGACATAAATGAACAAGTTAATCTGGATAGCTGAATGAAGTGAAGCTTTCTCCAAGAATCCTGACAGGTAGTCATAGTATAGTCAAAGGGACAAAGTCTTCCACTGACTGACACTCACATTCTGCTCATGTGTCTTGAATCTTCCTGACTTAAAAATCACATGAATCATGAGGTTACATCAACTTGCTGTGGATCACTTTCTGCATCCAAAGGTTGCAGAAAGAGATCTACAGCAGAAAATATTTTCCCAGCAACTGGCAGAAATTATATATCCCAGTCATTATCATACTGTGATGAGACAAATTTCCTTTTGAGAAGGTGGGTGACCTTCAGCTACTGTGGACTCTCATTTAACATGTAACTGTGTAACAGCTGCAATAACTTGCGATTAGATCCTAACCTCCGAATTTGTTTATTTTGGAAAAAAATGTCAGCAGCACTTAGCCTTACACTGTGACATCTGTTTCATGGTTTCAAAAGGCCTCAGCACAATAGATGATACTGCAGTTTGCTGAGCACTGGATTACGGTTGTCATTCCATCAGAGATGGAAGATGGAGAATTGCATAAACTGTTGAATGTTTCTGCTGGGAACTTGTCTTGCTGCCTAGTAATATTTGATAATCTTCAGTAACACCAGCAGGGTTTTAAAGACTATCATGGTTTAACCCCAGCTGGCAACTCAGTCCCACACAGTCACTCACTCACTTTCAACCATGGCAGGACAGGGGAGACAATCAGAAAAGTGAGAAAACTCACAGGTTGAGATAAAGACAGTTTAATAAGCAAAGCAAAAGCCACATTCATAAGCAAAGCAAAAGCCACATTCACAAGCAAAGTAAAACAAGGAATTCATTCACTGCTTCCCATCGGCAAGCAGGTGTTCAGTTGTCTCCAGGAAAGCAAGGCTCCATTAACATTTACTTGGGAAAACAAATGTGGTAACTCCAAATCCCCACCATGTTCTTTCTCCCACTCCATTTACTCATTTCTAGCTTGAATTTCCTTCCTGTGCATCACTTACCTTCCAGAACAGGAAACTCCCCTTGTGCTTCCTTGAACAGTGTTCTGAGAAGGTTTATAAAAATCTTTTACCCCACCTTACAAAGTACATTCCTATAATAATGAGTTTATGAATCTGCCATTTCCATTAAAACTATCCCAAAAGCCACCTTTGACAAAGCAGATGTACTTTGCTGGGGCATTCTATAGTGCATCTGTGAGACTTTTCATTTTCTATGACTTTCTATTTGAAAGATGCAATAGCAAGTCTGCTTTTCAATTATTTTCCTTTTTTTTTTTTTTTTTGTGAGTTCCATATTGAATGACACAACATTTAGTATTTTAATGAAAATCTGCTGTTCTTTCTACAAGCATCAGACAGTTCTGGATATTGCACTGCTCTCTAACTGATGATCTGATCAGCAATCTGCACCAAATGTGGTTTGAGAAAACCTGGCATCACAAGCAGAGAAGGGCTTTACTAGAATACTATCAAGAAGATGCCATCACTGTGATCATAAATGTTTTCCTAGCATTTTGTCCATTTCTTAGAAAACTGGACACTATCTACTGCCGATTTTCAGTTTACAGCATTTGCAGCAGTGTTGGTGATTTATCTAATTGGCAAATATGTGGGACCTTACACTAAGTTCCCACAATATATCTATGAATTTATCACTGTGTGGAATTAATTTGAGCACATTTTTTAAGGGAAACTATGACATAGTGATTGGATCATTGGACTGGTACTAGCAGAGACAGCTGGTGAAGCTATAAAAGAACTGTTTTGCATATTAACTGTCATTTAAACACCTCCATTGTAAATCCAGCTATAACCCTCCCCTTCTGATTCCTTATGCTTTGGCCTCTTTTATCATGAGCAGAGACACTGTGAGAAAATATATACACAGTAAAGTGATTGTGTATCAGCTGACACACAGAAGATAGTCATGGCTAATGAGCTGCTAGGGTAAGCATGAATGTACTGGCCACTGCTGGTAAGATGCTGGTTGAGGATTCACTGTCTAGAGAGCTGCCAGTCAGATGGGAAAGGATCACTCTCTGCTTCTTTTAAAAGAGTCTATGCCTTGATACTGCAGAACTGCAGTCTCTGCAGATTCTCTGATTCTTGCCTTTTTTTTTTAACTTAGTGTCTTCGAACATTTTGCATCAGAACATTTTTTTATTGTAGCCTTGAGCTGCTAATTATTTTCACTTATTTTTTTCTTGGATGAATTTTGTTCAAATGCCTTCTCATGTCTCGACAATACTATTCTAAGTAAGATTCAGTCAGTCACAAAAACATGCTGCTCCAAATTTGATGCTAGATTACAACTAAGTTGCTGGAGTGAGTGATAAAGATCCTTTTCTTCATGGTGCTATGGCTTTTGATCATAAACGCTTGGTCTTAGGGGCTTAAACTTGGACTGAACCCCAGTTTACACCTTTGCCTATTATCTTGAGACATCAACAGAGAAAGTTTTGCTAAGATCCACTCTGTCAACATTTTACAAATCAAGTCTGTGGACCAAGAAATTCTGAATCTTTTTCAGTTTTCCTGTCAGTACCAAGAACTCAATATACATCTTTGGTGCAATTAATTGCAAGACTAAATTTTCATGGCTAATATAGGTACCCAAATATGCTATAGTTGCTAAACGTCCCATTACTGTCAATTAAGATCTAGTTGACATAGTCAATGCAGCTCAGAAAGCTGTTCAGCTCACCAGCCAGAGAGAGAAACACAGAGGGAAGTGCAGAAGGGAATGAACATACCTTTTTTATATATATCTGTACCTTAAAACATGAGAAATTTGGTATAGCATCCTTGTGAGTGGCACAGAATTCTAGAGATTAGCATTAGTTTTTCATATTGCACATTCCATACTGCTCTGTAATGTCTATACCAGCTGCTCCCAGGGCAGGCTAAGAAAGCAAAGAACAAGGGCCAGAGGAGCAAAAATTAAGGAAAAACAAGTAAAAAAAAAAAATCAAAAGAAAGATTACACACCAGATCATTTTTATTTTTAAAAAGAAAATTATTGTTGTATGATTTATCTTGTGTGAAACCATCTTACCAGATATTAGTTCTGTTTTCTGTCAATATGTCTTAAAATTAATAGACATACATGCTCTTAGCTCATGATAACATGCAATTTCCCTTTCCTCCTAAGTATCAAGTTCGTGTAAGAAAGTTTCATCCAAGCAAAAATCACTTAGTACAAGAGAAAAACATTTTCAAGGAAGAGCAGGGATAAAAAAGGAACTGATCAAACTTATGATCTTGAAAGACAATATTCATGGCATAGCGGCAGTGATCCTCTGCTCTATTTTCTTTATAAGCCACTGTGAGAATATTTGATACAAAGAAGTGCCTTTCAAGTGCTTCCTTTGTACGCTTGTTATGAGCAATTAGTGAAGTCCCACAGTCCTGTGATCTGACTTAGGAGTTTTTATTTTGTTCCTTCTTTGGTGAATTCAATGGCTGCTCAATGTTCCTTTCCCTGTGATCTTCAGCTCAGATGTCTACACGTCCATTTCCACTGGGTCTAATTTACTGTTGTTTCACTTCAGTTCTGTGCTCACATAACTCCTTGGATTTTTATTTTTTTTTTTTGTTAAGGAAGAACTGTAAAGAAACAAGAACTTGCCACCTGAACTATTCCCTAGTTGAACTAGTGAAAAGAAACAAGAGAAGAATATGAACACACGAAATTTTGTCAAAGAATTTTTTATAAATTGATCAAAACTTTTAAAATTATTATTTATTTTTAGCAAAGAAGGGTGCTAAGGAAATAAAGGTTCTGAGCCCAGATTTTTGAATAAAATACTATTTTATGCAGAAATAATATTATAGTTTAGATTTTTTTTTTCTCTCAGCTCAATAACCTGAGTGAAAATAAAATTTGAAGAGCAGTTTCTGATTCAGCAGAAGTAACCTCTACTGTAAAAAAAAAGTCTTTACATGTATGTCCTGGTTTCAGCAACCATGACGATGTTAGAAGTGTTTACCAGCTTTCAAAGACATGGCACCAGTCTCAATTGGCTTGATTTTAATTAAAATAAATTATGTGTTTGTGTCAGAACATCTTCCCTTCTTCAAAGAAACCAGGCGGGTCAGTTGCACCAATTGCTGTATTCCAGATGGCTTCTATGGAAAGGAAAAGGAATGTATTTCATACTGAAGTGTATTAAAATCCAAACCTTATTTGCACTGATTAAAGGGACTATTTAATTTCTGACTAATTCTCTTAGAGAGGAACCCATGGAATACATAGACTGTCACATGGTGGTACCATGTTCTTTTTGTTTCTTGCAGTAGTACAAGATGACACTTGTTTGTCATTGAATATAAGTGAAGGCAAAGGAATCAAAATCAAGATAGATTTACTGAATTATGGTCTGGAAGCAATCCCTTCTTATTTCACTGTGAACATTGTCCATTTTTTCCTTACATATTATATTACTAATTCAGTTATCTTGACTTACCTTTTGAAACATGTAATCCATCCATCATATTAGATTAATTTCTTTGGAAACTTAATCTCTTAAAAAACATGGGGAACTTATTCATATATATATAGACATTTTCCCTATTTTAATCTCATGTAACCAAACTCCCTTACTTCAATTAATTATATTTTTCTTAATTTGATAGGTGATATACTTTGAATGTGCTTGGTGTTGCAATTTGCTAACATTCTGTCTCATTGATATAAAGCCTAATGAAATCAAGGAAAAAGTAGACAGTATATGATTAAGCTCAGTGAATCCATTAGAATGCTGACTGTTTAAAAAAGCTCCTGCAAACAGGCTGTTCCAGATGTCATATGTATGGATCTCGGCAGTTTTAAAAGGGGTCTTTCTCTAATTTTTCATAGCAACTGAATGGATAAGTAACATAAAATCCACACTTCTCCTGCAGAATTAATAGATAGAATTAATTTGTATCAACTCTTAACTGAAAGCAGTAATCCAGGAGTTTTATATTTGGGATTTGTATTTTTACTAGAACACATAAGTAATTTATGCATAGGGACAAGAGATGAATAAGTACAAGACTGGGAATGTTATAAGCACAATTAGTATATTACCACTACCTTGAATCTGAAGAAACTGAGTTTCTTGAATTATAATAATTAAATAAAAAAAAAAATCATTAATATTTAAGCAACTGTTAGGGACTATATAAGGGTTGGGGTTTTTTTCTGCATTCAGAGGTGGAATGCAGACAAAGTCTGGGGTGTAAGTGAAGCAGACTTTTCTAAAGCACTGCTGTTACAGACAAGAGTGGGCAGATACAGAGGACAGCCCACGATGGGCTCACTGGTACCTGTCCTGTCCCACGTGCCAACTGCAGCAAGTAGTAGATGTCTATTGTGAATTTACCTTCTCCTTCTTCCTTCTCCAGAACAACCTGACTCTCTTCCTTTTTTTTTTGACAACAATTTGTGCAAGGAAAGACCCCACTGGCCAATATCAGTCACCTCAAAATTTTGACCCTCAACTTCTGTCCCATACTAAATCCTTTGAAATTAGAGTGATCCATCCCAGGATCTTTTCCACTGACCTAATCCTGACACCCTGACTCCTCCTCTGTGACTCTACATCTGACATGCTACAGCTGCCCTTGACTGGTTTTATTTGTTTGGGGTTTTTTTTAATACTCTGGGCAGAAAATTTCCGTGCAGCCTTGCTCTGGGAAGTCTTGAACTGACTCTGCTTGTTATTTTGTAATATAGCAAGCTAGTCTTTCAAATTTGCACACTAACTAGAAATATTTTCTTTTCTATGTTTTGAAAGGAAATTGGAAGAATTTATTTTGGAAGACAAAAGCTGAGGAGACAATCTCATTGCAAAAGGCTAAGAAGTTTTGGCCTTAGATTTTGGGGAGCTTGAAAGAGAAGGGCAGAGGTGGAGATCTACTTCTTAGGTTTTTTTTCACAGGTAAATTACTTTGAATTGTGAACTTTTGAGGAGAAGGAAATAAATTCTATAACTGAGAGCACTTAAGGATGTAATTTCCTCATTTTATATCAGTTTAAGATGAAGAAAATTAGATAATATGAAATGCCTTTGCATCAGTATCACATATTTTCTCCATTCTGTGACAAGTATCTTATTAGAGGACTTTTGACACAAAAAATCTGTTTTGGAGATGGCTAAGGAGAAGGAATAGATCCAGCCCACTTGTGCTACGCACATGTACACGTGCTCACACACACACGTTGTGCTACAGACAAAGTCTCTGTTGCCCCTGCAGCAGGAGTGCCCTGGCCATGCAGGGACAGCACACGAGGGCTCAGGGAAAAAGAGATTTGTCTTTTAGCTCCAGCAACCCTTGCAAAACTACCTAGAATGCAAATTTATTTTGTGCACTCTTACAACAATTTAGGTGTACTATTGGACACGAGTGGTTTTCTACTTGGAGGATTTTCTGTTGTATGCTCTTTGAACGTGTTAACTAAGGGCCTCCTAGAAATCTGGAGATCAGAAGAAAATTCAGTTAAAAGGAAAGATAATTTCAGAGTTATTAATTGTAGGCTACTTAAACTTTTTAAGAAGCACCTAATAACCTTTAGCCAAGTTTAAACTGTATCAAAGTAACAAGACTGTGGGTTTGATATGGTTTCCATTGGGTAATTAATTTTAGCAGAAGCAGGACTTAGCTTAACCACTTTATTCCTTTCATAAAAATCTAGATTTATGGGTGATCAGTGAATATTTTGTGAAGGAATTTTTATTCTATATTTTGAGATTTCTGTTTAAGAAATACATAAACAATTCTTTGCAAGTTGGCCTCTTGTCTTGTAGTATCTAAACTGGAAGAGACTGTCAGGTGCGCTAACTTCAATTAAGATTTACAAAACACGATATTGGAGGACATTTATTATTCAGTCATGATTTCTCCTTTCCCTAGTGTGAAAGATTTGAACACCAGCAAGGAGGTTTATGGAAACAATTAGACTTCTGCAAAACTAAAACCTTTTCATATATCATCTAGTTGTATGAACCAGCACCTGAACACAGTTCCTTATTCATAAAGTTTTGAGAGTTCTTCTTGGGACTTCAATATTAAAAAGTAAATACGATATTTTCATTAAATAGGTGTGATAGCAGTTTAACCATAAAGGTGGTTGCACCATGACAGGTCAAGTTCTGTTTAGCCATTTATTCATCTAGCCAGTAGCATTTGTCTAAGGATGTAAGAACTAGACAGTCAGAAACAGGACAGCCAGACAGGGAACTGAACACATTATATCTTATCAAGAATGTTGAAAGCAAGCTCCTGAAATAAAGAGTTTTAAGGCTGGTTGCTTCTGCTTACCAATTTCTTTTCAAGTATTTCTGTGAATATAATAAAGTGAATCATCAGGAGAAAATGTGTAGATCACAGGAAAAAGTAATCAGCAACTGAGGCTTTTTGTGGCTTTTGCTTTGGAAGTCCTGAAGTTTCCTACGTATTTGCTATGAAATTCTACACACATTTTATTTCAAGTAAAACTAGGAAACTTTCCTTAACTACAGAGGAGAAAAGTTACAGATAGAATCTCAAGCACAGAAAATGTTTACATCTATGAGCTGCTTCTTTGTGCTTAAAATATGGCAACTGAAAGATTGTGACCTACAAAATGTAATGCATTGGGTGTTAATCAGGAACTTAAATATATAAAAAAAAAAATTTTAGCAAGTGAGCAGGACAAGATTGGTGGATTATTTCAATGAACAATATGCTATTGTTTCCTTGAAGACACACTACATTTAACTGGAAAATTTGGAAGGAAACATATTTTATCTGCATTACCTCTTATTCTTTCATAATCAGCAGGCTGAAACTTTCAGATTAGAAATAAAAAAACAAGGCAAAAAGCCTTTATCTTCTATTTGAGAATGGAAATAAAGATCTATCAGAGATGGTTAAACGACACCTTGCAGAGAAATCTAAATCTCTTACAAGTCCTCTAAATTTGGTGAGGTTAAGGTACAATAAAAGCAAGTGCTTTTAACATGGTGTTTTATTTCTTAACACCAGGACAAATGCTTTTTGCTACCTAATCAAAATATATTTGGTTTTTTTTTCTCCTAAACAAAAATTTGTTATTGTAAATTTCATCTGTTCTCTTTGCTGTCACTAAAATTGCACTTCGGTGACAACGAATTTGACATTGACAAATTGATTACAGTTCGGAGACAATTTAGTTTCTCCTCTACATACAGCTGTTCCTTGCTACTTCTGTGTGACCCAAAAAAGTAATCTATAGCTGCAAGCACTACATAGAATAGTTATACAAAACTAAACAAAAGCAAGAAGAGATTACTCACCTGGCTATCAGCTACACTAGTTCCCAGACAGTCCCACATTTACCCAAAAATGTGGTAAACTAGGTCTGCTAGGGTATCAGCAAGTTGCAGAGACTCAGTTTAGGTCTCTGGTCTTTCCAAACTTTGGAACAACATCACAGAGCATAAGGAGGAGAGGAACACGCCAAAAATAGAAGGAGCAATATCACCAGGAAAGCAAAAGATATAGACGTGGGAGGTGGTGCTGCCATAACAATGACTTTGAGGAGGGAGTATAGTTATGAAGAATGGTCTGCCATCTGGGGATATTTTATGAATAAAGACAATAAGGAAAGACTTTAAACAGTATTTCTAACAGATAAATTTTTTTCAAACATATTCATGGAAGCGCAACATTTTTAGTCAAAGTTTCCCAACATTAACTTAAACAGGGTGAAGGAAAATTCTTGCAATGCACCTTTTCTGTGCATGCTGGCTATACTTCATGACATGTCGAACTGCCGAAAGCAAAACATGAAAGTGAAAAGTTTATCCTGCTCAGTAATCAATATGATCATTATTTGAAGAGTGAGGTTTGCCAGACCCATCCATTTACATATACACAAAATATTTCATTGCTCATTACAGATTCTAGTTGGACAGAACTAGTAGGACATGAACAGAATAAATCAGATATTTCCTTCACAGAAAAAGAGGAAATTAAGCAAAATTTTGAAACTGCTGCAGTGCCAACTGAAGCTGGGTGTTTCTGCAGAGCCTAATGATTTAAAATTGTCTTTTTTACTTGCACTGACTTCAATGTATATTTATATTTTTTTAAATAAAACCATTAAAATTAGGACATAGAATTGAATATATTTCTCTTCTGCAGAAGTGTATAAATTTATACTTCACACTTATCCAGTTAATATATCTACATTATGAAATTTTAAATATGTCTTAGAGATTTCTAGTCCCTCAAACTCATTATATCATTTTCTCTGTTACCACAGGACTATTTGTTGTAGTCCCTGCTGTTTACTGTTTTGTGTGCTATTTAAAAAAAAAAACAAAAAACAACCAGTGCTTCTAGCACTTTTTCAGTGACTCCTGCTTCTTTCACTATTGTGCTTGCTTTTACTGAAGGATTTAAGAGTTTTTTAACTATGTGTTGTAATCAGAAAAATAAAATGTAGCATACTTTCATCCCAATGTGTGGATGTCTAACTTCTGATGCCATAAAAAACATCAGACATTTAATAGGTTTCAGATAAGCTGGAGGAGTCAGGGAGGTCTGATGTGATATGACACATCTATTAATATAGTTAAATGAATAAACGACTTCAGATTTCTTGAGTCAACTTTCAGCTTGACAAACCTCATATACCTTCTACAGCAGAACAGACATTAAGTGCACTATTGAGTCAGTTGATTCATCTTTTCTGCCTACAGACACCATCCAAAAAAACTTCAGCTTATCAAAATAAGACAGTATTGTGGAAGTAGTAGTGATTCCTTTTAGGCCATTACAGTCACATGACTGAAAGGATAGGAAAAAACTCCTTTTTTTATTTTTCAAACATAGACAAGTTTCCATCCCATTTTTGTTTTGATTCAGTGAAAGGATGACTCAAGGCAGATCCACATAAAACATAAAACATTCCAGAGTTCCCAGAGAAATTTTCTTCATATGAAAGTACCTTAAAAAATAGAAGTTACAAGGTAACTAGGGTGTACTTTCATGATTTTCAACTCCTCCAGAGGTATCAATCATTAGAGTTACAAAGTGCACCTAAACAAAACTTCAGAATACAAATAGGAGCTGCATCCCTTCATACTCTCCTAAGAGTGCATCAAATCAAAACAAGGATATCCACTGGAGAGAAAAAACAAAACATTGCAGTACGAAATTATTTTGTGTCTGACAGGCACAGATCTTGTGTCATAAACTGAAAGACCCCAAGAATTATAACAAAGCTACAAAATATTTAGGAAAATTGGCAAGAGCTCATCCACCTGCAGTCTTCAATTCATGTAAGTTTTCCTTTTAGCTTGCATTTCACAGCTCATTTACAATTAAACATAAAAACCTGTTTTCATGAAAAGAGCAAAAATAATCCTCACCAAAATAGAAAAAGCACACAAACAAAAAAAAACAACAAACAACTGCTTTGTCTGATAGAAATGTCTTCCTTGATATTTATTTTTAAAAGAAAAGTGAACTTATAAACAGTTTTTCCTGATTTTGTGTGTCAGAGCAGTGGAGTCTTCCTGAAGCTTTTACGAGTTATTTATATACTAAGAGGTTCTTTCTTTCTGCATCCTCAAATAGTGGATTTTCACAGTTAAAAACAAAACAAAACAAAACAAAACAAAACAAACAAACAAAAAACCCAAAACAAAACAAAAAGCCACCATAATCTCATATTAAAGTTACATACTCCATACAGAAAATAAAGTTTCCAGTCACCATCAGATACTATATTTGTAACTGAATTAGAAATAGAGGGAGGATCTCCATTTGCAGTTAGACATTTAAACAGATTTGTGCAGAAAAATAAACTTCTAATTGTGAAGGAAAGGACAGGTAAGTACCAAGGTCTATCCCATAAGTAATACAAAAAAAAAAGGGAGGATTGTGTGGTGGTTGGTGTGGAGGAGGAATACCATACTCCTGTTAATGTCAGCCGAGTTGGGAGAACCTATTTACTACCATCAAGGTATTTCCTTCAGTGTCTTATGTTGCCAGAACTTGTCATTTGTTGCCCTTCATCTAAACCTATGGTTCATTAATAAAATCCTACTGAAAAAATCTCCAAGTGATTTTATTTTGCTTTTAAATATATCTGAAGAATTAGGAATAAGGAGGGAGGTAACGTATTTTTAGCACTAAGTTTCAGTTTTTAATTAACAACATTATTTTGAACCGTTGTATGCCATGCTTTATTCAATAGTTCATAACTTTTTTAGGGGCTGCAATAATCTATAATATACATGACAGCTTGGATAAATACAGTTCCATCTTTTTGTTATAGATATATTTATTGCAAACAAAACTGTGTTGTGCATCCCCTTTTCTTCAAACTATTCTGACACTGAACATAAACTGTTGAAATAAATGGCACGCAATGCCCAAAGCATTGAAGTGTCAATTCTTTATGCTTCCTACATTACTTTTTTACAATGATTTGTATTTCACTGAGTTTATTTTGAACATCGAAAAGGAAAAGGAGAGAGTGAGCCAGTGGAGATAAAACAAATGTCAGAAGAAATATGCAAGTACTCCAAAGACTTTGAATGCTTGAGAACCAATACTTCAAGGAGGCAGGCACAAGCTCAGCTTTAAAAGTGGCTCATGTACCTGGAAGCCTGTGAGAGGCTTGCTTTTCTCAATATCCTGAATTATAATCTCTCTCATAATAATCTCTCTCATTGGTCTTTATGCATTATCTTGGCTGTTAGCTGTCCTCATGGGAAGCCATGACTAACTGAGTCCATTCTTTTTGTAGAGACAGATTATTTTAGCTCACAATGGAATTGGAAAATTGTACAATTGGAAATTGTACAAAATATTGTACAATATTTTATTTCAAAAGTCTTGACAAAAAATATCCCTAAATTATGGCAGTTCTAAACCATGATGCTGATAACGGAAAGAAATTGTGAATACTGAAATGAGTAAACATCTCTGAATATATAACTCATGTGGAAATTTTAAACAGCAATCTAGTCTCAACATGAAGTTTAATAAATGTTTTACTCATGATAATTATTTTATACAAATACTCTTTTTTTTAAATTTCTAGTCCTTGTTCCTTAAACATTAAAAGAGACAAATAGCTTGTGGTTTTCTATCATATTTAAATCAACCTTGTAGATGAAGCAATCACATTTCAAAGTACATGAAAAATATTTTCCATGTCATGGCTATTTCACTGTGCTCCAAAATGGAAAAGAAACCTATGTCAAATATTCAGAGAAGTCTCAAATCCAGCACTGCCATTGATATTCAACATTCCCACTTGATGCCTTAAATGATTATAGGTCAAGAAAGGCTGCAGTTCTAATCAAATAAGGGTAATACTGAGTCATACATTGTTTCAGTAATTGAGAAGGTACAGGAACAAAAATAAAAGCTCTCGTTCTAATTGACAACTTCCTCGTGAGGGGAAGAGGAGGGGCAGGCACTGATCTCTTCTCTGTGGTGACCAGTGACAGGAGCCAAGGGAATGGCCTGAAGTTGAGTCAGGAGAGGTTTAGGTTGGATGTTAGAAAAAGGTTCTTCCCCCAGATGGTGGTTGGGCACTGAACAGGCTCTCTGGGGAAGTGGTCACAGCACAAGGCTGACAGAGTTCGAGAAGTATTTTGATAATACCCTCAGGCACATGGTGTGACTCTTGGGGATGGTCCTGTGCAGGGCCGGGAGTTGGACTTGATGATCCTTGCGGGTCCCTTCCAACTCAGCATAGTCCGTGATTCTGTAGTTTCTAATTGAATATTCATCATGATGTGATGCCAGTGAAAGACTTAAGTTGTAGTCCAGCTAAAGTTACAAATTTTCTGGTGATAGGTTTGCAAGTAAACCTGTGACAAATATGTTGGATTGTACTCTGCAATATTCTTACTTACCATGACAACATTGTAATCTGCTGACAGCTTTTCTAGATAGGATACTAGACCCAGTCTGAGCTCCTTGTCCTTCTGATTAGAAGTCAGTCCTCCTTCCCTGCATGAGGAGAAAAGTTAATCCTCCCAAATGTAATCAATTATTTCTTTGTTTCACACGCAGCTTTGCCTATCTTTCCAAGCACGGAAACAGAGAGAAAATCTAAAGTTGGCTAGCCAGGTCTGTATTCTGCCTTGAATTTCACCTTAGGCAGCCTAATGGAGAGTGCACACATCAAAGATTTTGAGCAACATTGCCCATTTCGGTGTCTACAGGATTTGTTAAAAAAAAGGTAGAAAAACAACCTGGTAAAGTCTTCAATCAGCACAAATATAAAAAAACTTAGAGCATCTGTTCATAACAGTCCAGTTTTATTTTGCTTTTGTTCCAAACAGAAGCAGAGTTATCAAACAGTCTCTTATTCTGTACTTGAACAAAAGTCATTCCAGGCAAGAACTCTATTAACATTTTTATCATGTCAGACTTGAACAAATGCAGACAGTTCAATAGACACCAAAAAAAAGAAAAACAAACCCACACACAAGTGTCCTAGATCCTTCTACACTTCAATGTCTCAGAAGAATGCTAAAGTTTATGTCAGTATAAAGAAAAAGGAGATCGTAATATATGCTATTATTTGAAACAAGCGAGAGTTGTCTCTGGTGAAGCCAAGTAAGTACTAGCATAAGTTTCCAGAAGAACACTTACACTTGTTACAATGCAATATATATAGTTCCACAGGAATAGCACCTGTCTATTTCTTGTCTTTAGCAAATGTGTAATATTATACTCTGTCCTGACTCTCTCTTGCCTCTCTTTTAGCATCCTTACTTTAAAATGAACAGAAAAAGTTTGTGAGGATGCTGCTTTTTGAAAAGTTTGAAGCTCTTATTTAACCATGACAAGGAGAGATGCCTGCAAATATTCAGTCAGATTTAAAGTGCTACAGTAGTATTTCTACTGTACTTCTACTGTGTAGCTACTGTATATCTTCTAAAATTCAGGCACTTACTTAGATTGTCTTGACATTTGCCCTATGTCATGAGGAATGAAGTACGAATTATTTGGAAAAAAATATCTCTGTGACAGAAATCTTTGTACATTGAGTGAAAGCACCAAGTTCAATTCTTTCTGTGTACTAGGTTTTGATCTGTGATTCTAATCATCATTTGTTGAGAGTAGTAACAGATATGCAATGCACTAGTTGTTCCTTTGGCAACTAATGCTGACAATCAAAAATAAAAGCTGCATTAAAATTTAGAGTTTCAAACTCCGTTTACACAGGAGCAAAACGTACTTTGTAAACACATGAAAAAAGTTGTCAAGCAACGCTGACAAAATCTGAATATCTCAAGGTGTCATGCTGATTTCTTTGAACCTGTGTTGTGCCTATGGGCTATAGGTGTCCAGTGACTTGCTCTTTATCCATGTTTTGGTAAGAGATCCTTTTAGAAAGGTGTAGAGACCCCTTACTTTGCTTTAAGTTTTGGTTGGTTTTTTGGAGTTATTTTGGGTTAAAAGTTCTGACAAGCAAAGTGGCATTAATTAAACAGAACACTGACTCCAGTTGTGATTGTAATACTACATGCCTTTTCCTGGATGTTGGATATGAAGCAAAGATATAAAGGTTATATGATTTGCCTGCTTGACTGGGTTGCAATGCTGA
Organism: Xenops minutus; assembly: GCA_035221455.1. Lineage (NCBI taxonomy): Eukaryota > Metazoa > Chordata > Aves > Passeriformes > Furnariidae > Xenops > Xenops minutus. The sequence continues at coordinate 27,601,274 of JAWWEE010000085.1, forward strand.
AACACATCCCAGAGTGCTGCTCTTACAAGTGTTACCAAAATTTTACACAGGTATATAAGGCACTGAAGGTGAGGCTTTCTCATTAATGTGAAGATTCAAAGCAAAGGCAGCTTCCATGATTGGGCCCCACTGGTAATACAGTAACAAAAAGAAGTCCCAGATTTCTACAGCATTAACCTTGTGTTCTTGTGCCACAGATAACTCCAAGCTGTGGAGCAGAAACAAATGCCTCTTAGTCAGTTTGTCTGTTAGCTGGTGGTGTGAGTTACTCTGAGTTCTCTCCAGGGTCAGAGAGGGATAAACATGCCCTTTTCCTTAGTGTGGCCACGGCTTTTTTGCTCACCCCAGTGCAAAGTACAGTGATACACTAAGCTCCCTCAATTTTATAAAGCATATAGGGTATAAACCCTTACTTCAGCAGCAGTGATGCCTGGCAGGGATGAGTAACTCCTAAGCAATCGTCAAAACACCTCCGGCAGAGGTACATCCAGCATAAGCTGCAGCCCCCTCCGAAATCATTGATTTGAAATGATGGCTGCTGTCCAGTACTGAGAAGAGTACAAATGGGCAATGTGCCCTGTTTCTGAACCCTATTGATTTGCATGAATCTTAGGACAGACATGGCTGTGCATTTGAAGAGACCATGAGGAAGAGTAGAGGCTTCATAGAAAAAAAAAAAAAAATCAATCTCAACTTAAAATAAAGAATAAAATAACATTAAAAAAAAAAAAAAGGGTGTGAGAGGATATAAAATCCTGCATTTCAAATTCTAAACCAAAGTCTAATTAATGAGGGTTAGAGTGAAAACCACTTTACATCTTCAGACTGGGGTTTCTGGCATGTTTTTCTGCAGTGTTTGCTAGAGATCCTCAGAGGGAGTGACACCACCCTACTCCTGATCTAATCCAGCAATTCCAATCTTCATAAAACAATATGATCACGAGTGCAGTTTAAGCTGCCAGTGTTTAAATCAACACAGAATAACAATAAGCAATATTTTAGCACAGGAAAAAAAAAATCTTCTCAATCAGTATTTTGATAGACAAATACATACATTTAAAAAAATTATTAAAATGGGACACAAAAGTAGAAATTGTGCTGCTGCAAGAGAGATGGAGTCTTCGTTGCATACCTGCTCCAAGAAATTACACTCTTTGTAAAAGTCTGACCCTTTTTTTGCCCTTACTCTAGTAAGACATTATCCTAGCACGTAGATATTCCTCTGTGTTCTCCTGTCCAATTAGAGAAAAGGTCAGTTCAAAATAAGTATAACTTAAGTTTATAAGGGCTGACAAGAAGATGGTAGGGGATGGTATGAATGCAATCATATTAATTCTGGGTGATGCTTTTCCACACATTAGCAACTCAGCTGCTGTGCTCAGAATGCGAATTAAAATAAAAACTGTGAACTCGTGGCATTAAAAAAGAAAACAGTATATCCAATGGCAGAGAAGGAAAGTTTAAATGTAGTGTACTTCAACAACACTCTAATATTACCAGAAGTAACAATACCTCAGGAAAGCAGTTGTTCACTTCACCAGCAATACAGTGTAGCGATGACCCTGGAGGAAAGCATGATGTTTCCCTAAAGATTTCTAAGGAGAGCACTGGCGTGCTTTTGTTCCCTGATGTCTCTGCTGCCAGGCACCCGTTGCTCATGCATTCGTCCTCATTTAGGTTCACTTTAAGTTCTCTTTTCCCCTTAGGGGGCTGTCATTGTTAGTGTTGCATGCACACTCTTTCAGTTCTTGGTCAGCTATAACCAGTGAAGTAAAACACAAGAAAGGCAATCATCAGAACTACCCCTGTGATTATTATTTTTCAGGTTTTGACAAGTCGTTGAAAACAGCATGAGAAAGAAATGCCTTTTCTCATAATTTGTACCTCTATGAATGCTCTGATCCTGTCAGCAACTTCTTTTATTTCCACAAGACAGCCATCTATTGTGTGCTTATTTGGGATCCGATTACTCCAGGAAGCAAAGGGAGAGGCACAAGCCCCCTACTGTAATTTTCTTAATAGCTGAGAAGTTGTGGTCTTTTTATGTCTACAGACTGTGTCTGTGCTTTGATATGACACTGACAGAGCAAAAAATAAAATATATTTTTCAGCCCTGTACCATGTTTCCAGCATTGACCACAGTGGATACTTAGGGAGAGACTATGAGAATCTTTCCACAAATACTTCCATGACTCATCCCACTCATGAGTCAGTGAGTTCCACCATTAACAATATTCTATAGAAAAGTACTGGGTTTTATTCATTTAAAATGCTGTCTTGCAAAGTCTTACTTTCCCTTTGCATAATAATAATAATAATAATAATAATAATATTGTCCATCCTTATCTTCTCCATAGCTCTCATGACCATCAACAATTATTTTTATCTCAGCTGTCACTTTTCCAACCCTTATGTTGTGTTTTCCTCACAACCTCTAAAACTCCTTAATCTCCAACCTTCTCTAAGTCTTTCCAGATTGTTGTATCCATTTTGAGGTCAGAACTGCATATAACAGGTGTGTCATCAACTAAATAGTGGCATAGCACCTTTGATTTGTTGTCTCTTCTTTTACTAATAACTCCTATCTTTCTCTTTTATTGTTTGACCAGTGCTGATCAAGTTGATCTTTTCGCTGAACTTTTTATCAGAAAAACTCCAAAGTTTCTGAATTGCTTTCTTTTCTGAAGTGTTGCCATTCTCATTTGTCATGTGCTGAAGTGGTGTTTTTATCCCTTGTGTTAAACTAAGCAATTTTGAATTTTACATGCCTCCTTACTATATAATTAGTCAGTAATATGAGATTCTTCTGCAACTTTTTATGGCACCAAGGACCTGTTCTGAAGTTGCTGGACACAGCAGAACTAGAGGGATTGCATTTCTGAAGCACTTTTCCATCCAGCACTGTTGACTGATCATTACAGTTATTATCTGAGTACTTTGGAGGGAAGGACAATGCAGCTGGGCTTAGCTCTACTCACATATGTTATTACAGCAGGGGTGTTCACACCATGAGTGATTGCATATGCAGCATTTGAACAAATGGAGCATCATTTCGTTTGAAAAGATAAAGTACAGTCTAGCATAATGTACTTCAGATTCTTATAGACTACTGCAAGTCAAAGAAATGGCAGGAGTCTGAGAACACTGATCTGCTTATAAGTGTAATGGGAAGAAAATATTTCATAATGCTTCCACTAGTGACACTTGAAGATGGAGATGCTTAAGAATTCCTGTAGAAGAAATGTATCAGAGAGAGCAAGCTGCAAGCTGGATACTCTGTATTTAACTAATTAACAAGGGCCGGGAACAACTTTTTAATTACCTTAAAGGTGAGAAGACTTGAGAAAGTGGACGCCAAGACATTTAGTGAATAGACATAAATGTATCCAGAATATACAATTTTATTTTTTTTAACAAAGGAGATTGCGGTTTTGCCCAGAATTAACATTCTGCTGTGCACCCAAATGTCTTGAAAATGATGGGCAAAAATGCTTGATACAAGTAATAATGAAAATTTAGAGCTGAACTATGAGCTGGAAAATATTCTACAGAAATAAATGTTCCATAACCACTAAAAGATTACAGTCAAAACTTTTAATAGAAAAGTATGTGAAATGGGAAATGTGAAAGTAGCGGGCTTGATGACATGAATGATGACAGCTGTGAAGAGCAAGGAACACAGGCAAAGATGGCCTAGAAGGGCATGAATTGCAATCATTTGTGATGGTTGCCTTCCAAAGGCTACATTTCTCACTTACCAGGATCTTCTGGCCTCTTTAGCCACAAACTTAACTCTACATACAGTCTTCAGCCTATTCAGGCAATTTCAACAGCAGCAAAATTTAGGTATTCAGTGGTTTGAGTCTGATGCTTGACCTCCATAACTCTTCTTTTATAAAACATAGCTCCAGGTACCAAACATTTGATTATTGTTTCCTTGGCTTGTGCATACTCTAGTCATTACTCTGACCATGCCTTTAACATATACATTGTTTTTATAGCTTATTTACACTACAAGTATCTGGATTTATTCTTTTTGTTCCAGCCCTGTCAATGTTTAACTCCCATGCAAAGATCACAGTTTGAAGCTTTCTACTTCCACTGAATCAGGCTGTCTTAGTTCGAGGGAAGAACTAAGATATTTATGTTGGCCAATAAAACAATCCCTCTCCTTTAAATTTAGAAACA